>OX645062.1:48098520-48730100 GCA_951905685.1 Eumerus sabulonum | reverse complement strand
ACAATCTTGAGCTATAAGATAGGTATATTTTCTTTCAATTAGTTGTCGGACTTATTTTTCCGCAGCCGTAGGTAGTCTATTAAAGTAGGTTAACCGTTGACTTCAGACCCATTTAGACGGTCATTTCAGTTTCAGTTGAGCTATCAGTTAAGCTTTCAGTTAAACTGATATCTAAATGCAAAAACTGAAGCGTTTAACTGAAACTGAAACTAAAACTGAAACTGATGGAATTCCCATCAGTTGTCAGTTCAGTTATCAGTTAAACTGATGTGTAAATACGTTTTAGAGGGCATGGGCTCGGACATACAGGGTAAATTTGTTGATCGCTCTCAACCTGGTAGTGCCCTCAAACGTATGCAGTGACAAAACCCCGACCAGAATGGCGGTTGTGCGGCGTGCTAACAGTCCGCCCACATAATAAAAACATAAAGTTATGAATGAGCAAGATGCCTCGGATACACGGACGGATACTCGACGACGAAAACGCACGAAAAAGGAACCCGATTTACGAGTATGTTCCTGGAATGTCATAACCCTGTACACTCCCGGGGCTGCTCATAAAGGCGGATATTACCGCGGTCCAGGAAATACGATGAATGGGAAACGGTATGATGAGGAAGTAAAATTGCGACATTTATTACAGCTGGCACTTACAAACCGGGTGTATGCAGTTGGATTGAGCAAATGCTGGGTACTCGTATAGTAAATTCGGCGATGGGGAGAGCAAAGGGAAGGGTGAGAGTGAATAAAGGTACACCACAAGGTGGCATTCTGTCACCCCTGCTATGGCTCCTTGTGGTCGACTGAATGGTCAAGATTCTAGAGACGGAGGGTTTTAATGTCACGGCCTACAGCGATGACATTGCCATTTTAGTCTCTGGAAAATGTCCGCAGGTCCTCAGCTATAGAATAAGCTATGCACTGATGTTAGTGGATAACTGGGTCAAGGGACGAGGCCTGGGAGTAAATCCGGCAAATAAAGAGGTAGCACTGTTTACAAGGAAAAGATCTGTATCAAGATACACCTATCCCCGTATGAATGGCATATCTTGGCATAATTTTGGAATCGAAGCTTAGTTGGAGAGAAAATATTAAGGAAAGAATCAAAAAGGCCTACGTGGCACTATATTCGTGCAAGGTAGCCTTTGGAAAAACATGGGGCCTCAAACAGAGGTTAGTACATTGGTTGTACATTGCGGTAAGACCTATTCTAGTTTATGACTCGGTTGTCTTGTGGAAAGCGCTCGAGAAAAAATGTCATCTTCAGAGTGTGTCAAAGGTTCATAGGGCAGGCTGTCTGGCGGTGACGGGATCTATGAAGTCCACACCAACGGCGGCTCTTGAAGTCATGCTGAACCTCACACCCCTGGACATATACTGCGAGAGAATCGCAACCAGAACTGCGCTAAGACTACAAGAATCCGGTCTCGGGAAAAAGAGTCCTCACGGACATTCATCAGTCTTGGATCTATGGGCCGTCTCGAGATTCAGAACCGTAACAGACTATGTCACCCGACTTCCTTCCTGAGAGAGGAGATTCTCTATTAGAATTCCCTCCAGGGAAGAATGGACCGGTGACTTGGTACGCACGGAAAGTGAACTGGCATTCTACACCGACGGATCCAAAATGGCTGTTGGCACAGATGCCGGAGTCTACTTTGAGTTTCGGGATATGCATCGCTCCTATAGGCTCGATGATGGATGCAGTGTCTTCCAAGCTGAGGTCTTCGTTATCAAGCAGGCGGCGGACCTGATCAGCAAAGAGAATATCTCAGAAAAAAGGATCAGCATCTATGTTGACAGCCAGATAGCCATTAAGGCTTTGCAAGTAGCATGGATAAGATCCAAACTCGTCAAACTCTGCAAGAAGAAGTTAGAAGAGATATCCAATGTAAATGAGGTGACCCTTTGCTGGGTACCTGGTCATATGAATATCCCTGGAAATGAGAGGGCGGACAAATATACATATTTTTTTTTAAATTAGATAATTCTTACAATTCAGTCCATTGTATCATACATCTTTTCCTTACTACCTCATCCTGCCATTCAACTTGGCCATCGTTTACAAAATATTCCACAACCATATCTCGGAAAACCTTTACTTCAGTGGCAATGTGATTGTTGTTTCCTGCTTGAAGGCATACTAGCCCTTGTGCCTCAATAACTGGATCTCTTTCAGCTTCGTCGATTTCGGGTGGATTGTATACTTCCACGCAAGATAAAAGCAAGTAAAAGTAATGATGAAAACTCGGAACACACTCTTTAAATTCGATATAAAATGAAACACTATGCGATGCCCCTCATGGCGAGGTCGAATTAAGCGCAATCGTGAAGTCCAATTTTCGACAACTTTATCACAGGATCATGGAGGTCAGTTCACGGGTCCATTAGGGGAAATTATGAGCTCAGCAAATGTTTCCCGCGTGTCGTGTAATACGTTTTGTCATCATATAGCACTCTCTATAGACGGCAACATTCTGGCAAGCATCGACCTTAAAGAAATATGGGCCGATGACTCGACAAAAGCTTCGGGGCGTTCTCCACTCCGAATTCGGCAATTTTGCTCATTTACATATCCTGAATAAGCTGAAACATGGTTTTTACGCGTATAATGGTCACGCGGTTTCAACTCTTGCACAAGCTGGACCTTACAAGCTTTTAAGCCAAGATCTTTCCGTAGAATCTTCCACAAAGTGAATGGGCACAGCTCTGATTGCTGGGCACTATGACGAATCGACTCATTCGGATTCTCATCAACATTGCGCTCCACAACGGCAAGTGCACGATAAGTTTGGCGAATCGAACCATTTTTCTTTTTTTTTTTTTCTTTTTATTATAGATTTACACGCACTCAATGCTAAAGCCTTATAACGTCAGTAAGACATTGTGCAGGCAGAAGGAAGAGGGAGTGGAGGTGCTTTTTGATATTGGTCTTAAATATCAGCATTTTGTATTGAGGGGGAAAGACCGAACGAGGTAGCACGATGATCCAGCGAGTGTAATGAATTTGTGAGGCTGGATTATTCTATGGGTTTTATCACGCGATCTGTCAGTAAAAGCAGTGTTGTAATAGATGCGCCAGTTCAGACATGAGCGTTGAACTACAACTTAGGAATGAACGCCTTATAAATTGTAGCCAGCTCGATAGGTGCGAATAATTTCTTGTATCCGTATAGGAAACCCAGGCATTGCGAGGCATTCTTAGTGACCCTAAATACCTAATATAGAGGGTTTCGTCAGAGTCCCGCTGAAGAGAAGCACCATGAAAACACGTTCGATGACATGGCTGTTGTCGGGATTCGATCCCGTGTCATCGGCGTCAGAGGCCAACACACTACCCACTTCGCCACGGTGCCCTCACTGTTGCACATACCCAGGATAAAGAGCTTGTCGGTTTCAGAGATGCAAGTGCCATGCATGGATAATGGGATTAAGTGTTACGCTTTAACGACAGAAGACGCTTTTGGCGCTACAGTTCATGACGAACCTGGGCCTGCTTTAAAAAACCTCTCCAACTGGTACGGTCTTTCGCCAGCAGTCTCCACTGTCGCACGCCTAGTTGGTTAAGGTGGAAGCACTTGGTTGTGCCAACGTAAATTTGGCCGTCCCCGACCGCGTCGCCCTTCGGGGCTGGATTCAAATGCCTTCTGAGCCGGAGCTGCGATTTCCGTGCGCACTACATGACCCAGCCATCTTAGGCGTTGGATCCAAAGACGCCTTACTCATATCTCCGCGACATGAAACATAACTGGCGTAATAAGGGTCTTGCCTCCCGAGCCCAAATAAACGGCGATTGACAAGAGTTATACAGTGTTTGATTAGGCACTGAGGTCTGAGGCAGAAGAAGTCCTTGACTACCTCGAAATTATACCTGCCAATTTGTGCGCCCTTGCCCAGACGCCGATGGTTCCTGTCCTTTTTCGACGACAGCATATATTTCGTCTTGCCCTTATTTACCGCCAATCCCATTTTGACCGCTTCCTTCTCAATGCTCGTAAAGGCCTCAATGACATCTAGATGACTTCGTCCAATTATGTCAAAGTTGTTGGCATATACGAGCAGTTGTACGAACTTGAAAAAGATTGTGCCCCTCGTTTTGACCTGTTGATAAACACCTCGCCAAATCCTCAACCGCGTGCTTCTCGTGCTCTTTCTTCTTTCTCCTGAGAAGTTATGCTCCTCCCTTCTTTTTAACTCGTAGAGCTCACGAGCTGCTCTTGTTCTTCTATGCAGTGAGGTTTTATATGCATCCTGCTTAGCTGTGTGAATCCTTCTGCACTCGACATCGAACCAGGTGTTTCTTTGTTGTGAAACATTGAACCTTGAAGGTTCTGTAGATAGCGTGGAGGGTTGAGGTGTATGAAAGAGCTTAAGGGAGACGCGATCGGTAAAATCACGAGCGGTCTCCGGGGATAGTAGCTTTCCGACGCCATAACTTTGTATTCTTACTCTACTCCGCTGCGTTCGTAATATCCGTAGGCTCATCTTGGCTACTAGAAGAAAGTGGTCTGACTCGATGTTAGCTCCTCAGAAAGTTCGAACATTAAGAATAGTTGAGGGGTGTCTGACGTCGATCGCGATGTGATCAATCTGGTTAGTGATTGATTGATCAGGCGAACGCCTTTGTGTGTATCGTGCGGGAAGCGTGTACTGGCTAGAAGGAGATTTCGCCCCGTAACAAGATCAATTAGCCTGTGTCTGTTATCGAATGTGGTGACGTGTAGGCTATGTTTGTCGATGACTCGTTCAAAGATGCTTTCCTTTCCCAACTTAGCATTGAAGTCTCCTAGTACTGATGTCATAGCTGGGACATTGAGCATACGTTCTGTCTAGGAGATCGTAGAACTCATCTTTGGTGGAGTCATCCTTGTCTTCCGTGGGGGCGTGCACGCAGATCAGGCTGATGTCAAAAAATTTAGCCTTGATACGGAGCACCGTGGCGCAGTGGGTAGTGTGTTGGCCTCTAACGCGCCGATGACACGGGATCGAATCCCGACACAGCCGTGTCATCGAACGTGTTTTTCACGGTGTTTCTCCTCAGCGAGGTTCTGACTGTCATGAAAAACTCGAAATTCGCCGTTCGGAACCGGCAATAAACTGTAGGTCCCTTTCACCTATGGGAAAATGAAATCACACACAACATGGGTGATTGAGAGAAGCTCGGCTCAGGTCCTTCATGGACTGTAACGCCAATATACATACATACATACGAATCGTTATGAGGCGTTCGCTTACCTGCCGAAAGCTTAGGACTTTTTGCCTTAGTCCACCTCGAACGGCAAATCTGCATCAGAACAATTGTTGTCCTCTCTCCCTATAGCAGCCCCCGTAGTAAATGTCCAGTTTGTCATCCGCCTTATACCCGGTCCATTCCATCGCATTTCCTGAATGGCGGTTGTATGTATGTTGGCGTTACAGTTCATGACGGACCAAAGCCGAGCTTCTCTCAATCACCCATGTTATGTGTGATTTCATTCTCCCATAGGGGAAAGGGCGGCTCCGAAGGGCGAATTTCGAGAAGCTTTTCATGACAATTATACCACAGGGGGTTTTGTCACGACCCCGCTGAGAAGAAACGCCGTGAAAACAGGTTCGATGACATGGCTGTTGTCGAGATTTGATCCCGTGTCAACAGCGTCAGAGGCCAACACACTACACACTACTACGCCACGGCCCTCGCTATATTATGGCGGTTATGTCCGCTTATGGCGGTCTAGGGCGTCCGCAAGTTGTTCAGCTGCATGTGATCTGTTTAAGGACCTAACATTCCACGTACAGAGCCAAAGACCATTGTTCTTTTTTCGTTTTTTGCAAGGGTCATCAACATTAATCCGGTCCGTTTTATCTAAGGCTTGTGGTTGTTTCGAAGTTTGTGTTTTTTTACGGTAACGGCTTACTAAACCGTAGCCCAACCGTCTAATCCTGTTTTTTTTTTTTTGTGCAGGAGGCTTGCCATTCATCCTTCCCCGTGACTTACTGTGGTGGCTCTTCTCGCTTTTTAGCAGGCCAGCATCCTTTGGATAGACCTACGAGACCTTTGTTAGTCCTTTACCATCCTCCGATGGGACTTGTATCTCCTCTATTGTATAGTAGTGATGCAAAAACCAAAAGTTGTTTTGTAATAATTTCGACCTTTTTATGCAAACGTCTTCACGCGAACGCCGCATGACGCTCACATAATATTCTTTGTTGACACTCTGACCTGGCGGAACAGACAACACCACGATAATCGAAGAAAACAGTCAATATGAACTTGATTTTTGTGCGACTTTCGGGCGGTTTTTTTTGGTCTTGCCTCACCTTAAACACATCATTCACTTAATTGATCGGTTGTCTCCATATTGTAAGCATTAATCCAAGTCTCATCTCCCGTAATAATGTGCTCTATCTTATTCTGATACACAGAAAGCATTGTTCCACACGCTTTAGCGCGTTTATCCAAAAAGCACAGTGTTCTTGATGCCAATCGAGATTTGACGCATCTGAGGCTCAAAATGTAAATTAAAATGGTTTTGACTGATCCTTTTGAAATGCTAACATCATCAGCGAGATGTCTTATTGTTAATCGACGGTTTGCAAGCACCTTTCTGTTTTTTTTTTTTTTGTTTTTTGGATATGATCTTCGTTGGTTGAGATTGGTGGTCGTCGCCCAGGACGCTCTTCGATCGACACGTTCTCGACTTTCCTTAGAACTTGCCACGGATGTCAAAAAGCATTTCCCCAAATGTATAATTTGACAAACTAATTTCGAAGCATTCAAAACATCGAGTTGATGAGTCAACGTTTTTCAAAGCCTCAAGAAGCGTTTAATGCTTCCACTTCTTTCACTCAATCAGAGTGAAAGAAGTCATTCGAAAATTGATTCACATGCATGCATTTACGTTTTTAGATAACTATCTCAAAACTTAAGTAGCATATTTCGTACCATTAGTCAAATGTGTACTTAATGTCGGAAGACTACCACATCTTCTGTCCAGAGATTTTTTTTTTCCTTTTTTTTTCAATATGTGCATACCTAGAGCATTTGGAGATGAACTCTCAAACCGGTGCGTCCAAGTTTAGGCTACTGATATAAGTTTTCTTTCTGAGGATCTGATCTTGTAAATGAAAGTTTGTAAGTTCTAGTAGCTCAGGATATATATTATACGTATATGCCCGGTTGTACGCCAGTATATTAAACTAGTAAGATAGTACCAGTACTAGTACCTATCAGCGCTCCGTGGCGCAGTGGGTGGTGTGTTGGCCTCTGACGCCGATGACACGGGATCGAATCCCGTCAACAGCCATGTCATCGAACGTGTTTTTCACGGTGCTTCTCCTCGGCGGGGTTCTGACAAAACCCCCTGTAGTATGTCAAGAAAAGAATTTCGCCGTTCGGGGTGGCTGTGATGCAGTGGTTAGCATCATCGACCGCCGAGCGGAAGGTCTATAGTTCAAATTCGCTTCGTAGTCAAGAAAAAGTAATTTCTTTACGGACAAAAGTATGCAACGCAGTTGTGAATGGAAAGTGACCAGACCGTACTGCTGCAGGCATAACACTCACAGTATATGGTCAACTGAAATTCATCCTCTGCGTATGCAATGCTAAAAGTGCTCGAACGAATTACTACGGACTATAACCAATCCGGAATTGGTCGGCTCTCGTCCTATCTAGGACAACCACCCCTGAGAGTAGTGAACGAACATCAACGACCCAAACCACTGCACTCCGTTCAGGTTGTGTGTCTAAAACACATCATAAGAGAATATAAAAACTCTTGAACCTGCGCGAGTCTCTAAAAAAAAAAAAAAAGTACCTAACGGTATAGCCAATGCTCTACAAACCAATATATAGGTTAGGTTAGGTTAACGTGGTAGGCAAAGCCACACGTAGGCCGAAGTCGGCCCATTGTGATACCACCTAGATCAAGTTACCCTGATCCGCTAACTTAGAACCAACCGGTGCTTCTAATGAAGCGATGAAGTTGAGCTTTCTTTTGGTTTGCTAGCTCACTTAGATTGTCAAAGAAGAGCGTGCCGAGGTAGATCCTCCTGCGATTCGCAAAAGAGGGACATGAGCAGAGAAGGTGGTGTATTGATTCTTCCTCCTTCTCGTCCATGCAGCCACGACAGAAGTCATTGGAGGGTAGCCCTAATCTGACGGCGTGTTTTCCAATGATGCAGTGACCTATAATGACACCCACAAGAGTACTTAAAGTTGTTCTTTTGGTTGCCAGTAGGTCCCTGGTTCGTCCTAGGCTTAACTTAGGCCACAATTGTATGGTTATAAAGCCGATATTGCTCTTATTCCATTGGATGTTGGTCTCCTCTATGGTTTGAAGTTTTATCATGTGCTTTACCGTACTTATTGGTGTATCTAGGTACCCGAGGGTAAGTAGGCTGATTGTGCTTGACCCTAACTTTGCGAGTTCGTCCGCCGCGCAATTTCCTTGAATATCCCTATGCCCGGGAACCCACAGTATTTTAATATTGAACTATTCAGTCATCTCATCTAGAGATAGGCGACAGTTAAGAGATGTCTTTGATTTGTGGGTTACCGCTGCCAGGATTTTATCGCAGGTTGGCTGTCCGTGCAAAAGATAATATCCTTAGCGGATATTACATTGATCCTGAGCCATGCAAGGGCCTCTCTTATCGCTGTATATTCTGCCTGATACACACTGCAGTGAACACATTCTGCGGGATGGTGTAGTCCGTGTCCATGGGTACTTTGAAGTGGTTTAGAACGGCAGTATGGCCTTTTTGAGATGTGGGCCATTTTCTTAAGCTCCTCATTCTTAGGGCCGCGCAGGCAGCAACTTGCTTGCTGAAAAGGTTCAATGGTGGAAGGTAGTAGAATGTTTAAGGCCTCCGTCGGGGTTGATCTGATCGCTCCGCTAATGTATAAGCTGGCCGATCTTTGTACCTTCCCCAGAAGGCTTCGATTGACTGTTGAGCAGTCTACCAGACTACAACGCCATACAGGAGGATGGGCCTTATGACTGATGTATAGAGCCAGTTCATAGTGCTTGGTTGGAGACCCCACTTCCTGTCCGCCACTTTCTTACAGCTGTAGAGGGCAGTAGTTGCTTTCTTGACGCTATCAAGGACTAGGCCTAGATGTTTAGCCTGCTCTTTGATTGTTAGTTGGGTTCCAACCAGCCTCGGTGGGTTGAGGGGCGGAATTTTATATTTGTTAGTAAACAGTACTAGATCGGTTTTCTTAGGGTTAACCACAAGTCCACAGTACTGCGTCCAGGTTTCTACTGTATGTAATGCACTCTGCATACGGTCGCATAGAGTGTTGGGAAATTTACCAGTGGCGGCAATAGCAATGTCATCTGCATAGGCGGTCACAGCGTACCCTTCCTGTTTAAGCATCCGCAGTAGTTCGTTGACCACCACGTTCCAGAGGTTACCCACTTTACCCAATATATAAGATGCATACAAAGTTCACATGTTACTTAACTCCCATCCCGAGGTATAGCATAGGAATTCTCAAGTGAAAAGAATGCTGACCCGCATAGATGGTAATTGATGGTTGGTTTTGAAAAGCTTTTAAGTAAGTCGCAATCCTTTGCAACATTTTTAAGTGTCAAACCTCTAGTATCCCCGCTCTGTAAGAATTAAAAAGTCTAGATTACGAACCTACATAACCCATAAACGAAATTATTTATTTTTCTCTATAGAACAGAAAACAGTGCCAAATTACATCTTCCTTAAAAGGTAACCATTGGTTAAAAAACGGTTCCAGTAGCGGCCATAGTCACCTGTTTCAATTTTTTGTATAAGTAAGCCCTTAATCCGAGGACGCCGCCGTGGCGCAGTGATCAGTGTGTTGGACTCTGACGCACGATGAGCGAGTTCGGATACCGATAACACCGACGCCATCGAATGTTTATTTCGCGGCATTCCTTCTCGGCGGGGTACTGGCAAAACCCCCCGTAGTAAACTTGCCGTGAAAAAGCTTCTCGACTCACGCCGTTCGGAATCGGCATTAAACTGTAGGTCCCTTTCACCTATGTGAAAAATAAATTACAGACAACATGGGTGATTGAGTGAAGCTTGGCTCTGGTCCTTCATGGGCTGTAACGCCATCAAAGAAGAAGAAGCCCTTAATCCTCGTTTGAAAAGAACACTTTACTGCTTTCAGATCTTTCGGGTCCACTCACCTACCGCTTGACACCATACAAAGCAACGAATCATTCTATTTTTAGCAAGCCTATCGACATTTAAGAGTCTCCAAGTCCAGAATAGTTGCCATACACACAAACACAAAGCGCGTCGCTTCTATAGTGTCCTTTTGACAAAAAAAAAAAAAAAAAAAAAAAAACTCCAGAACACCCCTATTGGGAATAAAAAGGAAATCAAAACAAACTAGGTTTTTCAAAGGATCTCGTCCAATTTAATTAAGAAAAACGATTGAGGAAAAAATCGCCAGGATATAGCATTTCTTTTGAGAATGTCATTAGCTGCATCTGCATCGTCAAAACTGTCAGCAACGGCACTGGAGGCTCTCGAATCATTCGCAGCGCTACCATGTCAGATAATTGAGTCCCGTCCTTTAAGAACTCTATCCCGAAAACAACTTGATTTTCCCATTTTCCACTTCTGTTGATCTTGACTGAGTTTTTCGAAATTCAATTATTGATTGCAAACGGCTTAGTAGTAAGCCAGCCACCAACAATTAGCAGAAGTGCCTTTGAACTCATTCGATTGCCCTTCACCCGGGGGTAAAGTTTGTCACCAGCCGCATCGGTATTGTTGTATGTATGTATGTCCTACTACGTATCCTTATCAGCAGATTATGTTGTTTTTGTAGCTTGGAGATTGGCAGTGATGTGCCTACGACGACATAATGATGCTACTGCAGCGGAGGGGTGTATTCTTCTTGTGAATCATTGTTTACGACCATGATAGAAGGGATTTGCAGCAACGTTCTGCGGGATGCGCGAATTGAATGAGCGATTAAGCTGTTGATGTTTCATTTTCTTTTTTCTATATTTGTTTTAATGGTTTCTCATATTGTTCTTGAGGCTTTTTGTTTGAAGACAATGTCACATGCACTAAAGCACATGCAAGGCAAGGCATTAATGGCAGAGTCTAAGATAGAAATAAAATGGGTAGTTAATGTCAGCTTCAAAACCAGTGTAGTAGTAAATGCTCAAGAAAATGCAAAAAATTCTATCATGTGATTTTTTTAGCATTTTGCTTTTAATTGTCAAAAAGTGCTTAGGAAGCCTGCAAAAGTGTATATTTTTTTAATTGCATTCATAAGTCCATGCTTGTCATTTACAGAAAATAAACTCCCAAGTGGACTCAACGTAAGCACCCACCAGTACCTAACAAAAACAAAAATAATCATAAACCTACGATGATACATACATAGGTTGCAAAATAAAAAAAAAAAATCTTCACATCTCTCTCTGTAATTGATGATGACTCGAACAGCACACGATAAATCATATCAAACTCGACTTCTCTCCAGGTCGATCTACCAGCCATATTCCTTAAGAAATGTATCATTTCTCTATGTAAACTTCTTTTCTGTCTTTCACTTTGTCAAGTTTCCCTAAAATATGGGAATATATTCCTAACTATAGTCCGATTGCTAAACTGTCTTTCGTCGCTAAACTCTTTGAGTCTATATGTATGACTTAATGTCCTTCCTCTGCAAATGCATTTTTTTTCCCCCGGGCAGCATGATTTCCTTAAAGGCAGCCCACCACAACCAACCTAAGATCAACCCTCAACTAATATTACTTAAACTTGAGACTTTATGCTTCCCGCCCCAAATCTTCGTATGGCTAAAATCATACCTCGAGAATCGCTTTACGGGGTATTTTTTGGTTCTCAATTTCAGGCGCCAATGTTGCCTCTTCCGTTATTCCGCAAGGCAGTCACCTCGGTCTCCTAATCCTTGTCCCAACCGTTCATGATGTCTAATTTATCTTTAAAGGCTCGCAGACGTCTGACTCGTTCGAACTCCAAAACGACCCTGATTCCTTCAGTACTTGGAGTGGCAATAACTTCCTGACGGTTAACGTCGATAAATACCAGTCCATTACTTTTTCTCAAAAACACTTCCCCCCAGCTACCAGAATATACTACCTTATTAACGAGCCCTACACCATGTCTATTTTATAGGGGACCTAGGAATCATAAGTAACAGAGGGCTCTTCTACATCAACTATACCATCCATCAAGAAAATTATTTTCTTGGCTTTATAGAACGTCTAAAGAATTCCCGGACCTCCATTTTAACTAATCCCTCTACATCACTTACGTCAGACCTCTCCTTGAACATGCTAGTCATGTCTGATCTCCATACTACGCTAGTCATTCTGAACAAATTGATTGTGTGCAATGTAGGTTCTTGTGTTTTGCATTAAGGGCTCTCCCTTGGAAGATCGACTGGAGTTGCTCAACTTACAAACCCTGGAAATACGTCGTGAAATAATCGACATAATCTTTGTGTACCAACTGTTAGCTGGAACTATAGACTCACTGCCCTTCTGGGACATATTTCTGTCTACACCAACCCTGATTATCTACTTTGACGAGGTGTGTGGGCTTCTCACCAAAAGATGATCGTCCCCCTCACTCCCCCTAACCAACGAAAGCCTATTCTATATTCCCCACCACATTCCCACCATACCTATTCACTCGCCACAGCCTGGGCTGGAGATGAGGTGTCAACCGTACCGCGCCGAGATGTCGACCAGGCTGAGAGCCCAGATAAAAAATATCTCAGTCGCAAACCATGTATCCGGATACCTGGCGCCCTCCGGGTCAGCTAGCCTTACTTGGATATTGCGGATCTTTATACAGGTGGACATTATAATTCTCCGCATCTTGTGGGAACCTCATGAACAACACAAATAAAAATAATAACGAGTCCGGATCTCATAAAAAACCGGAAGGGAAAGAAATCCCCCATTTCTAAGGCTACAAACGCTCCAGCAGGAGTACCAAAAAGCCTTCAAACAAATTGTCGGAAGACAAAGCCGACAATAAGAAATTTACCCATCGACCAAGACCTATAGAGACCGCAAGACGGACTTGAGAGTTCTACATCGATGGGGTCATAAGGCCGACCTACCAGAGTAAGCCAAAGAGTCGGTCGCCTGGGCTACAAGAATCCTGGCCCAAGAGAAAGAAAAAGCCAAGAGGCCCAGATCGTCCCCCGAGGAACCGAAACGGGAGGCTAAGAAGGCTAGGCTGAAAGCACCAGCCAAGCTATTAAAGCCTTTCGACGAGGTTACGAGGGAGTGCCTGACGGTTGAAATCATGTATGACAGCGACCCGGACGGCAAAATGACGACTGACAAATGGAAGGACGTCGATCAAGCACAATCGGCAAGCTTCCTAAAGATAGCAAGGAAGAACCCTGAACCATCGCCCATCTGCGACGACGCTGGATGGTACCAAGACAGGGTAACAATTTAAAGCTGTGCCGACGAAAGATTCCTCGATCTATTAAGGGCTACATTGGCGGAAATAGGGGAACTATGGAAGGGAGCTAAGCTCAAGGTCGTAACCAAGAACCAGATCCCTAAACGACCGATCTACAAAATCACTGGTGTCATCAGTGGTCACTGCCTCATTGGCAATCACACGCAAAAACTAGGCAAGTTCCGAATGATTTCTGCAGATGCTGCCTAGACGAAGAGGAGGTCGAATCCATCCATGAAACTCTCTGCACCTGCCCGGCTTACTGCACAATCAGGAAACGCTACACAGGATCCTGCTTCCCTAACGATCTAAGAGATGTTCAGCAAGTAGGGACCTTCTTAACTTTTCAAGAAGCACTAAGTGGTTCCACGACTAGGGGGATACCCCCCCTCATAGCACCACAACGGGTCTCTCTGGCCTATGTGTATTCTTCTCCACTCTGAGGAGGCTACGAATCTACCTACCTACCTATCTAATCCTCGTTGACTAAAGTCCACACCGACTCCCCCTTCATCCCATCAACTACTGCCACCTTGAACCCATTAGTTTAACTAACCAAACACAAATATCCCTTGATTTTCATTCATATATTTACATATGTATACCGTATTTTTAGACGTCCTCATAATATACTACCTCTGCCCGCCTACTTAGTTCATCCGCCCCCCCCCCCCCCCCCCCTACCTTATTCGTGCCTTGTTTAATTTCCCATAAATAATTAGTCAATTTAATTTTTTAAGTACTTTTAAGTATAACTATTTAAGTTTTAGATTTAAGTGCCTTGCAATAAGCTTAATAAAAATACCTCGTAGTCAGACTATCACCGCAGAAGTCTACCGTCATCAACTGTGGAGATTAATGTCAACACTAAGAGTAGAGAAACAGCTACGGCTGCTTGGGGCGCTCTATTTCAACAGGATAACGCGCAAATGATGCATCCGCCTCATTCTCCACGTTTAGCATCTTCGTATCTCTATTTGTTCCGAAGTCTAAGAATTCATTAAACCTCGGATTGATGTACAAAAGGCTCGCCAAAGTCAAACAAATTTTTTAATAGCAGCATTAAAAAGTTGCTGGTCAATGTTATCCATTGGGAGAATGTAATAATTTATGGGCGTTATTCGGGTGCAAGTCTGTCCATGATGAAATGGCAATAACAACGGAGTATGTTTGACTTTGACAAATATCACAAATTATGCGTGAGTCGTCAAATAAATTAGCAAGAAACTCACCCATTAATATGGAGTACCGCAGGGTTCCCATTTTAGTCTACTTTTATTGCAGAACATGACAGGTAACATTTGACAAAACTGCAGTACATATTTGTAACTTGTAGTTAATAGATAGCTCAATTAGGACTCTTACTAAAAAAGAAACAAAAAAAATAGCCAAGGTCATTAAAGATCGGCCAAGATGTTCATTGAAATGGAATTTAGTATCAGTAAATAACTGGGAACCGTGGCCCAGTGGTTAGTGTGTTGGACTCTAGCGAACGATAAGCGAATTCGGATCCCGATAACACCAACGCCATCGAATGTTTATTTCGCGACGTTCCTCCTCGGCGCGGTACTGGCAAAACCCCCCGTAGTAAACTTGCCATGAAAAAGCTTCTCGACTCACGCCGTTCGGAATCGTCATTAAACCATAGGTCCCTTTCACCTGTGTGAAAAATAAATCACACACAACATGGGTGATTGAGAGAAGCCTGGCTCTGGTCCTTCATGTGCTGTAAGGCCCCCAAAGAAGAAATAACAATTTATTGCATTTATCCGAATATTTTGGCTATAAAGAGTCTATCCACACATTGTTCTACACAAATTGACGGATGATTTAAAAATTCGAATACATCGCACGGATCGACACTTTTGACTGTTTTCTATAGTATTCGTCGGGCCCTATGGTTTCTACCCATTCGAAAAAATGCATTTCCCATTAAAAGAAGAGTGTTATGACGACATAGGACATCTCTAAAAACGACCTAAAACACTCGTTCGGCATGCTTCTTTACTGTAATATGTATCGTCCCAAGGAGCTATTTTATATAAAGCGAACTATTATTGTTAAATTAGCAGGACCATGTTCTCTTTTGAGGGGGAGAGAGCGAGCAAACAGAGCAAAGAAGTTGATCCCGTTTAACATGGGAAACGCCAGCTTCGATCTCTGTCCCTGCTCAATCCAAGTTGACACACAGCCTCCGCGTGGCCCCCCCTGGATAGCTACCCTGGCACCCGCCAGGTGATGAACCAATGTGTGCAGCGACCCAACCCCTTGTTCCTGGGTAAAGAGGAACCTGGCCCTCCAGGTTGGGGGTTGTGCTTAGGAGTAACATCCCTATCACGTAAAAACCTACTTGTTCCGAAACGACAACAAGCCTCGGATAAGGACGGATACAATGCTGACGACCCCTACAAACGACTAACGGACTTGAGAGTCTGCACCTAGAATGCGAGGTCCCTTAACAGACCGGGTGCAGGCGATTAATTGGAGCAAACCTTCAACTGCTATAAAGCAGATATAACCGCACCCCAAGAAGTGCGATGGGATGGACCAGGCAAAAAACGGATGAAAAACTGCGACATCTACTACGGTAACTGCTACAAGGAGAACAAACAGCGCCTATTCGGGTGCGGATTCGTTATTCGAGGAAGACTCCGACAAAAAGTCTTAAGCTTCCGGGATATAAGCGAACGGCTCATAACGATCCGCATCAAAGCTAAATTTGGAAACATTCGCTTAATATGCGCTCATGCCCCAACGGAAGAAAAGGACGATCGACTCAAATAAGAATTCTACGATCTCCTAGACAAGGAGGACATATTTGAGTCGCTCATAGGGAAGCATAGCCTTCATAACACCACATCCAACAACGGACTTAGGCTAATCCTTGTAGCAAGCACGCGTTTCCCCCATCTCAACATCCACAAGGGTACCTGGCGGTCCTTTGATCAATCGACCACCAACCAGATTGATCACATTGCGATCGACGCCAGACACTCCTCCTGTATTCTCGACGTACGAACCTTCCGAGGGGCCAACATCGACTCGGACCACTACCTTGTTGTAGCCAAGGTACGAATGGGGACATCAAGAATGCTTAGGAGTCGAGTAGGACTATGTCAGTTTGACGTCGGAAAGCTACAATCGCAAGAGACTGCCAGAATCTTTCCCAATTGTGTCTCCTCCAAGCTCTCTCAAAATCCGCCCACAGCAGCACAAACGATAGAGCAGGAATGGGCGCATTGCCAGAGCGCCGTCAGAGACGCTGCCTCAGAGGCGCTGGGTTTCAAACCGCCACCACCTAGAAACCCGTGGTTCGATGAACAATGCAAACAAGCCCATGCAGCAAAACAAGATGCATATAAAGTCATGCTGCAACGACGGACGGGAGCTGCTTTTCAGAAGAAAGAAGAGAGAGCGTGAGATCGAGGAGATGGAGAGATGCTTCCGCAGGAATGACGCCCGTAAGTTTTATAATAAAGTAAAACAAACATGCCATGGCTACAAAGCCAGAGCGGCGGCCTACAAGGATGAAAATGGAGAACTGGTAGTAAAGTCGCAGTCGATGCTGACGATTTGGAAAGACCACTTCTGCAGACTGTATAACGGCGATGATAGACAAGAAACCGCTGTCAGGCAGAACGAGCCATTCGTAATGGACGACGAAGTAATAGAATTCAGTCCACCCGACCAAGACGAAGTCAAAATAGCGATATCAAGACTTAAGTCTAATAAAGCCGCAGGCGCAGACGGCCTGTCTGATGAGCTTTTTAAGGCGGCTGGAGATGAGCTGGTAAGGTGCATGCACCATCTCATTTGCAAGGTATGGTCGGAGGAAAGCATACCCGACGAATGGAATCTCAGCATCGTTTGCCCGGTCCATAAGAAAGGAGACCCCTGTAACTGCGCGAACTATAGGGGAATAAGTCTCCTTAACATCGCATTTAAGGTCTTCTCTGCCGTATTGTGTGAACGCCTGAAACCGTTTGTGGATAACCTGATCGGCTCTTATCAGTGTGGTTTCAGGCCAAGTAAATCCACAATAGACGAAATATTTACGCTACGGCAGATCTTTGTCGATTTCAAGGCTGCATATGACAGCGTGTATAGAGATGAGCTATACAAAGCCATGTCTAGTTTTGACGTCTCTGCCAAACTCGCCCGACTGTGCAGTTGTCATCCTGAACTGAGAATTCTCGCTGCTCCATTAAGTTCGGTAATGAGCAAACCAATACCTTTGATGTCAAAAAAAGATTTCGGCAAGGTGACGCGCTGTCATGCAACTTTTTCAACATCGTACTTGAAAAGATCGTGCAAGAGTCACTGGCCAACACAAGAGGTACGATTTATTTCAAGTCTACGCAATTGCTTGCGTACACCGACGACATTGACGTGATTGGACGGACACAGCGGGACGTCAATGGGGCCTTTGTAAGCATTGAGGTAGAAACGGCTGAGATGGGTCTCAAGGTTAATGAGGGTAAAACCAAATATCTGATTTCATCTAAAAGAGAGGGACAACACCGACGTATTGGCCAGAACGTCACCATGGGCATATATAACTTTGAAGTGGTCAGAGGGGCCTTTTATTTCAGTTTTAGTTTAAGGCTGAGGGCGACAACACGTGTTGTTTGTATGTGGTAAGTATTTTTCGAAAAAAATCTTAAGTTATTTTACTGTGAGTAAGGGACTCACATCACAGGCGAGGTGTTGTGATTAATTTTTTAGTGGAATCTAGTGAAAAACTCTCCGATAGCCACTGGAGATGAGGCCTGGATATTTGAACATGATCTTGAGACTCATAGACAAAGTCAGGAGAAGGTGAAAAAGGTAAGGAATGACCAACAAGAGCGATTTTTCAATGTGTTCCTACCGACCAGGCAGTGGCTGGACAGTTCTATGTTGACGTGCTAAATAAGTTGCGAGCGAGTGCTTTTCATGTGCAACCCGACCTCGGCAACTAGGGCTAGGTCTTGCACTATGACGGTGCATCGGCCCATTCCTTGTTGATTGCGTAAGAGTTTGTGCCCTGCCCTGCTTCCCCGGGAGCAGTATGCGCTTTTCAGAAGGAAAAAGAAAGAGCACGAGGCGCCAGCGATCGAGGAGTCGGAGAGATGTTATCGCAGGAACGTCGTTCGGAAGTTTTACCAAAGAGTAAAACGAACATGTTAAGGTTATAATACCAGCGCGGAACCCTGCGGTGATGAACATGAACACCTCGCAGTTTAAACACAGTCGATGCTGACAATATGAAAAGACTATTTCTGCGAACTGCAGAGCGGCGAAAATGGTCAAAATACCGCCGTCAGACAGATCGCACCATTCACTCTGGAGGAAGATGAGAGAGAAGTCCGTCGAGGTTAATATAGCGATTTTGAAACTAAAGTCTAATAAAGCTGTTGGCGCAGGCGGCCTGCCTGCTATTTAAAGCACCTGGAAATAAGTTAGTAGGGAACATGCATCAGCTCATCTGAAGGCTATGGTCGGAAGAAAGCATGCCCGATGAATAGAATTTCAGCATCGTTCACCAAGAAAATATACCCCTCTAACTGTGCCCACTATAGGAGAATTAGTCTCCTTAACATCACGTATGAGACCTTCTCTGCCATGCTGTATGAACGCCTGAAACCATTCATTTACAATTTGGTAAGTTCTATCAATGTGGGTACAGGCCAAGAAAATTCACGATAGACCAAATATTTACACTGCGGCAGATCTTGGAGAAGACCTATGAATTTTAGATCACCACACAACACCTTTTCGTCAAATTTAAAGACAGTGTCTATGGGGACGAGCTATGTAAAGCCATATTATGTATTCACATCTCTACCAAACTTGTCAGGTTGTGTAGGACGGCAATAGAGAATTCTCGCTGCTCCATTAATGTCGGTAAGGAGCCAACCAAGACCTTCGATATCAACAAAGGATTTAGAGGGGCACGATCTACTTCAAGTCTGCACAACTGCTCACATACACTCATGATATTGACATGATTGGGAGAACGCAGCGAGACGTCGATGAAGCTTTTGTGAGCATTGAAGCAGAAACGGCCAAAGTGGGTCTGAAGGTAAACGAGGGCAAAACCAAATATATGCTGTCGTCAAAGAATGACGCACAAAACCGATGTATTGGTAGCTTGGCCAGAACGTCACTGTTGGCAGCCAGGTCTTGTTTTTTATTGACAGAGAGTGAAGGAGATGATTTAACCACGAACTGTATTGGCTGTACAGCGACATCGACATCCTTGGAATCATTTTTACACAGTTAGAGGGGGGCTATTGTGTAGGTTGATAATAAAATGTTGCGATAAACTTAATTTCTTGTTTTTCGCTTACAAATTCGCGTATGTTCCATCGTATCCGTATGTCGTTCCAGCAGTTTCCGGACAAGCCGTAACAAATTGGTTCAAACGAAGTAGCAATTCATTGGACAAGCATCAATAAAATAAATATTGCATTCATTCCTGGCCTCGTCCATAGCCCATACCATTATTTCCAAAGCTCTGTAGTACCTCATGACGTTAAAAAGAAACGACACGTTTAATTTTCTTGTGATATATGGCACCCATTATCTGCGACTTGTCCATCTTGAACGTTTTCATTATGTAGTTGATTAAACATACGCGTGTACATACTTAAATTACACCAGATAACCAAGTTAAACAGCAAGAAAACAAAAAAATACAAAAAAAAAAAAGGGCTTGCACATGCACATGTATCAAGCCTACCCCATAAGGATAACTAACGAATTGTACGTATTTTGGCGTTACAGTCCATGAAGGACCTGAGCCGAGCTTCTGTCAATCACCCATGCTGTGTGTGATTTAATTTTCCCATAGGTGAAAGGGACCTACAGTTTATTACCGGTTCCGAACGACGAATTTCGAGAAACTTTTCATGACAATTTTACTACAGGGGGTTTTGTCAGAACCCCGCTGAGGAGAAACACCGTGGCTGTGTCGGGATTCGATCCCGTGTCATCGGCGTCAGAGGCCAACACACTACCCACTGGGTCACGGTGCTCTCTAACTAACGAATTATCCTTAAAAAAAAGTGCCAACAGTAAACGAGTGTAAGAGTTTGATGGCCGGTTAACCGCAAAACGTTTTTGATTTCCTGAAATTTGCTTTTAACATTTTTTGATTGCTTTGATGTGGTTTGGATTTTGCATACTGAGGGTAACCACTTTAAAATGTTAGGAGAAATGTAACATGTGTATGTAGGTCTTTTTTCAGTTTTGGATTTTTGTTTTTATAGAAATTAAATATGAAATTAGAGAGCAAATAAAATTAGTGATGTGTTGAGCTAAAAGTCAAAAGGTGGAAAATATTCAATTTACAGGAAGGCAAATGGAAGGGTGCGCCGTAGCGCAGTGGTTAGTGTATTGGAGTCTGACGCACGATGACCGAGCTGGGATCCCAATAACACCAACGCCATCGAATATTTATTGCGAGGCGCCGCTCCTCCTATTAGGTATCTTTTATTATGCCCACTTGATCTATATAGATCGTAATGCATGTATTACGATAACAACATACGATCCAGCTTTCTGTCTGGATCAACTTTCATGATCCATTAGTTCACACTATTTCCCACTGGCTTCGCATTCAAATTAGGAAGATCATTGCCTGTTGAACATACAAAATGATGATCCTGAGTTGGTGAACTGGTTTTGTCTTCAGTATGAACTATTTGCTTTCATAACACGGTAGAAAAGGACGATCGAATTCTAGGGCATGCCCAATGCCCCAGCTTCTGCTTTGGTGGCGTTACAGCCCATGAAGGGCCAGAACCAAGCTTCTCTCAATCAACCATGTTGTGTGTGTTTAATTTTTGTTTTTTACACAGGTAAAAAGGACCTACAGTTAAATGCCGATTCCGAACGGCTTGAGTCGAGAAACTTTTTCTTTACAAGTATACTACGGGGAGTTTAGCCAGTACCGCCGAGGAGGGACGTCGCGAAATAAATATCCGATGACGTTGATGTTATCGGAATCCGAACTCGCTTATCAAGCACCACGGCGCCCTCGCCTCAGCTACGACACCAAAATAGTTCTAGGAGATTTTAATGCAAAACTGGGCAAAGAGGACATATTTGAGTCGATCATAGAAAACCATAGCCTCCAGAACACCACATCCGACAACGGACTTAGGCTAATAGATTTCCCAACGGGGCATAAACTCCTTGTAGCAAGCACACGATTCCCGACCAACCAGATTGATCACATTGCGATCGACGCCAGACTTTCCTCCAGTATTCTCGACGTACGAAGCTTCCGAGGAGCAAACATTGACTCGGACCACTACCCTGTTGTAGCCAAGGTACGAATGAGGATATCAAGAATGTTTAGGAGTCGAGTAGGACAACGTAAGTTTGGCATCCGAAAGCTACAATCGCAAGAGACTGCCGGAAACTTTGCCGATCGTAGCACAAACAATATAGCAGGAATGGGCGCATTGCCAGGGCGCCGTCAGAGACGATGCCGCCACTACCTAGAAACCCCTGGTTCGATGAACAATGCGAACAAGCCCATGCAACAAAGCAAGGAGCATATTAAGCCAAGCTGCAACGAGGGATGAGAGCTCTTATCAGTGTGGTTTCAGGCTAGGTAAATCCACAATAGACCAAATATTTACGCTACGGCAGATCTTTGTCGATTTCAAGGCTGCATATGACAGCGTGTATAGAGATGAGCTATACAAAGCCATGTCTAGTTTTACGATCAATGCCAAACTCGTCCGACTGAGCAGGATGACAATGGAGAATTCTCGCTGCTCCATTAAGGTCGGTAATGAGCAAACCGATTAATCAAGGGGACACGCTCTCATGCAACTTTTTCAACATCGTGCTTGAAAAGATCGTGCAAGAGTCACTAGCCAACACAAGAGGTACGATTTATGTCAAGTCTACGCAATTGCATGCGTACGCCGACAACATTGACGTGATTGGACGGACACAGTGAGACGTCAATGAGGCCTTTGTAAGCATTGAGGTAGAAGCGGCTAAGATGGATCTCAAGGTTAATGAGGTAAAACCAAATACCTGTTTTCATTAAATAAGGTCAGCTCCGACGTACTGGCCACCAGCATCCCCATGGGCGGATATAACTTTAAAGTGGTCAAGGAATTCGTCTTTCTTAGCTCAGCGCCGACAACAACACAAGTGCTAAGATAAAACGCAGAATCACTTTTGCCAGCCGCTGTTTCTTTGGGCTCAAGAGGCAACTGAGAAGTAGAGCCGCCTCTCGGAAAACCAAGGTGTCGCTATATAACCCCTTGATCATCCTAGTCCTCCTTTATAGCGCAGAGGCTTGAACCTTAAAGCGAGTGAAGAAGCCCTTGGTCGTTTCGAGAGGAAAATTTTACGCACTATCTACGGTCCTGTTTGTCCAAGCAGATCATGGAGAAGATTTAACGAAGAACTGTGTAGGTTGTACAGAGAAATCGGCCTCGTATGATATCTACGGATACAGCGTCTAAGGTGGCTAGGCCATGTAGACCGCCTGGAAAACACAGCTCCAACCCGAAGAGTCTTTGAATCCACCCCGGTAGGAAGGCGCGGCAGAGGACGGCCGCATCATCGGTGGCGCACACAGGTGGAAGGGGACTTTAAATAACTGGGCGTGCGGCGCTGGAGACAGCTGACCAAAGACGCTTGTTGGTTGAGGCCAAGGTTCACCACCTAAATAAGCGAGTAAAGTTTAATAGCACTATAAAATGTGTGTATTAATTTAAATATTATGTAAAACACTTGAATGAATTAGTGTAACACGTCGTTAAGTTTCTTGATGACCGCAAATGGTCCGTCCCAGGCTGATTGCAATTTGGGGCTTAAGCCTTTTTTCAATTGTCCTGTCTCGATTCCAGAAGAGTTCGCCCTTGAGTCGTACCTCGCCTTCATTTTATCGCTGACCAAGTCCTTACTCGAAAGACCAAAGTCATGCTTTATAAAACGCTCATTCTGCCAGCCTTGGTGTACGGAGCCGAAAGCTGGACGATAAGCAGGACAGCGGAGCTGATTTTGGGTTCTTTCGAAAGAAAAATTCTGGGCCAGATATTTGGTCCTGTCTGTGAGGAAGGTGAATGGAGAAGAAGACACAACCGCGAACTCTACGAGCTGTACCAAGATGTGGATTTAGTCCGGAAGTCAAGGATCCGTCGACTACACTGGCTCGGCCACTTCGAGCGCATGGACATCAACGCTCCAGCTAAGAGGGTCTTCGACTCCGAGCCTCCTGGTTCGAGAAGAAGAGGAAGACCGAACCTCCGGTATAAACACCAAGTAATCGCGGATGTTGACAACTGGAAGCAGCGTGCCCGGGACAGTCAAGGATGGAAGGCAGCTATAGCTCAGGCTCAGATCTTCCATGGATCGCTGGCCTGATAAGTAAGTAAGTAAGTTCAGTTCCTCCCGGATGAACTGATGGATGGAGTTTAGCTGTTCCTTCTTTTCGGTTACGAAGTCCTCCCTGCCGCTAGTTGTCGGTAGTACCACGCCGAACTTCAGGTCCAATGGAAGTCCAAGATCAGTTCCAAAAATCGCTTCAGCTGGTGTTGTTGCCGTTGAATTGTGCTGTGCCGAACGGTACGCCATTAAGAAAAGGGGAAGATGTTCATCCCAGTCCTTCTGATCTCCGACGACGACTTTTCTCAAGTATTCCTCCATTATCCGGTTGAACCTTTCGATTATGCTATCAGATTGTGGGTGTAATGGTGTTGTCCGTGTCTTTCTGATTGCCCTCCTTGGTCTGAGTGCAGTTCCAGCGGTAATCCGTAACGCGCAACCCAGTTATTCACGAAGGCATCCGAAACGGTTTTGGCTTCTTGGTTCGAATGAAATTTGTGGCCGACTCATGCATCCTACCCAGTAGAAACGTCTCTTGATCTTTTCTACAGTCTTGTTAACACCAAGATGACCCCCGCTTGGTCCCTCGTGGTATTCTCGGATGACGTCGTCGATTTGTCCCTTGGGAATTACCAGCAGATCTTCTACAATGTTCCCATCCTCACTTTCCCAACTGCGGTAGAGGCAACCGTTCTCCAGCTTCAAACTCTGCCATTGAGCCCAGGAAGCTTTCACGATTGGGCTTTCACTGGATATTTGCTGCCAAGTTGGTCGAACCTCGTTCTTGGTAGTCGATGATGACTGCTAGATCGGCATCTTCTCGCTGCTTTCTTCCGACCTTCTCGACAGTCCAGGAATCTTCTGGCAGCACATGGAAACGACGGATGTCAATCACCTGTTCCTTGGTTTCGGCACGTGAACAATGTTTGCACGAGGTTGTCAACCACAGCTAAAAGCTACCTCCTAGTTACACAATAGTTCCTCTCCGGCTTCGATAGGATCTTACTGTAGGAAGCGATGACCTGTTCTCCCGTCAATCATTTGAGAGAGTACTTACATCGGTGTGCAAAATAAACATTTCTCCCGGGACAGGATATGCAAGAATCTACGCACTGCAGAGCAATTCCTTCAGTTGAATGAACGCTTCCTCCTGCGGCTTCTCCCACTTGAATGGCCGATTCTTTTTGGTGAGCTCGTGCAAACTGCTGGCAACGATTGCAAATCCTGGGACGAATCGCCTGTAATATGTGCAAAGTCCCAGGAATGACCTTAACTCATGAAGATTCTTTGGTCGTGGCCATTCCTTGACCGCCAAGATTTTCTCTTCATCTGTGTGGACTCCTTCACACATGTCCCAAGTACTTCATCTTGTTCTGGAGTAGCGAATATTTCTTCGGGCTCAATTTCATTCCGGCTGCTTGAATACGTTCCAGTACCTCTTCATGCTTCTTAAAGTGATCGTCGAAATCCTTGCCCATGACAATCATGTCATCCGGATAGACAAGGCAAGTCCTCCAGTGAGGTCCTCTTAGTACCCAGTTCATAAGTCTTTCGAAGGTGGCTTGCGCATTGCAAAGACTGAAGAGCATCACAGAGAATTGCCACAACTCTCCCCCGGCGGTAAACGCGGTCTTTTCCTTGTCTTGCTGGTCAAGCTCTATTTGCCAGTATCCACTTTGCAAGTCCAGCGTCGAGAACCACTTTGCACCAGATAGTGTGTCCAAGGTGTCGTCCATTCTCGGTAAAGGATAGCTGTCCTTCTTCGTGACGTCGTTCAGCGACGCATTGAGGTAGAAGCGGCTAAGATGGTTCTCAAGGTTAACGAGGGTAAAACCAAATATCTGCTTTCTTCTAAAAGAGACGGACAACACCGACGTATTGGCCATGGGCGGATATAACTTTGAAGTGGTCAAGGAATTCGTCTACCTTGGCTCACCGATGACCAGCGACAACAACAACAGCGCTGAGATAAAACGCAGAATCACTCTTGCCAACCGCTGTTTCTTTGGGCTCAAGAGGCAATTGAGAAGTAGAGCCCTCTCTCGGAAAACCAAGGTGACACCGTACTAGGTGGGTCGCAGGGCATCCAAGTTGGAGCGAAGTGATCCGTTTTAAAACTCCGTTTATTATTTTATCAGTACGCGTGAGCAATCATAATCCAAGCAAAGTAGTATCTTCTGATACGAATGCGTTGACAGTAGTGCATTACAAGAACTTAGATGTTTAGCGGACCCTTAAAAGATGGTAACTGAGTTTCTTTATCGATTGTAAAAAGAATTGTGGTTCTATGTTAATTCGTCCATTGGGCCTACGCTAGCTGGTGGTCATCGAAAACAGACCACCGGCATATGTTTAAAATTTTAAAATTTAGCTAGCGTAGGCCCAAATTTGGTTGAAATCGCCTAAAGCCTTCTGCGTTATTTTATTATCAAAATGCGGTTGAAGGTGATTTCTAATGTTAAGTCTATGGGACACGTTTTCGGTGATTATTCCTCGATGGTATGTCCGATTTTTAATTTTATTTCTTTAAAACCTTCGATGCCTTCTATTAACGTGTCTAATTTGGTCAAAATCCGTCAAAGCGTTTAGGAGGAGTAGTCTGTCAACGAAATACGTTTTGGGGTGTTAGAGGAGCTTCGCTCCAATAAGATCTTACTCATCCCAGTCCTCCTTTACGGCGCACAGGCTTGGACCTTAACAAAAGCGGATGAAGATGCCCCTGGTCGTTTCCGGAGGAAAATTCTGCGCACTATCTACGGTCCCGTTTGTTCAAACGGTGTATGGAGGAGAAGATTTAACGAAGAACTGTAAGGATTGTACAACGACATCGGCCTGGTACGACGTCTACGGATACAGCGTCTAAGGTGGCCAGGCCATGTAGAGCGCATGGAAAATACAGCTCCGACCCAAAAAGTCTTCGAATCCACCCCGGAAGGAAGGTGCGGTAAAGGACGACGGAAGATTTAACGAAGAACTGTACGGGTTGTACAGCGACATCGGCCTGGTACGACGTCTACGGATACAGCGTCTAAGGTGGCCAGGCCATGTAGAGCGCATGGAAAATACAGCTCCGACCCGAAGAGTCTTCGAATCTACCCCGGAAGGAAGGCGCGATAGAGGACGGCCGCATCAACGGTGGTTCCAAGCAGGTGGAAGGGAACCTTAACCAACTGGGCGTGCGGCGCTGGAAACAGTTAGCCAAAGATCGTACCAGCTGGATACGCTTGTTGGTTGAGGCCCAGGTTCACCACGGACTGTAGCACCACCTAAGTAAGCAAGTAGGGTGTCTGCCTGGAGTACAATGGATCAGTGCTTGCGTCTGAGTGTTCCAACAGATAGCAGACGCCTGTAACAAAAAAACAAAAAAGCAAAAAGCTATATGTATCCAGGAATACTGGAATCCGATGAGTCGAATTCTTCATCGACCTGTGTTTCGCATAGTGCCAAAACAGTCGGTTTATGGAGGGAAGTATGGACACGAATGTTACAGAACTGTAATATATTTTATTTAGGTACATTTTTCGCTAGCTTCGCGTTTGATTTATTTAGGTTTTTTTTATTATCCTAAATTGGGATTGAGAGCACGTTTCAAAAATTTTGCGATCGTCATGTTTTCGCGACACGACATGCAGCATACAAAAATAAAATTTTGGTTAGAAAACAAACAACACGACATACGAGCTCGGATCGAAGAGAAAATTTTATCTACAATTTCTTTGCGTTGAACTCTACGGAACTTCAAAATTTTTGAAACGTGCTCTCAATCCTAATTTAGGATATGGTCGTCAGAGTCGGGACGAGACTCTGAGCGGCTTTTTTTTTTCATTTGCTTTATGGCAATGCAGACAGATTTTATCCCAAGAAAATAATTAATTTCCAGCTTATTTGTTGCAGAAATCCTTGTGCGGATGATTTTGTGAGCAAGTGCAATAAACTTGAAAGAAAACTAATCCGGCTATTCAAATTAAAAGCGTTCAGACAGGAAACCGAGTTTTGTTCTCAAGTTAACAGCAATATACAGGGTGCCCCAAACAGTGTACCAAAATGTTAGGGCGTGTAGGTCTGGTCAAGGTACGAAAAAAATCGTATGGGAGGGGGGTCTACCCCCCCCCCCCCTCCCGTTTAGCCGGGTGGGCCAGTTTTCTAAAAAAATTGACTTAATTTCGAAAATAAAATATTAGAAATGAAGCACCCTCAATATTCTTGATTTGGGCATTCCAAGCATAAAAGCTATCCTTCTTGTACTAAGGGAGGGATTACGTCCTACCAAATCCAAAATTCTTTCATTCTTTCATGGATTGCTGATCCATCTGTAATTGATTTTTCGCTTCTTCGACGTCGCAGACGTCGGTGGATTCTGGAAAACATGCTACGACTGGGACACCTCCGATTGGGATATCTTTCAGCGTGTCTTTCGGCTTCCCGATCTCATTAGCTAAACCTTAGCAGAAGTGCATACCCGTTAATTCTTGTCAAGAGCATGAGTATGAGAATGGAATTTTTGAAAAAACATAGTACTTAATTAAATAAAATTTTGAAAAAAATTAGTTCGAAATTTTTTTTTTTCATTTTTTTTTTCAAAATTTTGAGTTTGAAAATTCATTTCTCAAAAACTGTTCCTCAGAACAGCTTCGTTTAGAAACAAGATGAAAGAAGAAGTTTCTGGCTTTACAAAAAAGTATATCACGGCACTGTGGATGTAACCGTTAATTTCTAATATATTATTTTCCAAATTAAGTCTTTTTTTTTAAGAAAATTGCCCCACCCCCCAGATCTTGACCAGATCTACACGCCCTAGCTTTTTGGCACGCTGCTCGTGGGGCACCCTGTATACACGTATCGTTAGACCTGATTTAAAATCAATTTCCTTTCCATTATGTATTTATAAAATTGTATCCTTGGGACACATGAAGCTGTATAACGATAGAGCTGACATGCCAATGATTGTGCTATCAAACTTTGAAAATTGTTCTCAAGCACAATTCAAAGAAAATTGAAAAAAAAATTCTCATAAAAGTCCAAACACCATTTTTTCAAATTTAACTTTTAGCAATCCAAAAGATCCCCTTAAAAAATCACTTGAACATGTCTGTATTAACAAAGAAAAAATGAATGTATCTTGTAGCCCCTCAATCCTTTCGGTTCACTAGCGCAATCCGAAACTCTGATGATTATATTTCCGTCACAAAAAACAAAAACACTTAAGTATCTAATCACACTAAATTAAACAATAAAACACTCATTATTTTCTATTAATTAGAAATTTAACTCATACAAATAGCATTTGTAGCACATCAATAAATTTAAATGAAATCACAACAAAATAGGTAATCCACTCTATAACTATCCCGAACTGCACTTAACCACGTTTTATCCCTTCAATTCATTTAAATTCAAAAGAACGACACCGAATTACGCCAAGGACTTCATTCCCATCTCTTTACTTTTCTTTCAAAATTTAATTTTTTTAAGTAAGGTCCTATGTCCGTAGGGAACTGCTATTGCCCACGGATTTAACACCAGGATGTGATGGCTAAAAGCCTGAGAATTTGTCACAAGAAAATTGATGTCATTGTTGCCTTACCCCAAGATACTCTGGACGATAAGCATTTTTTTTTTTATTTTTTTTTCGTTTTCTATTTATCTAACTCAATGATATCCGCTTGCTTAATGGATTTAACAAATAATTCAATAATAAATCAAATCACTTTTCTCCTCGCAACGATACCACGGTGAATGGGAATTTGAATTTCAAACAACGCGACGGTTTTTCGCGCTTACATGCGAGTATTCGTATATGGAAAGGACGAAAGTCCACGCACGAGGACAATAGGACGTTGAGAGATAGAGTGACGAGCTCTATCAGCGCCAAAGCGATCTGAAATGCAACTGACGTGCCACACTGGATTTCCATACACAAAACTGTGCACCGAAGTAATCCACGAGGATTTCTATCGTCTGGTTAAAGGATAAGACAAGAAAGCGACAGTGGGAGTCTAAAGAACAAAAAAGAAAATCATAACGCATAGTGGATAGAAAGGAATCAAAAACAACAACTAAGGCATGCGCGGTAAGGGATGGAGTAAAATGTAAACACAAGCCTTGCAATCGAGGATTTCATTCATTCATTCGAAAAATACTACCGGCCGTAGTAGTGGGAGGCTGGAAGGGAAGTAGGCAGTAATGGATTTATTAAGTCAGCAATTCGTCATCAACATTGCGCGGCTTCGTATCGGTTATGATCGAGTGATATCCGACGGCAATAAATAGGGGGAAATTGACAAAAGGGCGAAAGTGTTAGAACGGCGGCCAAAGGATAACGAGAGAAAAATCAAAGTTTCCCTCCATACCTCTCACGCAGATTAGAAGTGACACCATCCTCGTGGTGGGTGCACGAAAGGTGCAGACTAATTAGTCAGTGAACGGGTGTACGTAATAGTCCTGCACAGTGTAGACGTTTGATTGAGTTTTTCTTTTTCTTTCTTTCTTTGCTTTTCTGAGTGGTATCGCGGCTGGTGATTGAGTTGATTTCTGAGTCCTTATGAATATTAATGGTCCTATCAATTGTAGAAGGGATTATTGAGTTAAAAAGATTTGGCTTAGTGTGCATATTTTAGCAATTGGATGCAACATTGGCGGAATAATATGGTTTTGTATAAACTGGATCAATTTTAATTGAAAATGAAGACTAGCCAATGAACTTTCTTCGTTTGGTTCTTTCAGTTATGCGATATAAAGGCATTTAAAATGAGGTAGGTAAAGGCATTTTAAAAGGAGTCCGTCAGTTTAATGTTCTATTGTAGGACGGGCTGAAGACCTAAACCCAGACATTTAGACATTCAGGCTCTTCATTTAGTGAGTGGACTTTCATTTTTGGCTCTGGAATAAAACGTCCGATTCTTGGATCTGGCTTTGCATTCCCGGCTACAGCACACTCGACGAGTCATATTCCAATCCAACCACAAACTCAGGCGCAAAATCCCTTAATATTCTAAATGGATAAGTTTTATCATCATCATTTCTAGTGGTCCGCATTTTCCACTAAAGAGGTAGCGGGGTTAATACGCGCACGCGGGATCTCAGGAGCTATGCCGAAGCGCAACCAGGCGAGTTTTTGGACTTGATCGAACCACCTCGTCCTGGGTATGCCAAGCGGCCGCCTACCTGATGGTATTCTAACATGACCAAACCATCAAAGCATAGCCCTTTCCGTTCGGAGAAGCAGCTACTCAATGCTCCCCGCGCACAGCCGCGTCTCTCACCCTATCTCGGCGAGTAATCCCCACAACTTCAACACTACAATTCGGGGTGAACCTGGACCTCAACCAGCATGCCCCTCCAACTAGCACGATCTTTTGCTAGCCTTTTCCATTACCGCACACTCAGTCGGCTGAGGTCCTCTTACACCTGTGTGCGCCATCCTCTGTTTCTTCGTCCCTCGGGGTAGGACTCAAAGACTGTTCGGGCTAAAGCTGTGGTGTCCATTCGCTCTACATGGCCAAACCATCTTAGGCATTGAATCCGTAGACACCTGACTAGGCTCATGTCGCTGTACAGCTCGTAAAGCTCGTGATTGAATCTTTTCCTCCATCCCCCGTCTACGTTTATAGGACCGAAAATCACAAAATCTTTCTCTTGAACGGACCAAGGACCTCCTCATCCGCTTTTGATAATGTCCATGCTTCTGCGCCGTACAGCAGTCTTGTATAGAGTCGACTTTGTCATTCGGGAGAGGGCTCTATTACTTAATTGCCTCATGAGCCCAAAGAAACAGCGATTGGCAAGAGGGATTCTACGTTTGATTTCCGAACTGATGTCGTTGTTTCAGGTCACTGCGGAGCCAAGGTAGACGAAATCCTTAACTACCTTGAACTCAGAAGTGCCAGTACAAACGTTCTGGCGAAGACGTCGGTGAGTGTCTTTTTTGACGACAGCATATACATATGTATTTAGTACTAACGAGCCTTCTCGGGTACTACTCATAGAGTGAAAAGTTGGTCGATTGTAATTCTGCCATGACTAAAACTGTTCAGCCCCCCATCCTGGATTCAACCATAGCGCGCCCTTAACACCTCCGGGGATACTTAAAAGTGATATGCCCATGTAGTTAGAGCACTCTCTTTTACCCCCCTTTTTTGAAAATAAGGACAATCACCCCCAGTCTGCCAATCGCTTGGTGTCTCACCGCGTTCCACTCCGATGGCACCACGTGTATTTATGAATACCTTCGTGCGGAAAGAATGTGTTCATAATGAAGATGCCATTGCACAGCAAAAATCCAAAAATCTCTCTCCGTTCGCGTTTTGATGAGTATCACCGAAATATGGGCGTTGAATAAGTCCATCTCAACCACCCTATCAAGGGCAGCTTAAACTTCGTGCAGGAAATCCGCATACTCTGACTATAGATTCGGCGCATACACCTGCACCAACGGTATCCACTCCAATACCCTGTCTGCCACCCTTGGACTTGTGAGTAACTCCACTCCCGCCTGTGGAGACATATGAGGTGCGACTTCTGACAGGAAAAGTTTCCACTCGTCGGAAAGGTCCACAGTGCCCTTGCTTCACCTAAGAGATATCTGCGATATCCAACCGATACCTGGCATCTTCCTCTACCAGCTCGAGACGCTTTCCTGTGAGCGATGAGGCGTTCCATGTGCCCATCCTAAGTCGATGCCTTAGTCCGTTTCCTTTTATTCTTTTACTCCCCACACGCAGTGGTTAGTGCATGGCGTGAAAGAGGCAGTTATTATAAAAATACCTAGAAAGGGCGATCGGAATTGTCAACATCTTTACCCAAATCATTTACATTAGGTAAACTCATTAGACCAAATAAAGCCGACTTGTGGTCATCCGTGTATCGTTAAATGTACATATACTGTTACAGACACGAACCGACGGTTATGTTCGAATTTCGCTGTCAAAGTTTGGAATTCTCTAATGAAGCTAAAATGGAAATGGTGGTTACTTTCAGCGGCATACTGCTGAATATTAGAGCATTCCAGAGACTTCTGAAACGTCTGACGGCAAACATTCGAGAAAATGGACTATATAAGCGGGAGCACTCGCTCTCGGGAGCATTCAGTTTCCGGGATTCAGTGACGAGTGATCAGTCGGTAATCAAGCCATCTAGCGAGATGTAGAGACAAGGGTTGTAATAAAGGTGAAGCACCGAGATAATTGATCTGAGGTTGTAATCTGTATATCTAAAAATGAAATGACGTTGTATGCTACCTGATCAAATTAAAACGGCTAATCCGTTTGAAATGATTTTTTGCATGATGACAGATCTTGGTTGCAGGCAGGTTATAGGCATATTACTTTGATGGATCTATTAGTTAAAGAAAACGTGGTACAGTGTTAATGGCAATACCGTGGTTTAGCTCATGCCCATATTTTGATATTGTTAGAAACAAAAATAGCAGCAGAGCAAATTGATGAATTGCCGCATAACGAAGAAGATCCTGTATTATTTGAAATCGTAAAAAAGCACATGGTCCACGCACCATGTGCTGCCCATAAACCACAGTCCCATTGCATGAAAAATGCCAATTGCAGTAAAAAATGTCCGAAATCGTTCATAATAGAAACTGTAAGAGGTGAAGACGGTTATCGGTTTTACATACTTACTTACTTAGGTGGCGCTACAGTCCATGGTGAACCTGGGCCTAAACCAACAAACGTCTCCAGCTGGCACGGTCTTTGGCCAGCTGTTTCCAGCGCCGCACGCCAAGTTGGTTGAGGTCCCCTTCCACCTGCGTGTGCCGCCGTTGGTGCGGCCGTCCTATGCCGCGCCTTCCTTCCGGATGGATTCGAAGACTCTTCGGGTCGGAGCTGTATTTTCCATGCGCTCTACAAGGCCTAGCCACCTTAGACGCTGTATCCGTAGACGTCATATCAGGCCGATGACGCTGTACAACCCGTACAGTCCTTCGTTAAATCTTCTCCTCCATACACCGTTTGAACAAACAGGACCGTAGATAAAGCGCAGAATTTTCCTCTCGAAGCGACCAAGGACATTTTCATCCGCTTTTGTTAAGGTATCTGCGCCGTAAAAGAGGACTGGGATGATCAAGGTCTTATATAGTGTCACCTTGGTTTTCCGAGAGAGGGCTCTACTTCTCAGTTGCCTCTTGAGCCCAAGGAAACAGCGGTCGGCAAGAGTGATTCCGCCTTTTATCTCAGCGCTAGTGTTGTTGTCGCTGGTCATCAGTGAGCCAAGGTAGATGAATTCCTTGACCACTTCAAAGTTATATCCGCCCATGGTGAAGTTCTGGCCAATACGTTGGTGTTGTCCGTCTCTTTTAGATGAAAGCAGATATTTAGTTTTACCCTCATAAACCTGGAGATCCATCTTAGCCGCTTTTACCTCAACGCTTACAAAGGCCTCATTGACGTCTCGCTGTGTCCGTCCAATCACGCCAATGTCGTCGGCGTACGCAAGCAATTGCGTAGACTTGAAATAAATCATACCTCTTGTGTTGGCCAGTGACTCTTGCACGATCTTTTCCAGCACGATGTTGAAAAAGTTACATGACAGCGCGTCACCTTGCCTCAATCCCTTTTTAATATCAAAGGTCTTGGTTTGCTCATTACCGACCTTAATGGAACAGCGAGAATTCTCCATTGTCATCCTGCACAGTCGGACCAGTTTGGCAGGGATGTTAAAACTAGACATGGCTTTGTATAGCTCATCTCTATACACGCTGTCATATACTTACTTAGGTGGCACTACAGTCCGTGGTGAACCTGGGCCTCAACCAACAAGCATCCCCAGCTGGCACGGTCTTTGGCCAGCTGTTTCCAGCGCCGCACGCCCAGTTGGTTAAGGTCCCCTTCCACCTGCGTGCGCCACCGTTGATGCGGCCGTCCTTTGCCGCGCCTTCCTTCCAGGGTGGATTCGAAGACTCTTCGGGTCGGAGCTGTATTTTCCATGCGCTCTACATCGCCTAGCCACCTTAGACGCTGTATCCGTAGACGTCGTACCAGGCCGATGTCGTTGTACAATCCTTACAGTTCTTCGTTAAATCTTCTCCTCCATACACCGTTTGAACAAACGGGACCGTAGATGGTGCGCAGCATTTTCCTCTCGAAACGACCAAGGGCATCTTCATCCGCTCCATAACGCGGGTCAGCTAGTAATACATAAATAAAGTGAATGTATTGAATAAAAAAGTAGACAGTTTCAGTTTATCGCAATCCAGTGATCGAACCCTGTTCGAAACGATTCGTTTTCGAAACATTACGAAAAGTGCATAGGTACAAGAGTTCAAGAAAATGGTGAAATTAGAGAAACTAACTATCGAACAGCTGAAAAGAGAGCTGGATGGTCGGGAACTATTCACAGTGGGTAGCAAAGCAAATCTAGCGGGGAGACTCTGATCAGCGTTGGAGGAAGATGGTGTAGACTGGGAGAATCATGAATTCGGATTGAAGAAGCCGTTGAAATCCAGGATAATTCCAGAACAACAACGGCGAGTAGGAGTGGCTCATTCCCGGGTAGATCTACATGTGCGACCTGCGGAGGCACATTGTGAGAAACTGCCGTCTGCGAAGAAAGCGTTGGAGTTCCAATTCGCCGAAAGGGGACCGTGTGAGAGCACGCGAACACCGTATGGGAAGCAATCATTGAAACGCGGCTGCCTTGTCGAAGCGACCTTGAATGGAGACATGGTTCGTGTGCGGAAACCAAGGAATAGGTCAACGACATACGTCGTTTCCATGCGCTACCAGAAGATTCCTAGACTGTCGAGAAAGTCGGAAGGAAGCAGCGAGAAAATGCCGACCTGGCAGTCATCATCGATCACCAAGAACGAGGTTTTCGACCAACGTGGCAGCAAATATCCAGTGAAAGTTCAATCATAAAAGCTTACTGGGCTCAATGGCAGAGTCTGATGCTGAAGAACGGTTGCCTCTACGGCATTTGGGAAAGTGAGAATGGGGACATTATAAACGCTCTGCTGGTAATTCCAAAGGGAAAAATCGATGAGGTCATCCGAGAATACCACGAGAGACCAAGCGGGAATCATCTTGGTGTTAACAAAACTATAGAAAAGATTAAGAGACTTTTCTATTAGGTTGGATACCATGAATCGGTCACAAAATTAATTCGCAGGTGTGAGCAGTGTGCAAAGGCAAAGGGACCACTTAGGAAAACTCGAGGAAATATGCAGCAGTACGATGCTGGAGCACCGCATGGATATTGTAGGCGAATTCCCAACGAGCAACGCAAATTACCTGAAGTATTTTACATACCGAACCAAGAAGCCAAAACCATTTCGGATGGAAATGCATTCACGAATTTGCGAATATTGCACGTTATGGAGTACCACTGGAACTGCACTAAGACCAAGGAAGGAGCTTCGAGTCATCGGTATTCAAAAGACTCTTACTTACTTACTTATCAGGCGAGCGATCCATGGAGGATCTGAGCCTGAGCTATAGCTGCCTTCCATCCTTGACGGTCCCGGGCACGCTGCTTCCAGTTGTCAAGACCAAGATGCCTTACATCCGCGATTACTTGGTCTTTATACCGGAGGTTCGGTCTTCCTCTTCTTCTCGAACCAGGAGGCTCGGAGTCGAAGACCCTCTTAGCTGGAGCGTTGATGTCCATGCGCTCGATGTGGCCGAGCCAGTGTAGTCGACGGATCCTTGCCTTCCGGACTACATCCACATCTTGGTACAGCTCGTAGAGTTCGCGGTTGTGTCTTCTTCTCCATTCACCTTCCTCACAGACAGGACCAAATATCCGGCGCAGAATTTTTCTTTCGAAAGAACCCAAAATCAGCTCCGCTGTCCTGCTTATCGTCCAGCTTTCGGCTCCGTACAGCAAGACTGGCAGAATGAGCGTTTTGTAAAGCATGACTTTGGTCTTTCGAGTGAGGAGTTTTGACCCCAGTTGTTTGGACAAGCCGAAGTAGCAACGGTTGCCAAGGGCGATTCTATGCCGGATCTCCACTGTGGTGTCATTTGTGGAATTTACGTTTGCCCCGAGGTAGACAAACTCCTTAACTACCTCGAAATTGTAGCTGTCAATTGTTATATTTTGTCCCAGGTGGTGAGCGACGGATTGGTTTTTGCTTGACAGAATGTATTTCGTTTTGTCCTCATTGATCTTAAGACCAACTCGTTTCGCCTGTTCTTCAATCGCCGTGAATGCATCCACAATACCACGGCGAGAACACGCGATGATGTCGATATCATCCGCGTATCCTAGCAGCTGGATGGACTTGTAAAAGATAGTGCCTTTCCTGTTGACGCCTGCCCTCGCACTATCTGCTCCAGCACCAGGTTAAAGAAGTCACATGACAGCGCATCTCCTTGCTGAAATCCGGTGCATATTTCGAATGATTCCGAGGTCCTAGAACCAAATTGCACGGTGCATCGCGTGTTTTGAGCGTGACATTGAGCAGGGGTATACCTCTTTATTTCTTGCAAGAGGTAGGATCGCCTTTTTTGTGGATGGGGCATATAGAGCTGGTATTCCAGTCGTCGGGCATGCTTTCATCTTCCCAAATTCTGCAGATGATCTGGTGCATGCTCCCTACCAGAACATCGCCGCCAGCCTTGAAGACCTCTGATGGCAAGCCACCTGAGCCTGCGGGCTTGTTGTTCTTCAGCTTCTGAATTGCTGTGCCGACTTCTTCGATGCTGGGTGGGAGGACTACTTCAGCGGCTGGAGTGGGGATTTCCTCGGTCCCTACCACTCTCTCTTGGTCATGCTCGTTAAGCAGCTGCTGGAAATGCTGCTTAAATACATCCACTATTCCCTGCGGGTGACAAGATTATCTTCGCAATTTCGAAGAGCCTGGGTGCCCTTTCTGAAGCCTCCTGCAAGGCCTTTAGCTTTCTTGTAAGAGGCTCGTATTTTACGTTTATCCCTAGACTCCTCGATATCCTTGAGCTGGGAGGCTGCGAAGATTCTTTTCTTTTGTCGCAGTAGTTTTTTCTCCTCCCTTCTTCTGGCTCGGTACTCTTCTTACGCTGCCCTGGTTTTCCTCTGCAGCGCATTTTGGTACGCCTCGTCGGTTGCTGCCTTTTTCTGCTCACACTCGCCATCATACCACGGGTTTCTTGTCGGGGGTGGTAGGTATCCTAAGGTGGTTTCGGCTACTTCCTGAATGGCTGAGCGGCAATGCAGCCACATATTATTGGCATTTGTGTTCGACGTAGGCATACCGTAGAGTCTTTCGCTTAGCTGCTCCCTGTAGACTCTGGCAACCTCCGGTGTGCTCAGGCGCCCAATGTCGAACCTCCTCCTGAGTCCTGATGGGCTGGTGCAGCTGCTGCTGCAGAGTCAAGCTCTGATTCTTGCTGCTACGAGGAAGTGGTCAGAGTCGACATTCGCCCCTCTGAATGTTCGCACATCCAGGATGTTTGACGAGTGCCTTGCGTCAATGAGCACATGGTCGATTTGGTTGGCGGTTCGACCGTCCGGAGATCGTCAGGTTGCTGTGTGGATTCGCTTACGAGGGAATCTTGTGCTACTTATCACCGCATTACGAGCTGTCGCAAAGTCGGCGAGTCGGAAGCCGTTATCTGTTGTGGTATCGTGGAGGCTGTGCTTTCCGATCACTCCGCCAAAGGTGTTTTCCTTACCGATTTTGGCGTTGAAGTCCCCGAGCACGATTTTTACATCGTACTCCGGACAAGCTCTGTAGGCGTTGTCCAGGAGGTCATAGAAGTCTTCCTTGATAGGGTCTTCAGCCTCGTCGGTAGGGGCGTGCGCACATATAAGGCTGATGTTATAAGATCTGCCTCTGATGCGGATCACAGCCAGGCGATCACTTATAGGTTTAAAGTCGATGACCTTCGACCTTAACCGCTTTCCCACGACAAATCCGCATCCCAGTAAGTGCAACCTTTTGTGACAGCTGTAATAAGTGTCGCAATTTTTTTTCCTAATCATACCGTTTCCTAACCAGCGTATTTCCTGGACCGCAGTAATATCCGTATGGCAACTTGACCCGGGCATTTAAACAGGGATCGTTGCTGGCATCTCGCCAGGTTGAGAGCGATCAACAACTATACCCTGTATGTTCGAGTCCATGCCCTCGATTCAAAAGACTCTGCGATATGCTAAATATCAGGACAACACGGATAACACCATTACACCCACATTCCGATGGCATGGTCGAAAAGTTCAACCGGACGATGGAGGAATACTTGAGAAAAGTCGTCTTCAGAGTGTTGTGTCAGATTGACACAACAGCTGGAATGCGCGCGTTCAGTGCGCACACGGCTAGCTCCTGAGGGATGGGTTCGGGGATTCGGTGGTCGGGGGATATAGGGCGCCACGTAGTTTTGTGAAAACTACGAAAACTAAAAACGAAACGACCAGATTCGTTTAGAAATGAGGGGGGACACTTTATTTTGGGTTTTATCTCTTTCCTCTTATTGAATGCGGGGTGCTCGGCATCCGTAATGGGAGACGCAATTCCCAAAACGGGTCAGTTCGTTAGGGGTTGGGGATTAGCGGGTAATTCGAGGGGGGATGAAAAAAAAAAACAAATTAAATAATTATATGAAAGAAATACTTCCCGGGGACTGGTGCATGCTTCGGCTACTCCTCCTTTTTCACGCTTTCTGTCTATTGCCTCCGCCTCACGCCTTTTATGTTCCACTTTTTCCTTCCCTTCCTTTCTTGTATTGCTTCTACCTTTTTCTTGTTTTCTTTTGTTCTCTCGCCTTTTTTTTCTCAGGTGGTGGCCACTGTCCACTCACCAACCGTCTTGTTACTTTCACAGTTCTTCTCCAATCGCCTTTGTTTTCACGGGTTACCTTCCCGTCTACCCCTCCAAACGGTTCGCACACACGCCACACACACACGTTTGGGGTGAATTCGGCCATCTTTATTTTGGATTAAGCTCCCGGGTCTGGCGAGTTTAATTCAATCGGGTAATTTCTCTTCACACTTATTTTCTGTTTGATTTTTAGGATTCTCTACTTCCTTTTTTCCTTTAATTGAGATAAATTACTGGCTTTCTCGCCCCGCCCTGTCCTTTTGGCGGTTGAAGCCTAAGGTGGTGTGCGAGAATTCGCCCCAGTCCATTTGGCTATCGGAACAAAGGGAATCACCTCCAGAGTTCCAATAGCCTCCACACTCACTTCATTCAGCTCCGGTTGGAAGAGGTTGTTGTCTTGGGTAACGGAAGCATTCACCACCCCGGTTGTACTAAAAGTTATTAAAGTTAAAATTAAACGTCTCCCTCGAATAACCCGTTGGTCTAGGTGCACTCAAGCACTCTTTTGTCTTCGAGGGACTTGTAATTATCGAAGCCCTTGCCGAATGTCGAGCTACCCGCTCACAATTTAAGTATTTACAATGTTTCTATTTTTTCCTCTTAGAACATATAGGGGCGAGACAACAATTTACTCATTGGGTTTACAATTCTTTTGGGGTTTCGACATTCATTTGCTTTCAGACGACACTTTACTGATTGGGGGTGACATTCTTCTTTTGCTCAAACAATTATTTAGTTAGGGTGGGGCCTTCGCCCTTGTCGTGGTTGCTGGTCTCGATGGGGACCGTCCGTCCCTGTTGTCGGCGCTTGGGACCGTCCGTCCCTGCTGTCAGTGTTGGGGACCGTCCGTCCCTGCTGTCGGCGATGGGGACCGTCCGTCCCTGCTGTCGGACCGTCCGTCCGGTCTTACCTGCTTTGTTGCCCCCTCAAGCGAGTCGGACCACGATACCGCAAGATCCTCCTGATCCGCGTATGCACCGAGGCCACCCTCAAAAGAGAGCAACGGACCAAAATGATGGGTTGAAATACGGGAGAGGGAGGGATGGAGCGGAGAAGGTTTTTGATGGGTATTTGTACGCAACAAGAGATCAGAAGGATTGGGATGAACATCTTCCCCTTTTTCTTAATGGCGTATCGAACGGCACAGCATAATTCAACGGCGATACGCCAGCTGATACCATTTTCGGAACTGATCTCCGACTTCCATCGGATCTGAAGTTCAACGTGGTGCTACCAACAACTAGCGGCAGGGTGAATTTCGAAACCGAAGGAGCAGTTGAACTCTATCCACCAGTTCATCCGGGAGCGACTACACTTGGTCAGTGGGGCACGGTTTGTGCCCCAAATTGCAATCAGCATGGGACGAGCCATACGAGATCATCATGAAACACAACGATGTGGTATACCGAATATAGCAGACGGAAAACAGACGGGCGAAGTGTAAGATTGTCCACTTCGAGATGTTAGCGCCATACTCCAGAGAGGATCAAATCGTTTTTCGAAGGCGAACAGGTTTAGGAGGAATGCCAAAGTTTGGAATGCTCTGATGATGGTTACTTTTATGCCGCTATGTCAGAGCATTCTAGAGACTTCTGAAGGGGAACGTCTGACGGCAATATAAGCGGGAGCACTCGCCCTCGGGGGCATTCAGTATTCATTCAGTGTTAAGTGTTATGTATAACTTATTACGTCCAGATAATTGATCTGAGGTGAAAAAGTTCTGTTCTGACTGCCAAACCTTTCGGACGTGTATTGCTTTCGTTCTGGGCTTACCCTAGCGTTCTTTTTCCACATTCTCTTCGTTTAACGTATTAACAATATAAGCCACCTGCTTTTTCCGCGTGTGCTAAATTGTGTTATGAAACTTTTCTGCTGACCATCACACTTTACCGCTATTTCATAAGTGAATAAACAAACAAGACCACTTGCCTTTCCGCGTGTGCTAATTTTGCTGCAGTGACATTATTGTGCCGTCCACTGTTTTTTTTTTTTTTTATTTTTATTTTTATTTTTTTTTTTTCGGTAATCATGCCGCTTTGTGCTTCATCTGCTTGCACCACCTCCTCAAGCGATACCGTTATCCGGTGTAGCGGTATATGTGGCAAAGCTTTCCATCCTATTTGCATTGGGATGAGTAGAAGCACCAAGCCACATCTTCAAGAAATCCTCAACATTTTTCAGTTTACATGTGAAGATTGTAAACCCAGCTCTTCAGCCCTCTTACTTGCATCAGTAAAAGCCAACAATCTTCTGCTCGCCACCATTTCGGACTCATTGACCGAATTTAAGTCTGAGTTCCGACATGGCACTAAACGTCAGGCCGAGTCACTCTCTAACATCTGCGACTCGATAACTATGGCCACCGACGCCCTCGCCCAGGACACAAGGAGAGCCCTCAATTCGAATGCTGAGCACTCCTCCAAGGCCAGTAACTATCTCGTGCAACTTCAACAGGCCACTAACACCATCAACAACGCCATTGACACAATCGTGGCGAGCTCAGATAAAATTGTCAAAGCTCGCTATTCCCCTCTACCACCTGCACCTTGTTCCGCGCCGGACCTGTCCACCATCACCAGCTCTCTTACTGGTCTCACTAGCTCCGTCAAAGCCATGGACGATCTTGTCCGCTTCCAACTGGACGCTACTAAGAGCATAAACTCATCGCTGGATGATCGATATTAAAGTCGATATCCGTAGACCGAATCATCGAGGAATTTCATTCCTTTGCCTGCAAATTGGACCCAACTCCTCAAACCACATCTCCTAACAATGATTTATCCCTTATGGATGAGTTTCAATGCCTAAGTTCCGCTGTCGATAAAGTAACTTGTCTTGAAAGTTCTCAACCGTCATCCATCCTGCCTTCCCTTGGACCGACTACAACATCGGCTCAAGTCCAGACATCACCTTGTCATACCACAGAAGACAAGCCACGATCTGCCTCCGGTGCCCCTTCTATCAATCGCTTCGGTACAACCTGGACCAAAATTGAATGGGATCAGCGTATTAAAAAACTCCAGGAACTCAATGCAACGAAGCCCTCATCAGTCTTCATCCTCCATAATGCTCCCCAGAAAGCTGGTACTCCTTAGGTCAATAAACTCTTTTCCCAACGGTACTCCATTAACCTGCTGGATTGCCAAAAAACCGGTCCCGGTACTTTTAAAGTAAAACTTCCACCCAAATATGACTGGCTGTTCACTAACCCCTTCGGTAGAGATTGTACTATAGGTAACATAATTTTAAGAAAACCTATTTCTAGGTCTAACTCTGTATCAAAACCTAAGGCCAATCCCAAGTATCACTTTTCGAACCCCAGTCAAAAACATTCCTCAAATCCTCCTAATCCCGATCCGAACTGGAGCTTCAAAACGGGAATCTTTCCCATATTCTCTCCCAAGCTGGACTATACCCCCTCTTCCATCCCGGGAACTGCTTCCCTCCATAACATCTCTCCCAATCCCTGTTTTAACAACAGTAAGGCTAACCCTCACAATCGAGTTTCCTTCAACCTCCCCACCCAGTCTAATATTCCCTCGACCGCGAAATACCCGAATTTCATTCACTCCCACACCTTCAACCCTCCCAAATCCGCGAATACCCTTCCTCCTCCCTCACCTTCCGCTTCCTCCCCAAAAAATGACCGCCCCCCTTTTTTGGATCCACTCCTCCCTCCTTCGGTTAAACTCACCTCTAAACTAGTTGAGAAGTGCTCGCCGCCTAATGATCTAGATGGCCGTTATATAATATCCAAATTGCGTGATCATCGTCTTTACGAAAATATTCGCCTGTACCTTGCTTACCTTCACGATAAGCCGGATTCAGTCTGTATTGACGGCAAAACCAAGACCAATGTTATGGTTTCAATCCAACTAGAAGGCCTGCCTACCGACCCGACAGCACTGAGAAAAATTTACGACCGTTTCCATGAGTCCATTAACGTCTCGGCTAATACGGTCAAAGGCGACCTCTCTAGTCTCGCCACTCAAACTAGCTCTAAGCGCCTTGCCTACCTCCAAAAAGCTCGCAGGGATGCCAAAAACTATTATCGTCCCTAACTCTCTCGTCACAACCCCCCCTGAAGCTTTTCTCTCACTATACTACCAAAATGTAAGAGGCCTTCGTTCTAAAACCTCAACTGTCTACCTTAACTCTCTAACGCTTCCTTACAATATCTTCGCCTTAACCGAAACCAACCTCAATCCTAGCATTCTCGACTCCGAACTCTTCTCTTCCGACTTCGACGTTTTTCGCACTGACGGTGAACGTAATAACTCACTTCCCCTTGGGCGAGGTGTCCTTTTGTCTATCCATAGCCGCCTCAATGCGTCGGCTGTGACAATCTCGAACTCTGCACCTTTTGAACTTGTCTGCGCAAAGATACCAGTCACCAAAAGCTTTATCTACATCCTTTGCTGTTACATCCGTCCATCCCAACCTGCCCAAGTCTACCAACTAGCTGTTGACACAATAGACTCTATTTTCTCAGACGCCGATCCAAGTGATGACTTCATCGTCGTGGGAGATTTCAATCTTCCATTCTTGCAATGGGCTCTTTCAGACGACGAGTGTTTCCTTGTCCCTATTAATGCTTCCTCTGACAAGGAAACTCTCTTTACTGACCGTCTTGTAGAGTCTAACCTATTTCAAATCAGTAGTGTCACCAACAATCTTGGAAGACAACTAGACCTCATATTTTCATCCGATGCCTACAACTCTGTCGTTACCGCAAGCACCCATCTACTGTCCACTCTGGACCAATATCATCCTCCCTTATCCCTTAAGTTCTCCTATAAAATAAACCAAACTTCCTCCACTTACGATCACTCCTTCTTTTTCAACTTCCGAAAGGCCGACTTCGCCTCACTTACCAAGTCAGTTAACGAGATAGACTTTAGCCTCTTCTTGAGCGAAAACACGCCTATTGCCATTGCATTAGACCTTTTCTACACCGCTCTCTTTAACTGCATCATCCAATTTGTTCCTTACGTCCCTTGAAAAAATTGTTTCTCAACGCCTCCCTGGTATAACAAAGAACTGCGTTCTCTCCGTAATACGAGAAATAAACTTTGGAAGAAGTTTTTAACGTCAAATTCCCCCTCTGATCATGCGAAGTACCAACAAGCCTCTCAACGCTTCTCTATCCTCTGTGACACCCTCTACAACTCATATCTTCAAAGAATGCAGACGTCCCTTATTACCGATCCTAGACGCTTCTACCAATTCATCAACCTCAAAAGAAAATCAGATGGGGTCCCTTCCACTCTCAAATGGAACAACACTACCTCCGACGACCCCAAAATCGTCGCGAACCTTTTTGCCTCATTCTTTAGCCTTTCATTTAGCGACTGCAGTTATAAACCCGACCCTGTATTTTTCAGCTATATGAATAACTGCTCTCAGACATCGCTCTCCGTAATTGATATCAACGAGGACTTGGTTCACCACAAGATGAACCAACTTAAAGATGACTTCTCTCCGGGTCCCGATGGTCTCCCAGCCATTCTCCTCAAGAAATGTATCACTTCCCTCTGCAAACCTCTCTCCATTCTCTTTCGCCTTTCCCTTCGTCAAGCTTCCTTTCCAACCGTTTGGAAAAATTCTTACATCTTCCCCACTCACAGAAAAGGTCCCAAGATGGATATTTCTAACTACAGACCGATTGCTAAATTGTCCGCTATCCCTAAGCTTTTCGAGTCCGTCGTGTATGATTCAATATTCTTCCACTGCAAATCCATCTTCTCCTCCCGGCAGCACGGTTTCTTAAAAGGCAGATCTACCACAACCAACCTTACCGAATTTGCCTCCAAAATACTTCTAACTCTGGAGCAAGGCAACGAGGTTGATGTTATCACTACTGACTTTAGTAAAGCTTTCGATAAGTTAAGCCATACATTAATTTATTTTAAATTAGAGGCTTTAGGCTTCCCGCCCCAAATCATATCATGGCTTAAATCGTACCTGGAGAATCGCCAATATAGAGTACTTTTCAGAAACTGTATCTCTGACCCCATCATCGCCTCCTCTGGTGTTCCGCAAGGTAGTCATCTCGGCCCTTTAATATTTGTCCTCGCTGTTAACGATTTCGACCTTATATTAAAAGATTCCCATTTGTCAATATATGCTGACGACATGAAAATCAGCAAGACAATATCAACTCCTGCAGACTCGCTAGCACTCCAAAGCGACCTTGTATCCTTCGGTAATTGGTGTGATAACAACAACCTGGACCTCAACATCGGTAAATGCCAGTTCGTTACGTTCTCTCGGAAACGCTTTCCCTCTGCTCCTAGAACATATTATCTACTTAACGAGCCTGTACCCCACGTCTCCTTCATACGCGACCTAGGTATCATATGCGACAGAGAGCTAAACTTTGTCTCCCACATCAATCATATCATACACAAAGCTAATTCTGCCCTTGGTTTTATAAAACGTTGGTCTAAGGAATTCTCGAATCCCTACGTCACTAAATCCCTCTACATTATATACGTCAGACCTATCCTGGAATACGCCAGTCAAGTCTGGTCTCCGTATTACGTTAGCCATTCTGCACGAATTGAAGCTGTGCAACGCAGATTTCTGCGTTTTGCCTTAAGAGGTCTCCCGTGGTCTGACAGGACTGTATTACCACCCTACGAAGACCGTCTACAATTGATCGGTTTACAAACCCTGAAAGCACGCCGTGAGGCAGCTGACATTCTCTTCATTTACCAGCTTATAGCTGGAATTATCGACTCTCCTGCCCTCCTTGAAATGATTTCGCTCAATACCAACCCTCGTCGCCTAAGATCAAGTCCACTTTTCAGACTTCCTCCTCATCGCACTAACTATGGCTACAACGAACCAATTTGTAGAATGTTACGTTTAGCCAACCATTCTCAAACATCCATTGACTTTCACTTATCTCTTCCATCCATTAAAAAGTCTCTCCTAAGGTCCAATTAAATAAAAAAAAAAAAAAAAAAAATCTAATCTAATCTAATCCCTATACCTCCCACACACCACTTCACCCTATTCTCCCGTAGGTTAAGTAGCTAGTATTTTAAGTTTAAATTTAAGTTTAGATTTTTTAAGGATAGCTTGTAATAAGCTTAATAATAAATAAAGATATTTAAATATAAAATGTGTGTAACGATGAAGCAGCCAGATAATAAACAAGCAAGGGAGTGGCGACGATTTTTCAAGTGATTACTTGGAGTTCGATGATAATTGGCTTCCAAATGATGAACCTAACTTGGACACATACTCGAGATCTAAAGATTTGAATACAGTTGTTGCAGAATCATTAGAAAATCGAACAGTGAGGAAAAGGTGCATGACATAGGCGTCCCTTCAACTAAAAATCGGAGGCTATACAACTCATCGTTTTGGAAATCAATAGGTATGCGCAGCAGCAAATAATTGGAGTTCCAATAACTCGATCATCCATCCAGAAAAAAACAACAAACGTCCCAGAGGTAAGAAAATTCCTAGGGTTTTTCTATGGATGGGCCATGTGAAGGTTGGATTGTTGGAAGATTACTGATCAATATAACTCTGGGATTCCTGCAAGAACAATGTGTCAAAACAGCACCGCCATAGCGGCAGAAGATAGCCTTGGAAAACTGAACCTCTTTTGACATGCTTCAGGGAAAGTTTCAGATCGTGCGAATACCTGGAGAAAACATGGTAGTTGACAAAACTGTCACCCCGTGGAGAGGTAACACATTCCTAATAAATCTCATCCTCATAGTATGAAGTTGTTCAAACTTTGCCCCACAGAGGGATTTACTTGGTCAACAAAAATTTACTCCGGCAAAAGTTCGACAGGGGCTCGAGAAGTTGGTCTGGCGAAGAACTCAGCACTTTATTTAAAGGAGAGGGTTGCACTCCTTATGTTGACAGTTTTTATACTTACTTACTTACTTATCAGGCCAGCGATCCATGGAGGATCTGAGCCTGAGCTATAGCTGCCTTCCATCCTTGACGGTCCCGGGCACGCTGCTTCCAGTTGTCAAGACCAAGATGTCTTACATCCGCGATTACTTGGTCTTTATACCGGAGGTTCGGTCTTCCTCTTCTTCTCGAACCAGGAGGCTCGGAGTCGAAGACCCTCTTAGCTGGAGCGTTGATGTCCATGCGCTCGATGTGGCCGAACCAGTGTAGTCGACGGATCCTTGCCTTCCGGACTACATCCACATCTTGGTACAGCTCGTAGAGTTCGCGGTTGTGTCTTCTTCTCCATTCACCTTCCTCACAGACAGGACCAAATATCCGGCGCAGAATTTTTCTTTCGAAAGAACCCAAAATCAGCTCCGCTGTCCTGCTTATCGTCCAGCTTTCGGCTCCGTACAGCAAGACTGGCAGAATGAGCGTTTTGTAAAGCATGACTTTGGTCTTTCGAGTGAGGAGTTTTGACCCCAGTTGTTTGGACAAGCCGAAGTAGCAACGGTTGCCAAGGGCGATTCTATGCCGGATCTCCACTGTGGTGTCATTTGTGGAATTTACGTTTGCCCCGAGGTAGATAAACTCCTTAACTACCTCGAAATTGTAGCTGTCAATTGTTATATTTTGTCCCAGGTGGTGAGCGACGGATTGGTTTTTGCTTGACAGAATGTATTTCGTTTTGTCCTCATTGATCTTAAGACCAACTCGTTTCGCTTGTTCTTCAATCGACGTGAATGCTTCCACAATGCCACGGCGAGAACACGCAATGATGTCGATATCATCCGCGTATCCTAGCAGCTGGATGGACTTGTAAAAGATAGTGCCTTCCCTGTTGATGCCTGCCCGTCGCACTATCTGCTCCAGCACCAGGTTGAAGAAGTCACATGACAGCGCATCTCCTTGCCGAAATCCGGTGCATGTTTCGAATGGTTCCTAGGTCCTAGAACCGAGTTGCACGGCGCGACACAACTGGACACACAGTTTTACCGGGATCCCGAATTAGGCCAATGCCCCAAACAGTTCTTCACGATGAATGCTGTCTTATGCGGCTTTGAAATCGATGAAAAGATGGTGTGTATCGATTCGAAACTCGTTGGTCTTTTCCAGGATCTGTCGAAGTGTGAAAATTCGGTCTATAGTTGATTTGCCGGGCCGGAAGCCGCACTGGTAGCTGCCGATTAGTGCGGTGCAAAATGGTTTTAAACGTTCACACAATACGCTGGACAGGATCTTGTATGCGACATTGAGCAGGGATATACCTCTATAGTTCTTGCTAGAGGTAGGATCGCCTTTTTTGTGGATGGGGCATATAGAGCTGGTATTCCAGTCGTCGGGCATGCTTTCATCTTCCCAAATTCTGCAGATGATCTGGTGCATACTCTCTACCAGAACACCGCCGCCAGCCTTGAAGAGCTCTGATGGCAAGCCATCTGAGCCTGCGGCCTTGTTGTTCTTCAGCTTCTGAATAGCTGTGCCGACTTCTTCGATGCTGGGTGGGAGGACTACTTCAGCGGCTGGAGTTGGGATTTCCTCGGCCCCTACCACTCTCTCTTGGTCATGCTCGTTTAGCAGCTGCTGGAAGTGCTCCCTAAATACATCCACTATTCCCTGCGGGTCGGTGACAAGATTACCCTCGCAGTTTCGAAGAGCCAGGGTGCCCTTTTTGAAGCCTCCTGCAAGGCCTTTGGCTTTCTTGTAAAAGGCTCGTATTTTATGTTTATCCCTAGACTCCTCGATATCCTTGAGCTGGGAGGCTGCGAAGATTCTTTTCTTTTGTCGCAGTAGTTTTTTCTCCTCCCTTCTTCTGGCTCAGCACTCTTCTTGCGCTGCCCTGGTTTTCCTCTGCAGCGCCTTATGGTACGCCTCGTCGGTTGCTGCCTTTTTCTGCTCACACTCGCCATCATACCACGGGTTTCTTGTCGGGGGTGGTAGGTATCCTAAGGTGGTTTCGGCTACTTCCTGAATGGCTGAGCGGCAATGCAGCCACATATTATTGGCATTTGTGTTCGACGTAGGCATACCGTAGGTCTTTCGCTCAGCTGCTCCCTGTAGACTCTGGCAACCTCCGGTGTGCTCAGGCGCCCAATGTCGAACCTCCTTCTGATGGGCTGGTGCAGCTTTCTGACATTGGACAGTCGAGTTCTGAATCTTGCTGCTACGAGGAAGTGGTCAGAGTCGACATTTGCCCCTCTGAATGTTCGCACATCCAGGATGTTTGACGCGTGCCTTGCGTCAATGAGCACATGGTCGATTTGGTTGGCGGTTCGTCCGTCCGGAGATCGCCAGGTTGCTGTGTGGATTCGCTTGCAAGAGAATCTTGTGCTACTTATCACCGCATTACGAGCTGTCGCAAAGTCAGCGAGTCGGAAGCCGTTATCTGTTGTTGTATCGTGGAGGCTGTGCTTTCCGATCACTCCGCCAAGGGTGTTTTCCTTACCGATTTTGGCGTTGAAGTCCCCGAGCACGATTTTTACATCGTACTCCGGACAAGCTCCGTAAGCGTTGTCCAGGAGGTCATAGAAGTCCTCCTTGATAGGGTCCTCAGCCTCGTCGGTAGGGGCGTGTGCACATATAAGGCTGATGTTATAAAATCTGCCTCTTATGCGGATCACAGCCAGGCGATCACTTATAGGCTTAAAGTCGATGACCTTCGACCTTAACCGCTTTCCCACGACAAATCCGCATACCAGTAAGTGCAACCTTTTGTGACAGCTGTAATAAATGTCGCAATTTTTTTTCCTAATCATACCGTTTCCTAACCAGCGTATTTCCTGGACCGCAGTAATATCCGCCTTGTACTGCGTGAGGATTCCTTCTAGTTTATGAGCAGCTCCGGGAGTGTACAGGGTCCTGACATTCCAGGAGCATACTCGCAAATCGTGTTCCTTTTTCGTGCGTTGTCGTCGTCGAGTATCCGTCCGTGTATCCGAGGCATCTTGCTCATTCATTACTTTTAGGTTTTTTACGTGGGTGGATTGTTAGCCCGCCGCACAACCGCCATTCTGGTCGGGGTTTTTTTCGCTGCATACGTTTGTTCACCTCCCAACGGTTGTTGAAGAGGCTATCCAGAGGGCCCCGCGAAGAGGCTGTATGTCAACTTGACCCGGGCATTTAAACAGGGATCGTTGCTGGCATCTCGCCAGGTTGAGAGCAATCAACAACTTTACCCTGTATGTCCGAGCCCATGCCCTCTATACGAGCTACGAACTAGCGCGCTCCATGCTTGACCAACAAACGCACATGGTTGAAATTTTTCCATTTTCACAAAAATACTGAAACGCCAATCAAATAATGACCTAGCGTCTAAAATCACTGAGATTTGGGTGAGTACCTGTCAATCCACAATCATCGTGTCTCTTGCTTTACTCGAAGCAAATCTTCTTCTTAGTGGGCGATACAGTTCGGGGTAAGCCTGGGCCTCAACCAACATACCCCTCCATCTAGCACGATCTTTTGCTAGCCTTTTCCATTGCCGCACACCCAGTTGGCTGAGCCATCTTAAGTGCGGCCGTCCTCTGCTTCTTCGTCCCTCGGGGTTGGATTCAAAGACTCTCCGGGCTGGTGCTGTGGTGTCCATTCGCTCTACATGGCCCAGCCAACTTAGGCGTTGAATCCGTAGACGCCTGAGTAGGCTCATGTCGCTGTACAGCCCGTAAAGTTCGTGGTTGAATCTTCTCCTCCATCCCCCGTCTGCGCTTATAGGCCCAAAAAACCATGCGCAAAATCTTTCTCTCGAACCGACCAAGGGCCTCCTCATCCGCTTTTGATAGTGTCCATGCTTCTGCGGCGTAAAAAAGGACCGGGATGATAAGGGTCTTATATAGAGTCAACTTTGTCGTTCGGGAGAGGGCTGTATTACTCAGTTGCCTCCTGAGCCCAAAGTAACAGCGATTGGCAAGAGTGGTTCTGCGTTTGATTTCGGAACTGATGTCGTTGTTCCAGGTCACTGCGGAGCCAATGTAGACGAAGTCCTTAACTACCTCGAACTTATATCTGTGAATACAAACGTTCTGGCCAAGACGTCGGTGGTGAGCGTCCTTTTTTGATGATAGCATATATGTGTTTAGTTTTGCCCTCGTTTACCGCCAGACCAACTTTCGCCGCCTCGAACTCAATACTCGCAAACGCTTCATTGACTTCTCGCTGTGATCTACCTATTATGTCAATATCGTCGGCGTATGTAAGGAGTTGCGAGGATTTGAAATAGGTTGTGCCCCTTGTATTGGCCAGTGATTTTTGCACAATCATTTCCAATATGATGTTGAAGAAATCACACGACAGCGCATCGCCCTGCCTAAATCCTCTTTTGACATCAAAACTATCGGTAAGGTGTTCACCAATTCGGATGGAGCAGCGAGCATTCTCCAAAGTCATCCTGCATAGTCTGACGAGTTTAGCAGGTATGCCAAAGGTAGACATAGCGTTGTATAGCTCGTCTCTAGTTACGCTGTCGTACGCGGCTTTGAAGTCGACAAATAGGTGGTGAGTGTCGACTTGAAATTCAATGGTTTTTTCCAGGATCTGCCGTAGTGTGAAGATTTGGTCGATGGTGGACTTCCTTGGCCTGAATCCGCACTGATAAGGAACTATCAGCTTATTTACAAAAGGCTTCAGGTGTTCACACAAAACGGCAGAGAAGATTTTGTAGGCGATGTTAAGGAAACTTATTCCTCTGTAGTTGGCGCAATCAGAGGGGTCTCCTTTCTTGTGGATCGGGCATACGATGCTGAGACTCCATTCCTCGGGCATGCTTTCCTCTGACCATATCTTGCGGATGAGCTGGTGGTTGCTCCCAACCAAGTCATCCCCAGCTGCCTTGAAGAGCTCAGCAGACAGTCCGTCTGCGCCAGCAGCTTTATTCGACTTGAGCTTCGATATGGCAATCTTAACTTCGTCGAGGTCAGGGGGACAGAATTCTCTGCGGTCTCCGTCGATTAGAAATGGATCATTCTACCTGGCAGCGGTATATTGACTAACATCACCCTGTCTGCAGAAGTGGTTTTTCCATATTCTCAGCATCGACTGCGGTTCTACTACTAGGTGTCCGTTCTCATCCCTGCAGGCTTCCGTTCTGACTTTATAACCTTGGCATGTTCGCTTTATCTGTTGATATAACTTTCGAACGTCACGTCTGCAGTAACACCTCTCCAAATCCTCAATCGCGCGCTTCACGTACTCTTTCTTCTTTCTTCTAAGAAGCTTATGCTCCTCCCTTCTTTTTAGCTCGTAGAGTTCACAAGCTGCTCTTGTTCTTTTATGCAGCGAGGCCTTATATGCATCCTGCTTCGCTGTATGAATCCTCCTGCACTCGTCATCGAACCAGGTGTTTCCTCGTGGTGGTGCCTTGAAACCCAAAAGTTTGGATGTGGAGCTTTTCAGGGCTTGTCTGCAAAGGCTCCACTGCTGTTCTATTGATAGCGTGGAGGATTCAGGTGTATTGGAGAGCTTAAGGAAGACGCGATCGGTAAAAGCACGAGCGGTTTCTTTGTATTCTTACTCTACTCCGTTGCGTTCGTGATATCCGTAAGCGCATCTTGGCTACTACAAGACAGTGGTCCCAGTCGATGTTAGCCCCTCGGAAATTTCGGACATCAAGAATAGTGAAGGAGTGTCTGACGTCGATCGCGATGTGATCAATCTGGTTGGTAGTCGATTGATCAAAAGACCGCCAGGTGCCTTTGTGTATATCGAGGTGCGGGAAGGGCGTACTGGCTAGAAGGAGATTTCGCCCCGTAGCAAGATCAATCAGCCTGTGTCCGTTATCGGAGGTGGTGTCGTGTAGGCTATGTGTGCCGATGACTCGTTCAAAGGTGCTTTCCTTACCCAGCTTAGCATTGAAGTATCCTAGTACAATTTTGATGTCATAGCTGGGACATTGGGCATACGTTCTGTCTAGGAGATCGTAGAACTCATCTGAGGCGTTCGCTCACATGCCGAAAGCTTAGGAGTTTTTGCCTTAGTCCACCTCGAACAACAAATCCGCATCCAAACAATCGTTGCTCTCTCTCCCTATAGCAGTCGCCGTAGTAAATATCGCAGTTTTTCATCCGCTTTATTCCCGGTCAATTCCATCGCATTTCCTGGATGGCGGGGATGTCCGCTTTATAGCGGTCTAGGGCGTCCGCAAGTTGTTCGGCTGCACGTGGCCTGTTTAGGGATCTAACATTTCACGTACAAAGCCGAAGATCATTGTCCTTTTTTCGTTTTTTGCAAGGGTCGTCAACATAAATCCGGTCCGTTATATCCGAGGCTTGTGGTTATTTCGGAGTTTGTGGTTTTATTACGGTTACGGCTTACGAAGCAAATATTTCGTCTAAATCTGTTTGACCATCTAGCAATCTTTCTTCGTTAAATCGCATTCCAGTATATTTCCATTTCAATTCATCCTCCTATTTGTATCAAGAAGAACAATCGGGTTCAAGACTCTCGAAAGTTGGTTTACTTATGACTCTTTTAAACTATAACAATGCAATCCTCTATTGCACTTGACCAATTTGGATAATATCCTTCTCCTGCAAGATTCTTCTCCTTGTCTCCCGACCACCAACCTGTATTGGGTTCTATAAATCTTGAATATACACTTCTGCTATATTCACTGTGGCTTCAGTGTGCTTATAGCTTGTATCCGCCAAGAAATACGAATTCAATTTCTCTCGAGACTTTCGTTTCACTTCTTAAGACAGACATTTCAATTCGCCGCAAGGCGAATATCGATTTGTGGTGACAAGCCCACTGCAACACAAAGGCGGGTCTATACATCCAACTACTATGGTAGCTACTTTGATACACTAGATGTGGTTTACATGCATGCACTGGCTACTCAAAGGAAACATACTTCAATTCCAACGACTATTCAATAACGGTCTATTTGCTGGACATTTTTTTGTTCGCCACAACGTTTTTTTTTTTCGCTTTCTTCCGATTTTAGAAAACTTGTTGACCGACATTCATGGCAGTGGTGGTAAGTTATTCAGTTTCCTACTCAATGTATCATAGTGTAGTTGATGCTCTTGTCGTAGTCAAGAGTTTATTGATTTTTATTATGGAACCCGTGCGTTTGGTTGTCCTTTGCCGGCGACATATGAGTGCGAAAGATATGTATGTCAAACAAATCAATAGTGTCCTGAACTAAGCATCAATGTGCATGTAAAGTACTTGTGTTGCAGAATGTCTAAGACACTTGAGAGGTGGTCGATGACTTAAAAAGGATCAGGCTTATATTTTCTTGGCATCATTAATACCGACATTTTATTACTTACTTACTTTGATGGGGCTACAGTTCGGGGTGAACCAGGGCCTCGACCAACAAGCCTCTCCAGCCGGCCCAATCTTTGGCCAGCCGCTTCCAGTGCCGCACGCCCAGTTGGTTGAGGTCCCTTTCCACCTGTGCGCGTCGTTCCTCTGGGTTGGACTCGAAGACTCTTCGGGCCGGAGCGGTGATGTCCATTCGCTATACATGGCCTAGCCATCCTAGACGTTGGATCCGAAGACGTATAACCAGGCCGATGTCGCTGTACAGCCCGTACAGTTCTTGGTTGAATCTCCTCCTCCACTCTCCGTCTACACAAACGGGACCAAAGATTGCACGCAGAATTTTCCTCATCGTCATCCGTTTTTGATAACGTCCAAGCCTCAGCGCCATAGAGGAGGACCGGGATGATTAAGGTTTTGCAGAGAGATACCTTAGTTTTTCGAGAGAGGGCTCTACTACTCAATTGCCTCTTGAGCCCGAAGAAACAGCGGTTGGCTGTTATTATTCTGCGATTTATCTTAGCGCTGGTGTCGTTGCTGCTTGTCACTATCGAGCCAAAGTAGACGAAGTCCTTGACTACTTCAAAAATATAGCTGCCGAAGGTGACGTTCTGAACAAGACGTCGGTGTTGCGCGTCTTTCTTGGATGACAGCATATATTTGGTCTTGTCCCCATTTACCTTTAGGCGCACTTTAGCCGCTTCTGCTTCAATGCTTGCGAACGCCTCATTGACGTCTCGCTTTGTCCGTCCAATAACGTCAATATCATCTGCATAGGCAAGCAATTGTGTGGACTTGAAGTAGATCGTACCTCTTGTATTGGCCGCAGAGTCCCGCACGATATTTTCAAGAATAATGTTAAAAAAATCACATGACCTAAACCCTTTTTAACATCGGGTATGCGTTCTTCCGACCATATCTTGCAGATGAGTTGGTGCATGTTCCTAACCAGCTCATCGCCAGCTGCTTTAAACAGTTCCGCGGGGAGTCCGTCTGCTCCAGCAGCTTTATAAGACTTAAGTTTCGATATCGCTATCTTAACATCGTCTAGGTCGGGTGGACGGGATTCTCCTTCGTCCTCGTCCATTGTGAATGGTTCACTCTGCCTGACGGCGGCATTTTGACTATCATCGCCGTTATACAGTCTGCAGAAGTGGTCCTTCCACAGTCTCAGCATCGACTGTGACTCCACTACTAGTTGTCCGTGCTCATCCCTGCAGGCTTCTGCTCTGGCTTTATAGCCTTGGCATGTTCGTTTTACTTTCTGGTAAAATTTTCGAACGTCGTTCCTGCAGTAACATCTCTCCATCTCCTCGATCTCGCGCTTCTCGTGCTCCTTCTTTTTCCTTCTCAGAAGCCCATGATCATCCCTCCTTTTCTGTTCATAGAGCTCGATGCAATGTGGCCATGTATGCATTCTCTTTCTCTACATGGGCCTGTCTGCACTCATCATCAAACCAGGGGTTTCTCGACGGTGGTCGCTCGAAACCGAGTATACCTAAGGCGGCCTCTCTAATGGCGTTCTGACAACGACTCCATTGCTGTTCCATGGTTTCTGCAGATTGCATCGGGACTTGAGAGAGCTTGAGGGAGACTTGATCGGCGAAGTTCCTGGCGGTCTCCTGCGATTGCAACTTTCCGACGTTAAATTTTGGTGTTCTTACTCGACTCCGTTGATTACGAGAAATTCGAATCTGTACCTTGACTGAAACAAGGTAATGATCCGAGTTGATGTTGGCTCTTCGAAAGGTTCGGACATCTAAGATGCTGGAGGAGTGTCGCAATATGATCAATTTGGTTGGTTGTCGATTGATCGAAAGACCGCCAGGTCCCCTTATGGATGTTGAGGTGTGGGAATCGTGTACTTGCTACTACCAGATTATGTCCCGCCATAAAGTTCACTAGCCTTAGTCCGTTTTCTGACCTGGTGTTGTGTAGGCTGTGCTTTCCAATGAACCGTTCAAAGATAGCTTCCTTACCCAGCTTCGCATTGAAATCTCCTAGAACGATTTTGGTGTCATAGCTGGGACATTGCGCATACGTTCTGCCTAGGAGATCATAGAAGTCGTCTTTATGTCGGTCATCTTTCTCCTCTGTGGGGGCGTGGACACGTGTATGTATGTATGTATGTTGGCGTTACAGCCCATGAAGGACCGGAGCCGAGCTTCTCTCAATCACCCATGTTGTGTGTGATTTCATTTTCCTATAGGTGAAAGGGACTTACAGCTTATTGCCGGTTCCGAACGGCGAATTTCGAGAAGCTTTTCATGGCAATTTTTACTACAGGGGTTTTTGTCAAAACCCCGCTGAGGAGAAACACCGTGAAAACACGTTCGATGACATGGCTGTGTCGGGATTCGATCCCGAGTCATCGGCGTCAGAGGCCAACACACTACCCACTGCGCCACGGTGCTCTCAGTGGCCACGGCGTGGACACATAGTAAACTTATATTGCCGAGACTGGTCTTGATGCGGATAGTTATGAGGCGTTCGCTTACATACTGGAAGCTTAAGACTTTTTTCCTGAATCTGCCTCGAACAAGAAATCCGCATCCGAATAAGCGTTGTTTATTTTCTCTGTAGCAGTTTCTGTAGTATATATCACAGTTTTTCATCCGCTTTTTGCCTGGCTCATCCCATCGCCCTTCTTGGAGCGCGGTAATGTCTGCCTTATAGCAGTCCAAACAGTTGACCAGTTGTTCGGCTGCACCTGGTCTGTTGAGGGACCTAACGTTCCAGGTGCAGATCCGAAATTCGTTTCCTTTTTGACGTTTGCGGGGGTCGTCAACATGTAATCCGTCCGTATCCGAGGCTGCTAGTTGTTTCTGAACAAGTTTTTGTTTTACGCGATAGAGGTGCTAACCCTAAGCGCAACCCCCAACCTGGAGGGCCAGGTTCCTCTTTCCCCAGGAACAAGGGGTCGGGTCGCTGCACACATTGGTTCACTACCTGGCGGGTGCCAGTATAGCTATCCAGGGGAGGCCACGCAGAGGCTGTGTGTCAACTTGGATTGAACAGGGACAGAGATCGAAGCTGGCGTTTGCCAAGTTAAACGCGATCAACTTGTTTGCTCTGTTGCTCGCTCCCTTCTCCCCTACCGACATTTTATTACAAACTCAAAAAAGTGTATTAATGATAGTGCCACTACTGTAAATCGTTTAGTCAAATCTGGGGGAGTTCCTTAAGTGACTTACCTTGGACCTTAATTGTTTAAAAAAAGAATAGTGCGTAAAACGAATGTCACATTTGTTTATTTCATCCTTAACCATTTATCGGTAAACAACTAATACCTTAAACCTACACAGCTTTCTTACTATCACCTCAACCACAACACAAATAAATGCCAGTCCTAATCCACCAGCCAAAGCGATCCAGGCAAATTGAAAATGTTTCATCGATAGTTGTAGCTCTTGCTGTCTATTTGTTGGTAGAATTCTTAAGATTCCTGCCCTCAATCCATTCAATTTCATATCATCCAACCATTTCTTTAGTAAACCAGCTCCATTAGCTCTCAGAATAAATCGGTTGAGTATAACCTCGAACGGCGAATGCCTCGGCATTAGAAATCCAATTGCGATGGTCGATACGCATTCGTCCACAATCTTGTACAGTGGCTGTTTTAGGTGCACCTGTTGTAGCAGCGCAAAGGTGGCCTTGTCATCGGTTATGGTATAGGCGAAACTCTGGTTACGTAGGGCTCCCGAATGTAAGACGATATCGGTGACATTAGTGGGAATGAGGAGCCTGTCAAATCCTATCGGAAGTCCTCTATTCCGAAGGATCAAGGGTATTTCAAAGTCCAGCGACAGTATACTAATATTGTTAGCGACTAATTCGGCGAGCGTTTCAATCTGCGGCTCAAAAATGATCTTCGCCAGGAAGCTCGTCAGGGAAGCCAGGTATAGATTACTAAGCATAAAGCCTAAAATAAATGTCAAAACCTTCCGGAGAGAACGAAGAAAAGCAAAGGGTCTGTTGTCGGTAATCGGTTGGTTGAGCATCAATCGAAAAACCTCACAATACCAGCGGCCAAAGTCAAACTCGTCACCATGCCGACATTCCTCGATTGCTATGTATAATGAAATGCAAAGGACGATGCACCAGAAACCAAGCCAAACATTGAGCTGGAACGGTCGGATAAAGTACCAGTAAGCCTCGATTTCGCCTCTAAATGGAACCAGAATGCACCATTGCATCATTTGTATGGGATAACTCGTTCGAACACCATCCATGCCTATATAGGCATGGATACTGATGTCGATCAGACTCTTCCGGGTGAGGTGGATTAAACCAGGGATATCATATTCACTGGAATTTGCATTTCTTACCTCAAACAATGTAGCATTGTGTTTCTTTAGAAAGGCGAGGAACAAATCCGCACAATAGCCGGTGACCTGCCTTTGTCCCCACGAATCTTCGTATATAAAGACCCTCGGCGGATCATTCTGCACCGGTGTCCGTATTGCGTACCCCATCATGTCATCGAATCTATTGGGAAATACCATCTCATCACGTTCAGACATTATAATGCTCATTTCCGGGAATGGCGTATACGAATATGTCTCTTTACTCTCGCCAAACACCACCAGAACATTTACGAATCCTTTCGACCAACACCATTCAAAGTGTTGCGGAAGGTAGCGGATATTTTTGTAACGATGACCAGGAAGCAAATAAACACTCCTCGATGCGGCATGAATACCATGAAACGCTACGTCAATTCGATTTATCATTGCCTTCTGCCGAAGGTGAATACTGGCAATCATCAGGATATTCCGATTGAAGTTATCCTCAAAGTTGAGATCTCCGAAGGAATCGGTGAACACCATCCGGGGAATATTTTCATCGACGTGGAGCAGAATGGATTCTAATTCGATATTGTGCCCGAAGAAGGCAATTGTTGATATTTCCCTTTCGCTTGATGCCTTTTCGATGATATCCTTCAGCAGTTGGATTGGAACTGTGGCTGTACAGTGGAGTAGGATATTGACTAGGAGGTGAAGACGGAATTGACGCGTCGACGAACACATCTTTAAGTAGACTGAAATGCCGGGGAATTCATATTTATATGTATTATAGTCGAATATTGGCAGGATAATCAGGGTAATGGAATTGCAAGTCGATGATGGGCGTAGTTGGCGTGAAAGGATTCAAAGAAATTCTGTTTACTTGTGTACACGCGGGCAGAGTGAAATATTAAAAGTCGGCAGGAGCATAGAAGTGATTTGATTGAAGATTGATATTTTCTTTTGCGTCGTCTATGCATTAGTTTAAAAAATTAATCGAATAGTACACCCATACTATATCGCTGGATATCATAAATCGATATGAGAGAAGGCTTGACATTGGTATTGAACACCCTCCACGTTTCTGATGATGAAATCGCGGAAATATCAATAATCCTTAAGAAAGATCCCTCCCCTGAGGTGGAGAGTTGAACATAGTCACATAGAATATGAGGATGTATCGCCGTCCTCCAAAAGTTTAATTTGCAGAGGGAGTATCCAAGAAGGCGTTGTATACGTTCAGGAATCAGTGGTGAAGAATTAGCGCCTGTGTGATCTTGGGAGCATACGAGAAACTGCCTCATCATATCGAACTCACTATTGTAAGAAGGAAAAGGGAAGCACCCACGTGTTTAGTTTGGTGATCTTTATTATTTAACTTTACGCTTATGCGGGCGATGACGGAGAGACTGTCCCCAAGAAGTCTGCGGCGCGGGTTTATATACCCGCGTGCATCAAATGCTACAACTCGGCAATCCTATCCACGATCTGGCCATCGAGATCGGAATCTTTTCCGTCGCTGACGTCCTTGTCGATCCTTTCGTCCGGAAGCTCGCACCAATGCTTCATCCCATCTGATGCCATTAAGGTGTTTAGCTTCCGTTGATTTCGCTGCATGTGAGGCCTTATGACGGCTTATAGCCTCCCGTATCTTGAATCCAGCTTCCGCTATTCGCTGGTGGCCGCTGGCTCGTTCTCAATCAGCACAAGGTCTTCTGACTGGTATGTCGTTGGCCGTCGACGTCGGGCATAAAACTTCTCCTTTTGTCGCGTCTGAGCTGCCAACATCGACGCTAAAACCGCACTTCGTCGTTTTTCCATCTCATCTGGCTCCACTCGCATCTTCTCTTCCAACTCCATCAGAAGCTTGTCCCTGGAAATTTCTCGGGGTGTATAGGCGAACTTGCCTATGGGTGCCTAGCCGCGGTGCACGCCGTTCCTCTCGCAAACTGCTCAAACATCCCCGATGTGATGGCTGTTCCTCGGTCGGTGACCAATCTTCCTGGTAGCCCAAGATAACCAGCTACTTCATTCAGAACTGCGAGAACGCCTCTGCTATTGGACGTCTTGATGGCTCATAGGACAGTATACTTGGTGGCAAAGTGTCCTGCAGCATCGTGGCACAACTCAAGGATTCTACACTGATTTCCTTTTGGGACGACCCACCTCTCCGCTTCGCCTACCTTGGAAATTAAGCATACACTCGTACCACTTAGTCCCTATGCAGCTGCTTTCTCGCCTGTGTCATCTCGGTCCCCTTTAGGATGGTAATCATGCTCCTCAGCTTCGGGTCCTGTCATTGCATGGTTGCCACCCAATCCTCGTCGGAGATGTTGACGTTCAAGATTTGTGCGGAGGGTTCCTCCACCTCCCGTTCATCTTCCGCTGGTTGCCGACTCAGTGCTTCGACGTAGGCTGCTCTCTTTCCTGGCTAGTGTACCGTCTCGTAGTCGAATCCCTGGAGCTTGAGCCACCGCAGACCTACTCGAGGAACTAACTTGGCCTTCGTACTGGTTGCGACTATGGCTTAACAGTCCGTGACGACCTTAAATCGCCTTCCCAGAAGGTACACCCTGAGCCGGTCCAAGCTTTCGAATAACCAGTACTTCTTGCTCTTACGAGTGGTACTTCTGTTTCTCAGTGGACAGCTTTTGGCTGTAGAACACCATTGGTCGCAGTGAGTTGTCTTTCTTGCCTCGCTGCAGTAAGATGCCAGACAAACCAACTGACAACGCGTCTGTGTGTACCTTGTGTGCGGACTCAGTCTCGAACAAAACTAGTACGGGGTGCAGAAGTGCTGTCTTCAGGTTGTGGAATGCCTCTTCCTATCTTTGCGTCCACTCGAAAGTCTGGTGTGCTCTGGTCAGAGCGGTTAGCAGTGTTACCCATCGTGCGTAGTTTTCGACGAACTTGCGGAAAAACCCTGTGAGTCCCAGGAACTGTCGGACTCCATGGACGTGCTTCGGAGTCGGAAATGCCATAATAGTGGCTATCTTCCTCTCGCTAGGTGGTAGCCCTTCTCCGCTCAGCCGATACCCTAGGAATTCAATATTAGCTTGTAAGAATGAGAATTTTGAGGGCGCCGTGGCGCAGTGGTTAGTGCATTGGACTCTGACGCACGATGAGCGAGTTCGGATCCCGATATCACCTACGCCATCGAATGTTTATTTCGCGGCGTCCCTCCTCGACGGGGTACTGGCAAAACCCCCTGTAGTATACCTGCCTTGAAAAATCTTCTGGACTCACGCCATTCGGAATCGGCATTAAACTGTAGGTCACTTTCACCTATGTGAAAAATAAATCACACACAACATGGGTGCTTGAGATAAGTTTGGCTCTGGTCCTTCATGGGCTGTAACGCCACCAAAAGAAGAGAAGAAAGAAGAATGCGAATTTGCTTACGTTTAGTATCAGCCCGGTTTCCTTCAAGATTTCAGGGAACCTCCGAAGCTTTCTTGTTCAGCGCCCGAAAGTCGATCCAAAATCCTTCTTCGTGAGAGTGGCCGGCGCGCAATAGTCAGAGTGCGATGGACAGATCATTCCCTGCTTCAACATACTGGACACCATCTCCTTCACCGTCTCTTTTTTGCAAACGGTATCTTGTAGGGGTGGACGCAGACTGGTGACGCTGTAGTCAGCTCGATGGAATACTCCCCAAAGCGGTAAGCTCCCAGTCGCCCACGCTCTTGGCGAAGCAATCCCGCAACCTGTTGATGAGAGCCCCAAGTCATTGCCTGTCTCCTCCGCATAGTCTCCCTGCTCCGGCGCCCTCTAGCGATAGTTCACACCGCCCCCTGGTCTCGACGCCTCCTTCTGCCACTACTAGCGCTGTAGGGGTCTCAGCCACGCAGTCGGTGATTGATACGCATTTGTGCGTTTTCACCACTTACACCTGCGGTTGGTCCAGTAACTTCCGTCTAATTAGCATCGGGCACGGCTGGCTTTCATTTGGCACTTTTGGGACCTCACACCAAGACCGAAGCTGGTCTACTGCTACCTCGGCGTACACTCTGCCGGTCTGGCATGCTCCTCCTTCGAGTTCGTTCAGTCGTCTCCGATCGTCTACGTACTTGATTCCGCCCTCCTCTGCGATCGAGCGGCAAAGGGTGACGCAATCACTCCCCAAATCAATAAAGGCTGTAACTTGATACCCGTTCACTATTGCGTCCTTTATATATTCGAACCTGCTCTCCTTCAACAGCAACTGGATGGGCCTTTCTGGTCGGGTCCTGACTCGTCCGCCACTCCTTTGTGGGCAATCTCCCACTTCCTGTAGTTCCGCAGCCGGCCTCCCATTCACACTTCCGCTGCTCTGTCTCTCTGCGTACTAGCGCGGTTGTCCTGCGCCCGCTGCTCCTTAGCCCAATTACCCAGCGAACCCCGTTGAGAACGTCGCTAACCGACGTTGGCCTTAGCGCTCGAAAGGCTTTCTGGCATTCCGCATCCACTATCCCCTGGATGATGTACTTGATCAGGGTGCTCTCCTGCACATGCCCCCGAGACGCTTTCATTCTCATTTAATTATATATTCCTCCGTGTCCTCGCCAGAGCGTTGCCTTCTTCCCCGCAATCAGTCGTTAATATCTGCATAATCTTCCCCGCAACCTCTCGTTGATATCTGCATAATCCTGAGAATAGTTCTCATAGGGACTTGATGGTTATGTCACGGTTCCACAACTTTGCTACTCCCACCTGTCTAGTAGACATGGCCATGAGCACCAGTTTCTCATCCAAGGCGTAGACCCCTGCGTATCGATTACTTTTCGTTTCTATCCTTCGGAGGACAGTCCATCGCAAGCCTTAGGATCGAACAGTGGTATCATCTCGGCAACGTTCCGACCAGAGTATATGTTCCGGGGGCAGCACCTTTTCTATCTCACCTTATCATCCTCAGGGATATATCGGTGTGTCTGCCCACTCAACCCGACCGCACCACTGCTAGCCGCCCATGCCTGTGCCGTCGTGAGCTCGGCGACCATCCCCCTCAACCGTTGTAACTCGGCGCGTAGCAGAACGAGGTCTGCATCTTCAGCCCCACCCTTCGCGCTTGACAGTTGTCGACAGACTCCCGAGACGTTGATGGGTTAGCAGCTGATACATCCTTCGCCACAGTCGCTGGCAGCAGTTGCTGATCTTTCTCTTTCGCTGCCCGGGCTTTCGTCATCAGGTTAAGTAACCGAGCCAGCAGCTCCTCCTTCGTCCCATACGTCCATCTGCTCACGGCAGTGCTCGTATGCATGGCTGATCGGTGCTTCAATAACAAAAAACTGACCTGCGACATCAGAATCTGCTCTGGGGTGCTTCAATAACAAAAAACTGACCTGCGACATCAGAATCTGCTCTGAGGTAGTTGCTCGTATACGCCATTCCTTGGGTAAAGTCCTTAAACGAGGAAACTCGATAAAGCTGTTTACTGCTTCAGACCCAATTCCCTTAAAATCAGACTGTCATTGGCTAGTTGCTTACGCCTTCAACTGCGTAAAAAACCATATCTCGTCTCAAGGGAAATGATTGTTGGTTCAACTCGCATTGGAATGACAGTGCCCTTGCGAGGGCACGACTCGTGTCTCATGGATATGCCCTCTGACGCAATGACACTTGTCATCCTATTGCGCTATAACTTCAAAGTGGAAAGGACTGACTTCGCATTTTCACATCTGGCTCCAAGTCTGGGCTAAGGTCCGGCGACGGGGTTTTCTTTCAGTCGGAGATGGCCATGTATTATGTAATGAAGCATAGGTGGAAGGGCAAAAACATATGCGTTTGCAGTGACAACAGCTGTATCCAACCCTTTAACCAGCTCCAAGCTCGTGTACGAACTTAAAGCCTTCCTGAACAAAGTCGGTAGACTGAGCTCACTAAGGCTTATTTGGGTCCCAGGTCATTCTGGGGTGCCACGGTGGTGCACGCGTGGGGCCGTCGTAGTGTGTGCCGAATCTCTTAGCTCTACATCACTGAAGCTACTTTTCGTATTTCTCCGAAAAACGGGAAAAATACAGTAAAGGTAGGTGCCTGTCTGGCAGTACAATGGACCAGTATTTGCATCTGAGTGATCCAACAGATAGGAGAAGCCTACAAATGAGACAAATGAGACTGTATCATGTTCCTTACCAGACATCATGGCGTAGATGAAGCAAGGGTCCTATGGATCAAAGCAAAGCTCATGTACAGGACATTGACCGCTGATGCAGGCCTTGACCAGTATGTCAAATCCGCCGTAAACAGGGGCTGCCCGCAAGGTGGCGTCCTGTCTCCGCTGTTATGGTGCATGGTGGTCGATTCTCTGCTTGATGCTCTCAATGCCCCTGGAATCTATGCCCAGGCCTATGCGGATTATGTCGCCGTCGAAATGGGCTGAGAAGGAGGTAAAATACTGACATGACTTAGCTGGTACTAAAAGGCACTTCCATCCCGATATCTAAGGAGGCTAAGTATTTAGGAGTCATCTTAGATAGCAAGCTTCTCTGGTCAAAGCATGTTGAGTCAAAAACCGCCAAAGCGTTGTCAGCTTTCTGGTAATGCAAAGGAGCTTTTGGCAAAACATGGGGCTTATCCCCGGCAAAGGTCCTCTGGACCTACACGGCAATGATAAGACCTATAATCTCATATGCATCGGTTGTCTGGTGGAACAGATTGAAACGCACATACGTCGTAGCCTCTTCCACCAAACTCCAAAGAACGGTTTGTGTCAGCTGCACAGGGGCCTTCCCCAGCATGCCGGGCGCTGCTCTAGATGCTATGATGAACCTTCCACCTCTTGATATACATATTTATCAGAGGGTGTGCTCTGAAAGCCATGTCTCGTCTGAAGAGAAATGGCTTTTGGTACAACTCGCATAGGAATAACAGTCGGCTTGCGCAAGAATTGTCCTGCGACCCCTGTCTCATGGACGTGCCTTCTGACGCACTGACCCCCGTTATCCAACTGCGCGGTAATTTCACAGTCGAGTTTCCTTGGCGTCAGGATTGGCTATGGCTGGATACTGAACCTGGAAAGGATAGTCTTTGCATTTTCACGGATGGCTTCAGGTCTGGGCGGGTGTCCGGTGTTGGGGTCTTCTTTGAGCGCGAAAACATCCGACTGCACTTCTTCTTACGAAAATATGCGTCTGTCTTCCAATCAGAGATATACGCAATCCTAATGGCCATGCACTATGTTGTGAAGCACAGGTGGAAGGGGGAAAACATATGCGTCTGTAGTGACAGCCAAGCTGCACTAAAAGCTGTGTGTAACCCCTTAACTAGCTCCAGATTAGTGCTTGAACCCAAGTCCTTCTTGAACAGAGTCGGCAGACTAAATTCATTAAAGCTTGTATGGGTTCCAGGCCACTCTGGGATCCCAGGAAATGAGATCTCTGATGAACTCGCTAGAATGGGTTCAGAGGAGATCTTCTCAGGACCTGAACCCGCTCTAGATCTACCTGTACAGCCCGTACAGTTCTTGGTTGAATCTCCTCTTCCATTCTCCGTTTACATAAACAGGACCAAAGATTGCACGCAGAATTTTCCTCTCGAAACCCCCAAGAGCCTCTTCATCCGCTTTTGATAACGTCCAAGCCTCAGGGCCGTAGAGGAGGACCTGGATGATTAAGGTTTTGCAGAGAGATACCTTAGTTTTTCGAGAGAGGGCTCTACTACTCAATTGCCTCTTGAGTCCGAAGAAACAGCGGTTGGCTGTTATTATTCTGCGATTTATCTCAGCGCTGGTGTCGTTGCTGCTTGTCACTATCGAGCCAAAGTAGACGAAGTCCTTGACTACTTCAAAAATATAGCTGCCGAAGGTGACGTTCTGACCAAGACGTCGGTATTGCGCGTCTTTCTTGGATGACAGCATATATTTGGTCTTGTCCCCATTTACCCTTAGACGCACTTTAGCCGCTTCCGCTTCAATGCTTGCGAACGCTACATTGACGTCTCGCTTTGTTCGTCCAATAACGTTAATGTCATCTGCGTAGGCAAGCAATTGTGTGGACTCGAAGTAGATCGTACCTCTTGTATTGGCCGCAGAGTCCCGCACGATATTTTCAAGAAAAATGTTAAAGAAATCACATAACCTAAACCTTTTTTAACTTCAAAGGGGTCGGTTAGTTCACCCTCGACCTTAATGGAGCAGCGAGAGTTCATCATAGTCATCTTGCACAGTTCGACGAGTTTGGCAGAAATGTTAAAACATGACATGGCTCTGTATAGCTCGTCTATACAGACGGCTTTAAGGTCGACAAAAAGATGGTGCGTGTCGACCTGATCTGCCTGTCTTCTCCAAGATCTGTCGTAGTGTAAATATTTGATCGATCGTGGATTTTCTTGGCCTGAAACCACACTGGTAGGAACCTATCAGATTGTCCACGAACGGTTTCAGGCACTGACACAGTACGGCAGAGAGGATCTTGTACGCGATGTTCAGGAGGTTTATCCTTCTGTAATTGGCGCAGTCATAGGGGTCTCCTTTCTTATGGACCGGGCAAACGATACTGAGATTCCATTCATCGGGCATGCGTTCTTTCGAACACTTGCAGATGAGTTGGTGCATGTTCCTGACCAGCTCATCGCCAGCTGCTATAAACAGTTCCGCGGGGAGTCCGTCTGCTCCAGCAGCTTTATAAGACTTAAGTTTCGATATCGCTATCTTAACATCGTCTAGGTCGGGTGGACGGGATTCTCCTTCGTCTTCGTCCATTGTGAATGATTCGCTCTGCCTGACGGCGGCATTTTGACTATCATCGCCGTTACACAGTCTGCAGAAGTGGTCCTTCCACAGTCTCAGCATCGATTGTAACTCCACTACTAGTTGTCCGTGCTCATCCCTGCAGGCTTCTGCTCTGGCTTTATAGCCTTGGCATGTTCGTTTCACTTTCTGGTAAAATTTTCGACCGTCGTTCCTGCAGTAACATCTCTCCATCTCCTCGATCTCGCGCTTCTCGTGCTCCTTCTTTTTCCTTCTCAGAAGCGCATGATCGTCCCTCCTTTTCTGTTCATAGAGCTCGATGCAATGTGGCCATGTATGCATTCTGTTTCTCTACATGGGCCTGTCTGCACTCATCATCAAACCAGGGGTTTCTCGACGGTGGTCGCTCGAAACCGAGTACATCTAAGGCGGCCTCTCTAATGGCGTTCTGACAACGACTCCATTGCTGTTCTATGGTTTCTGCAGATTGCATCGGGACTTGAGAGAGCTTGAGGGAGACATGATCGGCGAAGTTCCTGGCGGTCTCCTGCGATTGCAGATTTCCGACGTTAAATATTGGTGTTCTTACTCGACTCCGTTGATTCCGAGAAATTCACATCCGTACCTTGGCTGCAACAAGGTAATGATCCGAGTCGATGTTGACTCCTCGAAAGGTTCGGACATCTAGGATGCTGAAGGAGTGTGTGCCGTCGATCGCAATAGGATCAATTTGGTTGGTTGTCGATTGATCGAAAGACCGCCAGGTCCCATTATGGATGTTGAGGTGTGGGAATCGTGTACTTGCTACTACCAGATTATGTTCCAATCACAATCACAATCACCAATCACAAATGCTTCCTTAAAATTATTTGTGACGCGAGGAGCTGGCAACGGCAAATCATTTGTACTTAAAACTTTAGTTCAACGTATCCGCCGTGGTTATACTCCCACAGTAGATCAATTTTTACATGCAAGTTTTGTCGAAATTACCGCACCTACTGGAATGGCAGCACGGCTTGTCAACGGGAAAACCCTCCATAGTGCGTTTTCTTTAGGAATCGAGAAAGCTCGAGCCACAGTATATACATAGACAATTGACAGGACAGTTTCTGGAGGATATGCAGAGAAAGTGGGATCATATTCGATGGCTTGTGATAGACGAAATATCGATGGTACCGTATGAAGTTTTACGAAGTATTAATCTAGGTTTACAAGAATTAAAAAATTCTTGTTCTCGTTCAATATTTTAGTTTTTGGAGATATTATGCAATTCTTCTTCTTCTTCTTAGCGGGCGCTACAGTTCGTCCTCTGCTTCTTCGTCCTCGGGGTTGGGTTCAAAGACTCTGCGGGCTGGAGCTGTGGTGTCCATTTGCTCTACATGGCCCAGCCATCTTAGGCGTTGAATCGGTAGACGCCTAACTAGGCTCATGTCGCTGTACAGCCCGTAAAGTTCGTGGTTGAATCTTTTCCTCCATCCCCCGTCTGCGTTTATAGGCCAGAAAATCACGCGCAACATCTTTCTCTCGAACTGACCAAGGGCCTCCTCATCCGCGTTTGATAGTGTCCATGCTTCTGCGCCGTACAACAGGACCGGGATGATAAGGGTCTTATATAGAGTCAGCGTTGTCGTTCGGGAAAGGGCTCTATTACTCAATTGCCCAAAGAAACAGTGATTAACAAGAGTGATTCTGCGTTTGATTTCGGAACTGATGTCGTTGTTCCAGGTCACTGTGGAGCCAAGGTAGACGAAGTCCTTTACTACCTCGAACATATATCTGTGAATACAAACGTTCTGGCCAAGACGTCGGTGGTGAGCTTCCTTTTTTGATGACAGCATATATGTATTTAGTTTTGCCCTCGTTTACCGCCAGACCAACTTTCGCCGCCTCGAACTCAATACTCGCAAACGCCTCATTGACACCTCGCTGTGATCTACCTATTATGTCAATATCGTCGGCGTATGCAAGGAGTTGCGAGGGTTTGAAATATATTGTGCCTCTTGTATTGACCAGTGATTTTTGCACAATCATTTCCAATATGATGTTGAAGAAATCACACGACAGCGCATCGCCCTGCCTAAATCCTTTTTTGACATCAAAACATCGGTAAGGTGTTCACCGATTCAGATGGAGCAGCTAGCATTCTCCAAAGTCATCCTGCATAGTCTGATGAGTTTAGCAGGTATGGCAAAGGTAAACATAGCGTTGTATAGCTCGTCTCTAATTACGCTGTCGTATGGGGCCTTGAAGTCGACAAATAGGTGGTGAGTGTCAACTTGAAATTCATTGGTTTTTTCTAGGATCTGCCGTAGTGTGAAGATTTGGTCGATGGTGGACTTCCTTGGCCTGAATCCGCACTGATAAGGACCTATCAGCTTATTTACAAAAGACTTCAAGCGTTCACACAAAACGGCAGAGAAGATTTTATACGCGATGTTAAGGAGACTTATTCCTCTATAGTTGGCGCCATCAAAGGGGTCTCCTTTCTTGTGGATCGGGCATACGATGCTGAGACTCCATTCCTCGGGCATGCTTTCCTCTAACCATATCTTACGGATGAGCTGGTACGTGCTCCTAACCAGGTCATCCCCAGCTGCCTTGACGAGCTCAGCAGACAGTCCGTCTGCGCCAGCAGCTTTATTCGAGTTGATTTTCGATATGGCAATCATAACTTCGTCGAGGTCAGGGGGACGGAGTTCTCTGCGGTCTTCGTCGATTAGAAATGGATCATTCTACCCGACTAACATCGCCGTTATACAGTCTGCAGAAGGGGTTTTTCCATACTCTCAGCATCGACTGCGATTCTACTACTAGGTGTCCGTCCTCATCTCTGCAGGCTTCCGTTCTGACTTTATATCCTTGGCATGTTCGCTTTATCTGTTGATAAAACTTTCGAACGTCACTCCTGCAGTAACACCTCTCCAAATCCTCAATCGCGCGCTTCTCGTGCTCTTTCTTCTTTCTTCTTTCTTCTGAGAAGATTATGCTCCTTCCTTCCTTTTAACTCGTAGAGCTCACGAGATGCTTTTGTTCTTTAATGCAGCGAGGCCTTATATGCATCCTGCTCCGCTGTGTGAATCCTGTGTGAATTGCACTCGTCATCGAACCAGGTGTTTCTTTGTGGTGGGACCTTGAAACTCAAAACTTCGGATGCAGAGCTTTTCAGGGCTTGTTTGCAAAGGCTCCACTGTTGTTCTATTGATAGCGTGGAGGGTTGAGGTGTATTGGAGAGCTTAAGGGAGACGAGATCGGTAAAGGCACGAGCGGTTTCTGGCGATAGTAGCTTTCCGACGTCATAACTTTGTATTCTTACTCTACTCCGCTGCGTTCGTGATATCCGTAGGCGCATCTTGGCTACTATAAGATAGTGGTCCGAGTCGATGTTAGCCCCTCGGAAAGTTTGGACATCAATAATAGTGGTGGAGTGTCTGACGTCGATCGCGATGTGATCAATCTGGTTGGTAGTCGACTGATCAAAAGACCGACAGGTGCCTTTGTGTATATCGAGGTGCGGGAAGCGCGTACTGGCTAGAAGGAGATTTCGTCCCTTAGCAAGATCAATTAGCCTGTGTCCGTTATCGGAGGTGGTGTCGTGTAGGCTATATTTGCTAGGCTATGATGCTTTCCTTACCCAGCTTAGCATTGAAGTCTCCTAGTACAATTTTGATGTCATAGCTGGGACATTAGGCATACGTTCTGTCTAGGAGATCGTAGAACTCATCTTTGGTGGAGTCAAGGATGAGTTTGACTCCGGGGTCTTCCGTGGGGGCGTGGACGCAGATCAGGCTGATGTTAAAAAACTTAGCCTTGATACGGATTGTTATGAGGCGTTCGCTCACATGCCGAAAGCTTAGGACTTTTTGCCTTAGTCCACCTCGAACAGCAAATCCGCATCCAAACAATAGTTGTACAATTTTGATGTCATAGCTGGGACATTAGGCATACGTTCTGTCTAGGAGATCGTAGAACTCATCTTTGGTGGAGTCAAAGATGAGTTTGACTCCGGGGTCTTCCGTGGGGGCGTGGACGCAGATCAGGCTGATGTTAAAAAACTTAGCCTTGATACGGATTGTTATGAGGCGTTCGCTCACATGCCGAAAGCTTAGGACTTTTTGCCTTAGTCCACCTCGAACAGCAAATCCGCATCCAAACAATAGTTGCCCTCTCTCCCTATAGCAGTCGCCGTAGTAAATATCGCAGTTTTTCATCCGCTTTATACCTGGTCCATTCCATCGCATTTCCTGGATGGTGGTTATGTCCGCTTTATAGCGGTCTAGGGCGTCCACAAGTTGTTCGGCTGCTATTATGCAATTGCTACCTGTTAAGGGCACCTGGTGCTTCGACCAACCGAAGCTGGCTGGTTATGGTAATGGTCATATCACGCACACACTAACGCATGCATAAATTACTCCTATCATCGAACGCACCAACCTAGCGTGGTGGTCTTCTACTCTTTGGACGGCCTCTTGAAAGTCAGTCGTAATCGGTCAATAAATAAAGAATATTGTTAAGGTTACTCGTGTGTTTCATTTAACGCAATATAGAAATACATCAACTTTGGGTTTTGTGAGCTGCAAACCAATGTTTGACAACAAAACGATTGTCAATTTATGGACATCCTGATTAATTCAAGAAAAGGTGAGCTGAGTATGGGGCACTATAAAATTTTACTTGAGAGAAGCCGCGTGACTTTGGATAAAGAATTTGCTGACGGCGAAGCTATAAGGATTTTTCCTACGTTAAATTGTAATGATAAAATGGTAGACATGATGACTAAATCGGTAAAAATGTATACAATTAATGCTCTCGATGAATCGAAAGAACCTGCAACTTATGGGCAAAAAGCGAATCAAAATTTTGTACCACAAGATCCTAACTGCAATCGAGGCGTCATGTTGAGAGTAAATTTAAACATTTCTGAGGGCTAGTCAGTATGGATATATGGGCATTATTAAAAACATTGAATGGGATGGACTTCGCCGTGACCAACTGGAAGATGGGCAGCTTCCAAAAGTAATATCAACTCAATTTGATGATGCCACTATCGGCCGAGAATGGGTGGATTCTGATAAGGCCACTTAATGTAACTTTTCAAGGTCTTAGAGGATATGGAAATATTGGAAGAACAGTGATTCCTATCATTTTATGTTGGCCAGTTACAGCACTGACCACCAATTTTCTCATCAAGCGAAGCTAAGAACACTCTCGATTAAGTCATTAATATTCCCTTTCAGTGCGCTTTCATTTGAGACCCCACTCGGGTATATTTGCAGACATTCGGTTATTCTTCCCCACTTTCACAACCCCACAACTTTTAAACGGCTTAACTCGCACATAAGTCACCTTTAATACAAAAAACAAAACTAAATTGAAATCGCTTCATCCAAGCCAAGCCCTCATATCAAGCCCTAGATGTGTGCGTAAGCCCGTCAGCACATCCAACTGGAGTCCGGCAGATGTATGTTGCCGTTACTGTCCATGAAAGACCTGAGCCGAGCTTCTCTCAATCACCCATGTTGTGTGTGATTTCATTTTCCCACAGGTGAAAGGGACCTACAATTTATTGCCGGTTCCGAACGACGAATTTCGAGAAGCTTTTCATGACAATTATACTACAGGGGGTTTTGTCAGGACCCTGCTGAGGAGAAGCACCGTGAAAACATGTTCGATGACATGGTTGTTGTCGGGATTTGATCCCGTGTCATTAGCGTCAGAGGCCAAAACACTACCCACTGCGCCACGGCGCCCTCATCCGGCAGATGGCGCGCGTTAAATTCAAGAGACTAACTAGGTAGCAGTTTCCAGAGGAGAAATTTTCGCCATCATGTTGCTGATCAGGCCGATGTCTGCCGTGGGGAACAGCTTACCACGAATGTGCCATTCATCAGAGCAAGCTTCTCTGCCTGAATACAGAAACCCGTTGCTGAAGCCAGCTCCAGTAGAGAATCCTCGCAGTGTTTGCAGTCATGGCTTTGAAATCGGTAGAGGGGATAATTTCGCGATCGGACGTTTAAGGGTATTCGTTGCGGTCCGGATAGTCACCACGCGCGTCAAACCATCTGATCCCGGATGGAGTTGTTGTACTCGAGCAAGTACCCAAGAAGATGGTGGTAAGTTGTCTTCTCTTACTAAGACTATGCGCCAACGTTGATGTTTTGTTGTTTTCGCAGCCACGTTGCTACGTTGTCTTAAGTGCAGCCAGGCTGTTTGCGACCTCGGCTGACCATTCAGTGTTGATGAATTTACAATCTCGTATGAGTTCGTTACTAGCTCCTTTAAAGTTGGTGCCGCAGTCGCTGAATAAGTTAGCGCAAGTGCCACGTCTAGCTACGAAGCGCCTATATGCTGCAATGAAGGCTGATGAACTAAGGTCACTTACCAGCTCAATGTGAATAGCTTTCGTAGCCAGGCAGACGAAGACAGCGATGTACCCCTTTGTTGACTTATTGCATCGCCCCTTCCAAAGCTTCATCTCCACTGGACCCGCATAATCCACTCCGATATTCGTGAATGATCTTGAGATGGTGACCCGTTCCGTCGGGAAGCTTCCCATGAGTTGTTCTTGTACCCTTGCGTTGAATCTGTGGCAACGTACGCAAATTCAAGAGACTAACTAGGTAGCAGTTTCCAGAGGAGAAATTTTCGCCATCATGTTCCTGATCAGGCCGATGTCTGCCGTGGGGAACAGCTTACCACGAATGTGCCATTCATCAGAGCAAGCTTCTCTGCCTGAATACAGAAACCCGTTGCTGAAGCCAGCTCCAGTAGACAATCCTCGCAGTGTTTGCAGTCATGGCGTTGAAATCGGTAGAGGGGATAATTTCGCGATCGGACGTTTAAGGGTATTCGTTGCGGTCCGGATAGTCACCACGCGCGTCAAACCATCTGATCCCGGATGGAGTTGTTGTACTCGAGCAAGTACCCAAGAAGATGGTGGTAAGTTGTCTTCTCTTACTAAGACAATGTCGCCAACGTTGATGTTTTGTTGTTTTCGCAGCCACGTTGCCACGTTGTCTTAAGTGCAGTCAGGCTGTTTGCGACCTCGGCTGACCATTCAGTGTTGATGAATTTACAATCTCGTATGAGTTCGTTACTAGCTCCTTTAAAGTTGGTGCCGCAGTCGCTGAATAAGTTAGCGCAAGTGCCACGTCTAGCTACGAAGCGCCTATATGCTGCAATGAAGGCTGACGAACTAAGGTCACTTACCAGCTCAATGTGAATAGCTTTCGTAGACAGGTAGACGAAGACAGCGATGTACCCCTTTGTTGACTTATTGCATCGCCCCTTCCAAAGCTTCATCTCCACTGGACCCGCATAATCCACTCCGGTATTCGTGAATGGTCTTGAGATGGTGACCCGTTCCGTCGGTAAGCTTCCCATGAGTTGTTCCTGTACCCTTGCGTTGAATCTGTGGCAACGTACGCATCTGTATATGGTTGCCTTCACGACGCGTTTGGCATTCGTTATCCAAAACGTGTTTCGTATCTCTGCCATCATCAGTTGTTGGCCGCCGTGCAGAGTTCGCAGATGGATGTCGCTTACGAGTAGTTTGGTAAAATGATGTGCGTCCTTTAGGATGATTGGGTGGCGTTGGCTGTAAGAACATAATGAATTGGTTAATCGCCCTACTCGTAGAACATTGGTGGCGTCGAGAAAGGGGCTTAAAATTTTTCTTGATGTCAGCGCCTTTATCTCTTCTAGAAGCAGTTCACGTTGTACCAGCTTGATGAGCTGATATTGCGATGTCTCTAATTCCTCTGCTATCAGTGGATGGGTGTCCAACGGTAGGGTTTTCCCAGCTTGTAGATTTCGGAAATACCTTCTCCATATTGCTACCTTGCGGATAAGGCTGCTGAGACTGGAGAAGTTCTGAAAGAATGCGTCTTTCGTGGCCGTGTAATGAGGGACCAAATTGACAAAATGTGTAAGAATGTTTCTTAAATTGTTTGTGTAAAACCTTGTGGTATGGTCCTTATCTTCTTTCCTAGTTTCCAGCTCGGTTTCGATGAGAATTTCTGCTGGGTGCTGTTGTGCAATGAAGCCCTGCAGAAACTTAGTGATGGCCTCTTCTTCATTGTCAGCTCCGTATATGAGATCCTCGACATAAAATCCCTCTGTAAGTACACAAGTAAGATGAGGATGAGAATCTTTTGTGTCTGTAGCCAGTTGGGACAGCGTTCATATCGCCAGATATGATAACCACCTCTGTTTTTCCTGATACATGGAAAATTGCGAAAATTTTGCCTGTACCTAAGTCGTGTTCTCCAAATGGTTCTGAGTATCGCCCGATCGCTATTCTCCCCTTCCTGAGCAAAGTATTCGAGACAATAGTAAGTAAACAAATCAAAATGCATCTTTATAATAATAAATTAATCACAAAATATCAGTCAGGTTTTCGTGCAAAGCACAATTGCACCACGGCCTTATTGAAAGTATGTGAAGACATACGCGATGGCTTAGATAAAGATATGATAGGAATAGTTGTTTTTCTGGACTTTTCCAAGGCATTTGATTGTGTTAATCATTCAATACTCTTAAATAAGCTTAAGTTGCAGTTTTATTTCGATAGCTCTTCATGTAATCTTATGTCTTCATACTTGTCCAATCGGTTCCAATTTGTTTCCCACGATAGTCAATGTTCGCCATGCTTACATGTTCCGTCCGGTGTACCTCAGGGATCAGTCTTAGGACCACTTTTGTTTATGTGTTTTATAAATGACATTTCGAAATGTTTTTCATTTTGTGAACACCACATATACGCTGATGACGTGCAAGTATATAAAATGTTTCCAAGACTTAAAAAAAAGCCAGGTGGTAGACCATGTAAATCAGGACTTGTCAAATATACATATTTGGTCAATATTAAACGAGCTTAACCTGAATCCCAAAAAAACAAAAGCTCTTGCTATAAATAGAGGTCGAAGTAAAGAAGATCTCCCTCCAATACTTCTCAATAACTCAGTTGTTGACTATGTAGAGACGATTAAAAACCTCGGAGTGTATTTTAACCAAAGTTTTAGCTGGCATATACATGTAAACAGAGTTGTTTCGAAAGTGTATGGCGCGCTTCGTGGGCTAAGCCCAACAACGAAATTTCTTCCGACACACGTAAAACTAAAGCTTGTAAAATCGTATATTTTGCCTTCGATTCTGTACGGGTGTGAGATTTTTGGTGACATGGATTATGAGTCTAAGTGGAAACTCGAGGTGGCATACAATTGTTGTGCTAGATTCATTTTCGGCATAAAAAGATATGAGCATATTTCCAACTTCACAAAACAAATAGCGGGTTGCTCCTTAATGGCATTAATGAAATATCGGACCTTGTTAACATTCAATAAGATCATGACCACTAAGGAACCCCATTACCTTTATGAGAAAATTAGATTCGCGAGTGCTCAAAGAACCTTACTGATCATTTCACCCAGACATAAGTATACTGTAACCAGTCGACAAATCTTTGTCCATGCGATTCGTCTTTGGATTGGTCTACCCGTCTCTATTAAGCGCATGAACACAACAGCCGCTTTCGCAAAAGAAGTTTTTAAATATTGTGACGAACACTTTTAATGTACGTACATATGTAAATTAGTTATTGCGTGAAATCCAATCTATACTTTTCCTGTCCACCTTTTCACTTATCCTTTCCCGCCCCAACATTCCTTTATTCTTTTTTTCTTTTTCTTTCCTTTCATTTATTAAATATTATTTCTGTTTAACTTAATTTTCTAATGTAACAAATATAACATAAGCCCTAGTTGTACAAATCTAATAAGTGTAAGCTTAATTGTACAAAATTATTATCAGCTAGAAATAAATAAATAAATAAATGGGGCTGCTGCCGTCCCAAAAGTTACTGTGTCCAACGCATATGTTTTGTGGTTTGTTCCTCTCCATAAAATTAGTTGATATTTTACATCGTCTTGTCTCATCCGAATCTGTCTATACATCATCTTGATGTCAGCTGAGAAAGCTATTTTGAACCTCCTCCATTTGGCAATTAGATCAATGATGTCGGGTTGCATACGTGGACCAATCAATACGTGATCATTGAGTGATTGGCCATTTGGTGTTTTGCATGAAGCATCAAAGACAACTCGAAGCTTGGTGGTGGTGCTCGAGTCCTTGATAACAGCGTGATGAGGAAAGAAATAGTGTTTCCCAGGCAGTAATTCCTTTGGTGAAACTTCTCTCATGTGTCCTAATTCGACATATTCGCTTATGCATTCGGTGTATGCTTTCGTCAATTTTGCATTGGAACTTCATTTTCCTTCTAACTGCAATAATCTTGCCACTGCCGATCGTTTGGAATCACCAAGAGTAGGGTGGATGTTATCCTTAAATGGAGGTCGAACCTCAAACCTTCCGCTCTCAGGCCGTCTTGTTGTTTCTTGGTAATGTTTTTGACACTGTTCCTCTTCTAACGTGGTCTTACGTTTATCGAGGTTCTCCTCAATTTCCCAAAACTGCCTTAATTGGGACTCAAGGGAGTTGTGATGATTGTGCACCGTGATTGTGGGTTGCTGCGCTGTCTGATTCGTATGTCCGCTTAAAATCCTTCCTAACTCGGTCTGCTGCGCTATAGGAGTGCCTTCCTTTTTTACTAGCCCGTCAAGAATAATGGATGAATATATGTACGTCAGCTCCTAAAAGTAAATCGATCTTCCCGAGAGTATTATAAGTGGGGTCAGCTAAAATTAAATAAGACAAATGACTCGAAGTGTTTCCCTTTAGAGGTGGGGTTGGAAGCACAGACGTGAGATTGGGAAAAACGAACGCTCTAACTTCGAGACGGAAAGAGGTTGTTTGGGAAAACATTGTAAAGTGGGTCTGACACCGTGACATACCTGTCAGTGTTTGTCCAAGCCCTGTCACATTCGCGGTTATTGTGCTCTTCTTGAATCATAGCAGCTGAGTTGCTCACTCTGTTATAAAGGATGCTTCAGAGCCTGGGTCCACTAAGGCTCGGAGTAAATGCTTCCTTCCATCAATGGCCTTAACGTTAACTAAGGCCGTTGCTAATAAAACTCTCGACTCCAATTGGTTGAAATTTGTGTTGACGGTTCTAAAAGGGTTTGAGGGACCATTGTTATGTTCTTCATTGCTGGTTTCTATGTGTAGCATAGTATGGTGTTTTAGGCCACATCTAAAACATCGATTTGAACTGCCGCACGTTAAGGCATGGTGGTTGTAGCCGAGGCAGTTTGAGCAAACTGCATTTTTCTTTATAGCTTCTGCTCGAGCCTTGGCATCCATCTTCACCAAGCGTTTGCATTTCCGAATGCTATGGGGGCCCGACCATTAACGACATTGAAATTGGTTGGCCGACGATTGGGTATGGAAGGTGTTCGTCTTCCTGAAGGGGTTTGCATGCGACGGTTTAGGGAAATTGTTGAGCTCCGACATGCTCTCCAAGGAACTGAAGCGACATGACATAAAAGAGAGAAAGGCCTTAATATCGGGAAGGGCCTTCGAATTACCCAACCTTTCTTCCCAGTCTCTCTGTGTTTGGTATGGTAGTTTATGAAATAGACTATAGATGAGAATGCTGTCCCAGCTATCAACTGCTATCCCAAGGTTCGATAGCGCGTGGATGCATTCTGTACTGGTGTCATGCAACGCCTTTACGGACGTTGCGGATTCATGGGTATTAACCAATTTTCTTTTATTTTGGTACCTATCGATTAAGATTTCCCAGGCGGAGGAATAATTTTTCCCATCGATAGGAAGATGCCGAATGAGACGGGAAGCTTCACCTGATACGAAGCTCTTCAGGAACTGGAGTTTCTGCACATCTGAGATATCTATGTTCTGGTCGATCATGCTGTGAAATAAATTGTAAAACACACACCACTCTTCAAATTGCCTGGAAAAGTTTTTATGTTTATTCGCCGTAGACGGATATCAGACACGGACGACCGCGTTTGATTTGTACGTGCACTATCAAGGTTAATACCGGTAGTCTCACTAATTTGGTCCGAGTCGTCGTGCAAGGAACCGATGAAGGTAAAATAATTTTTTTTAATCTCCGAATATGTCTCATCTAACAAATATTTTTCTTTAAGGGGATCTGTCGACGCTCTGACAATGTTAGGGTGATCCTTCTTCGCGCGCTTGAACAATTCTTCGACTTCTACTAAACGCGCGTTCACATACCCCCTCGACTTTCGCGCCGCGGCCCAATTTTTTTAGAGACTCGCGCAGGTTCAAGAGTTTTTATATTCTCTTATGATGTGTTGACACACACAACCTGAACGGAGTACAGTGGTTGGGGTCGTTGATGTTCGTTCACTACTCTCAGGGATGGTTGTCCTACACCTAGATAGGACGAGAGCCGACCAAATTCCGCGTTGGTTATAGTCCGTAGTAATTCGTTCAAGCATTTTAGTATTGCATACGCAGAGGATGAATTTCGGTTGACCATATACTGTGAGTGTTATGCCTGCAGCAGTACATCTGGTCACTTTCCATTCTCAACAGCGTTGCATACTTTTTGTCCGTATAGGAACTACTTTTTCCTGGCTATGAAGCGAATTTGAACCATAAACCTTCCATTCGGCGGTCGATGATGTTAACCACTGCACCACGGCCATCCCCAAGTATTCTTCCAAGTCTCTCGACAGTTCCTTGAGAGTCAGTTCTTGGGATTCGATTGACTTGCTTAGCTTTGCCATCACAATTATGTTCACTTTTCGTAGTAAGCTTAGACAAGGGGGGCCGAGCAGGGATTGCGTAACACTTCACTGGTTTCTTAACACTTGGCTCGTTCCTGGACTGCTCCAATTCTGTTATACACCGGAAATCTTCTGGGATAAGGTGTCCCCGGAGACCTCAATGGATGCGGATCACTGATGCCGGATCCGGCTCTAAGGACCATGTTCTGGGGTAAGGTGTCCCAGAGCGCCAACGTTTCAGGCCTAGATGTCAATGTTCTGGGGAAAGGTGTCCCAGAGTAGTGGAGGCTTCGGCTAAAGAGGGGTAATGAAAGAAAAAAACTGTTTTTAATTATCTTTTTGATTCCTTTTTTATTCCCTTTGTTTTCGATCTGATGATCGCTTGCTTTAGACTGAATCAGGAACTGCCTTTTGCTCCCTTATATACGCAGCTGTGGCCAACTACGTACATATGTATTACAATCCTTAGACTTAATAGTGTTTTTCGCTTACAGCAGTTTCTTGTACAATGTTTATTTCCTTTATGTTGAGCAGCAAGAGTCTTCGAGTCTTAATTCGAGCTCTAAGACCCATTAAGCCTCCCGCAGCGTCAAGCGACCGATGAATGGAGGCTCTACTGTCATTACTACTACTGAACGCACCCATCGAAATAAAAAAAAACAACATGACATCTCACCTCACACGCTTAGCTGTCACTTGCGAACTGTCAATTCATTTGTTGTCACTTTTCTCATATCAACTGTCTCCGGTCATATGTTGTCGCAATTTCGCCGACCTAGGTAAAGGAATTTCATGTATTCTCGTTCACCTCGGCCTCCTTATTCGACATCATCGACATTTTATTCAATCCATCCGCGTCGACCACACGTTGCAGAATAAAACCAAAGAAGACCGCGTCATGTATCAAATTTTCCCATAAACCTCCATGCGAAATGGGTCATACTCCATCGCCAAGTCCACTGCCCATTGTTTCTTCTCACCCAACAAATATCGAGTGATAGATGCCACACAAAACATCGCTAATAGCCCACAACGAGCCACCTTCTACGCTTCATTATTTTGTTCAATTGTGGTGCAATCGAATATGAACGCGAATCGTACTGCCAAAAAAACCATTTGCATAAGTGTTTCTATTTTTATAAAAAGGTTTTTTCTTTCTTTTCATTTATTTTCAATCTACCGCCGGACGGTTGCTAGTTTCGCTTAACGCATTATATAACACACACTTCGGCAAACAACTGCAGCAATATATGGTCGTATTGGTAGATGATCATCAGAAACGTCCAAACTATGCCCAGTTGAGGACGTGTGCGTCGGGAATACTTCTTTTACACTCGCTTTGATTTTGTTTTTATTGTTTTCGTTTCGATTTTTCCTCCTCCTCCGTTGGCTTCTTGTTTTGGTTTCGGTGAGTAACCCCTTGGAGATGAGTGACCTTAAGGAAGTGTATTACTTTTGGTTTTATGTATTGTTTTTGGTTTTTTTTTTTTTCTTTTAGATAATGCCGCGTCAACTTGAGGCAATCACAACCATCACGACAAAGACTGAACCGGCTTTGGGCAAATATCGTTTCGTTGATTCCATTCCGTGCACGTATGCGGTGTCTGTGGTGTCGGCATGTATAGCCGAATCTGTTACATACCCCTTAGATCTGACGAAGACGCGCCTTCAGATACAGGGCGAAGCAGCGACGTCGACCAAGAAGGTGCAGGTAAAACAGATGCGAGACACTTTCCTACTGCCTCACGCAATGTCGGCACGTGGAATGGTCTTGAGTAGCAATCCACTAGTTAAACATATTTTTTACTCTTCCAGTATCGTGGCATGTTGGCGACAGCGTTCGGGATCGTTCGTGAGGAGGGTGTCGCCAAATTGTGGCAAGGTATCACTCCGGCACTACTAAGACATGTCATCTACAGGTAAGCAGATCAACACTTACATATGTATACTGCTTTCTGTCTTATTGGCCACATTTATTTCGTTTTAGTGGCGTTCGAATATGCACGTATGATTACGTACGAAAGGAGCTTGCAAAGAGCTATCCGGCACAGGAAATTGTTCCGGTGTGGAAGCTGGCAGTCGGCGGTGTTGCCTGCGGTTGCCTAGCGCAGTGGTTATCCTCACCGGCAGACCTAATTAAAGTACAAATCCAAATGGAGGGAAAACGTCGCTTGATGGGCGAAAAACCGCGTGTCAAAGGTGTCGTGGATGCTTTCATACAGACCGTACGACGCGGTGGCGTGACGAGTCTGTGGAAAGGCAGCGTACCCAATATACAACGTGCAGCTCTAGTTAATCTTGGTAAACAGAAAAAAAACCTTATCTTACAAATTTCAATCGACAATTAAAGTCTATTTTCGTACATAGGTGATCTAACATCGTATGATTTCATAAAACAGAATTTGATGAAGAAATTCGGCATGCCAGACAGTCGGCCAGTGCACATTCTGTCCTCGTTTGGAGCAGGAATCGTTGCGGCCGTGATGGGTACACCAGCGGATGTGATAAAGACGAGAATTATGAATCAACCAACCGACGAGAATGGACGGTATGTACCCTTATTCGATTGAAATTGATATCGGGCATATGGCGGATTGGGTGCACCTAGGACAATTAGACATTAGGGCGAGTGTAGTAAATTATATTGTTTTGAACCACTTAAGATAAGCCGATGACCGAACTGATAAGACGACGTTTATTCCCATAGCTTTGTGCGCGTGGTCTTATAGTATAGGCAGCAGAAAATGTCTCTATCTGTTGCGCGCCTATAGAAGCTTTTGTTCACGTTCGCACTTTGCTTTCAGGCCATTTTCGTTCAGAGATCAGATTCGTTTTCCAGTTTGTTTGTTATCAGTGCCGAGTCATAAGTGGTATGCATCTAAAGTTCAATTGTTTCCCGCCACCTATGACCTCGCTCTACCACGTATGGTTGCCGAGTGGAGTAAGCATGTTTTGCTGTTAACAATTTCATTCTCTTCCCGATATTACTTAATGTTCTTTTTGTAAGGGGCTATCGGTGCCGTCATCATATTTGCAATAATTCGATCAAGTTAATGTCCTTGACTTTCACAAAACAAAAATTGTCTTTTCCTTTGTCGTGAGGCGTCTATAAATAATTCCGATTATACAAAGGTAAACAAAATGTTTTTTACTCAGTGGTCGTTCGGTTTGGTTTGGTTTATCTCTTTTTTGCTTGACGACACAATTACCGGCTCTAGAACATTTGTGATTCTCGGCAATGGTACTTGTGTTGCCTCGTGTAGACGTTGTAGAATGATTGCTTTGTGGTTCTGTGGGTCAATTTTTCCGTTTGTAAAACTTATTTCTGAAGCATTACAATTCGTGAGGAATGGACGAAAGGTGGGTTAGATGAATGGTTGCCGCACTAACGAGAGGTTAAGGCTCACTTAGATTACGAGGAGTCCACTGTGCCTAGTTAACGTTTAACCCGTAGAAATTTAAAAGTTACCCGTTGAGTTAAACCACCTAGATGCAGATAGCAATCCCAGTAGTTTGTTTAGCCCAATGTTAGTTCTTCTAGTCGCGTAAGGAAGTGGCTTCCAAGGAACATGTTTGGGCTAGTGCCGGGTATTCGCATATTAGGTGACGAATGAATTAAATTTCCTCTTCGTCCTTGCAGCTTCTGCAGAAGTCATTGTGAGGATGGCCTAGTCTGGCTGCATGGTAGGATATCATGCAGTGTCCAGTTGAGGCGCTGCAGGGGGGGGGGGGGGGGGGGGGTCACTCCAATTAAGATTGTGAGCAACGCTCATACCCAGGATGGAAAGCTTTTCAGTTTTTGAGATGCAAGTGCCATTCATGGATAATGACTGCGGGTTAGATATACGCTTTAACGACAAGAGACAGCATTGTGTTTTGGATGCATTAAATTCCACTCTATAGTGGAATTTAGTGTGTGTAGTGTGAAGATTTGGTCGAAGGTGGCCTTCCTGGCCTGAATCCATACTGATAAGGACCTATCAGCTTATTTACAAAAGGCTTCAAACGTTCACACAAAACGGCAGAGAAGATTTTGTAGGCGATGTTAAGGAGACTTATTCCTCTATAGATGGCGCAATCAGAGGGGTCTCCTTTCTTGTGGATCGGGCGTACGATGCTGAGACTCCATTCCTCGGGCATGCTTTCCTCTGACCATATCTTACAGGTGAGCTGGTGCATGCTCCTAACCAGGTCATCCCCAGCTGCCTTGAAGAGCTCAGCAGACAGTCCGTCTGCGCTAGCAGCTTTATTCGACTTGAGCTTCGATATGGCCATCTTAACTTCGTCGAGGTCAGGGGGACAGGATTGTCTGCGATCTCCATCGATTAGAAATAGATCATTCTGCCTGACAGCGCAATATTGACTACCATCGCCTTTATACAGTCTGCGAAAGTGGTTTTTATTCATGTTCTCAGCATCAACTGCGGTTCTACTATTAGGTGTCCGTTCTCATCCCTGCAGGCTTCCGTTCTGGCTTTATAACCTTGGCATGTTCGCTTTATCTGTTGATAAAACTTTCGAACATCACTCCTGCAGTAACACCTCTCCAAATCTTCAATCGCGCGCTTCTCGTGCTCTTTCTTCTTTCTTCGGAGAAGCTTATGCTCCTTTTTCTTTTTAACTCGTAGAGCTCACGAGCTGCTCTTGTTCTTTTATGCAGCGACGCCTTATATGCATCCTGCTTCGCTGTGTGAATCCTCCTGCACTCGTCATCGAATCAGGTGTTTCTTCGTGGTGGAGCCTTGAAACCCAAAACTTCGGATGCCGAGCTTTTCAGGGCTTGTTTGCAAAGGCTCCACTGCTATTCTATTGAAAGCGTGGAGGATTGAGGTGTATTGGAGAGCTTAAGGGAGACGCGATCGGTAAAAGCACTAGCGGTTTCTGGCGATATTAGCTTTCCGACGTCATAACTTTTTATTCTTACTCTACTCCGCTGCGTTCGTGATATCCGTAAGCGCATCTTGGCTACTACCAGATAGTGGTCCGAGTCGATGTTAGCCTCCTCGGAAAGTTCGAACATCAAAAATAGTGGAGGAGTGTCTGACATCGACCGCGAAGTGATCAATCTAGTTGGTAGTCGATTGATCAAAAGACCGCCAGGTGCCTTTGTGTATATCGAGGTGCGGGAAGCGCGTACTGGCTAAAAGGAGATTTCGCCCCGTAGCAAGATCAATCAGCCTGTGTCCGTTATCGGATGTGGTGTTGTGTAGGCTATGTTTGCCGATGCCATAGCTGGGACATTGGGCATACGTTCTGTTTAGGAGATCGTAGAACTCATCTTTGGCGGAGTCATCCTTGTCTTCGGTGGGGGGGCGTGAACGCAGATCAGGCTGATGTTGAAAAAGTTAGCCTTGATACGGATTGTTATGAGGCGTTCGCTCACATGCCGAAAGCTTAGGACTTTTTGCCTTAGTCCACCTCCACCTATAGCAGTCGTACTCAAGGACTTCGTCTATCTTGGATCCGCAGTAACAAATGCGAACAACATCAGTAGATCATCAACATCGCTGGTTTTTGGGCTCAAAAGGCAATTGAGTAACAGAGCCGTCTCTCAAAAACTAATCTGACTTAGTATATTACCTTAATTATCCCAATCCTGCTTTATGGTGCAGAGGAATGGACGCTATTAAAAGCGGATGAGGAGCTCTTGGTCTTTTCGAGAGAAAATTCTGCGAAGAATGTTTGCGTTGATGGCATCTGAAGGGCTATACGATGGCATGTGCCTGACTAAGCGTCTACGGATACAACGCTTAAGATGGCTAGGCCATGTAGAGCGAATGGGCAACGTAGCACCTGCCCGAAGAATCTTCGAATCCGAGCCATTGGGACAACACAACAGAGGACACCATCGACTCAAATGGCGCACACAAGTGGAGAAGGACCTCAACCAACATGATGTGCGTGATTGGAGGCAGCTGGCTGGTGTCACTTGTTGTTTGAAGCGCAAGACCAAACCGGTCTCTAGCGCCACGAAGAAGAAGAATGTTTGATCGATGGTGGCCTTCCCGCCCTGACACTGTGCTGACGTAGACCGTTGAGTTTATTTTTGAACTACTGAAGGCGCTCACAAATCAACACATAAAGTTTTATATGTAACGTTTAGGAGACTATGTATTCAAAAGGACCTCCCTTGGACCATGGTCGTGGTGCAGTGGTTAACATCATCGACCGCCGAGCGGAAGGTCTATAGTTCAAATTCGCTCCATAGCCAAGAAAAAGTAATTCCTATACGGACAAAAAGTATGCAGCGCAGTTGTGAATGGAAAGTGAGCAGACGTACTGCTGCAGGCATAACACTTACAGTATATGGTCAACTGAAATTCATCCTCTGCGTATGCAATACTACAGTGCTCGAACGAATTACTCCGGACTATAACCAGCGCGGAATTTGGTCGGCTCTCGTTCTATCTAGGACAACCACTCCTGAGAGTAGTGAACATCAACGACCCAAACCACGGCACTCCGTTCAGGTTGTGTGTGTAACCACAGCATAAGAGAATATACAAACTCTTGAACCTGCGCGAGTCTCTAAAAAAAAAAAAAACAATGGGCCTGCTTTCGTTGGACGATGGACCTGGTTTCCTTATACCAGGGGCCTACTTTCCTTCGACCATGGGCCCGCTTTCCTTGTACCTTGGGCCTACTATCCTTGTACCAAGGGTTTGCTTTCCTTACACCATGAGCCTGCTTTCCTTGGATCATAAGTCTTTTTTCCTGCTTTCCTTGGACCATGGGCCTGCTATGATTGGCCCTTGGACCATAGGCCTGCTTTCCTTGGACCTTGGGCCTACTATCTTTGGACCATGGGCCTGCTTTCATTGGACCATAGGCCTGCTGTCCTTGGACTTTGCGACTACTATCTTTGGACCATAGGCCTGCTTTCCTTGGAGCATGTGTTACAGATCAGCTGTTGCATGCTCCCTACCAGGTCATCTTCAGCTATGAATGTCCTTGAAAAAGCTCAGAAAACAGCCTGCCTGCGCCAATAGTTTTTCTTCGACTTGGCAATGTGGGTACTCTGAAATAATCAATATCCATACATATATAAATGCAACCAAAAGTTAATGCTGCTGAAACCTAGGAGCTCAGGCTCACGAGCACAACGTCAGACTCGTAGAGGAATCGCTACTCGACAGAATTACGGAATTACTGAATCAGCCCACATTGACCAAAATAGTTAAATGCCTCTACTTACTTACTTAGGTGGCGCTACAGTCCGTGGTGAACCTGGGCCTCAACCAACAAGCGTCTCCAGCCCAGTCGGTTAAGGTCCCCTTCCACCTGCGTGCGCAACCGTTGATGCGGCCGTCATCTGCAGCGCCTTCCTTCGGGGGTGGATTCGAAGACTCTTCGGGTCGGAGCTATATTTTCCATGCGCTCTACATGGCCTAGCCACCTTATACGCTGTATCCTTAGACGTCATACCAGGCCGATGTCGCTGTACAACCCGTACAGTTCGTCGTTATATCTTCTCCTCCATACACCGTTTGAACAAACGGGACCGTAGATACTGCGCATAATTTTCCTCTCGAAACGACCAAGGGTATCTTCATTGGCTTTTGTTAAGGTTCAAGCCTCTGCGCCGTAAAGCAGGACTGGGATGATTAAGGTCTTATATAGGGTCACCTTGGTTTTCCGAGAGAGGGCTCTACTTCTCAATTGCCTCTTGAGCCCAAAGAAACAGCGGTTGGCAAGAGTGATTCTGCGTTTTATCTCAGCGCTGGTGTTGTTGTCGATGGTCATCAGTGAGTCAAGGTAGACGAATTCCTTGACCACATCAAAGTTATATCCGCCCATGGTGACGTTCTGGCCAATACGTCGGTGTTGCCCGTCTCTTTTGGATGAAAGCAGATATTTGGTTCTACCCTCATTGACCTTAACTCAGTTTCTGACGGGACACGGATGCTTCAGAGAATACCTCTTCAAACGCAAACACGAAGTTGCCCCCTACTGCCCACATTGCGAACACGTTCTAGAAAACGTGGAACATGTGTTTTTTCATTATCCACGATATACAAGTGAGAGGATCGTTCTTCAAGAACAGTTTGGGGAGAGGCTCACTCCTGAGAATATTATAAGTTACATGCTCCAGAACGATGAAAACTGGAACATCGTAAGTAATGTGGCGGTACGCATAATGAGAGACCTTAGGCGCTTAGAGCGTCAACGTAACGCGAATAGCTCAAACACCAGAGCTTCAAATGAGAGTATTGCCTAAAAGGCTAGCCAGCCCCGCGAAGTAGTACCTAACGGCAGTTCGGCGGGGAGAGTGGTTGGAAGTGTGCAGGGTGTGGTTTAGCACGTAGGCGCATTCCTGACATCTTTAACCAGGCCTGCGAATCGTGCATGCCTGTAGCCCGGGCTACTGGTATCTATGAAGATTCCACATCCTTTGGCGCAACCAAAAAAAAAACCCTCATTGACCTTGAGACCCATCTTAGCCACTTCTACCTCAATGCTTACAAAGGCCTCCTTTACGTCTCGCTATGTCCGTCCAATCATGTCAATGTCGTCGGCGTACGCAAGCAATTGCGTAGACTTGAAATAAATCGTACCTCTTGTGTTGGCCAGTGACTCTTGCACGATATTTTCAAGCACGATGTTGAAAAAGTTGCGTGACAGCGCGTCACCTTGCCTAAATCCTTGCTCATTACCGACCTTAATGGAGCAGCGAGAATTCTCCATTGTCATCCTGCACAGTCGGACGAGTTTGGCAGGGATGTTAAAACATGACATGGCTCTGTATAGCTCATCTCTATACACGCTGTTATATGCAGCCTTGAAATCGACGAAGAGGTGGTGAGTGTCGATTTGGTATTCCTGGGTCTCCTCCAAGATCTGCCGTAGCGTAAATATTTGGTCTATTGTGGATTTACCTGGCCTGAAACCATACTGATAAGAGCCAATCAGTTTATCCACAAACGGTTTCAGGCTTTCACACAATACGGCGGAGAAGATCTTATATGCGATGTTAATGAGACTTATTCCTCTATAGCTGGCGCGGTTATAGGGGTTCCTTTCTTCTTAAATGCCTCTATAGGACAAAAAAGACATGTTGATTAGTACTACTTCAGATATCCTGAAAATGCTCGACCTATTGTATAGGACATCGTTAAGATAGAACTTCGTGTATTCAAATTCTGATTCTGTGAAATCCGAGACAACTCCTTAGACATTTTCTCACTACCCAAACGGGAAAGCCGTAGGCAATAATGGGTCTGATTAAGTTTATGTACAATACCAGATGGGCCAAGTTGACTGCTATAAACAGCCACCTCGTCAGAGCGAAAGTTGATTGTGAACTTCCAGTCATCAGAGTACAACTGAATTTTATTGAACTCATATTGCAATAAGATGCCGAAAGCTTTTTTCCAAGAATTATTGGATATCTAAAAGGAGTTTCAACGCGGCAAGTCTAGTATCATGCGTATCATGTGTATCATGTTTTTGTCCTTAGCCCATTGAGAAAAGGGTCTGTGGATCACCTTCTGGTAGACCTTATTGATAATTAGGAGACTGATCGACTGAAAATTTGCTAGGTTAGAGGAGTCTTTGCCCCGTTTAGGTATTGGTTATACTACCGTCGTTTTGCACCGGTTAATATGTAATATTTATTGAATTGTTAAACAGGATGATGTACCTGTCTAAAGCCGCTGGTGGAAGGTGCCTAAGTAGTTCAATGAATAATCCGTCAGTGTCTGCGGATCTTATGTTTTTGAGTGGCTCGAAGATCAACTAAAGAACTTCCATCAAAATAGGGGGCTGCCTCCATCATTGGTGAATGCATTGTTTACCATAAAATCGTCTCTGAACCTGATGAAACCAATGTTCGAATCGTCAATGTTCAACATCATTGAAGAAATGAAGCAGAACTCTGTTATCCAAGTAGTGGTTGGTGGGCGACAGGGATCCTGAGATCCCTCGCTCTTTGGATCAATACTGACCGTACGTAATGGATGATCGTTGTCTTACGTTCTCGGAAGCTTCAGATCCTAAATGTCGTCCTAACTTTTCCTCATTTACTTGCGGGAACATATTCGCGTTGTTGGATTTTACAGCACGAATTCGGTTATTCTGTTTCTTTTTAAACAATTGTTGCAGATGTGACTTTAAGTGTCCTGACCTCCGGGTTTTATCTGTCGGTAAACTGCCTATACAAGGATTTGAGTCTTGACAGGAGTCACTTTCCTGCCGGTAAAGTGCGTCTACTGTCGCGTTACGGTATCGTAATGCCGTTGGCGTGGTATCGTTCTGCCCATTGTTTGTTTAATTAATTCGTATTTTTGTATATGGTTGCTGTCAAACTCAGCAAAGCTTGGCCAGCGTGCCCTACTGTAATCGTTTGGACATACTTTGCTATTTCTGCAAGCTCGTCCAGTATTTTGATTACAGCATCAAGTCCGCAATGGTCACTGTCGTATTCGACAGTTCGTGTCAGTCACTCTCAGCCATGAGTGGGCCCCCATTTAATCTAGATAGGAGCCGCTTCCAGGAAATTACGAACTATTCGTTGACAAGGTTGCTGAAAACTCAACTGAGGGACCTATAGCAACTATTGGCCTGCTCGCTATTTAGGTTAGGTTTTCCATCCACCTCATAATGGTGAGATTGTCCAGGATGGAAGCTTACCAGAAGTATTCGTTCTGGCGTTTACAAGAAATCCGGGACTCGCTTTACGTGACCACAGACCAACGCTGTAGCACAGCATTGAAAATAATTGACATCAGCTCAACCTATTTTGTTGTTGATTCTAGTTTTAAGTGCTGTTCTCGTTCACTTTACTCCCCGATTTTTAGCCCGTCACTTTTGTGGCGTACTTTTCTCCCTTACTAACCATACTTCTTTTATATTTTCTTTTAGGGGACTTCTCTACAAAGGACCGATCGATTGCTTTAGGCAAACAGTCAAAAAAGAAGGTTTTGTCGCCCTCTACAAAGGACTACTACCGTGCTGGATGCGGATGGCTCCATGGTCGCTATCCTTCTGGCTGTCATTCGAGCAAATTCGCAAAGTGATCGGTGCCTCTGTCTACTAAGCACAACTAAAAACAGAAAACTTCTCGTTCAATAATTAGTCTAAGCAATAAGTGTACAAATATACAAAAGATTTATTTTAACAATCATTCGAATCAGTTATGTACCAAAATCGACCCACTAGATAGACAGGGAGCAATGTCGGTTTAAGTAGAATTTAAGACTAAGGAATGAGAACCGGAGCACACCGGGATGTGTTCTTCGGTGTGTTTTGAGTGTAGAGTTTGGTGAAAGAATGATATCCTATTCCTACATTCGGCCAAAGTTCCTGAAAACATTATGTCAGTCGTTCAAATGGTGATTGATAAAATACGAAACTAGTCTCAAGTATGTGCAGGACTTGTACTCGCTTACATGAAGGCGCTTACTTCGAGGAAGCAATTGAATTGCTTTCACCCTTGGTTACACATTTTCCACTATCCCCTACGCGCTATCCTTTTATGTGTTAAACCTTTTGCTCTTACTTGTATAGTAAAAGGCCAACAAAGTCATTGTAAGTAGATTAAGTGTTATGCGATGCTAGTGCGTACAATAAACTGAAAATTGTTAAACCAATAATCTGTAAATCCGAATGGAAGACTTGAGAATAAACCTTATAGTTTTTGTACTTCGTCAAAAGAACACAGTTTTGTTTCTTTTTCTACTTCTCGACTTCTTTATTTCGCCCGGCAATTTCTCCCAAAATCTCTTCGTGACGATCTTTTGCCCTTTTTTGCTTGAATGTCCGCTTAGTGCTTCGCGGTTCACGTTTGCCAATCTTTTCCAGCATCGTGTTCAGTTTCTTTTCGATATCAATGGATTCTGGAATTTGTATTTGCCGAATCCACCTGTTCTTGATCATGTATTCATCAAATGCATATTGCAGTCCGTGGCGATCGATGAAAACTGCATCGATGAGGTGAATGTTCATGAAACCATCGGCGCTTTCGATCCTGCCCGCTACTGATGTCTCATTTAGCAAATCAATTAATACGGCTTTGCCACGTAGGAGGGTTGGCACACACGAAAGAGTGTTGAAAATCAAAAATTTTTCTTTCCCTCTTGTGGAGTCCATATCAAATAGAGGAACGTAGACGGTCAATATTTGACGGCTTCAACAATTGTAAACAAGCTGCGAGCCAGGGATAAACAACTGCGAACTGTCATTTGCAGAACTGTCAGTAGAAGCACATGCATTCAGGCGGACCAGGAAGTTATCTGATAGGGGAATTTACAATAAAATGACAGTCTTCAGCCACAAAAATAGAATACTATCACGCCCCACTTAGACAAATCATGAAAAATTAGTCGTGTTGCCCTCAAATCTAGCGTCGAAACATTAAAATCATTTTGAATTGTCAAGGCGCCATTAGGAATGCTACCTCTGACGTATGAGGTTATTAGTCACCATCTAGAAGGATCCTTTGGATTGATATCGAGTGCAGGCATGCTTATGAAGGAAAATGGAATACTCACAAGATGAGGCAATAAGTTATGCGCAAAAAAATTTCTCGCAACATTTTACATTGTTCCGAAATTGAATCCCAATTCGAATAGGGTTCGTATCACTGGATTGCGATAAGCTACAATAGTCTAGGTTTTATTCAAATTAAAACACACACTTTCCTTATTTCTCCTCAGATCAACTATCTGAGTACCTTAACCCAGTGTGTTCGCGCTTATAAATCTCTCGGTCCACCTTCTCGAATGTTCGCCGTCGGAAGTTCCCCTACGAAAATCTCTAGAATGCTCTGACAATTAGCATTACGCCTTTGACAGCTGACTTCAACTTTCGCTTCACCAGAGCATACGAACTTCGACAGCGAAATTCGATCTTAACTGTCGGTTTGTGTCTCCGCAACACTGACCTCCTCCTAAACTTGTTCGTCCTCGAACAAGCGATTTGATCCTTCTCCGTAGTATGGCGCTAATCTCTCTACGTGGACAATCTTATATTTCGCCCGTCTATTTCCCGTCTGCTGTATTCGGTATACCACGCCATTGAGCTTCTTGATCAGCTCATATGGCCCGTCCCAGGCTGATTGCAATTGGGCGCACAAGCCTTTTCTTCGATGTGGGTTGTACAGCAATACCAATTGTCCTGTCTCGAATCCAGAAGTGTTCGCCCTCAAGTCGTATCTCGATTTCATTTTATCGCTGACCAAGGTCAGTCGCTCCGGATAAACTGATGGATGAAGTTCAACTGTTCCTTCTTTTCGGTTACGAAGTTCTCCCTGGCGCTAGTTGTCGGTAATACCACGCCGAACTTCAAATCCGATGGAAGTCGAAGATCAATTCCAAAAATGGCTTCAGCTGGTGTTTTTAGGGTTCCGTACCTAAAGGTAAAACGGAACCCTATTACTAAGACTTCGCTGTCCGTCCGTCCGTCTGTCACCAGGCTGTATCTCATGAACCGTGATAGTTAGACAGTTGAAATTTTCACAGATGATGTATTTCTGTTGCCGCTACCACGACAAATACTAAAAATAGAACAAAATTAATATTTAAGGGGGGCTCCCATACAACAGACATGATTTTCATCCAAAAAATCCCCTTGGTCACATACTGAACTAAGGTTAGTCGACAATATGTTTGTGTCTTTGATGAATTAATCCTAGTTGCAAACCTTTTCCCCATATTTATTGTTATTCACCTTTTCACATCGTTGCTGTCAAGTAACCTGCCTGCAACCAAGATCTGTCATCATACAAAAAATGTGATTTAATGTGATGACTGATGAGGTAACATACATACATAGTCTCTTTCATTTTTATATGTATATACAGATGGTACGGAACCCTTCGTGCGCGAGTCCGACTCGCACTTGGCCGGTTTTTGCCCTTGATTTGTGCCATGCCGAACGGTACGCCATTAGGAAAAGGGGAAGATGTTATTCCCAGCCCTTCTGGTCTCCAACGACGACTTTTCTCAAGTATTCCTCCATCGTCCGGTTGAACCTTTCGACCATGCCATCAGATTGTGGGTGCCTTTCTGATACCTGATACCTAGCATGTCGCAGAGTTTTTTGAACACCAACGACTCGAAGTTCCTTCCTTGGTCTGAGTGCAGTTCCATTGGTACTCCATAACGCGCTACCCAGTTGTTCAAAAACGCATCCGAAATGGTTTTGGCTTCCTGATTCGGGATGCAAAACATCTCAGGCCTCTTGCTAAAGTAATCGATCACCACCAGCGCGTATTTGTTTCGAGCGTTGCTCGTTGGGAATGGGCCGGCGATGTCCATGGCGATACGTTCGAACGGTGCTCTAACATTGTACTGCTGCATATTTCCTCGAGTTTTCTTAACTGTACCCTTTGCCTTCGCACACTGTTCACACTTGCGAATGAAATTTGTGACCAACTCATAGCATCCTACCCAGTAGAAACGTCTCTTAGTCTTTTCTACAGTCTTGTTAACACCAAGATGACCCCCACTTGGTCCCTCGTAGTATTCTCGGATGACCTGTCCCCGTACTCACTTTTCAGCTTCAAACTCTGCCATTGAGCCCAGTAAACTTTCATGATTGGGCTTTCACTGGATATTTGCTGTGCAATAAGGCCTTTATCGTCCATTACGCAATGTATTTCAGACTGACATCTAAATACACTGTCTTTTTTAACTGAACTGAAAACTGATCGTCAATACCAGCAGTGTGTCTCCACTATAAAAGGGGCTTAAGGGTCACTTGCTATGAAATAACAGTTCTTTGAGTTATTAAGGGCTAAACTGACAACAGAAGCACTGAATGGCGTCATCGATACCAGTGCCTCCGTTTGACATTTACCAAACAGCTGTGGTTTGTTTAAAAAAAAAAAAGAGCGATTTCACCCGGTAAATATGTTTTATACGACGAATTAGTAACCCAGTGACCGTAGAAACGTATAAATTAAATCGATATTGCAAACTCACAACCTAATCGTTTCAATCAAGGCAAATAATTCAATAAAATGACGGAAATCACGGATAAACTATTGGAAAACCTTCAAAGCGATGATCGGCGAATTCGTCTCACAGCCCTCAAGGGACTCCAGAAACTTTGCGAGTCTACTAAAGACCTTCAAGTCATTGTTACTGCGTTTAACAGTTGTTACTTGCACATGTTAAACTGTTATTCCGATAAATATGAGAGCTGTCGCGAACAGGCCATCCTTACCGTTGGATCGTTCGTGCGTATTCTACCGACAAACGACTTTTATTTGCAAAATGTTATATCTACCATGTCGTCGCGGATGGGTAAAGCAGAGACAGTCGAAGAAAGTGAAGAAATCCGTTTGTTGCACATGAAACAGTTGAACAATTTGATTGAGAAATATGATAAAATGGAGACGAATGATTATCTGGCGCATTGCTACGACGAAATCGTCGATATTCTCTTTAAAGCACTGGGAGATCCGTACCCGGCTGTCCAGAAAGAGGGTTGTACATGTGTTACCAAACTGTCTCTTGCAACAAATGTATTTTATAAACGAGCTGAGCACCTGGCTAAGCCTTTGTTCACTCTACTCAATCATAAGCATTCCCAGAACCGCATAGTGGCGATTGAAGCTTGCTACATGCTCGCTCTTCACATCAATCCGAATTCGGAGATGTTGGTGAGGATCTTTTACGAAACCTCTCCGCTTTTAATGGACTCCATGCCGAATGTGAGGCGTGAATGTGGTCGAATGGGATGTATCATGTTGATGGAGTTCAAGGATCGATACTCGTTTTTCGAACGTATCATTCCGCTCGTCTTATGCTGGTAAGTTAGATGAATAGTGAATCTTTCCATTCTTCATTATATGATGCTCTTATTGCAGTTTAAAGGATGATTCGCCTGACGTTAGGTCATTTATTCTGCCCCTTTGGGTAGAATGTGGAAAACAGTATTACGACGAGAACGAGGAAGAGCTAAAGAAGCAGGAAATCGGTGAAAAGATCTCCATAAATTATCCAGCCTGGGAAAAACGTCCGACCATCGGTTGTAGAGCTTTGGTTCAGAGGAGCCTTAGGCTCTTGATTCCCATCATGCGAGAATCACACGATTGGAAAGAGAACGTTCGTCTGCATTCCATGAAGCTTCTCTACCAATTTGTCCTCCACGCCGAAGCCACCATGACTGCGAAGTTCTTCGAAATATATCCAGATCTCGCTAAGGCATGTGAGGATCAGGATACTACAGTCGCCGCTGAGGTCAGTTCGAAAACGAGATTTTTCGCGGTTACTAAAAGAGAAAATTACATTTTAGGCCATGAAAGCAGCTGATCTAATGGGTCGTCTACTGTCCTATGATGACTGGATATATCATGGAATCGAGGGGCTTCAGAAAAGCCCACGTCTGGGTTATATCAGATGTTTCTTTCATCTTTTTGCTTCAACAGCCCAGTCGAGGGCAGAAGATGTACTTAGAATCTCCGAAATACTTATTGAAAAAGAATTCTCTCGCAGTTTGAATTGTGAGTTCCAGATGTTCGTCTTACGCTTAGCAGAAGACCTTTGGCTTAAACGCATGAATCGATCTCTCGCCGACATCATGGCGAAACTTAGTATTGAGGAATCGAATCTACTAGAGCGAAACATCTACGCGGTGGTGGTTCGTGTAATGGCACTCTGTTTTGCTCTCGACGGTAATAACGCACAGGTCAAGTACGGTCATGGAATAATCGAAAAAGTCATTAAAACAACCAAGTCCACCTTATCCGAGTTGCATTCTAAGCATCTGAGTTGGGTTTTCAGCGAAATGGACGACTTGGATGCATTCATCGATAGTCTATCGGAACCGGTACTTCTTCTCGCCGGTGTCATTCAACTGTGCGGATTTCGAGCTAAATCATTGGATGCTGTAAAGCGAAACATACGTATTGCTTGGGATCACACGACCGATGATGCTAAAATCAAGATTTTTTCATCCATATCCATTGCGATGCTTAAGTGGCACCATACTATAGGTCTAGATTTGGAAGACAGCGAGGAAGCACTTCGGAAATTCACCAAAGAACTCATCGAGGAACACATTGAATGGAAAGTCGGCTCGAGTGCAGAATCGTTGCGCTCTCTGGCCGTTGCCACTCTATGCGCAATGACTCAGGGTGCACCAAACGAATCTGCTCATATCCTACCGACGTTGGTGAAATATTTCGTTAATCTCGTTGACGACAATGCATTAACGACTAGAACCTATGCCCTTAAATGCCTCTTAAAATTCGGCGAAGTGGAGACAGACGAACTACGTCCCGTTGCCTACGGCGTTTTACAGCGCTTAGATGATCCACATAGTGGTGTACGAGAGCTAGCGGTTAAGGTTATTCCCAAACTTAATCCGATCTGTCGGAACGGCGACGATCATGCCACATGGAATGTTTTCATCAAGAAGGCCCTCACCAGCTTATTTCTCTACTTCGACGGACCAGAAGTCAAACTCCGAGAGGTGATCAAAAGTAAGTTGAAGAGAAATCGAGGCATCTGATTCGTTTAAACAATTACTCTCCCGTTCGTCTATAGATTCGCTCATTGAACTCGGAACCATGTATCCCGAAGTGTTCGAGGAGCCCGTCAATTGTGCTATAGCCACCAGTTACCAGAAGGAAGCCATCGAGGAAATCAAAGCTGCTGTTTACAAGTCATAAACATATTTATTTTCGGAATCAATCTTGTTTTATTTCCGCGCTCTACCACATTGCTCGCTGCACTCCCGCCAACTTGTTGTAGTCAGCCAAGTGCCGCCAAACGATACGACTTAACCGAAATCGGTGGACGACACCGCGCGAGCGAGAGGTAAATGCACAGCGCTCACGACAGCGTACGAGGGATGAGTCTCGGGGGAAGGCTGCGATCTCAGCGTCGGCGATTTCTCGCAGTTCAACCGGAAGAATGTCGTTCTTTCGAATCGTGTTTATGCGAAGTCGCGCAACTGCGTGCTCAGCTACACACTTGCGGCGCTTAACATCACGTATCATCCGCCAGTCGGTGTATTTCGTGCGGATTTGCTGTAACTAAAAGACGATCGAGATGATATTTAATATTTCTGTGTAGAATTTGAGGCTTACGGTCGCTCCTGGCAGTTGGACTGATTTGGTGATGAAGCTGCCCAGATTCCTGAAACCTGACAACGAGGCCATTGTTTCAGTTATTCACTTATTTTGGGAATGAATCGTACTACAAATAACTAATTGCAGATTTCGTAATTGGAAGGGTTGAGGAAATGTCAAAGTGACGGAGGTAAGTCGTGTTCGACGAAATGGAGATTATGTAACAATTGGTATAAAATGCTTGTGGTCTCAAAGCAGAACGGTTCGTTTAAAAAATCAGGCACAATTGCCTCCTGAGCCCAACGAAACAGCGATTGGCAAGAGTGATTCTGCGTTTGATTTCGGAACTGATATCGTTGTTCGAGGTCACTGGGGAGTCAAGGTCGACGAAATCCTTAACTTCCTCAAACTTACATCTGCCAATACAAATTTTCTGGCAAAGACGTTCTATGGTAAGCGTCCTTTTCGATGACGACATTTATTGAGCTTTGCCCTCATTTTCGCCGCCTCCGCCTCAATACTCGAAACGCGTCATTGAGATCTCGCTATGCTCTTCCGATTATGTCAATGTCATCCGCGTATGCGGGGCTACGGCCTACTAAGCCATAACCGTAAAAAAACCACAAACTCCGAAACAACCAAAAGCCTCGGATATAACGGACCGGATTTATGTTGACGACCCTTGCAAAAAACAAAAAAAGGTCAATGATCTTCGGCTTTGTACGTGGAATGTTAGGTCCCTAAACAGGCCACGTGCAGCCGAACAACTTGCGGACGCCCTAGCGGACATCACCGCCATCCAGGAAATGCGATGGAATGGACCGGGTATAAAGTGGATGAAAAACTGCGATATTTACTACGGCGACTGCTATAGGGAGAGAGGGCAACGATTGTTTGGATGCGGATTTGTTGTTCGAGGTGGACTAAGGCAAAAAGTCTTAATCTTTTGGCATGTTAGCGAACGCCTCATAACAATCCGTATCCATGCTACATTTTTTAACATCAGCCTGATCTGCGTCCACGCCTCCACGGAAGACAGGGATGACTCCACCAAAGATGAGTTCTACGATTGCCTAGACAGAACGTATGCCCAATGTCCTAGCTATGACATCAAAATTGTACTAGGAGACTTCAATGCTAAGCTGGGCAAGGAAGGCACCTTTGAACGAATCATCGGCAAACATAGCCTACACGACACCACCTCCGATAACGGACACAGGCTGATTGATCTTGCTACGGGGCGAAATCTCCTTCTAGCCAGTACGCGCTTTCCGCACCTCGATATACACAAAGGCACCTGGCGGTCTTTTGATCAATCGACTACCAACCAGATTGAACACATCGTGATCGACGTCAGACACTCCTCCACTATTCTTGATGTTCGAACTTTCCGATAAGGCCAACATCGACTCGGACCACTATCTTGTAACAGCCAAGATGCGCTTACCGATATCACGAACGCAGCGGAGTAGAGTAGGAATACAAAGTTATGACGTCGGAAAGCTACTACCCTTGAGCTCTCCAATACACCTCAATCCTCCACGCTGTCAAGAGACAGCAGTGGAGCCTTTGCAAACAAGCCCTGAAAAGCTCTGCATCCGAAGTTTTGGGTTTCAAGGCTCCACCACGAAGAAACACCTGGTTCGATGACGAGTGCAGGAGGATTCGCACAGCGAAGCAGGATGCCTATAAGGCGTCGCTACATAAAAGAACAAGAGCAGGTCGTGAGCTCTACGAGTTAAAAAGAAGGGAGGAGCATAACCTTCTCTGAAGAAAGAAGAAAGAGCACGAGAAGCGCGCAATTGAAGATTTGGAGAGGTGTTACTGCAGGAGTGACGTTCGAAAGTGTTTTTTTTTTTTTTTTTTTTTTTAGAGACTCGCGCAGGTTCAAGAGTTTTTATATTCTTTTATGATGTGTTGACACACACAACCTGAACGGAGTGCAGTGGTTGGGGTCGTTGATGTTCGTTCGCTACTCTCAGGGGTGGTTGTCCTAGACCTAGATAGGACGAGAGCCGACCAAATTCCGCGTTGGTTATAGTCCGTAGTAATTCGTTCAAGCACTTTGGTATTGCATACGCAGAGGATGAATTTTGGTTGACCATATACTGTGAGTGTTATGACTGCAGCAATACGTCTGGTCACTTTACATTCACAACTGCGTTGCATACTTTTTTGTCCGTATAGGAATTACTTTTTCTTGGCTATGAAGCGAATTTGGACCATAAACCTTCCGCCCGGCGGTCGATGATGTTAACCACTGCACCACGGCCACCCCAACATCAACAGATATAGCGAACATGCCAAGGTTATAAAGCCAGAACGGAAGCCTGCAGGGATGTGAACGGACACCTAGTAGTAGAATCGCAGTCGTTGCTGAGAATATGGAAAAACCACTTCTGCAGACTGTATAACGGCGATGTTAGTCAATATACCGCTGTCAGGCAGAATGATCCATTTCCAATCGTTGAAGACCGCAGAGAACTCCGTCTCCCTGACCTCGACGAAGTTAAGATTGCCATATCGAAACTCAAGTCGAATAAAGCTACTGGCGCAGACGGACTGTCTGATGAGCTCCAGCTGGGGATGACGTGGTTAGGAGCATGCAGCAGCTCATCTGTAAGATATGGTCAGAGGAAAGCATGCCCATTAAATGCTCTACGTGAATGCTGCGAAATGCCTAGGATTCTTATACAGATGCAAGAAATATTTCTCACCCTTAGATCTGGCTACAATCTATAAGGCGTTCATTCGCCCCAAATTAGAGTTTAACGCTCATGTCTGGTCCGGTGCTTCCAAGACCTCACTGCACCTACTAGACAGAATACAAAAACGAGCCATAAAACTGATAGGTGACTCCAGCATTACCAAAACATTAGACTCGCTGGAACACCGCAGGAATGTTACCTGCCTCTCCCTGTTTTATCGTTACTACCACCAAAAATGCTCTGATGAAATAGCCAGTTGCATTCCGCCCCTTCAACATTTCTCCCGCAATACACGTCTCTCTAGGAATGCTCACCAATATACTCTGAAGCCCGCTTTCGGACGTACTGTCAAATATAGAGAATCTTTCATTAACCGAACCACACGAATCTGGAACTCCCTGCCGGATTCGGTTTTCCCCCCTCAATGCAACATGCAAGCATTTAAGATCAATGTCCATCGGCATCTCCTCTATTCCTCTTCCTCTCTACCTTCTGCCCGCACTGTGTCACCGACATAATAAGGTTATTAGACCTTGAGTGCGCGCAAATTATTAAAAAAAAAAAAAAAAAAAATGCCCGAGGAATGAAGTCTCAGCATTGTATGCTACCTACGGCAGTTCCTGGAAAAAACAATGAATTTCTAGTCGACCCTCACCACCTACTTGTCGACTTTAAAGCCGCAACGCTATGTCTACCTTTGCCATACCTGCTAAACTCGTCAGACTATGCAGGATGACTTTGGAGAATGCTCGCTGCTCCATCCTGTCAGGTAGCAAATAAGACACACTGCTTCTCTTGCGACTTTCTTGTTCAACGTCACAATTTTTAATGAATTTGAATTGTAACAGGGATATTGGTTATGGATACAATGTAATAGATGGGAAAGGATGCCAATGACAAATAATGTAGTAAAAAGATAGAATGTAGTGACAAATGTAATAGATGAGTAAATAATACTGATGACAGTTCGGCCCTTCCTGACTTCTAACTCGTCCCGAGTTCCGGTTGATGCTCTTCTTCTTGATCGGACTCGTCCTCGTCTTCGTTGACGCTTTCGTTGTCAATATCTGGATATAGAGTGCACCACCGCTTCATCTTGTCGCTAGCCGCCACCGTGCTAAATTTCCGCTTAGTCTTCCCGGAACAATCCAAGTCTGCCACCACGTACCGGTCGAACCGCAGTACCTTGCGCACCTCGTATGGTCCCTTGTATTTCGCAGCAAGTTTTCGAGACTCACCTGTGGCTGGAGGCGGACACTCCAGGAGGACTAAGTCACCTTCCTGAAATGGTTTATGTTTAGCATACTTGCCGTCAAAACGCTCCTTCCATTTCTTCCGCGCCGCTTCGATGTTCTTCTTCGCTTCTTCACGTCGTAGGTTTACGTGCACTTCGCCATCATCATCATAGACGGCTGCCAGCAGCTTGTTTCCGCTCAGGTCGCGCATTGGAAAGTCGAAGATAAGGTCGATCGGTGCGAACTTCGTCGTCGAGTTCGTTCTGGTGTTGATGGACCACTGCACCATTCGCACTGCAGCATCCCAGTCCTTTGAATCGCAAGGCGCTGTCCTCAGGTGGGCTAGGACTGCTTGGTTGAGTCGTTCCGCTAGTCCATTTGCACGTGGTGTACGCACAGCGACCTTGACGTGCTTGATGTCGTTATTATGACAGTATTCCGAGAACCACGCTGATGTGAAGGCTGATCCACGGTCGGTGATTAAACACTTCGGCAGCCCGAAATAGAGCGTCAGCTGGTTTAGATTATCGAGGACTGGTTTCGTTTTCGTGGACTTGACGGGAGATATGACTGAATAGCGAGTCAGCGCATCCACAATAACCAGAATGTACTCGTTCCCTCGACGGCTCCGAATGAATGGTCCAAGGTGGTCTAAATGTAAAACCTGGAATGGAACCGCAGGTATGTCCATCCCGTATAGCTCACACTCCTTGCGCGGAACATTCCGACAATAGCAGCATTCAGGGCATCCCTTGATATACCCCTTCACATAAGCTCGCATCCGTGGGAACCAAAAGTGTTGACAGATTTTCTTTATAGTCGCGTCCACTCCCGGATGGCCTACCTCGTCGTGACACGTTCTCACTACACGCCATCGCACACCCTTTGGGACAACTAGTCGAGATTTGCCATCTGTGTCTCTTCTGAACAATCGGTGTCCTTTGAGCAAGAACTCTGTCTCAAATTGCGACCTTTGGTCTGAGTCATGTTGACCGCTTAGAACAGATGCTATTGCCATGAGCTTTGGGTCTTGTCGTTGCATGGTCGCTACCCAGTCTTCACCGCACAGACTAATCGCCATAACATGGGAGCTCACATCATCCACCTGCCCTGAAGTTGAGATTGGTGCTCGGCTCATGGCGTCAACATGCCTCATCGATGTCCCTGGACGGTGTTTCACTTCGAAGTCGTACTCCATTAGCTTCAGGAACCAGCGTGCTACTCGCGGAATGAGTGGTTTTGTCGTCTTGGCGGCGGAAATCGCTTGACAGTCGGTGACGATGACAAACGGTTTTCCCAGTAAATACATTCGAAAGCGTTGACATCCCTCCACCACAGCCAATACCTCCAGTTCATATGCATGATAATTCCTTTCGCTTGAATTACATACTCGACTGAAGTAGGCGACCGGTCTCCAGTTGTTATCATCATCGCTTTGCAGCAGTATAGCAGCGATTCCAGTACCAGATGCGTCGGCATGCAGTTGATGATCCTTATGCACATCAAAGATTTGAAGGATGGGATCGGCGGTCAATAGATGGATTAATTGACTAAATGCCCTTTCACACTCATCGTGCCACACAAACTCGACGTTTTTTCTCGTTAGTTGAGTAAGCGGCTGCGCTATGTGTGCGTAGCGTGGGACAAACTTTCGAAAAAAACCCGTAAGTCCGAGGAATCGTCGAACCTCTAGCGCATTTCTCGGATGGGGATACTCCTGGATTGCGGCAGTCTTTGAACGACCCGGTCGAATTCCGTTTGCGTCGACCACGTGGCCAAGGAAACTAACCTCGCTTTTTAAGAATGAGCACTTTGACATGCGCAATGTTAGGCCTTCTTGCTGCATGATGTCGAGAAATTCCTTCAAATAACGTAGGTTTTCATCTGCGGACCGTGTTGCGACGATCACCTCATCAACGTAGCTTATCATCTTGCTACCCAATGGTCTGATCAGCTGAGTCATCATGCGTTGGAATGCACATGGGGCATTTCGCAAGCCAAAAGGCATGCGATTAAACTCATAATGCCCGTTATGAGTCACGAATGCTGTGACATGCTTTGATGACTCCGTTAACTCTAGTTGATAATAGCCCGACATCAAATCGAGCGTCGAGAACACCTTCTTTCCCGCGAGTGTGGATAGAACACCATCAACAGTTGGCATGGACCAGGGTTGTTTCTCCGTCACAGAATTAAGCCCACGATAGTCCACACACAGTCGGTCTTCTCCATTCTGCTTCCGCACCAGGACAACAGGCGATGCATACAACGAGCATGACGGGCGGATTATGTCTAAGCTTAACAGTTCCTTTACTATGTTTTCAACTACCTCTCGTTTCGGAATCGGTATAGAATACGGTTTCTTTACTACGGGTGTCGGCGTTGTTAACTTAATGTCCATTTTAAAATGTTTCGATCTGCCTAATTCGTGCAATTTTTCCCCGAAGCAATGCGAATATGAATTCAGCAAAACGAGCAGCTGCTCAACTGTAGATTGATCCGATCCCTGATCTACATCAACTGCATCAGCTTCAATCGCCATGACCCTGCATGTACCGTTCTCTATTACAACCTTTCCCTTTCCCAGGATATCAATACCCACGATAGCGTCATATGCCATAACCGAATCGTTAACGATCAGAAATTGCGTGGTATATTCTACTTCGTCGATTCGAATTGTTGCTAACATCTTTTGGCGGCAGACAATCTCTCCTCCCGCGAACCCTAACAATTTCTCTTCACAAGGAACTACAGTACCTGCGCACATGTCTGCAACTGTTTGCTTAAGCAGTGACCTGCAGCTTCCCGAATCGATCAACGCGTAGCAGGTAAAGGATTTCTTTCCCGCAATCGTCACTTTCTTCTGCAGTTCAAGGTTTACTTCATTCTCTACTACATCGACATTCGCGCTACGATTGAGAACATTAATCTTTTCGTTGATCCTCTGATTTTGCTTTCTTTGTGGTACCGTACAGTTTCGAGAAATATGCCCTCTCTCGCGACAGTTAAAACAGATCGGCCCGCACCTAGTCTTATGCGATTCTTTGTTATCCGCGGTTGTTTGTCCACTTTCCCATTGTAATTGTAGTTTGCGGTCATGGGTATGGGAAGAGATTCCCGTGGTAGTTGCAGCAATGCTCAGTAGGGATTGTAGCAGGTCTGCGCATTTACCGAAATTCATAATGCTTAACGATTTTTTTAAATGGTCATCATATAACCCATTAATTACATAACGAATAATAGAATCATCATCTACGTTTTCTCGACGACCGATTGCTAACACCCGATAGTAGTATTCTACAACCGATTCACTCTTTGTCATTCTCGCTTTCATGAGTCGCATGTGTGCTTCTGCCATGGTAGATACGTACGGAAAATCATTAATAAATGCACTCACAAATTCGTTCCACTCCCGAAACACTGGTTGCGCATCGGCCCATTGCCTGGCGGCACCCTTCAATTTCCCCAGGACGGCGAAGATAAGAATGTTGTCGCTCCACCCATAGACACATTTCAGGCTGTTGATCCTATTGATGAACTGCATTGAATTGATGTCTCCAGAACAGGGGTTGAATTCTGGGAGGATTTCCATGATATCGCGAACGTTGTGATGTGCGGTCTGCTCCACTATTCTCGTTGTCGGTTGGTTAACGTTTTCTGCGCAGTATGTTGGCAATTGCGTAACGTCCGTTGCAGCAGGGTGTCTTCCTGTGGTTGGCGACTGTCTGACGGCGGAACACGAATCGTCGACAGGGTACTGGATTAACGGCGCTTTGCATACGCGATCTGCTGAATTCCTCGAAGTTAGCTCGGCAACCAACGGCACACTATGGCTCTGCGTCGACAAGGCGTCGATTTTACTGGCAAGTGATCCGAGAATTTTATAAATTTCTTGAACTTGCCTCTCCAAACCGCCCTCAGCCTTGCATGCAGGATCATCCACGATCTTATGCGGTTGTCCAGCGTCGGCTTCCTTCGACCGATGAGTGAGGTCTCCACCCGCACACACCTTATCGTCATCACGCTTCATTGTTCGATTGTAAAACGCTTACTGTTTTAAATTCTATATTTCCCGGTAATCCCACTTCTGATGTTGTCAGGTAGCAAATAAGACACACTGCTTCTCTTGCGACTTTCTTGTTCAACGTCACAATTTTTAATGAATTTGAATTGTAACAGGGATATTGGTTATGGATACAATGTAATAGATGGGAAAGGATGCCAATGACAAATAATGTAGTAAAAAGATAGAATGTAGTGACAAATGTAATAGATGAGTAAATAATACTGATGACAATCCGATTTGGTGAACACCTTACCGATAGTTTTGATGTCAAAAGAGGATTTAGGCAGGGCAATGCGCTGTCGTGTGATTTCTTCAACATCATATTGGAAACGATTGTGCAAAAATCACTGGCCAATACAAGGGGCACAATCTATTTCAAATCCTCGCAACTCCTTACATGTATGTATGTATGTTGGCGTTACAGTCCATGAAGATCCTGAACCGAGCTTCTCTGAATCACCCATGTTGTGTGTGATTTCATTTTCAAAGGGACCTACAGTTTATTGCCGGTTCCGAACGGCGAATTTCGAGAAGCTTTTCATGACAATTTTACTAAAATGGGGTTTTGTCAGAACCCCACTGAGGAGAAACACCATGAAAAACACGTTCGATGACATGGCTGTGTCGGGATTCGATCCCGTGTCATCGGCGTCAGAGCCCAACACACAACCCACTGCGCCACGGTGCTCTAACTCCTTGCATACGCCGACGATATTGACATAATAGGTAGATCACAGCGAGATGTCAATGAGGCGTTTGTGAGTATTGAGATCGAGGCGGCGAAAGTTGGTCTGGCGGTAAACAAGGGTAAAACTAAATATATGCTGTCATCAAAAAAGGACGCTCACCACCGTCGCCTTGGCCAGAACGTTTGTATTGACAGATATAAGTTCGGGGTAGTTAAGGACTTCGTCTACCTTGGCTCCGCATTGACCTGCAAAGTCCTTTGTCGGTTCGAGAGAAATGTTTTGCGCGTGATTTTCGGGCCCATAGTCGCAGACGGGGAATGGAGGAAAAGATTCAACCACGAAATTTACGGGCTGTTCTCAGCCAACTGGGTGTGCGGCAATGGAAAAGGCTAGCAAAAGATCGTACTATTTGGGGGGCATGTTGGTTGAGGCCCATGTTCGCCCCGAACTGTAGCGCCCGTTAAGAAGAAGGAAAAGGGTAATAAATTCGGATTCGCGCACACCGAGTATTTGGGTGTGGTTTTGTCTTTTACAACTAATCGGCCACGTCTCCTCTACTGTAGAAGGGAAGTAGACATCAGATATTGGGTGCCACCAGACAGCTGACAGTGACATGTACATATGTATGTCCTTGGTTGTGACATCATTCGCTTTGTGCCGTGTAGGCAATTGCTTCCTTGCTTGCTTTGGTGGCGTTACAGCCCATGAAGCGCCAGAGCCAAGCTTCTCTCAATCACCCATGTTGTATGTGATTAATTTTTTTACACAGGTGAAGGGGACCTACAGTTTAATGCCGATTTTGCCAGTACTCCGCCAAGGAGGAACGCCGCGAAATAAACATTCGATGGCGGTTGGTGTTATCGGGAACCGAACTCGCTCATCGTGCGCCAGAGTCCAATACACTAACCACTGCGCCACTACGCCCTGTGGCAATTGCTTTCTCTTTTTCCTCTTGCTCTGGATCTTAGTTAAGCATATTTTACGTAAGGCAGCATATCGGTAGTTTGTTTGAAAAGTAAAGCGTACTCTTGCAGAAAACAGGAGTCAGGAAAGAATGACTCACTTCGTAATGACATTGAGTATAGGTGCATATTGCCTGACTTATTGAAACCCGTTCTAGATTTTCCCCCATTGTAACATCATGGCAAAAGTATTCACTTCACCTGAAACATTAAATTCCACAATTGGAATTTAAATTGAAAGTTTTGTGTATAAAATTATATTATTGTCATACGAATAAAATATCATTCAAAACAAACATACCCCGGGACGAAACCATCACCATCGCTGGAACACACATTCCAATTGGTCTAACAACTCGAATTTCAGTTCAGTGTCCTGTCAAAGTGACATAACAACTATACCAGCCTCGCATGTGTGTGTGCGTGCTGTTCTTTTGAAGCGAAGGGAAACCTCGTTTGCTCGTGGTTAGATTCCACACAAAATAAGCGAAAAAAAATTCGATATATAGTAAAAAAGCAAACGAAGAGAAAAAAAAAAACGTTTTGTATTTGACGATTCTCACCTCCCCATACGTTCAATTTCGTATTCAGGAAATTCCCATCTAGTGTCTGTTCATCTCATCCGTCTAGAGCATCGAACTGCAAGATCTGCCAGTCAGAAGGGAGGAAAAAAAGGAAGAAAAGTAAAAAACGAAAAAACGACAGAACCAACCAATAAGCAGCAGTAGCAGCCACTCGCCAAAATGCCTTCCAGCGATCCATTGCCGCCAAAGGAGAGCGCTCTCTTCCGAAAACTCTTGGTAATATTATCACGCGACTTTACTATCGGCCAATTCCACCTACAAATATACCGTCGATCGGTGGATTTGTCCTCGGTATTCTTCGTTCGGCCGGTGTCTCGAATTTCATCCGCATTGCCGCGGCTCTGGCATTTCTCGTTTGCCGTAAATGCCAGGCCGAATGGTGGAATTTTTTATTTTTTTTTTTGCTTTCTATTTTGTTACGAACTTTTCTATGAAAAAAACAAATAATAGACAGTGACCAGATGTATATGGGAGTTATCAAGTGTCATTGGGACCGACTGAACTTTTCCGATATCCAAATCCGTTCTGCTTGGGTTTTACGAAAAAAACCTAACCTCAATCAAACAATTTTTTTTTCTCTTCGCCTCGTTTAGTGCAGAACGATTGCGGGAGGAAAATAATTATCGACGAGTTGAGTGCGGCTTGTGCTCGGTGGCAGATTGGGAGGGGGATGGGTAGGAAACCACACTTCTCTGGTGTTTTTGTGGTGCCGTACATTGCACTGATTGCCGACAAGTGGTGACGGACGGAAACATCGAATTGACGACTGTCGGATAGGGTCCGAAAAATCGATTTATTCATTTGCACTATACTGTGCAGTGTGCACAAGCGAGTCTATTTCACACATGCGCCTAGCACTCGGTTAAGCCTTAGATGTTTTCTTCTTTATGTATCGATCGCAGAGGATTATAAGAAATCCTACCGTTGAGTCACGTAGGCTTATTCACTGGTCGAACGCAAGAAATACAATCCACACTTATAATGTATGTATGTGACTGATTGCGATTTATCTTTTCATTTTACAGAAATGTTACGAGATGAAGCAATACAAAAACGGCCTGAAGCTGGCCAAGCAGATCCTATCGAATCCCAAATATGCTGAACACGGCGAGACACTTGCAATGAAAGGTCTCGCCCTAAACGGACTGGGTCGACGTGATGAGGCCTACAAATATGTACGACAAGGTCTGCGTAACGATCTAAAATCACATGTTTGCTGGCATGTCTACGGATTGCTGCAACGATCGGATAAGAAATATGATGAGGCGATCAAGTGCTATCGGAATGCATTGAAATGGGAAAAGGATAATTTGCAGATACTCAAGGATTTGTCACTGCTACAGATACAGATGAGAGATTTGGAGGGCTATAAGGAGACTCGTCACCATTTGTTTAAATTGCGACCTTCGCAGCATGCCTCGTGGATTGGATTTGCGATGAGTTATCATTTGCTCGGCGACTTTGAGATGGCCAATAGTATTCTGGAGACGTTCAGACAGTCGCAGGCGCTCATTGTAAGTATGGAAACGTTTTTCTTTTTTTCTTCAAACTCTTATTTAGTATGGAATTGCTATATTGGTTTTTTCGAAATTTGTTTTGTGTCCTTTGGTTTGGCTTCAATTTTGAAGCCTTTCTTTTCATTGGGATTCTCAGAAGCCTTTCTAGGTGGGATACCTACAAGTGATCGACACACATGAATACCATCCAAATCTGCTCCAGACGGTATTTTCTCATTAGGTCTGAAGAGGCCGTTCTCAAAAACGGCGAATCTTCTATTTCCAACTATCGACATGGTTTTCGATGCAGCAGATCGGCCCTTAATTTGATAGGATATCTTACCAAAAAGTGGAATCACTCGCTTCACCAAGCAGGTGAAAGCTAAATAATTGCACTGGATACTTCGAAGGCATTTGACAGGGATTGGTACGAAGCACTTTTGTCGAATTTGCGTGCTTTTGGAATCGATAAGTTTTTTTCTTCAAAGAAATAGGAGCTACCTCTCAAATGGTTCGATTCAAGTTGTTTTAGACGGAATCAAGTCAGACATCCACTCTTTAAATGCAGGGGGTCCCAAGGGTTTCGTTTTGTCTCCGACAGTCTTTCCCGTTTTTGTGAATGACCTCTTGTCTGTCACTTCTAATCCAGTTCACTCTTTTGCTGGCGACAGTACCCTGCTCTTTGGCCGTAAATAGTGAGCAGGAGCGTATGTTAAGCTCAATAAATTCCGACATCGATAGCGTCATTGCATGGGGAAAAAGAATGGAGTGGAAATGAATGCCTCCCAAACACAGTGCTGTCTTTTGTCGTTCAAGCATACCACCGACTCGTAGGCATTATCTATGAATGTCATTGCAAAATGCCTAAGTTTCTTATATGTATTTTTCACCCTTTGATCTGGCTGCGATCTATGAGACATTCAATCGCTCTAAATTAGAGTTTAACGCTCATGTCTGATTCGGTGCATCTAAGACCTAATTGCACTTGCTAGACTGAGATCAATACCGCGCGATAGAACTGATGGGGGACCCCAGCATCACTAGACTCGCTGGAAGATCGTATAAATGTATCTTGCCTTTCCCTGTTTTATCAATAATTCCACAGAGAATGCTCTGAAGGGATAGCCAGACACTTTCCGCCTTCAACAATCGTACCGCTACACATGTGTCTATAGGAATACATTGGGAAGCATACCCTGAAGCCGTCAAATAAAGAAATAACAAAAAACAACAATAAATCTCATATATCAACTGGAGTCTATAAAAAAACAGTTTAAGACAATATGCCACTTACTCCTAAACGATCCCGGAACTTAGCACGATCGACCAGAGACGCAGCCAGAATAGGGAACGTTCGCCAAAACATTATCGACGACCTTCTTCGAAACTCAAACATAGAAACAACACATTTTGGAGACACTGAATTCATCAGAACATTCACCCAGAACCTCGACAAGCACGTGTTCAGACTCTGCGACAACTGCTCACGGCTACAACTCAGCCACCATGAAGTGATCTGCCATTACTGCACTAAAAACCCTGTCAAGTACACTGCTCAAAACAATATGGATCCACGAGATGTTCCAGAGGTTATGAAGACATTGTCAGTCGTCGAGCAGATGTTGGTAGCACGGATTCAACCCGTTCTCAGCGTCTATCAGCTCCGCAGTCAAGGTGTCAATGATCAATTCCGTTGCAAAGGAAACGTGCTGAACGCCGAGCAAGATCTCCAACCGATTGCAAACGAGTTACCTAGAGTTCCTAATACAGTCAACATCTTGCTGGTTAGGAAGCAGGGAGCCCAATGTTACAAAGACTTCAAGGTCAGACGACAGGTGGTACACGATGTTCTGGTGTTTCTAAAGCAACAGAATCGCTTCTTTGCTGACTTGCAAATCAATATGTCCGCTTTGGCGGCACTACTAGAAGACGGAAGCGTTCAAGATCAACTTAGACATGTCGACGGAAGTGTTGCCAACGACTCAATGCCCGATGTTGCTGAAGACAGTGACGATGTGGTTATTAATGCACTTCCCGGGTCAAGTGGTATGAGACTAACCGGTTGTTCCGGTCAACGAATTCACGACTGTTGGATACATCGTCAAAGCTTTTCCTCATCTGTTTCCCTTCTGGTGCTGCTGACTTCAATGATAATACACGTTCTAGAGAAAATCAACCCACATTACAGGAATTGGCTCGGTATTTGATGAGTTACCATGACAAGAGATTTGCGCATGAAAGTTCCCGTTTACAAGACACATCATGCTAGAAAAGAAAGAGTTGTTCAAGTCATTCCTAAAGTCGTGAAAGGTAAATCACGGGAAATCGACGAAATCTACTACAAACAACAACTGGTACTTCACATTCCATGGAGAGTCGATATGACAACTTTGCTGACGCACACAACATGAGAAGAGTCATACAAGGCACATGGCGTCGCTGTTTGAGCGTTAAACATAGATATGGCGGACGTTGTCGAAGAGAATGACGAGCCATAAACTCCCATATATGTATGAGCCACACGATTGGATGGCTGCTGCCGCAGCGCTTCCGAATCAAACACCTGCAGACGTCGAACTTGGATTCCGAGATGTCGATCGGCAGCATGACTGGTATTTGTCTTTCAGCAAATATTCAGGAGTAGAAAACGAGCTCAAGTTCATTGATGCGGCAATGGCTTCCTTCGAAATACCAGAAGTTGAAGCGGCAGCAAGCTGCTTTACATTGAACATCGAGCAACAAGCCGTGATAGACTTCATCACAAGAGCGACAAACGGAGAAACGACGGACAAAATGGCAAAAGTCATGGGAGCTGCTGGAACCGGCAAGTCGTTAGTCATCAACGAAGTTGTTAAAAGTTTCGGCTTGGAACATGTCCAGCTAATGGTTCCAACCGGCGTGGCTGCAAACAATTTTGATGGCCAAACTCTGCATTCCGGACTGTACATTGGCACATCAGCCAAAGTTACGCCCCTAACTGGAAAGATCCAAAGAGAGTTTCAGGAGCATTTCAGTAATATCAAGGTGATATTGATAGTCGAATTCAGCATGATTGGGTTGCGTATGCTGGGCAAGATAAATGGCCGGCTTAGAGAAGCTAACCCTGAGAAGCAGCACGAATGTTATGGAGGATTTGTTGTTGTATTCTTTGGCGACTTCAATCAGCTACAGTCAGTTTTGGACAAGCCTCTGTATGGCGTACATAAAGAGTCGGATGAGTTTTACCTGCGAGGCAAAGCAGCTTATTTGCAGATACGGAAGACGATTATTCTCAAGCAGATCATGCGACAGACTGGCGATGAACAGAAACAATTTCGAGAAGCACTTCATGCTCTAGCCCTAGGCGAGAACAACCTCTCGCACTATGAATTCTGGTCACAACGCTTTGTCGACAATAATCCAGGATCGACCCGAGATTTCAAGGACGCGACACGATTGATGGCGACCAACAATGTTACGTCAGAACCTGTGGACCTCTTGCGGGCTGTGCAATGGCTCGATGGGCACATACATTGACATTATTTACGGTCCGACCGAAAACAGAGTCGAGAACTCAATACCCCTATCTGCATCATGGTCAAGTTTGAAACTTACACGGGACCGACTTTCGCTTCCTATAACGCAGGTCGTAAAGTCATTCAGAAAAGGAGCAGTCAATGGCACGAAGAAGCAATTTCCGTTATCGCTGTCTTACGGCATTAGTATTCACAGATCGCAAGGAATTACATTGGACAAGACAGTTGTGGACTTAGGGATAAGTGAATTTAGTGCCGGGTTGGCCTACGTTTCGTATTCGAGGATCAAGAAAATTGATTTTACGGCCAATTTTAAGTCACTTTTTGGAGCACAGGTGCGGATACCATCTAAAGTGTCTTCCAAAGCTGCAATTAATGCTGGCTTATCGGCATAGACGAGTGATTTAACGGTCATTTGGCCAATTCACTGACCCAGAACGAGAGACAAATTACTCACCCAACTCATTTCCCAATTGGTCAATCGATCGCGTGCTATATGGCACGCGTAGCGTCGTCTCATTGGGACTACATTTCGACCAGGTTCAGCTTTTGCTTTTTGCGCAAAAGAAAGCTCGAAATTGTCATTGAAAAAACATGTGTCAACGATTCTTCTGGACTATAAACCTATCAAGCAGTGAAGTTTGAAATGGCAATGCTGAGCTTAACTTTGCTGAAGATCCAAAAAACCTTCAGGTATCCTTATGTCCAGATAATTCACTTAATGCTGTGTGCACTAATCAGATAACGATAGGTACCTTTTACCTAATAGGTGACATATGATATTAATAGGTATAGTAAGAAGAGATCCATTATTTCTCTAACAAGCTTTAGTGACCCGTATCTCGGATTGTACACGTCTATTTGACGTACACTAAATACCGTTAAAAACATTAGACTTTGCACTAAAAAGAAAACAATTCTTGAGATTTGTGTGATTTTTTGACTCAGTTTTGTCTGAGGGCGCGTCAAAGAACGGTGATCAACCGAGATTGACGGCCAAGAAGATTTTGTTATGTTTTTAGTGGGACTAGCAGAGAATCTGCTGCTCTTCTTAATTCCGATCTGTACTGTTAACAGTTAGAGCATTTGATGAACGCAAACTCTCAGGAAGCGGCTTACTTACTTACTTAGATGGCGCTACAGTTCGGTGTGAACCTGGGCCGTAACCAATAAGCTTCTCCAGCTGGCATGGTCTTTTATCAGCTGTTTTCAGCGATGCACTTTCAGTTGGTTAAGGTTCCCTTCCACCTGAGTGCGCCACCTTAGATTCGGTCGTCCTCAGCTGCGTCGTCCCTCGGCGTTGGGTTCGAAAACTTTTCGGGGCCGAAGCTGTGTTATCCATTGGTTTTAGACAAACGGGACCATAGATTGAATGCAGAATTCTCCTCTCGAAACGACCAAGGGCCTCCTCATCCGCTTTCGTCAAAGTCCACGCCTCTGCGGCATAGAGGAGAACCGGGATGATTTAGGTTTTGTATAACGCAACCTTGGTCTTTCGAGAGAGGGCTCTACTTCTAAATTGCCTCTTGAGCCCAAAGAAGCAGCAGTTGGCAAGAGTATTTCTGTGTTTGATCTCAGCGCTGGTGTTATTGTCGCTGGTCACTATTGGGCCAAGGTAGGTGAAGTTCATGACCACTTCGAATTTGTAGCGGCCAGTTATGAATTTCTGGCCGAGCCGAGACGTCCGGGTTGTGTGTCTTTTTTGGTTGACAGCATATATTTCGTTTTACCCTCGTTAACCGAAAGACCCATTTTAGCCACTTCTGCTTCAATGCTCTCGAACGCTTCCTGGACGTCCCGCTGTGTTAGTCCAATTATGTCAATATCATCCGGAGTTACGCAGACTTGAAATAGATCGTGCCCCTTGTGTTAGCCAGTGAGTCTCGTATGATCTTTTCAAGCACGATGTTGAAGAAATTGCATAACAACGCGTCACCTTGTCTAAATCCTTTTTTAACATCAAATGTCTCGGTTGATTCGGTTCCGACCTTAATGGAGCAGCGGGAATTCTCCATTGCCATCTTGCATCTGATGAGGCTCGTCTCCTCCTCCTCTCGTCCGTCTATGTAGCACGGCTTTGTAGGCGGATTGTTTTGCTACATGGGCTTATCCGTATTGCTCATCAAACGGGTTTCTAGTTGGCGGTGGTTTGAAACCCAACATATCAGAGCCAGCGTCTCTGATGGCGCGCTGGCAGTGCTCCCACTATCGTTCTGTGGATTGTGCCGGTATCATCGAAATTTGAGAGAGGTTGAGGGAAACTCTATCGGCAAAGATCCTAGCGGTCTCCTGCGATTATAGCCTTCCGACGTCAAATTTTCGTTGTCCACCACGACTCCGTGGCATGCTTGATATGTTCATTCGTACCTTGGCTGAACAAGGTAGTGGTCCGAGTCGATTTTGTTTTCTCGGAAGGTTCGTACATCTAGGATACTGAAGGAGTGTCTGGCGTCGATTGCAACGTCGACTGATCAGCATCGCCGGGTTCTCTTGTGGATATTGAGATACGGGAATCGTGTGCCAGCCAAAAGGAGATTACGCCAGGAAGTCAAGTAGGCGATGTCCTTTTTCGACGGGGTATCGTATAGACTATATTTCCTCGTGATCGACTTAAATATGTTCTCTTTGCCCAATTTTGCATTAAAATCTTTTAAAACTATTTTAACTGGGACATTGGGCATAGCTTCTGTCTAGGTGAGCGTAATCTTCTTTGAGTCTTTTGTTAAGGCATGAGCGCATATCAAGCTAATGTTCCCGAAAGTAGTTTTGATGCTGATTGTTATGAGACGTTCACTAAGATCCCAAAAGCTTAAGACTTTTTGTCGGAATCTTCCTCGAATAACGAATCCACATCCGAACATTCCCCTTGTAGCAGGCCCCGTAATAGATGTCGCAGATTTTCATCCTCCTGTTACCTGATCCATTCCATCGCACTTCTTGGAGTGCGGTTATATCTGCTTTATAACAATTGAGGGTTTGCTCCAATTGATTGCCTGCACCCGTTCTGTTAAGGGACCTCATATTTCAGGTGCAGACTCGCAAGTCAATTAATCGTTTGCAGGGGTTGTCAGCTTTGTATCCGTCCGACTTGTGATTGCTTCGGAATAATTTATTTTTTCCGTGATAGGGATGTTACCCCTAAGCACAACCCTCAATCCAGTGGGCCAGGTTCTTTTTTCCCCTAGGAACATGGGGGTCGGGTCGCTGCACACATTGGTGCACTACCTGTCTATCTGAGCAGGCCACGCGGATGCTGTGTATCAATTTGGATTGAGCGGGGACTGAGATTGAGGCTGGCGTTAGCCATATTAATCGTGATCAGCTTCTTTGCTCTGTTTGCTCGCTCTCTCTCCCAGAAGTGGCTATTTACTTACTTAGGTGGAGCTACAGTCCCTGGTGAACCTGGGCATCAACCAACAAGCGTCTCCAGCTGGCACGGTCTTTGGCCAACTGTTTCCAGCGCTGCACGCCCAGTTGGTTAAGTTCCCCTTCCACCTGCGTGCGCCACCGTTGGGTGGATTCGAAAACTCTTCGGGTCGGAGCTGTATTTTCCATGCGCTCTACATGGCCTAGCCACCTTAGACGCTGTATCCGTAGACGTCGAACCAGGCCGATGTCGCTGTACAACCCGTACAGTTCTTCGTTATATCTTCTCCTCCATACACCGTTAAGGTCCAAGCCTCTGCGCCGTAAAGGAGGACTGGGATGATTAAGGTCTTATATAGTGTCCCCTTGGTTTTCCGAGAGAGGGCTCTACTTCTCAATTGTCTCTTGAGCTCAAAGAAACAGCGGTTGGCAAGAGTGATTCTGCGTTTTATCTCAGCGCTGGTGTCATTGCTGCCTGTCACTATCGAGCCAAGGTAGACGAATTCCTTTGCCATTCAAAGTTATATCTGCCCATGGTGACGCTCTGGCCCATACGGCGGTGTTCCCCGTCTTTTTTTGATGAAACCAGATATTTGTTTTAACCCTCATTAACCTTAAGACCCATCTTAGCCGCTTCTACCTCAATGCTTACAAAGGCCTCATTGATGTCTCGCTGTGTCCGTTGAATCACGTCAATGCCGTCGCTGTACGCAAGCAATTGCGTAGAAATAAATCGTGCCTCTTATGTTGGCCAGCGACTCTTGCACGATCTTTTCAAGCACGATATTAAAAAACTTGCATGACAGCGCGTCACCTTGCCTAAAACCTTTTTTAACATCAAAGGTCTCGGTTTGCTCATTACCGACCTTAATGGAGCAGCGAGAATTCTCCATTGACATACGGCACAGTCGGACGAGTTTGGCAGGATGGCTTTATATACATATCTTAATCTCTATACACGCTGTCACATGTATACAGCCTTGAAATCGACGAAGAGGTGGTGAGTGTCGATTTGGTATTCCTGGTCTATTGTGGAATTACCGGGCCTGAAACCATACTGATAAGAGCCGATCAGGCTATCCACAATCGGTTTCAGGCGTTCACACAATACGGCAGAGAAGATCTTATATGCGATTTTAAGGAGATTTATTCCCCTATAGTTGGCGCAGTTATAGGGATCCCCTTATGGACCGGGCAAACGATCCAGAGATTCCATTCATCGGGCATGTTTTCCTCCGACCATACCTAGCAAATGAGATGGTGCATGCACCTTACCACCTCATCTCCAGCCGCCTTAAGAAGCTCAGCAGACAGGCCGTCTGCGCCCACGGCTTTATTAGACTTAAGTCTTGATATCGCTATTTTGACTTCGTCTAGGTCGGGTGAACGGAATTCTGTTACATCGTCGTCGATTACGAATGGCTCGTTCTGCCTGACAGCGGTATCTTGTCTATCATCGCCGTTATACAGTCTGCAGAAGTGGTCTTTCCAAATCCTCAGCATCGACTGCGCCAGAAACGGCTAGCTTTGTCTAATTATAGAGGAGTTGTGTTACATCAGGACAATGCCAAGTCACACCCATTGATAGGGATGTTGTTATGCATCCACTTTAAAGTCCGAATCCTGCTCCAAATGATCATCACCTGTTCCTATCTATGCTGAACGACTTTGTAGCTGAAAAATTCGCCTGAAGAAAGGCTTGTGAAAAACGACTTTCAAAGTTTGTTGCCAATAGGCAGGAGGGCTTCTATGAGAGAAGCATAATGAAATTATTTGCATATGGCAACAAGTTACTGAAAAAAACGGCGCATAATTGCCCTAAGTCTGATCATTCTAACCTAAAGGTATGTTAGGCAACAACAGAGCGGATTAACTTACCAACTGTGGTTAGGGTCTATATTCGTCAAAGTCTGATAGGCAAAGCTACCAGGTTGACCACCAAAATTCCTATTGTCGAAGTCTGCAAAATGGTGAATAATCACCACCAATAAAGGTCAATAAATCCATTTTTGATGAATTCCCGTCATCATCGTCATCGTAGTTTGTACTTCATTGCATTAGTAAACAATCTATAACGAATGACAAGAGAGCATCGTATCCTAGTAGGTAGCGTGTTAGTCTTTGACGCGCTGTGATAGCAACATTTTCTGTATTAACTGACATTTTTTCCCTGCGAACTAGTAGTCACTAATTGCCGCGGGAGAATTGTCGTGGTGAAAGATTATCTGGCTGTGATTCAGGGGTCCCCCATGGGTAGCAATCCAATTTTCCTTTTTGCTCAGACGTTTTCCCGTTCGAAAGACATAAAACGAGCGATACTGCTTAAGACAACTAAATTCCTTTTACTCTAATTCTTCTCTCTTTCCCTCTGACGTCGTAGGAAACCCATGACTATCGTCACAGTGAATTATTACTCTACCAAAATCAGATCCTCATCGAATCGGGTAACCTAGAGAAGGCCTTAAATCACTTGATGAAATTCGAAGGTCAAATTGTCGATAAACTAGCCGTCAAAGAAACAATGGGCGATCTATACATTCAACTCGATCAGCACAGTTCAGCCGTACCGATCTACGAGCAATTGATCAAACGTAATCCGGAGAACACTATGTATTTCCTCAAGTTCTTCGAAGCCAAAGAGATCAACGATGATAATGAGAAACTTGAAATTTATAAGCAATTCCAAGAAGAATACCCGCGCGCCATGTGCCCCAAACGTCTGCCATTGGATGTTGCATCGGGCGATAGTTTTCGCGATATTATCGACGATTATCTACGACGTGGCCTACGAAAAGGGGTACCACCATTGTTTGTCAATATTCGTTCCTTGTACAAGTGTCCGGAGAAGGTGAAAACCATCGAAAGTCTAGTGCTGGACTACTATGAGAATCTTCGTAGTACGGGTTATTTTTCGAAAGCAGATAGCGAAGGAGACGTACCATATGAGCCGGCGTCTGCACTACTCTGGACAACGTTGTTCCTTGCGCAGCATTATGATTTTATGCGTGAGACTGATAAGGCATTAGAGTACATTAACATTGCCATCGATCATACGCCGACACTTATTGAATTGTTTGTGACCAAGGGCAGGATATACAAACATGCCGGCAGTCCGGTAGAGGCATACATGTGGCTGGACGAAGCACAAAGCTTAGACACTGCCGATCGGTAAGTATTATCGAATGGACTGCATGTGAATGGGTTAATGGGTTGCGTGTATTGTGCAGGTATATCAATTCGAAGTGCGCGAAGTACATGTTGCGGGCGAATATGGTCAAGGAGGCCGAGGAAATTTGTGCGAAATTCACGCGAGAAGGTGTGTCCGCAATGGAGAACCTCAACGAAATGCAATGTATGTGGTTCCAAACGGAGTGTGCATTGGCATATCAGCGACTGGGCAAGTGGGGGGAGTCATTAAAAAAATGTCACGAGGTAGATCGGCATTTTGCGGAGATCATCGAGGATCAGTTTGATTTCCACACGTATTGTATGCGAAAGATGACATTACGTGCGTATGTGGGCCTCCTGCGACTAGAGAACGTACTCAGGAAACATCCGTTCTACTATAAGGCTGCTCGATGCGCAATTGAGGTATGAAAATGTTTGATTTCTGTGATTGATTGAATTTTTTCTGACTCTGATCGATTTAGGTATACATTAGGTTGTACGACAGGCCATTAAAGTCTGAGGAAACTGTCGAGGAGATCGACACTGGTACGTAGTTCTTCAGGACTTGAAAGTATCTACATAGTACAAAGTGTTTTAATTTTTTTTTTTTTTTTTTTTATAGAGAATCTGCCTCCCTCCGAGCTGAAGAAACTGCGCAACAAACAGCGTAAAGCCAAAAAGAAAGCCGAACTGGAAAGCGCTCAAGCCGCCCAGGCAGCCGTCAAACGTGAACAACATCAGAAATCGAAACAACAAAACGCTCAAGACACCGATCCCGAGGCACCGCAACTCGACGAACTTATACCCGAGAAACTTGAACGTCCCGATGATCCACTCGAAAAAGCAATCGAATTCCTTACACCTCTGCAATTATTAGCCAAAGATCGTATCGATACGCATTTCCTTGCGTTCGAAATCTATGCGAGGAAGAATAAAATTCTTCTCATGATCCAGAGCATATATCGGGCACGTGCCTTGGACGCTAAACATCCGCTCGTGCATGCATGTTGTATGAAACTGATTAAATTCCTGCAACTGTTGACGGCCGAACTGAATCCGAGTGTGAAATTGGTAATTGACAAGGCTCGCCAGGAGTTAATCGGTGATGGTAAGACATCGCAACAGATAAACGATGAGTTTATAGCGAATAATCGTGATTCAATTGCGCATTTAATCGAGGCGGCCAAGATCATGTATCTCCTTGATAATAGTAAAAAGGACGAAGCCATTCAACTGATTACCTCATTCGATGTGAACAAACTTACTCTCGAGGTGAGTAGTTTATTTTATTTTTATTACTTTTCATCTTACACCATTTGGGTGTTTAGGAAGCGACGAATGTTTATGATACGCTCCGTGATGGTCACTTAGGCACTTGTGATGATCAATCAAAAACCTATCGGGAACGATGCCAGCAGCATTTCAAACACGCGCGCGTATTTAAAGATCAAACACAACAAGTTGAGAATCATGTTAACGAATTAAAAACCGATGCGACCGCTAAGACTGCCGACTTGTAGGGATAACCATATAAAATCCAATCAATTCATCAATCAACAACACTAAACATCAGTCAACAGTCGCAACAACTAACAAAATCGAAACAACTGCGCATCAGAGAGACGGAAGCAAAGTGTGATGGAGGGACAAACAGCCGCCCCCTACGATATTAGCACATCTAAAAAGCGTCTAAGCACATTCGTTTCGTTACTATTCGTTATTCGATTTATACTACGAATAATAATTCATTTCTTTGTCATGTTCTCCCGATTGATTTCCTCTCCATCCTCCAGATTCTTTGCTCCTCGCTCTCATTCTCTCCTAGCCCAGTCTCGGTTGACGAGAGCTCTCCAATTTGTTTTAACTTCAAAATCCTCAAAGCGAGTCCTTATACCTTTTTTTGTTTTTTTTTTTTTTTTTTGTTTATCAAATATATATACTATATATAGACAAGACAGTATATGTATATGTATAGTTCATATGGGAACTGAAGAGAATATAGGGAATAATAAAATTGTAAAGAGAAATACATAAAACAACAACAACAAACTCATCATGATCACGTGAAAATGCAAATAATTAAAACACAAAAAAGGAAAAAAAAAGAAAAACAAACAGAAAGCAAAAAAACATAAATAACTTAGATTCTGTTTTCTTTTCCATTTTGTTTTCGTTTTTTTATTTTTTTGTCTTAAGTTTCTTTACATAGAATTCGTTTTTATTAACAAAACAATAAAAAGAGAAATTAAATAATTAAAAAACAAAAAAAAAAACGATTTACATAACGCTAAACTTATACTAATGAAGAGAGGAGGTACATATAAGAGAATTTTATTAAAGCCATCAAAAGAACAGAAAGGACAGGTTTTTATTGAGAAATGCTTTGACGCATGCGATGAAAATGACAATTCAAACACAATATGCACAGATGCAGCATACACATCAACAGCTGTTCAAACGCACAGAAATTTCCAACGTGTTTAAAGGGCCAGTCACATAGAACGCGTCCGTGCGTGCGTGCTTTGACAGCCAAGTCAGAGTCCACACGAGGGCTGTTTGACGAAGGCTGAAATAAGTGCAAACGTACACTTCCAAGTCAGAAACAGGAGTGAAGCGACATCGCAAAACAAAGAAAAGGAGATAAGGAAATGTCAAAAAAACCCACGAAGTAGCTACCCGCACGTGACTGTGCCAATGTATCTCTGTTTCACTTCCCCTCTCTTTTGCACTTATTTTAGCCCTCGTGTAGACGTCGACATTCTTACTTTTCAAACATCACCACAGGCTAACGAAAATGAAATGTGAAGCGAAATGTCAAAAAACAGGCACGCGCAGAAAAGCTCCGTGTGGACTCGTGTTCAAATTGGAACGAAGGTTCAAAAGAAACAGGTGCAAAAAAACAGCCTTCGTGTGGACTCTGACCAAGTAGAATACACACGTTCTTTATGGGAATGGGCACATACCCGACGCACGCACGCGCTTCGACGCGCAGAGTAGAGTTACCTTTCTACTTTTTAACGCGCTGACAGTTCATACATTCACATATTGGAGCTTACACATTTACAATTTGAAGTTCACATATAGACAAATTGAGAGTAAGCACGTTCATTGGTGGATGCATTGAGAGAATGTTTAGGAACTCTCTCGCAATGAGAGAAACTTCAAATTCGGTTGACATTTCAAAGTACTGTTACGAAATTTAATCCCACACCGAATAGGGTTCGTATCACTGGATTGCGATAAACTACAATTGTCTACGTCTTATTCGAATTAAAACACACTTCTTATTTCTCCTCAGGTCAACTATCTGAGTACTTCACCACTTTTATTTATTGTTACACTTTATTACACACGCGAACCTTTACCGAAAGCTTTTATTTTCACACTGGTTTATCGAGCGAACACTCTGTATACCGACTTGTCACGCTCTATCCACTTCCGTAAACTGAATGATGCCTGTTTCACAATGCTACTACACGGCGACGCGACAGCGCAACTACAAACGCCGTAGCGTCAATGGAGTTATATGGAGTAAGTCACATAGGCACGTATGTAGTCGTGTCGCAACGCTGTAATTTCGAAAATTTGAAAAACTGTCGCAACTACACGGCGTTGTGCCATTTCGAATTCGACATTGGAGGAATACGTTTGATAACTGGTCTAACCCACCACCTTCTTCTGACTTTTGTTTTCGCTTTTAACTTTTTATAGGCTAAAGCAGCCGCACATGTTAGCAATAATGTTTTTTTCAAATTATTTTGATCCATTTATGAACTAAATTCAGTTTCAAACTTCGAATTTTTAGGGTTCCGTACCCAAAGGTAGAACGGAACCTTATTACTAAGCCTTCGCTGTCCGGCCGTCCGTCAGTCACCAGGCTGTATCTCATGAACCGTAGTAGTTAGACAGTTGACATTTTCACAGATGATGTATTTCTGTTGCCGCTACCACGACAAATACTAAAAACAGAACAAAATGAATATTTAATGGGGGGCTTCCATACAACAGACATGATTTTCATTCAAAAAATCTCCTTGGTCACATAGTCGGAGTCTACACGAGGGCTTTCTTTTTGCGCCTTTTTCTTTTGAACCTACGTTCCAATTTGAGGACGTAGCTTTTCTGCGCGTGCCTGTTTCTTGACATTTCGCTTCACATTTCAATTTCGTAAGCCTGTGGTGATGTTTGAAAAGTAAGAATGGTATCCAAACGTACACTTCCAAGCAGTGTTGGCATTAATCGATTAATTTTTTAATCAACTACTTAATTTGATTAATTTTAATCAGATTAAATTAATCATGATTGAAATAATCGTGATTAAAAAAGTAATCTTAATCATGATTATTGGAGTTAATCATTAATCAATATTCATTAATTGATTAACTTGATTATGATTATTTCTTGAAACATATGTACTTACTTGCTTACTTATCAGGCCTGCGATCCATGGAGGATCTGAGCCTGAGCTATAGCTGCCTTCCATCCTTGACGGTCCCGGGCACGCTGCTTCCAGTTGTCAAGACCAAGATGTCTTACATCCGCGATTACTTGGTCTATATACCGGAGGCCCAGTCTTCCTCTTCTTCTCGAACCAGGAGGCTCGGAGTCGAAGACCTTCTTAGCTGGAGCGTTGATGTCCATGCGCTCGATGTGGCCGAGCCAGTGTAGTCGGCGGATCCTTGCCTTCCGGACTACATCCACATCTTGGTACAGCTCGTAGAGTTCGCGGTTGTGTCTTCTTCTCCATTCACCTTCCTCACAGACAGGACCAAATATCCGGCGCAGAATTTTTCTTTCGAAAAAACCCAAAATCAGCTCCGCTGTCCTGCTTATCGTCCAGCTTTCGACTCCGTACAGCAAGACTGGCAGAATGAGCGTTTTGTAAAGCATGACTTTGGTCTTTCGAGTGAGGAGTTTTGACCCCAGTTGTTTGGACAAGCCGAAGTAGCAGCGGTTGCCAAGGGCGATTCTACGCCGGATCTCCACTGTGGTGTCATTTGTGGAATTTACGTTTGCCCCGAGGTAGACAAACTCCTTAACTACCTCGAAATTGTAGCTGTCAATTGTTATATTTTGTCCCAGGTGGTGAGCGACGGATTGGTTTTTGCTCTACAGCATGTATTTCGTTTTATCCTCATTGATCTTAAGACAAACTCGTTTCGCCTGTTCTTCAATCGCCGTGAATGCTTCCACAATGCCACGGCGAGAACACGCGATGATGTCGATATCATCCGCGTATCCTCGCAGCTAGATGGACTTGTAAAAGATAGTGCCTTCCCTGTTGACGCCTGCCTATCTGCTCCAGCACCAGATTGAAGAAGTCACATGACAGCGCATCTCCTTGCCGAAGTCCGGTGCATGTTTCGAATGGTTCCGAGGTCCTAGAACCGAGTTGCACGGTGCATCGCGTGTTTTTTAGCGTGGCGCGACACAACTGGATCAGTTTTACCGGGATCCCGAATTCGGCCATCGCCCCAAACAGTTCTTCACGATGAATCGATCAGCCCTTTAAACCAATCAAATATAAACTTACATTTAATTTGGACATAGTTAATCTAATAATCAAATTAACGATTAATGATTATGATTAATAATCTTAATCATTTTAAAATTGATTTTGATTAATTAATCTTAATCAAAATTTTTGATTACGATTTTAATCATTAATTTTTAATCGTTAATCAGATTAACTTTGGGCCAACACTGCTTCCAAGTCAGAAACAGGAGTGAAGCGACATCGCAAAACAAAGAAAAGGAGATAAGGAAATGGCAAGAAACCCACGAAGTAGCTACCCACGCGTGACTGTGCCAATGTATTTCTGTTTTACTTACCCTCTCTTTTACACTTATTTTAGCCCTCGTCAGATAGCTCTCGTGTAGACTCCGACATACTGAACTAAGGTTAGTCGACAATATATTTGTGTCTTGGATGAATTAATCCTAGCTGCATATTTATTTGTTATTCACCTTTTCACATCGTTGCTGTCAAGTAAGATAATTGATTTGAATTCAATGGTGATTATCAAAGTAATATGCTGATAACCTGCCTGCAACCAAAATCTGTCATCATACAAAAAATGTGATTTAATGTGATGACTGATGAGGTAACATACATACATAGTCTCTTTCATATTTATATGTATACACAGATGGTACGGAACCCTTCGTGCGCGAGTCCGACTCGTACTTGGCCGGTTTTTTACTGATGCCAACTTCACTCTATAGAATTCATCTCCAACTTCACTCACAGAAGTAACCGCGCTGTCAAAAAAAAGCCGATGAAAGTAGCTCCATTGTGTATTGACTGAACGACTTTACAACCACATCAAACGGGAGCGTTTGTAGTTGCGCTGTCGCGTCGCTGTGTAGTAACATTGTGAAACAGGCATGAATTCCGAGAGCGAGCGTTCGCGCTTATATACAGTGGCGTAGCGTGCCTTGGAGGGGCCCCGTATCAAAATTGGTTTGGGGGTCCTAAAGATTTCTCACAAAAGAAACAAAAATGTATGCATTCAATTAAAATAAATATTTATTGATTGAGGCGAAGCGTATGCGAAGCCTCTCTCTACTCGACTTCAAGGAAAAAGCGTTCGTCCGCGAACTGTTCGTAAACGTGATGTCCGATTGTAATGAAATTTTGCACACTGACATATCTTAGCATTGCGCAGGTATATTGATTGTGGATAAGGCCAAATTTTACGTCGGTCACGAACCATGGTCACAAATGTCCAAACTTTCGAGCGCGCGCCGATATTTCATTGAGTTTAAACATTTTTACTTTTTGCACGCCCCCTATATTTTGAGATTCTTTAACGACGTCCGTGGTAACCGTAACGATAGAGCACAACACAGAGCACCTAAATAGGTATGAATTAAACGCTTCGCCTCAATATTTTGGTGTAGGAGCGGATAACCAGCTCCGTCCACCGCCCTAGCTATAAGTTATCACTTCCTCCTAGAAATTGAGCTAGCCAAACAATTCAAATTAAAGATACACTTTCCTTGTCATTTTTTCAGCGAATTGATTTAGTAAAAGTTTTTCTAAAATGTCTGTCTCTGTACACAATAGTGACAAGTCTTTTTTTTTTTTTTTTTTTTTTAATTAAATTGGTGCTTTATTCACTTTTAGGTTGTTTACATATTTACATATTGTTTATCTACAAAGCCAAATGGCTTGTCTGTAGAAGACTAATTACAAAGGTATGCTTGTGTTGAAGTTCATTACATTCATTTAAATTCAAGATAAAAGATAAACCAAAACAAAAAAAAGAGAAAAAGGAAAAGAGAAAAAAGGAACAGATAATAATAATTCGATTTCCAACTTTTAGAGAATTCAATTTACAAACTTTTACAATTATCGATATTAACTTTAATTTTGAAGCTTATTCCGAGAAGTTTAGATACATTTCTTTTACTTTTTTAACTAGTTCTATTTTGGGTAAATTACGAAACTCCTTTGGAAGTTCGTTTAAGATCATTGGAACTACTACACTTAATGTTCTTCGGCCATATTCATTCCAGAATCTTGGAACTTCATACTTCTGTTGCTGTCGTCTCCTTGTGTTCATTGTCTGTTGTGTATGTGTCCTGTAGGTGTTGTCGTTACCGTAGTTAGACAGGATTTCCAGATTATATAATTGGGAGATGTTAAGCATACGTGTACTATTTGGCTGACTTCTTCGTTGATCTTCGTTGTTTCGCCCTGCTTTCTGTACTAGTTTTTGCAATCTGTTTTGAATTTGTTGGAGCGGCCGCATTTGTGGTGCTCTTCCCCACGCTAGAATACCATACCTTAGGTGAGATTCCACCAATCCGTAGTAGCACTGCTTGAGTACTTCTGGTGTGCAAAGGTTGCTTACGTGGAAAAGTGCGTACGCAGATTGACACAGTTTATTTTTCAATGAGTCTATATGGTAGCTCCATTTGAAATTATAGTCAACCGTTAGTCCGAGGTATTTGTATGTTGATACGTTATCTATGTGTCCGGTGCAGTCGTCTTCCTCTATTATTCCGTCACACCCATTTCTGTGCAAGCAGCTTATGTCGTGCATTTTTATCTCAAGTTTTGTTCTGGGAATGTGCGGCGGACGAATGTGCATTACCTTAGTCTTAAGTGCGTTGATAATTAGTCCATGGTCGTGACACCAAGCCGTTACTCTGTTAAAATCTAGTTGCATAAGTTTTACAGCTTCGTCAACGCTCCTATGGCTAACTACGATCGCTGTGTCGTCCGCATATGCATATCCCGTGCTATACTTTAGCGTTGACAGTAAGTCGTTGACGTATATAATAAAAAGAAGTGGACCTAACTTCGATCCCTGTGGGACACCGTACTCGACCTTTTTCTCATTACTTACATGTTCACTGATTTTTACCCGGAATGATCTATGGTTTAAATAACTTCCAAACCATTCTAATATGTGGCCCCGTATTCCAATCCTTTCCAGCTGCCTTAGAATTTGCTTGTGGCTCAGGGTGTCGAAGGCCTTTTTGAAGTCAATAAATAAGGCTACAGTACTATGGTTTTTATCCAGGCTTTGGTACATTTTATTTGCAAACTCTCCAATCAGTCTGTTTATATTTTTTCCTTTGCGGAAGCCAAATTGTTTTTTGTTTAAAAGGTTATACTTTTCGACGTATTTAGATAACCTCCTTGCCATTACTTCTTCTAAAACTTTATCAACAGCCGGTAAGATTGAAATTGGTCTGTAGTTCAGGATTTCATTTTTCCTGCCGCTTTTGTGAATAGGTCGAACTATTGAAATTTTGAGCATGTTGGGGATCAGTGCCTGATCTATGCTCATATTGACTAGCTTCGTTAACACTAGAGATAGTGTTTGCTCGTTGTTTTTCAAGTCTTTTGGGCGTATTCCGTCGATCCCTGCCGATTTATTACACTTCAATGAGCTTAGAATACTGCGTACCTCTGCAACCGATGCATGTTCGACATGCATTGAGTGCCTTACACTGCTCGCGTGACCAAAAAAGGTTTGGTGACTACATTCGTGTACAATGTTTCGTATTTCTGACGTAAAAGTTTCAGCGAATTTGTTGGTCAGCTCCTTAAATTTTTTTTCGCTCGAGAAGTTATTTTTTAAAGCGTCATCCAGATTGCTTTTCTTCTTACCCAATATCGAATTAACGAGCTTCCAAGTCTCCCTCGGGTCACTTCTACAAAGCTGGAACTTCTGTTTGTAGTAGCTAGCTTTTGCCCTGGCTAATTTCTTGTTAAGTTCGTTTCGAAATGTTTTATATTCTCTGTGATAATCTTCGTTGTGTCTATTGTTTTTATGTCGTCACCCGTTCGTGCTTTCAGCTGTTGCGGTTTTAACTGGAAGGGTCAAGAATAGAAAGCATGCTGTTATTACCTCCGGACAATTGGATGGCAAGGCTATTGGATTTTTTCAGCAATAATTCCATGAGTTCCTTAATGGAATGAAATTTATTAAATTTCAGATTTTAAGCATGTTTTCAGAGCAATTAATTGTTCATAAAGCTTAACTGAGATGTCCTTACTGTATTTCGCCGACAGTTTTCCGGAAGCGTTTTTTATCACTTCGTTTGGAGAAAATAGGATTTTCTCCGGTTGTAATACTTCGAACATATTACTCAGGTCACAAAGGCTCTGAAATCTTTGTTTAGTTTAGTTTAGAGGGGAGAAGGGAGCGAACAAACAAAGCAAAGAAGTTGATCGCGTTTAACTTGGCAAACGCCAGCTTCGATCTCTGTCCCTGTTCAATCCAAGTTGACACACAGCCTCCGCGTGGCCTCCCCTGGATAGCTATACTGGCACCCGCCAGGTAGTGAACCAATGTGTGCAGCGACCCGACCCCTTGTTCCTGGGGAAAGAGGAACCTGGCCCTCCAGGTTGGGGGTTGCGCTTAGGGTTAACATCCCTATCGCCTAAATCAAAAATTTTGTTCAGAGACAACCAATAGCCTCGGATACGGACGGATTACATGTTGACGACCCCCGCAAACGTCAAAAAGGAAACGAATTTCGGTTCTGCACCTGGAACGTTAGGTCCCTCAACAGATCAGGTGCAGCCGAACAACTGGTCAACACTTTGGACTGCTATAAGGCAGACATTACCGCGCTCCAAGAAGTGCGAAGGGATGGGCCAGGCCAAAAGCGGATGAAAAACTGTGATATATACTACGGAAACTGCTACAGAGAAAATAAACAACCCTTATTCGGATGCGGATTTGTTGTTCGAGGCAGGAAAAAAGGTCTTAAGCTTCCAGTATGTAAGCGAACGCCTCATAACTATCCGCATCAAGGCCAATCTCGGCAATATAAGCTTACTATGTGTCCACGCCCCCACAGAGGAGAAAGATGACCGACATAAAGACGACTTCTATGATCTCCTAGGCAGAACGTATGCGCAATGTCCCAGCTATGACACCAAAATCGTTCTAAGAGATTTCAATGCGAAGCTGAGTAAGGAAGCTATCTTTGAATGGGTCATTGGAAAGCACAGCCTACATAACACCACGCCAGATAACGGACTAAGGCTAGTGGACTTTATGGCGGGACATAACCTGGTAGTAGCAAGTACACGATTCCCACACCTCAACATCCATAAGGGGACCTGGCGGTCTATCGATCAATCGACAACCAACCAAATTGATCATATTGCGATCGACGGCAGACACTCTTCCAGCATCCTAGATGTCCGAACCTTTCGAGGAGCCAACATCGACTCGGATCATTACCTTGCTGCAGCCAAGGTACGGATGCGAATTTCTCGGAATCAACGGAGTCTAGTAAGAACACCAAAATTTAACGTCGGAAAGCTGCAATCGCAGGAGACCGCCAGGACCTTCGCCGATCAAGTCTCCCTCAAGCTCTCTCAGGTCCCGATGCAATCTGCATAAACCATAGAACAGCAATGGAGTCGTCAGAAAGCCATTAGAGAGGCCGCCTCAGATATACTCGGTTTCGAGCCCCAACCGTAGAAGAACCCCTGGTTTAATGATGAGTGCAGACAGGCCCATGTAGAGAAACAGAATGCATACATGGCCACATTGCATCGACGGATGAGAGCAGCCCGCGAGCTCTATGAACAGAAAAGGAGGGAGGAGCATGCGCTTCTGAGAAGGAAAAAGAAGGAGCACGAGAAGCGCGAGAGCGGGGAGATGGAGAGATGTTGCTGCAGGAACGACGTTCGAAAATTTTACCAGAAAATAAAACGAACATGCCAAGGCTATAAAGCCAGAGCAAAAGCCTGCAGGGATGAGCACGGACAACTAGTAGTGGAGTCACAGTCGATGCTGAGATTGTGGAAGGACTGCAGTGTTCTGTGTAACACAATGAAGCGCACTCTTTGAGTTACAAATGTAGACTGATTTTATTAGCAAATTGAAAGAGTAAAATGTCATAGTATAGGTATACATTAAATGTGAATGTTTTGCATGTATGTACAGTACGTATATACAATACAAGGACCACTTCTGCAGACTGTATAACGGCGATGATAGTCAAAATGCCGCCGTCAGGCAGGGCGAACCATTCACAATGGACGAAGACGAAGGATAATCCCGTCCACCCGACCTAGACGATGTTAAGATAGCGATATCGAAACTTAAGTCTCATAAAGCTGCTGGAGCAGACGGACTCCCCGCGGAACTGTTTAAAGCAGCTGGTCAGGAACATGCACCAACTCATATGCAAGATATGGTCGGAAGAACGCATGCCCGATGAACGGAATCTCAGTATCGTCTGCCCGGTCCATAAGAAAGGAGACCCCTATGACTGCGCCAATTACAGAGGGATAAGCCTCCTGAACATCGCATATAAGATCCTCTCTACCGTACTGTGTAAGTACCTGAAACCGTTCGTGGACAATCTGATAGGTTCCTACCAGTGTGGTATCAGGCCAGGAAAATCCACGATGGACCAAATACTTACACTACGGCAGATCTTGGAGAAGACCCATGAATTCCAGTTCGACACGCACTATCTTTTTGTCGACTTTAAAGCCGCGAATGACAGTGTTTTTAGAGACGAGCTGTACAGAGCCATGTCATGTCTTAATATTCCTGCCAAACTCGTTAGACTGTGCAGGATGACTATGGAGAACTCTCGCTGCTCCATTAAGGTCGGAGGTGAACTAATCGACCCCTTTGATGTTAAAAAAAGGTTTTAGACAGGGTGACGCATTGTCATGTGATTTCTTCAACATTATTCTTGAAAAGATCGTGCGGAACTCCGCGGCCAATACAGGAGGTACGACCTACTTCAAGTCCACACAATTGCTTGCCTACGCAGATGACATTGACGTTATTGGACGAACAAAGCGAGACGCTAATGAGGCGTTCGCAAGCATTGAAGCAGAAGCGGCTAAAGTGGGTCTAAGAGTAAATGGGGACAAGACGAAATATATGCTGTCATCCAAGAAAGACGCGCAACACCGACGTCTTGGTCAGAACGTCACCTTCGGCAGCTATATTTTTGAAGTAGTCAAGGACTTCGTCTACCTTGGCTCGATAGTGACAAGCAGCAACGACACCAGCGCTGAGATAAAACGCAGAATAACTCTTGCCAATCGCTGCTTCTTCGGGCTCAAGAGGCAATTGAGTAGTAGAGCCCTCTCTCGAAAAACTATGGTTTCCCTCTACAAAACCTTAATCATCCCGGTCCTCCTCTACGGCGCTAATGCTTGGACGTTATCAAAAGCGGATGAAGAGGCTCTTGGGCGTTTCGAGAGGAAAATCCTGCTTGCAATCTTTGGTCCCGTTTGTGTAAACGGAGTCTTCGACTCCAACCCCGAGGGACGACGCAGCAGAGGACGACCGCATTTAAGGTGGCGCGCACAGGTGGAAAGGGACCTCAACCAACTGGGCTTGCGGCACTGGAAACGGCTGGCCAAATATCGTGCCGGCTGGAGAGGCTTGTTGGTTGCGGCCCTGGTTCACCCCGAACTGTAGCGCCCACAAAGTAAGTAAGTTCCCACTGTGGATAATTCCCGAACATCCAGCTCTCTTTTCTACCGTTCGATGGTCAGTTTTTCTAATTTTACAATTTTCTCACTCTTTCAATACTTCACTTTTAATAGTTCACTTCACAATTCAAATAAACGTCATCCAGTCTACGGAAGTGAATAGAGCATGACAAGTCGGTATACAGTGTGTTCGGTCGAAAACCAGTGTGAAAAGGTCCGTTCCCGTACTCGTCGAAAACAGCGGAAATCTACGAAAAACTACGAAAAACAACGAAAGTCTGTTCCCGTACTCAAAAAATTCGCACTTTTGGGCAAAAGAGAGCGCTCTCGAGAGAGTAAAAATTTCCCCATGCTACGAATTTCTGCCCAAGAAATTTGTGTGGGCAGAAATTCACAACTTTGATAAATCATCGATTTCTGTCATTTTTTATGCAAAAGTTAGTTGAAAAATTATTCGAAATTAAAAATGCTCAAAAATAGAGAATACACTTGCTCGCATAAGTCTGCGTACAACGGAAAAAAGACCCAAACATTATGCCTGATTCACAACACTGCGTTGGTGCGAGGCACTTTACGTGTTACGAGAAATGCTTCGACGCATGCTTACTTCAATTTTATCAGCCGTTCCATGTCAAAACACTGACTTAAACGTACACAACACAAACCATAAAATACACAGATACAGCATACACATCAATACACAGCAACAGTCGTTCAAACGCACAGAAATTTCCGACGTGTTTGACTTTTGTCTCCTTTGGTTACGTGAGCTTACGTTTTCTCTCGCTCTCATTTTTTCTTATTTTCTCTCATTTTTTAATGAACGTAAGCTCGCCAACGCAAACGCAGTATTTATGACTACCCCATTGAATTGCTTGAGTTGGATGTCTCAGCTAGCACTAACGCAGTGTTGTGAATCAGGCATTAATTTCAAACGTAAATATTTCAGCTATTATAGCATGCATCGACTTCATTTCTCTTTTAATCATTTCATGCGTGTCTAGACTGTAGATTTGAATTTCAAATTTTCTGGTATTTTGGAGAGATAAGTTGATTTAAATAAGCAATGGAAAATAAAGGAAAAGGAATTTGTACTTTGAGAGGAGGTATTAAAGCGAAAAGGATATCCAACAAGCTACTAGGACATCATGAAACTATTCTTTGCTTTGCTTTAAAGAACTTGTACGCAGACTTATGCGAGCAAGTGTATGTTTTTGACATTTAAAAAGCGTGTAGCATTTGTGGTTTAATGCGTTCCCGTACTTTTTGGTGTTTTGCCTTTCTTTGAGAGAATTTCATCCCCACTCCATGAAAATTGACAAAGTGTGAATTTTGGTGCACAAAGTATGGGAACAGACCTAAAATAGAAGCGTTTGGGTAAAGGTTTGCGTGTGTAATAAAGTGTAACAATAAATAAAAGTGGTGAAGTACTCAGATAGTTGATCTGAGGAGAAGTAAGAAAAGTGTGTGTTTTAATTCGAATAAAATGTGGACAATTGTAGCTTATCGCAATCCAGTGATAGGAACCCTATTCCAAGTGGGATTAAATTTCGAAACAATATGATTTCGGTCAAATTTCCGTCACTAACATTGTGCTTCAAGCTTAGGGTAGAAATTCATATACGATGACATTTGCCTTCAAGTACCTGTCATTTAGTTGACAACTGTCACCCTATCGCCAACTGTTGAACTTGTTTCTCGCACGACACTTTATGTCGCCTGAAGAGATAAATAAACCGAAGGTCCAAAGATCAGTCTTATTTAAAGATTCTGTTTACCCAATCAAAGTTCTATACAGCGCGGCCATTGTGAATCGGTTGTCTCCGTTACAAAGTTCACTCTGTTCTCCAGTGGCTTGCATCCGAATTCGAGTACATTATCGACTAAAGTGCTGAGTACTAGTTGACCTGTCTACATTCGTTGGGAAAAATAGAAAGTTGCACAGACTGCAGAGATGATTACGAATACTGGGTGAGTGTTGGAGCGTTTTTGGGAGGTGTGTCACAGTTGTTGACCGAAATATTTTGATAGGAAACTTGCTGGTCGCACTCTTTTTATCACTGGAGCATCGAGGGGCATAGGGAAAGCGATTGCATTGAAAGCTGCTCGTGATGGTGCCAATATAGTGGTAGCTGCTAAGACTGCTGAACCGCATCCGAAGCTGCCGGGAACTATCTACTCGGCTGCGGAGGAAAGTAAGTAGATGGAGGTGGGAGTGGTTAGTTGATTGGCATGATTTGGTTCAATTCAGGAGCGGCCGGCAAGGCAATGCTTAATCACTGAATTCTTTAGGGACTTGAATCAGCCCCCTGCGACTTTGTAGATAAAAATTTATTTGAGATAGGACATGATAAGGTTAATGGATATTGCTTTTTTTATTTTTTCACACGTGTTTTACTGCCATAGTTTTAAATTAACAAAATGGACTTTTCGTTGTAGTTGAAAAAGCTGGAGGTAAGGCACTTCCTTGTGTCGTCGATGTCCGCGATGAGAACCAGGTACGAAACGCCGTCAAACAGGCGGTCAGCAAATTTGGTGGCATCGACATACTCATCAACAATGCTAGTGCAATCTCCTTAACTCCAACGAGTCAAACAGACATGAAACGCTATGATCTAATGCAAAATATCAATACTCGCGGAACATTCCTCGTGTAAGTCTCCACAACCATCACTGTCTTTTTTTGATATCAAACGTTCAATCCACCAGGTCAAAGGAATGTCTTCCATTCCTTGAGAAGAGCAATCATGCCCACATTCTCAACATTTCACCGCCACTTAATATGTCGCCAGTATGGTTTGGCAATCATGTAGCTTACACCATAGCCAAGTATGGCATGTCCATGTGCGTTCTAGGCATGGCTGAGGAATTCAAAGGCATTCCGATCGGTGTTAACGCACTCTGGCCACGTACTGCTATCCATACTGCTGCTATAGAGATGCTTAGTGGATCAGACAGCGCAAAGCATTCACGCAAGCCCGAAATCATGGCTGATGCCGCCTATGCCGTCCTGATCCGTGAGCCCAAACTGTGCAATGGAAACTTTTTCATTGACGATGAAGTCCTCCATTCCGAAGGCCTTAAAGACCTAACACAATACGCGTGTTTCCCGGAGAATGCTGACCAACTCATGGGTGATTTCTTCCTCGATAGTACTGAATACTCGCAAGCAGCTAAGAAAATCACTCCACTGTCTGGGTCGCAAGCTGCGGCTTCGTCTGGTGAGGACATTCCGAAACTATTCCAGAAAATCGAAGGACTTCTCAACGAAGAACTGGTGGCAAAGACTAACGCTATTTACCAGTTTAACGTTGAGGGTGCAGAAAAGGGAGTGTGGTACCTGGATTTAAAGACTGGCGCTGGCAAATGTGGTAAAGGTGCCCCAGCCACCAACCCCGATGCTATACTAACTATGACATCAAATAACTTCACCGACATGTTTGCAGGTACATACCTACATATGTTTCTCCCATTCACCCTATTCCAAGATCACTTGCTTTTCAGGTAAAATCCAAGCTCCAAGCGCTTTTATGTCAGGCAAGTTGAAAATCAGCGGCGATATGCAAAAGGCGATGAAACTTTCTAAGCTAATGGGCAGCCTTAAATCGAAGCTGTAACATCTCATGTTTCATATAGTATCCACATGGATACTGTATGAATCCATGTGGATGAATGGTATTTAGAGAGAATATACTTTTTACTGCATATTATACACACGTCATTGGATAGTAGTTTCCTTGGAAGAAGTTTGATGCCATCGGGTTAATGCGGGCCATACGTTATGGATTTTTATCTCCTCTGTTTGACGTCAAATAAAATGTTATTATCGGCGAGGTTAGGGAAGGGCATAACTTGACGAGATTGCTATAAATGAACCAGAATTGACTTGCGAATTGTTTCAGTGCAAGTAGACCCGCCGCCGCCGCAATGAGAATAGTTTAATGATTGTCTGTGGCTTGTTTACTGTGTTTACTGCGCGAACGTCGCGCGTGGTTACGAGTTACGACTGAAGCCATTGAATTTGCTGTGGCATCCTTCGAAGGCTTCAAATCGCCAGGCACCGACGGAATGTATCCTGTTATGCTGCAAAGAATTTTCACTGCTGGCCTAGCACTTGCTCACATACCCATTCCTTGACGCACGGTGAAAGTAGTCTTTATTCCCACAATAGGAAAAGAGAATTACTCTCTTGCTAAGAGTTTTAGACCAATTAGTCTAACATCGCTCTGGAGCGAGCAAAGAAGTTGATCGCGTTTAACATGGCAAACGCCAGCTTCGAACGCTGTCCCTGCTCAATCCAAGTAGACATACAGCCTCCGCGTGGCCTCCCCTGGATAGCTATACTGGCACCCGCCAGGTAGTGAACCAATGTGTGCAGCGACCCGACCCCTTGTTCCTGAGGAAAGTGGAACCTCCAGGTTGGGGTAACGACAACATGCCTCGGATGCGGACGGATATAAAGCTGACGATCCCTGCAAACGACTAACGGACTTGAGAGTATGCACCTGGAATGTGAGGTCCCTTAACAGACCGGGTGCAGGCGATCAATTGGAGCAAACCCTCAACTGCTATAAAGCAGATATAACCGCACTCCAAGAAATGCGATGGGATGGACCAAACAAAAGACGGATGAAAAACCGCGACATCTACTACGGGAACTGCTACAAGGGGAACAAAGAGCGCCTATTCGGGTGCGGATTCGTTATTCGAGGAAGACTCCGACAAAAAGTCTTGAGCTTCCGATATATAAGCGAACGCCTCATAACAATACGCGTAAAAGCTAAATTTGGAAACATTAGCTTAATATGCGCTCACGCACCAACGGAAGAAAAGGGCGATCGACTCAAAGAAGAATTCTACGATCTCCTAGACAGAACATATGCCCAATGCCCCAGCTACGACACAAAAATAGTCCTAGGAGATCTTAATGCAAAACTGGGCAAAGAGCACATATTTGGGTCGATCATAGGAAAGCATAGCCTCCATAACATCACATCTGACAACGGACTTAGGCTAATCGATTTCCTGGTGGGACGTAACCTCCTTGTAGCAAGCACGCGATTCTCCCATCTCAACATCCACAAGGGTACCTGGCGGTCTTTGATCAATCGACCACCAACCACTCCTCCTGTATTCTCGACGTACGAACCTTCCGACTCGGACCACTACTTTGTTGTAGCCAAGGTACGAATGAGGATATAAAGAATGCTTAGGAGTCGAGTAGAACTACGTAAGTTTGACGTCGGAAAGCTAAAATCGCAAGAGACTGCCAGAATCTTTGCCGATCGTGTCTCCTGCAAGCTCTCTCGAAATCCGCCCACAGCAGCACCAACTATAGAGCAGGAATGGGCGCATTGCCAGAGCGCCGTCAGAGACGCTGCCTCAGAGGTGCTGGGTTTCAAACCGTCACCACCTAGAAACCCCTGGTTCGACGAACAATGCGAAGAAGCCCATGCAGCGAAACAAGAGGCATATAAAGCCATGCTGCAACGACGGACGAGAGCTGCTCGCGAAATCTATGAGCAGAAGAGAAGAGAGGAACACACGCTTTTCAGAAGAAAGAAGAGAGAGCACGGAAAGCGTGAGATCGAGGAGATGGCGAGATACTACCGCAGGAATGACGCCCGTAAGTTTTACAATAAGGTAAAACGAACATGCCATGACTACAAAGCCAGAGCAACGGCCTGCAGGGATAAAAATGGAGAACTGGTAGTAAAGTCGCAGTCGATGCTGAGGATTTGGAAATACCATTTCTGCAGACTGTATAACGGCGTAGATAGACAAGATACCGCTGTCAGGCAGAATGAGCCATTCGTAATGGACGACGATGTAGGAGAATTCCATCCACCCGACCTAGACGAAATCAAAACAGCGATATCAAGACTTAAGTCTAATAAAGCCGCGGGCGTAGACGGCCTGTCTGCTGAGCTTCTTAGGGCGACTGGAGATGAGCTGGTAAGGTGCACGCACCATCTCATTTGCAAGGTATAGTCGGAGGAAAGCAAAGGAGGATGGCAAAGGACTAACAAAGGCCTCGTACCCACCTCCTCGTGGTTCCATCTGGAGATTTTCTATGGAAATTGCAGACGGGGAAGGGCGAATGGCGAGCTTCCTGCGCCAAAAAACAAAATTAGTCGGTTGGGCTATGGCCTAGTAAGCCGTAACCGTAAAAAAACACAAACTCCGAAACAACCACAAGCCTCGGATATAACGGACCGGATTTATGTTGACGACCCTTGCAAAAAACGAAAAAAGGACAATGATCTTCGGCTTTGTACGTGGAATGTTAGGTCCCTAAACAGGCCACGTGCAGCCGAACAGCTTGCGGGCGCCCTAGACCGCTATAAAGCGGACATAACCGCCTTTCAAGAAACGCGATGGAATGGACCGGGTATAAAGCGGACGAAAAACTGCGATATTTACTACGGCGACTGCTATAGGGAGAGAGGGCAACGATTGTTTGGGTGCGGATTTGTTGTTCGAGGTGGACTAAGGCAAAAAGTCCTAAGCTTTCGGCATGTGAGCGAACGCCTCATAACAATCTGCGTCCCCGCCCCCACGGAAGACAAGGATGACTCCGCCAAAGATGAGTTCTACGAACGTATGCCCAATGTCCCAGCTATGACATCAAAATTGTACTAGGAGACTTCAATGCTAAGTTGGGTAAGGAAAGCATCTTTGAACGAGTCATCGGCAGACATAGCTTACACGACACCACCTCCGATAACGGACACAGGCTGATTGATCTTGCTACGGGGCGAAATCTCCTTCTAGCCAGTACGCGCTTCCCGCACCTCGATATACACAAAGGCACCTGGCGGTATTTTGATCAATCGACTACCAACCAGATTGATCACATCGCGATCGACGTCAGACACTCCTCCATTATTCTTGATGTTCGAACTTTCCGAGAGGCTAACATCGACTCTTGTAGTAGCCAAGATGCGCTTCCGGATATCACGACCAGAGTAGAGTAAGAATACAAAGGTTTGACGTCGGAAAGCTACTATCGTAAGAAACCGCTCGTGCTTTTACCGATCGCGTCTCCCTTAAGCTCTCTAATAGACCTCAATCCTCCACGCTATCAATAGAACAGCAGTAGAGCCTTTGCAAACAAGCCCTGAAAAGCTCTGCATCCGAAGTTTTGGGTTTCAAAGCTCCACCACGAAGAAACACCTGGTTCGATGACGAGTGCAGGAGGATTCATACAGCGAAGCAGGATGCATATAAGGCCTCGCTGCATAACAGAACAAGAGCAGCTCGTGAGCTCTACGAGTTAACAAGGATGGAGGAGCACAAGTTTCTTAGAAGAAAGAAGAAAGAGCACGAGAAGCGCGCGATTGAGGATTTGGAGAGGTGTTACTGCAGGCGTGACGTTCGAAAGTTTTATCAACAGATAAAGCGAACATGCCAAGGCTATAACGGAACGGAAGCCTGCAGGGATAAGAACGGACACCTAGTAGTAGAACCGCAGTCGATGCTGAGAATATGGAAAAATCACTTCTGCAGACTGTATAACGGCGATGTTAGTGAATATACCGCTGACAGGCAGAATGATTCATTTCTAATCGACGAAGACCGCATATAATTCTGTCCCCCTGACCTCGACGAAGTTAAGATTGCCATATCGAAGCTCAAGTCGAATATAGCTGCTGGCGCAGACGGACTGTCTGCTGAGCTCTTCAAGGCAGCTGGGGATGACCTGGTTGGGAGCATGCACCAGCTCATCCGTAAGATATGGTTAGAGGAAAGCATGCCCGAGGAATGGAATTTCGGAGTTTTGGAGCCAACTATAGAGGAATAAGTCTCCTTAACATCGCCTACAAAATCTTCTCTGCCGTTTTGTGTGAACGCCTGAAGCCTTTTGTAAATTAGCTGATAGGTCCTTATCAGTGCGGATTCAGGCCAGGGAAGTCCACCATCGACCAAATCTTCACACTACGGCAGATCCTGGAAAAAAACAATAAATTTCAAGTCGACACTCACCACCTATTTGTCGACTTCAAAGCCGCATACGACAGCGTAATTAGAGACAAGCTATACAACGCTATGTCTACCTTTGACATACCTGCTAAACTCGTCAGACTATGCAGGATGACTTTGGAGAATGCTCACTGCTCCATCCGAATCGGTGAACACCTTACCGATAGTTTTGATGTCAAAAAAGGGTTTAGGCAGGACGATGCGCTGTCGTGTGATTTCTTCAACATCATATTGGAAATGATTGTGCAAAAATCACTGGCCAATACAAGAGGCACAATCTATTTCAAATCCTCGCAACTCCTTGCATACGCCGACGACATTGATATAGTAGGTAGATCGCAGCAAGATGTCAATGAGGCGTTTGCGAGTATTGAGTTCAAGGCGGCGATAATTGTTCTGGCAGTAAACGAGGGCAAAAATATATGCTGTCATCAAAAAAGGACGCTCACCACCGACGTCTCGGCCAGAACGTATAAGTTCGAGGTAGTTAAGGACTTCGTCTACCTTGGCTCCGCAGTGACCTGGAACAACGACATCAGTTCCGAAATCAAACGCAGAATCACTCTTGCCAACCGCTGTTTCTTTGGGCTCAAGAGGCAATTGAGAAGTAGAGCCCTCTCTCGGAAAACCAAGGTGACACTATATAAGACCTTGATCATCCCAGTCCTCCTTTACGGCGCAGAGGCTTGGACCTTAACAAAAGCGGATGAAGATGCCCTTGGTCGTTTCGAGAGGAAAATTCTGCGCACTATCTACGGTCCCGTTTGTTCAAACGGTGTATGGGGGAGAAGATATAACGAAGAACTGTACGGGTTGTACAGCGACATCGGCCTGGTACGACGTCTACGGATACAGCGTCTAAGGTGGCTAGGCCATGTAGAGCGCATGGAAGATACAGCTCCGACCCGAAAAGTCTTCGAATCCGCTCCGAAAGGAAGGCGCGGCAGAGGACGGCCGCCTCAGCGGTGGTGCACGCAGGTGGAAAGGGACCTCAACCAACTGGGCGTGCGGCACTGGAAACAGCTGGCCAAAGACCGTGCCGGCTGGAGACGCTTGTTGGTTGAGGCCCAGGTTCACCACGGACTGAAGCGCCACCTAAGTAAGTAAGTAAGTACTAGTGTCTTCATGTGACACACGCCGAGTTCTTCAATTCAATTCAAGTCAGAAACCTCCTTGTTAGTTAGAGACTCTCCATTCAATCAAAGACCCTACAGTCAGTCAGAAATCCTCTAGTCAGTCAGAGACTATATAGTTAGTTCAAGACAATCCACTCGGTTAGACACTTTTATCAGTCAGAGACTGTCTAGTTAGTCAGAGACTCTCTGGTCAGTTAGAGATTTTGTACGAGTAGTTAGTCAAAGTCCATGTAGTTAGCCAGAGACACCCCAGTGAGCTGGCTTCTGCTCGATCAATCAGATCGGCTCAATTCAATCAGCATTCGCCTCCACCTTTCGCCGCTTTCCAGCCAGTCCAATGAGTCTCTTTAGCCCAAGCGGTCATTGGTTCACGGACTGTTAGCCGATTAGAGATTCAATTCAATTCGATTAATTTTCAACAAACGGGAAACTTCCCTCAACAAGCTAATCCCAAGAAACAAAATGAAACCAACTTCATAAGAGCGGCCATCAACCCAAAAAGGGGTAGAAAAAATCGCAAATAAAGGAAACCACCGGAGGATCCGTGAACAGATGTTTCTTCCCCCAATATATCCCAATCTGGTGACTTCCCAAGGCGATTATATGCATCGGATAGAACGACCGCTATAAGCATCCATTGCCTTGCTCACTACATCAATTCACAAAAGTCCCTGCCACCATATTCAACAAATTGTATTGCACAGCCTTTTACATAAATCCCGAACTTTACAACTCAATTTCCCTAGTTACGAAACTAGCAGCTTCTTCGCAACAACCGCATCGAATCTTATCTGCCATCCGTATTCGTACTGCTCGACCCAAAAACATTAAGCTCATTCGATTCGTCGTCAAAAATTCAATTTCCTTTCAGCGGAAGACCATCTTCAGTATCCATACCATTGGCTCTCCACTCAATCATCATCATCAAGCAACACGTTGTAAATAAAATCAAGCACAAGAGACACCCGAGGAACAATCGTCTCTGAATTTTCACGTAACGAAGTAGGAGTACTCGTATACCCGCCCGTGCTATTCTGAACACAATCAGTCGTACCGATAACAGCCAACTATTCTCGGCACATTGACTCCACTTAAAAGAGCTCCAACGGCGGATACAGCGCTATTCCTGTTACTTCTGGCCAAGAGTTCCAATCGGAGCTTCGCGCGATTTGAGTTCATTCCTTTGGGGGCCGATGGATACAGTTGCAACTGCTGCCGGTGGTGGTAGAATGGCCCGAGGAGTTGCCGGGCGTAATGGGCTACTCGTATTTTAAAATGGCTCTAAAATTGAGTCGTAAAAATTTAGTGCATTCAGTTATCTACATAATAAAAGGGTCATAAAGTTCAGATACTTATTCGTTCATTTTCTTTCTCTTTGGCTCTCGTCTTGTGATTTTGCAACGAATCCTGCTTTTTGGATGTGGTTCTTTTCCTATGACTTTGGTTTCGATTGCTGTCTTCGGTTCGTTGGTTATGAGCCTTCTCACTTGGTTTTCTGGTTTGTCAGACGGTTGGTACGACGAGCGTTTTATTTCTTTCGAAATATATTTGATTGGTAGTGTTCAGAGAAGGCGTTTGGCAGTGATGTCGGTGTTGACATGAATGATGGAGGGATGTGGTGCACGTTTTGTGGTTCCTGTGGCGTTTTGTGATTCTTGGTTGGAGGCAGGCTGTGGTTCTGTAACATGACGGCATTGTGAAAACATGATATCATTAAATTACATGTGAGCAGCATTTAATTCAGACAGGGGGGCCACAAAGTGGTATTTGTGGTTGCTGTAGGGGAATAATTAAGAGGAGCTTGAAGAAGGTATACTTGCGCAAAAGTGGCTTAGCGTTGCTATAGTTGAACTTGCAGACATTGAAAAGTTGTCAGAGATAACTACGGAGGCAAGTTCAAAAAGTACTACGAGTCGGGGGTGGCCGTAGTGCAGTGGTTAACATCATTGACCGCCGAGCGGAAGGTCTATAGTTCAAATTCACTTCATAGCCAAGAAAAAGTAATTCCTATACTTACAAAAAGTATGCAACGCAGTTGTGAGTGGAAAGTGACCAGACGTACTGCTGTAGGCATAACACTCACAGTATATGGTCAACCGAAATTCATCCTCTGCGTATGCAATATTAAAAGTACTCGAACGAATTACTACAGACTATAGCCAAACGCGGAATTTGGTCGGCTCTCGTCCTATCTAGGACAACCACCCCTGAGAGTAGTGAACGAACATCAACGACCCAAGCCACTGCACTCCGTTCAGGTTGTGTGCCAAACATCATAAGAGTATAACTCTTGAACCTGCGCGAAAACAAAAAAAAAAAAAACAAAAAAAAAATGTCAGGCCGTAATGGTCAGAATTGCTTCCGGCGTTGGCGCCGGCATCTTTGGACCAAAACGCAAGATCTCCAAGGCCCTGGAAATAAGTCCCAGCATCTTCCAAGCAGAACTGTATGCCATCCTAACATACGTCAATCTAAATCTCGAGACTGGCGTTAGAGGAGTAACCATCAATATACTCTCTGATAGCCAAGCAGCGCTTAAAGCTCTGGCTTCGTACAGTACGAACTCAAAAGCCGTCAAGGAATGCCATGACGCCCTACAAGACCTCGCCTAAAGAAACAATGTTAAACTTTGGTGGGTGCCAGGACATAAAGGTATCAAGGGCAATGAAATTGCCGACCAACTTTCCAGGAAATGTTCCAGCTATAAATATATGGGTCCGGAATCATTCTGGGGCCGGAATGTCTAAGATAAATTTCTTCTTAGACAAGTGGGAAAAATTGCAACACCTGTCCTTTTCGAACACCGGTTGGGGACTCCGTCAATCTAAACGACTCATACGACCCCTCAACAAAAACTCTAGTGACATACTCAAACTCAATAGGATGGATGTCAGAAGACTAGTCAGCTACCTAACAGGACACTGCGGTCTGAGATATCATCTAAACAAAATTAGCCTCTCGTCCGAAACTGAGTGTCGGCTCTGTCTCGAGGGCGAAGAGGGCGAGGTAAAAAAAAAAAAAGTCAGGATGGAATAAATCAGCCCTTCCAACCGCTTTTAATCCATCCATCCATCGTCCGTCTATGCTTGGCCAAACCGATGTCCCTGTAAAGTCAGCAAAGGTCGTCAACTGTATATGTATGTACTTTCCTTTCGGACCAAAATATGTAAGGAGAACTTCCTTTATACAAGGTGTGACAATCAAGTTCTGGGAATTTGTAAACAAATTAAGTTTTTCGCAAAATTTTATGATCGATCAACGTTCTTTCAACGATTCGGGGCACTCTTCATAATCCTCCGAAGCTAACTCGTCCAGTACCATGTCCTCTGCACCGCCCTGATGAGTATCCTTGAGGTGTGACTTCATCTTGGGATTAAAAAAAAAGTCGCAGGGGGAATATCGGGGACATATGGTGGAATGTTTTTTTTTTTGCCAACAGCTCTTGCACAATTAACGAGGGATGACCAACGTGATGCAAGATCTAGCCTTTCGGGTCACAAACGAAAAACACATACTCGCAACGTATTTACGATGAGAGGTGAGATGAGATCGTTCACGTGGATCATCTTCTACTGATTCACGGCCCTTCTTGAACCGTTATGCCCAGTCAAACACACGTATTTTCGATATACACTCGTCTCGGAGCACCACCTGCAATTTTCGGACGATTTCAAACGTTTTTTTCACCATATTTCATTAAAACCTGACCAGTCAGTCAGAGACCCTCCAGCCAGTCAGAGGTTTTCTAGTCAGTCAGGGATCTTCTACTCAGTCGGATACCATAAAAAATTAAATCACACGTTAAACACGTTCCTTGTTATGTGAGTCACTTATTTCTACGACGCCAATAAAAAAGTTTTTTTTTTTCGAAAAATACACACAACACACAAACGAAAATTGCTGTCGTCTACAACTTTGGATGAAACTGAAAGAAAGGGTCCCCATTTCTAGATTGATGTTGACGAACACAGTGTTGTCAGTTCTCGAGTTATGATTTAATTTCCGGAATATACTGGATTTTCATTACTTACTTACTTACTTAGGTGGCGCTACAGTCCGTGGCGAACCTGGGCCTCAACCAACAAGCGTCTCCAGCTGGCACGGTCTTGGGCCAGCTGTTTCCAGCGCCGCACGCCCAGTTGGTTAAGGTCCCCTTCCACTTGCGGGCGCCACCATTGATGCGGCCGTCCTCAGCAGCGCCTTCCTTCCGGGGTGGATTCGAAGACTCTTCGGGTCGGAGCTGTATTTTCCATGCGCTCCACATGGACTAGCCACCTTAGACGCTGTATCGTACCAGGCCGATGTCGCTGTACAACCCGTACAGTTCTTGGTTATATCTTCTCCTCCATACACCGTTTGAACAAGCGGGGCCGTAGATAGTGCGCAGAATTTTCCTCTCGAAACGACCAAGAGCATCTTCATCCGCTTTTGTTAAGGTCCAAGCCTCTGCGCCGTAAAGGAGGACTGGGATGATTAAGGTCTTATACATATAGTGTCACCTTGGTTTTCCGAGAGAGGGTCCTAATGAGACCAAAGAAACAGTGATTGGCTAGAGTGATTCTGCCTTTTATCTCAGCGCTGATCTTGTTGTCGCTGGGCATCAGTGAGCCAAGGTAGACGAATTCCTTGATCAATTCAAAGTTATATCCGCCCATGGTGACGTTCTGGCCAATACGTCGGTGTTGTTCGTCTCTTTTAAGATGAAAGCAGATATTTGGTCTTACCCTCATTAACCTTGAGACCCATCTTAGCCGCTTCTACCTCAATGCTTACAAAGGCCTCATTGACGTCTTTCTGTGTCCGTCCAATCACGATAATGTCGTCGGCGTACGCAAGCAATTGCGTAGACTTGAAATATATCGTACCACTTGTGTTGGCCAGTGACTCTTGCACGATCTTTTCAAGCACGATGTTGAAAAACTTGCATGACAGCGCGTCCCCTTGCCTAAATCTTTTTTTAAGATCAAAGGTCTCGGTTTGCTCATTACCGACCTTAATGGAGCGGCGAGAATTCTCCATTGTCATCCTTCACAGTCGGACGAGTTTGATAGGGATGTTAAAACTGAAGATGGCTTGGTATAGCTCATCTCTATACACGCTGTCATATGCAGCCTTGAAATCGACGAAAACGTGTCGAGTTTCGATTTGGTATTCCTGGGTCTTCTCCAAGATCTGCCGTAGCGTAAATATTTGGTCTATTGTGGATTTACCCGAATCCCGACACAGCCATGTCATCGAACGTGTTTTTCACGGTGTTTCTCCTCAGCGGGGTTCTGACAAAACCCCCTGTAGTAAAATTGTCATGAAAAAGCTTCTCGAAATTCGCCGTTCGGAACCGGCAATAAAACTGTAGGTCCCTTTCACCTATGTGAAAATGAAATCACACACAACATGGGTGATTTGAGAGAAGCTCGGCTCAGGTTCTTCATGGACTGTAACGCCAACATACATACATTGTGGATTTACCTGGCCTGAAACCACACTGATAAGAGCCGATCAGGTTATCCACAAATGGTTTCAGGCGTTCACACAATACGGTTAAGGAGACTTATTCCCCTATAGTTGGCGCAGTTATTGGGGGGGGGGGGGGGGGGGGTATCTTGTCTATCATCGCCGTTATACAGTCTGCAGAAGTGGTATTTCCAAATCCTCGGCATCTACTGCGACTCTACTACCAGTTCTCCATTTTTATCCCTGCAGGCCGCCGCTCCGGCTTTGTAGCCATGGCATGTTTGTTTTACATTATTGTAAAACTTATGGGCGTCATTCTTGCGGAAGCATCTCTCCATCTCCTCGATCTCACGGTCTCCGTGCTCTCTCTTCTTTCTTCTGAAAAGCGTGTGTTCCTCCTCAGCAGCAGCATGGCTTTATATGCCTCTTGTTTTGCTGCATGGGCTTGTTCGCATTGTTCGTCGAACCAGGGGTTTCTAGGTGGTGACGGTTTGATACCCAGCACCTCTGAGGTAGCGTCTCTGTCGGCGCTCTGGCAATGCGCCCATTCCTGTTCTATTGTTTGCGCTGCTGTGGGCGGATTTTGAGAGAGCTTGGAGGAGACACGATCGGCAAAGATTCTGGCAGTCCCTTACGATTGTAGCTTGCCGACGTTAAACTTACGTGGTCCCACTCGACTCCTAAGCATTCTTGATATCCACATTCGTACCTTGGCTACAACAAGGTAGTGGTCGGAGTCGATGTTGGCCCCTCGGATGGTTCGTACGTCGAGAATACAGGATGAGTGTCTGGCATCGATCGCAATGTGATCAATCTGGTTGGTGGTCGATTGATCAAAAGACCGTCAGGTACCCTTGTGGATGTTGAGATGGGGGAACCGCGTGCTTGATACAAGGAGGTTTCGCCCCGCTAGGAAATCGATTAGCCTAAGTCCGTTGTCTGATGTGGTGTTATGGAGTCTATGCTTTCCTATGATCGACTCAAATACGTTCTCCTTGCCCAGATTCGCATTAAAATATCTTAGGACTATTTTTGTGTCGTAGCTGGGGGATTGGGCATATGTTCTTTCTAGGAGATCGTACAATTCTTCTTTGAGTCCATCGTCCTTTTACTTCCGTTGGGGCTTGAGCGCATATTAAGCTAATGTTTCCAAATTTAGCTTTGATGCGGATTGATATGAGGCGTTCGCTTAAATCTCGGAAGCTCAAGACTTTTTGTCGCAGTCTTCCTCGAATAACGAATCCGCACCCGAATAGGTGCTGTTTGTTCTCCTTGTAGCAGTTCCCGTAGTAGATGTCGCAGTTGATAAATATATTAAGTATGAGAGCATCTCAAACTATTCTCTGTTACTTACTCATAGACATATGTAAGCAGAGTAAGCTTAGAGGTACGCTTGAGTCATTAACATATTGTGAGTTAGTCTTAAGATGGAGCAAATAAAGTGCAGTCGTGTTTCAACATATTAATGGCGACGAGGATTAAAAAAAAAAAAAGAAGGGGAAAACTAACAAGTATGTAAATAAATGGACACATTGAAGGAAAAAGAATTAAAAATTAAAAGTGAAAGTGAAAGTGAAGTTAAAAACGAAGACTCATTAATAAATAAAACTATGGCGTTTGTTGGAACAATTGAGTTTTTTACACCGGGCGAAAGCTTTATAGATTATAAAGAACGTCTTCAACATCTTTTCGCTATAAATAAAATTGTTGAGGATAAATTAAAAGTGTCATATTTAATAACTTTGATCGGCCCAGAATCTTATAAAATCATAAAATCATTGACAGATCCGGATAAGTCGGATACGAAAACATTTGATGAGCTTATTACCATAATGGGGAAGTATTTCACCCCCAAAGTGAATTTAATTGCCGAAAGATTTAAATTTTACAAAAGGAATCAAAAAGTGCATGAAACAATAAATGATTACATACTTGATTTGAAAACGTTAGCTCAAACATGTGATTTTAAACAGTTTCTCGATGATGCTCTCAGAGATAAGTTAGTTTGCGGTATTTACCAGGAGAGTATTCAGCAAAAACTGTTAAATGAGTCGGCGCTCACATTTGACAAGGCATGTGAGCTGGCCAAAAGTATAGAAATGACAAATAAACAAGTGAAGGAGATGAGACCGGAATCCCATGACACAATCGACATGTTGAATTATCGGTATCCACCAAACTCACAACGAGGAAGAACACAATTAAGAAGATCAAGCTCTGAGAGAGGATCGTCGTACGAAATGAGACCATCTAGACAAGTGCAGCACAGCAATTACGAATTTGGAAAGAGGGATTGGAGAAATGCGGTTTGTTTTAATGGTGGCCAGAAAGGTCATTTAAAAAAAATTGTAGAAAAAAAACAGATGTATGTTAATAACAAAAATACTAGTGTAAATTATGTAGATAATTATATCACAGAGAGAATAAATGAATTATCACTAGGGTAAATAGTTTGGCTCAAGTTGTACGGTTTCATGTAAATAATGTAGTTATGGAAATGGAAATTGATAGTGGTGCATGCTCAACAGTAATTAACTATAATACTTATAAAAATCAATTTTCTAAGGTACCAATTACAAATGTTACGAGGCAACTAAGCCTCGTAACAGGACATGAGGTGGAACTTGTGGGAAAAATGTAGGTAAAAGGGATGTGGTCGATTTATCAACCTTTCATATTTTAGAGATGTTTGTTATAAAGTCGTATCGCAACTTTACGCCTCTTTTGGGGCGCGACTGTTTGGATGTTTTGTTCCCAGGTTGGAGGGAAAGTTTTGTGGTAAACAAAGTGGATGATGTGGTAGAATCGAAGGTAAATACAATTTTGTTAAAGTTTCCGAAAGTTTTTTCCAAGGACATGAAAGACCCAATTATCGGGTACAGTGTTCAGTTAAAGTTAAAAGAAAATGTGACTCCAATTTTTTCAAAACCTTATTCAGTCCCTTTTGGTATTCGGGACAGAGTAGATACAGAGATCGATAAACTAGTATCTTAAAAAATGTTAATACCTATTAAATATAGCGAGTGGGCTTCTTTCAATGGTGGTGGTGCCTAAGAAAAATGGTGATTTAAGGCTATGTCTTAACTGTAAGGTGGCTGTAAATAAATCAATTGAGAATAGTATTTATCATCTTCTAATAATGAAAGAGTTATTTACAAAGTTTGTTGAGTGCAAAGTTTTTTGCGTTCTCGATTTGACAGGAGCCTATTTACAACTAGCCGTACATGAAAATTCTCAACATTTATTAACTGTCAATACTAGGAAAGGGCTATATAGATTCACTAGGGTACCTTTTGGAGTTGCAGTTGCTCCCGCTGAGTTTCAGAAAGTTATGGAGGAAATATTAAAAAGCCTGGATAAAGTGGCCATATACTTAAACGATTTGCTGGTTGGAGGGATTGATATTGAGGACTGTGAAGCTAAGGTAATAAGAGTTTTAGAAAGATTGCAAAATCATAATGTCCGAGTTAATTGGGACAAGTGCAAATGGTTTAGATCCGACGTGGAATATTTAGGACATGTCATAAGTGGTGAAGGATTCAAACCCAACAAAGAAAAAATTCGCGCTATTGTGGAAGCTCCGAGTCCAAAAAATGTTACGCAGTTAAAAAGTTTTTTTGGCATTATAAATTTTTACAATAGGTTTATACCTGATTTGGCCACTAAATTACGAAAGTTATACGATCTTTAAAAAAAAATAATAAATTTGAATGGAGGCCAGAACATGAGAGGACTTTTAATGAAGCAAAGAAACTTTTAGTTAGTCATAATGTTTTAGAATATTTTGACCCAAAGAAACCAATTGTTTTGACATGCGATGCTAGCCCATATGGTGTAGGGGCGGTGCTTGCTCACATAGTCAATGGCGAGGAAAAGCCGGTACTATTTGCATCTACAACACTAAGTAAGGCTGAACAAAACTATTCGCAAACTCATAGAGAAGCCCTGGCAATAATTTATGCGGTTAAAAAGTTCCATAAATATCTGTACGGTCACAGGTTTACCATTGTGACAGACCACTAAGCGCTCAGAGAAATATTTAATGAAAAGAAGGGACAATTAGCAGTAACCGCTGCAAGACTTCAAAGATGGGCTATTCAATTATCCATGTATAATTTTGAGGTTAAATATAAAAAGGGTTCACAAGTAGGGCATGCAGATGCATTATCTAGGCTACCATTGATAGGATCGACAAATATTTCAGAGGATTTTATCAAAGTGCTTCAGTTTGGCCCTGATAACATGAAACTTCTTAAGTTAGAGGATGTCAAAATCGAAACGAGTAAGGATTTTATTTTGAGTAAGGTTTATAGTTGGCTTATCAATCGGGACAATTCAAAGAATGATGTGGAAACGAAATATTATATAGAGAAAGCTCAAAGTTTTTCATGTAATGATGGTTGCATTTATTATGGGGACCGAGTTGTTATTCCAGAAATGTTGAAATGTAGTGTCCTTAGAATGTTGCATGATACACATGTTGGAATGACAAGGATGAAAATGCCGGCGAGGAGTTATGTCTGGTGGAAAGGCTTAGAGGCCGATATAGAGGAATTTGTTAAATGTTGCCCAGACGCAAGATTTCACGAAATTAGCGGAGAATTCGAACTGGATTCCTTCTTCTTATCCGTTTGAGAGGGTTCATGTTGATTTTTTTGAAATAGATGGGCTAAAGTTTTTGTTATTAGTAGATAGCTTTTCTAAATGGATGGAGATTGCTGAAATGAAAAATACACAAGCTGAAAAAGTGATTTGCAAATTGCGCGACTGGTTTGCAGTCTTTGGTTTACCAACTCAGTTAGTGTCCGACAATGGACCTCCCTCTCAATCTGCGGAATTTATTGAATTTTGCGAGAACAACGCAATCAAGGTTTTAAAGAGTCCACCATATCATCCTCAGTCGAACGGACTGACCGAAAGAGCAGTTCAAACGGTAAAACGAGCTTTCAAGAAATTTTTGATCGAAAAACAGTCTGTTAAAGGTCTGACTTGCAAAATTGATAATTTTCTGCTTAAATACCGAAATACTCCCACAGTTTCCACGAATCAAACGCCTTCAAGTATGATTTTTAAATTTAAAACAATAACGTTATTAGATATTTTAACATCAACATCTAAAAATAAAACGAATTCTGTTGAGAATGCAAGTACTAATACACATAGATTAAGCTATTTAGATGGAAGGGTTAAATTCAAAGTGAAGGAAAATATATATTATAAAAATAACTTTAAGTCACATGGAAAATGGATTCCAGGATATATTATAAAACAAATTTCGAAATCATTGTATAAAATATCAGTAAATGGGGTTCAAAAGATAGCCCACATAAATCAATTAAAACAAAGAAACTATTCCGTACGATTTAGCCCACATGTTACTCTAATAAATAATAACCCCAAGACAGAAAACACTATTCAGAGTCTACCACAAGGTGAAGAGGAAAATGAGGAGTTTCACAGTGCGGAAGAAGAAGAAACTATTAATGATAGGGAAGAATTGAAAAAGCAATTTTAAAAAGATCGACAAAAAATTAATCTGAGAATGAGACGTAAATAGCTGAAGTTTCGTAATTATAAATTCAAAATAAATTGTTATGTTAGTATCTATTAACATTGGTATTTGAACACAACAAATATTCTAATTTTAGGGTAAGTAAGGAGGAGTTGATATATATATTAAGTATGAGAGCATCTCAAACTATTCTCTGTTACTTACTCATAGACATATGTAAGCAGAGTAAGCTTAGAGGTACGCTTGAGTCACTAACATATTGTGAGTTAGTCTTAGGTTAGGTTAGGTATATGGGTGCCCTATTGACGTAAAGTCAAGGCTCACGCAGACTACGTTGAGTCCATTGTGCCCACCTGTTTTGTTTAACCCGTTGATACCTATTCATTTACCGTCGAGCTGAACCAACCAGACGAGGATAAAAATCTCAGTATTCTGTTCAGCCCGATATTACCTACCTCCTCTAGTCCCGAAAGGAAGTATCTTCCCAGGAAAATATTCCTTTTTTGGGCTAGCACCGGGCATTCGCACAGCAGGTGACGAACGGACTCAATTTCCTCTTCGTCCCTGCAGCTTCTACAGAAGTCATTGTGGAGCTGGCCTAGTCGAGCTGCATGATAGGATAGCATGCAGTGCCCGGTGAGGGCACCGACTGCCAGTCGAATGTTCCCACGATTGAACTTCAGCAGATTTTCCGTTCTTTTCTTATCATAGACGGGCCAAGTCAATTTCGCCGTTGCGCATGTATCTAAGCGACACCAGCGCTTATTGGCTTTCACCAATAGCTCCGTCTGTATCTCCCTGTAGAGCGCACTGAGTGGTGCCTTGGCCTCAGCTGAGATCTGCGCAATGTTAGCACCTGATCCCACCCTAGCCAATTCGTCCGCCCTCTCGTTTCCGGAGATATTCATGTGACCAGGTACCCAGCAAAGGGTCACCTCATTTACATTGGATATCTCTTCTAACCTCTCCTTGCAGAGTTTGACGAGTTTGGATCTTATCCATGCTGCCTGCATAGCCTTAATGGCTGCCTGGCTGTCAACATAGATGCTGATCCTTTTTCCTGTAATATCCTCTTTGCTGATCATGTCCGCCGCCTGCTTGATAGCGAAGACCTCAGCTTGGAAGACACTGCATCCATCATCGAGCCTGTAGGAGCGATGCATATCCCGAGACTCAAAGTAGACTCCGGCACCTGTGCCAACATCCATTTTGGATCCGTCGGTGTAGAGTGCCAGTTCACTTTCCGTGCGTACCAGATCACCGGTCCATTCCTCCCTGGAGGGAATTCTAATAGAGAATCTCCTCTCCCAGGAAGGAAGTCGGGTGACATAGTCCGTTACGGTTCTGAATCTCGAGACAGCCCATCGATCCAAGACTGATGCATGTCCGTGAGGACTCCTTTTCCAGACACCCGATTCCTGTAATCTTAGCGAAGTTCTGGTTGCGGCGATCATAGATCCCGTCACCGCCAGCCAGCCAGCTCTTTGAACCTTTGACACACTCTGAAGATGACACTTTTTCTCAAGCGCCTTCCACCAGACAACCGAGCCATAGACTAGGATAGGTCTCACTACCGCAGTGTACAACCAATGTACTAACCTGGGTTTGAGGCCCCATGTCTTTCCAAAGGCTACCTTGCACGAGTATAGTGCCACATAGGCCTTTTTGATTCTTTCCTCAATATTTTCTCTCCAACTAAGTTTGGAGTCCAGGATTATGCCCAGATATTTCGGAGATTTTCCAGGGATCAGATCTATACCATTCATACGGGGGTAGGTGTATCTTGGTACAGATTTTCTCTTTGTAAAGAGTACTACCTCTGTTTTCGCCGGATTTACTCCACTAACGTCAGTGCATAGCTTAGTCTATCGCTGAGGACCTGCGTAAATTTTCCAGAGACCAAAATGGCAATGTCATCGGCGTAGGCCGTAACATTAAAACCCTCCGTCTCCAGAATCTTGGCCATTCCATCGACCACAAGGAGCCATAGGAGGGGTGACAGAACGCCACCTTGTGGTGTACCTTTATTTACCCTCACCCTTCCGCATGCTCTCCCTATCGTCGAATTTACTATACGAGTACCCAGCATTTGCCCAATCCAACTACATACACCCGGGTTTATTTGGGCCATATGAAGGCTGGACACTATTGCCTCGGTACTAACGTTATTAAAGGCACCCTCAATGTCCAGGAAGGCACCTAGAGTGAATTCCTTGATACTGAGCGATTTTTCTATCGTAGAGACTACCCTATGCAGAGCAGTATCCACCGATTTTCCCCTTATGTACGCATTATGTGATTGTGACAGATAACCGTCCCCAATCTCTTCCCTTACGTACAAATCTATTATTCGTTCCAGCGCTTTCATCAGGAAGGACGACAGACTGATAGGCCTGAAGTCCTTTGCAGTAGTATGGTTGACTTTACCCGAATTGGGTATGAAAACCACCCTAACTTCCCTCCACGCTTGAGGAACATAACCCATCCTGAGGCACCAGGAGTAGATGCGCTTCAGCCATGGAAGAATGACTTCGCATGACTCCTGCAGCATGATCGGAAAGATCCCATCCATTCCCGGTGCCTTGTAGGGGTCAAAAGACTTGATTGCTCACAGGATCTTATTCTCCGTAACAATCTTATCGACTGTCTCAAGTTCAATACATTCCCCTGGCAACGCGTCCGCCGAATTGAAGATTCCTGCATCCTCGCAGCCAGGAAAATGACATTTCAGTAGTGAATCAAGCACGCTCTCGTTTGAGTCTGTCCAGCTACCATCAGATCTCTTTATAGAAGACATCTGTGTGGGAGCTTTTGCAAGGACCTTCCTCAGACGAGCTGCACCCGTACATGATTCAATAGAGCCGCAGAAGCTTCTCCAAGAGTCCTTCTTGGCGAATCTAATTTCTTTTTGGAGTCGCTTAACACTATCTCTATAGGTTGACCATTCAATGGCCCCCTCTTTTGCCAGGTTCCAACTGAGCCTAGAGATACGAAGCCGCTCCGCTATTTTAGCATTCCACCATGGTGGGTGGTTTCTTTTACCGGGTCGTCTGTTAGGACATGCCTTCTCAAATGACCGATTTAGCTTGCTGGTAATTTTTAGTACCATCTCATCGATGTCTTCTGTGGAGTCGGGGTTCCCATCCGGAGGTCGGTTAAGGGTCCCACCCAGCTCCGCGTTAAACCTCTGCCAGTTCGCCTTCCGGGGATTCCGGAATACTTTTCTATCCGGCCTACGGACATTCAAGTCGAAGAGGATCCAACAGTGATCAGACAGTGATGCTTTGTCAGATACTCTCCAGTTTGAGATCTCTGCAGTACCGTTATCATTTATAAGCGTTATGTCTAGGACTTCCCTTCTGTTACTAGTAATAAATGTTGGTGAATCAACCCGATTACATATAACTAGGTTAGTACTAAGGACAAAACTGAACAAAGCCTCACCCCTACTATTGGTATTAGAGCTACCCCAAGTAGTGTGATGGGCGTTAGCATCACACCCTACGACTAAGTTCTTCTTACCTTGTTCGGCCATTGCGATCAATGACCTTGTTTCCCTAGAGGGGACGTCCGTGCCTTCGTCGTACGGTAGGTAAACCGAAGCCATCGTTAGTGCATCCTCCTTTCCCGTAACCTCCACCACCGTCTGGTCACCCGAGCTGATATTAGTTAACATTAGTACGTGGAGATCTTTGCTAGCAACGATACAAGTTCTAACCTTGCCTTCGCTACTGTTATAAAAGAGGCTGTATTTCGATGACCCTAATCCCTTAACCCGATTATGGAGGATCCATGGTTCTTGGATCAGGGCCACATCAAGCTGCTCCTTGTTCATAAGCAGCATGAGGTTGGCTGATGCGGCCTTACTGTGATGCAGGTTTATTTGCACTACTTTCATTTTCAGTAGTACTGTCCTTCACCACAGCTGCCGTACCGCCAGGCTGCGCCTTTTTCATGAGTCTCACAGGAAACTCACCAGCCCCGAAGAATAGGCGCATATGCCTCTCTTTTTTCATCGTTTCCGGCGGATCCTCGATAACGAAGATTATGCTCTTTGTGCCATCTTCGTTGCTCTCAATTGCGACTACTTCCCAGTCATCCATAGGGACCGCTGGGTTTTGTGCTTTTAGAAAGCCGATGATCTCGCTTTTCTCGAATTCCATTTCCGGTACGCTCATTTTGGCTTTAGGCCTCTCTGGTACCTCGTCCAGCGGGACTGCCTTTAGTGCAGCCCCCTCCCACAGCTTGAAGGTGGGTACGACCTTCTTCGCAAAGTCATGCGATAGCTCGTCCTTGCAGTCCAGCCTACTCACACCTCGCCTCCAGTTAGTGAGACCAAACGTTGGCGCAGTTTTCCCAGCATTCCCTCGAATGTGGTCGAAGATCGCTCTAGCCAAGGCTTTCTCGATCATCTTCCCCTGTTCGAAGGTATACTGGCCACTCGGCCTGCCGGAATCTATCACAGCTAGCTGTAGAGCATTCCGAGCAGCCCCTCCGAACTGCACTGCTGTGTTGATCTTCACTCTTTTTGATGGATTTCCGGCTTCCTCTTGGGATCTTACCCTCTTCGCCTTGAAATCCTCTCTTCTCTTAGGAGCTGGCACGGTTTCTGGTTTGCCCTTACCAGTCTTATCGACCGCGTTAGAGGCTACCTTAGTAGAACCTGCCTTAGCGGCTACAGTCCTTCCCGTGTCCTTGGTTTTCAGGTTCTCACCTTCGCCCAGGGTCTGGGTGCAGCTAGAACCCGCCTTTTCGGCTTCGGTTCCATCCGGCCCAGCCCTCCGCTCCCTTTTCTTGGGGGGATTTTTGGTCTTTTTATCCCCCTTGCCTTCTCTGGCTTTTTTGCTGGATGTGCCCTTGTCAGCCCTTGGTCTTGTTAGGACATCCTTGGCAATCACCTCTCCTGCCCAAGCGAGCTTCTCCTTCTCCATATCGGAGAGCAGGGGTATGCCCTTTTCCTCAAGCAAGCGCTTAAGGTGTACAGCTTTTTTGTACTCCTTAAGCCTCAGCTTCCCTTGAGTTAGTTTCTTGGGTTTCTTGGCATCCTTTTTCCGTGCTAAACTTTCTTGGGCTGTCTCTTCAGAATCAGCGAGTAATTCCTCCTCTAATTCCTTGGAGATGACCTCGTCTAACACGCTGGATCCCCTTGGTTTGGCTTCTTTCTCTCTGCCACTGGCCACGGCAAGTAGTGCGTCTGCCACCGACTCGAGAGAGAGCTCTTCCTCTTTGCTTCCTTTTTTTGGTTTATTATTATTGTTTGAAATTTTGTACCCACGAGTACGGCCGGAAATATGGGTCCACTCCGACAGAGCCGCCGAATATCGGAGTAAGGCATTTGAATACCTTAGGCCTCGCCTGTGAGTTAGTCTTAAGATGGAGCAAATAAAGTGCAGTCGTGTTTCAACATATTAGCAGTTTTTCATCCGTCTTTTGCGTGGTCCATCCCATCGCACTTCTTGGAGTGCGGTTATATCTGCTTTATAGCAGTTGAGGGTTTGCTCCAATTGATCGCCTGCACCCGGTCTGTTAAGGGACCTAACATTCCAGGTGCAGACTCTCAAGTCCGATAGTCGTTTGCAGGGGTCGTCAGCTTTGTATCCGTCCGTAGCCGAGGCTTGTTGTCGTTTCGGATCAAGTAGGTTTTTACGTGATGGGGATGTTACCCCAACCTGGAGGTTCCACTTTCCTCAGGAACAAGGGGTTGGGTCGCTGCACACATTGGTTCACTACCTGGCGGGTGCCAGGGTAACTATCAAGGGGGTAGGGGGGAGGTGGGGCAGGCGGAGGCTGTGTGTTAACTTTGATTGAGCAGGGGCAGAGATCGAAGCTGGCGTTTGCCATGTTAAACGCGATCAACTTCTTTGCTCTGTTTGCTCGCTTCCTCCACCCTGGGAGCGATTTTCGTATCGGTTTTTTTTTTTTATGATGGAGTCTCTTTGAGCCACCAGAAATGTTGAACTTGTCGAACGTCTGCTCGGCATATTGAAACGGAGACCCTCTGCTTCACAGAGTGCAACATGAAGTTTGTAAGGTAGTCGGCCCTCCATAGATCTTCTAGCGAAATTACTGAATTGTCCTGTATCAATTTGCGGTTGTCATAATGTAGAAATTGTTCTGGAGAAACAAAGTCACTAAGGCGCATTCTCTCATGTTAACGCTCATATTCTTCTTCTTCTTAACAGGCGCTATAGTTCGGGGTGGTGAACCTGGGCCTCAACCTACATGCCCCTCCAACTAGCATGATCTGTTTTTTTTTTTTTTTTGTATAGTTACACCCCCACTCAAAGCTAAGGCCTTATCACGTTTGAACGTTGTGCGCGAGCGAGGGTAACAGGGAGAGGGAGAGTTTCATTCAGGTTTACACACAACCTGAACGGAGTGCAGTGGTTTTGGGTCGTAGATGTTCGTTCACTACTCTCAGGGGTGGTTTGTCCTAGATAGAACGAGAGCCGACCAGATTTTCGCGTTAGTTATAGTTCACGGTAATTCGTTCGTGCACTTTTTGGTGTAAATATTGCATACGCAGAGGATGAATTTCAATTGACCATGTTTTTTTTTTTTTTTTTTACATTTTAAAAGCATTTTATTAATATTTTTCCAAATAACTTATTCTAGGTAAAACGCTTAAACCTATCTTAAATATCTTATCTATTTAACGTAGCATACTGGACCTGAACGGGCACTCTAAGCTATACAGTATATGTATTTTTAATTTTGTCTTTCGACGTCTATTCTATTTGTTGTGGAATTCGTTTATTAGTTTATTAGTATTAAGGCTAAGAAAAATTAGTTAAAAAAACTTAGCATATTATTAGTGAGTATAACCTTAAAACTAACTAAAACTAGTAATCCTAATCTAGCCTATCCTATTTTATCTGTATGTATATACATATATATATATACATATATATGTACATGCATAGACATGTATATATAAATATATATATATACATACACATATATACATAACTTACAGCTAACCTAATTAACTTACTACTACCTAACCTATATTCAGCAATTGGCCTTTTATATAATGTTTTTTTATGACGCTAGGCCCAAAGGATTCAGCGACGGAGACTGTACAAGCCACCAGAAACGTTGCGTTTGTCGAGCAACGTCTGCTCGATCCCGATCTGACATTGCCATACTGAAACGGAGTCGCCCCGGCTCACGGAGTGCTACATCCCGTTCGTAAGATAAGCTCTTTTCCACAGACCTTCGGGCCACGTGGAAGATTAACGGAATCGCCGATTTGTCCTGTATCAGTTCGCGGTTGTCGTAATGTAAGAACGCTTCTGGGGGAACAAAGCCGCTAAGACGAGCTCTCTCGTGATATAACTCATTTGGGTAATAAGCCCCAGATATCAAGTTATTGGTCGAAGTCATCGCCCTTGCAACGTGACTTCGAATCAATTTGATCAAAAAGTTGTCAATCCTAATAATTTTGGCTCTATTGTATAGGACCTCGTTGGGATAGTATTTTATGTACTCGGATTCTGGTGTTCTGTGCAATGAGAGACAGGTCCTTAGACATTGTCTCTCAAACACTCGAATCCTTTCCATCAGGCTTGCACTCACATTGAACCAAACGGGACATCCATAGGCGATCATGGGCCTGATTAAAGCCATGTAACAGATTATTTGTGGTGGCGTAATTGGTTGAGTCGTCGACTTTTAATGCAGTACGGATGTTCAATTGACCATGTACTGTGAGTGTTATGCCTGCAGTACGTTTGGTCGCTTTTCATTCACAACTGTGGTGCATACTTTCTTCCGTATAGGAATTGCATTTTTCTTGACTATGAAGCGACTTTGAACTATAGACCTTTCGCTAGACGGCCGATGATGTTAACCACTGCACCACGGCCACCCTTTTCCTATCCTTTTCCACTGCCGCACACCCAGTTGGCTGAGGTCCCCTCTCACCTGTGTACGCCATCTTACGTGCGGTTGTCGTCCGTTTCTTCGTGCCTCGGGGTTGGATTCAAAGACTATCCGGGCCGGAGCTGTGGTGTCCATTCGCTCTATTTGGCCTAACCATCTTAGGCGTTAAATCTGTATTCTTCCCATTCTGGGAAGGCTACGAACCTACCTACCTACCTACCTTCGTTCGTTGAAGTGAAGCACCTTTACCTGTTGCTTGAAACTCAAAATACTTCTATTCTGCTAAGGTTTTGTGCACTTTCACGGCTTATAAGAAAGTCACAAAACAAAAAAACTTCTTCATCCACTGATAGGACCCACTGGCAGGCGACAGATGAGCGGAAGTAAATGCGAAACAGAAATCTGTATCGCAACAAAATAAACAAATCGATTTACGAGTACATCACATTCAGTTCGCTCCATTGGTGCTCTCGTTGACTTTTTTTCTCTTTTGTTTTTCCATTCATCGCCTTTTAACTGTGGAATTTAGGAAATTAAATTTTCATAAGAAAATTCACAAGTCACTCTCAGGATTCTCCTCCTCGAACGCGTTGTCCTCGTTGCGCGGCAAATCAATTTGAGAGCAGACGAAGCTGAGTCAAGACCGAAAAATGCTTTTGTGTGATGCCATGATGCCATGACGCGGTACCATTTCGATAAAATCACTTTATCATTAAAAATTCCAATCACTTGTCAACATGAATGATAGAGGGAAGCGTGTACGGTGCGGTTTGTCATCTAAAACAATTAACGGGAGGGAATTTCACAGTCGATGGAAAAACTTAAACAAAAACAAAAAAAGGAGCAAGGATGCAAGGATTCGAGTTTTTTAATATCGACGATTAGTGACGGTCTATTGGGTATTCCGCAAACAGTTTCAGTTCGCCGACAAGGACGTTTTCTGTCAGACAAATGATGGAACGAAAAATTAAAACATAAAAAAAGGAGGACTTAACGAAGGACGAAACTTTGAGACATTGTTTAATCAATTTATTGGGAAAGCGTCATTGATTCGATTGCTTCTTACAATAAATTTCATTTCACCAAACACGACGACAGGGATATTGGCACAAAAACCGGAAGAGACTTGGAATAGACAATAGAGACTAGGAATTGGAGACAGTTCACGGTCTGGTTGATGAGTGGCAGTGATGGTTAGAATGAAACTGATGCTATACTAGTGGTCAGTGATGGGCGCCAGTCCCGACAAGGAAGAAATCTCTGTTTCGTGTTGGTTCGATGAATTTAGATTCGATTTCAGATACTACCGTTTGGCGTTCGGATGTTTTGTTTTTATTTGCTTTTGCAATTGTTTTGCTATTTAGATGGGAAATCGGAAACCAAGAAAACAAAAAAGGAAATCCTTTTAGAATTCTATTTCACGGATAGATTTACATACGCCAAGATGTGAACGGTGAAAAAGTGTTCAACAATTTAAATACTATTTACCTGTATACATATAACTTTCCTATGATAGAGGCAACGTGGCGCAGTGGTTAGTATGTTGGACTCTCAAGCAAGATGAGCGAGTTCGAATCCCGATAACGCCAACGCCATCGAAAGTTTATTTCGCGGCGTCCCTGCTCGGCGGGGTACTGGCAATACCCCCAGTAAAAAGCTTCTCGACTCATGCGGAATCAGCTTTAGAACTGTATAAGGTAGGTAGGTAGGTAGGATCGTAGCCTTCCCAGAAATGCGAAGAACACACATAGGCCAGGGAGGCCCGTTGTGCAGCTACGAGGGGGCTTAGCCCCCTATTCGTGGAACCATTTTGTGCTTCTTAAGAAGTTGAGAAGATCAGGTATCCCTACTTGCTGAACCTCTGTCAGTTCGTTAAGGAAATAAGAGCCTAGGTATCGTTTCCTGATTGTGCAGAATGCCGGGCAAGTGCAGAGAAGGTGGTGAATGGATTCGACCTCCTCCTCGTCTAGTCAGCTTCTGCAGAAATCATTCGGAACTATACCTAGTTTTTGCGCGTGACTGCCGATAAGGCAGTGTCCGGTGATGACACCTATGACTTTGTAGATGTCCGTTGACTATCGAGCCGAGACCAGATCTGCCTGGTGATGAGGCAGGCCCATCTCAGGTTCGTCTCAACCCTGGCGAGATTTAAGAGTTTGAGTCTAATGGTTGCAAGAGGTGTTCCCCCGCGTGCCATGACTGCTTGTTGCGTCGTTCCTTACCTGGCGAGTGTGTCGACCCTTTCGTTGCCTGAGATGTCGCTGTGTCCTGGTACCCGTAGGAGTTGAATGTTAAACTGTTCAGCCATCTCGTTAAGAGATAGGCGATTTCAAGGCTGCTTGGCTATCCGTGAGAATGCGGATATTCGTAGTGGATATCACGTTCCACTTCAGCCAGTACAAGGCCTCTTTTATTGCCAACAGTTCCGGCTGGAAAACGCTGCAGTGATTTGGTAATTTTTTGTTTGCAGAAGAATCCACTACCCACCCCGTTTTTGGTTTTAGACCCGTCAGTGTAAACGTCTACGCAGTATCTGCGGGATTGAGTGTGGCGGGTTCAGCTTTGTCTGTTCGGGTAAATCGTCATGAAGATTTTTTCCAAGACCGTGGTGGGTTCTGTGAGGTCCAAGTTTACTGCCATGGTTGTCCTGTTATCCAGGATGGAGGAGTGGCCAGTGACATAGCTCGTCCATTTCGAGTTGGCTTTTAGTCTAATGGCCGTGTGTGTGGCAATTTGCTTGCCAAAAATATCGAGTGGTGTAAGGTCGAGTATCGTGTTAAGCGCAGCCATTGGGGTGGACCTGAGGGCCGCGGTAATGCACATACTAATTAATTTTCTTACGCAACTTTTTGATTTTTTAAAAAGACTGAACTTTATTAACTAGCCTAGCTTAATTTTTAATTGTCGATGTTGCGGAGTTCCTGGTGTCAGATGTGGGGTGTCTGGTGCTGACGATGACTTGACCTCAGTCTGCTGGTTCTGATGAAGGACCGGATGTTGATCGCCTGAAGCTGATGAAGAACTCCGTCGTGAGCACTCTGACGACTGATGGAAAGAAACTGCACTCTGACGACTGATGGAAAGAAACTGCACTCTGACGACTGATGGAAAGAAACTGAAACTCAGATTAACATTATGTGCCTTATATAGTATGTGCTGTTCTTTGACAGCGTACCTTTGGTGGACTTTGAAGTTATCACATAAATTACTTTTGCTGGACTGTTCTTTGACAGCGTCCCTTTGGTGGACTTTGAAGTTATCACATAAATTACTTTTGCTGGACCTTGGACTTCTTATACAGATCACGAAGAATATGCCGACGCAGCTGCAACCACTTGACTTCGACTAAAAGCATTTTGCCATTAAGTCGCAGCTGTGTCAACAATGACCGTTCGTGTCTATTGGTTTCTCCACAATTATATATGTTGCATATGATTTGACCGCAGCTTGTTTACATTGCTTACGGAACAAACCAATGCTCTAAGATATTGACTTACACGCCAACCTTTGTATCTTCTCGAGTTCTTTGTGGTATGTTGCCTTGTCCACCAGACTATCACTCCAAACATTAGTATTGTTCTATCGACCGTGATGTAGATCCATAGGGTGATCTTGGGGTTGAATCCCCATCTTTTCCCTATGGCTTTCTTGCATGTGTACTGTGTAGAGAGCTATTGTTGCTTTTTTAGCTCTTTCGATTGTGTTGCTCTTCCAGGTTAATTTCCTTTCTAGTATAATGCCAAGGAATTTGGCATTAGAGGAATAGTTTAATCTGGTACTTAGCAAAGTGATAGGGATGTGTTCCGGGATTTTATGCTTTTTGGTGAATAGCACGAGCTCCGTTTTCCGGGGATTCACCCTGAGCCCGTTGCTATGCGCCCATTTGCAAAGGATTGAGAATGCCATTTGCATACGGTCATTCAATGTGGATAGGTATTTACCTGAGATTGAAATGGCAACGTCATCAGCGTAGGCAATAACGTCCAGGCCTTCTTTCTCCAGTCTAATTAGTAGTTCGCTTATATGTAACTACATTCCAGAGAACAGGTGAGGTAATAATAGGTAATAATATCTCGCTGATCAGCTCTATAAGAGTTCTCTCCACCTTTAGCTTTTCTAGCCCTTCTATTATTGCTTTCGGAGTGACGTTGTTAAAGGCGCCCTCTATGTATAGGAAGGCTGTTAGAGTATATTCTTTGAGATGGATTGATCTTTCGATTTTCCTCACTAATGTGTGCAGAGCTGTTTCGACCGATCTACCCTTACAGTAGGCGTGCTGTGCCTTAGAAATTAGGGACGGATCCAAGTTGTGGCGTATGTGTAAGTCAGCCTTTCCAAAGTTTTTAGTGCAAAGGATGATAGACAAATAGGCCTTAGATTCTTGGGGGAAGTGTGAGAATTCCTGCCGGCCTTGGGGATGAAAAGCACCTTTGCGCACTTCCACTTTTCTGGAATGTGACTCCAAGCTAGGCATCCTTTAAAGATAATCTCTAGCCATGGTATAGTCCATTCCATAGTTTGTGTGTGAAAAAAAAAACTGTAGTAGGTCCCTTTCACCTGTGTAAGAAGTAGATCTGGCGCTTCATAGGCTGTAACGCCACCATGAATCAAGCTTCCCTTTGATGCTTTGCGGAGCGTTCAGATCTAACACGCCACTCATTACTCGGCATTGTTGTGCATTTACTCCTCCATTTCATTAGCAACAATGACCATTTGTTGTTTACAATGAATTTTCCTCCAAATCCTCTATCTCCCATCACTGCGTTTATGACAGAGCTTAATGGCAGTCGTGATGCTCTCATAAATCATGAACTCATACATCACTATGTACAGATATTTGTCCGCGTTCGTTTGTATGTATTTCAATTTGATTTTATTGAATGTCGACGCCATGGAAGGGAGCAGAGATTTCCGCTTCCACCAGGACTACGAGGAGACTTCCTGCTTTAATGACATGGTAGAAAGGGTAATTTACCATTATCTCCAGATGTCACAGAAATAAGTTACAGCAGAGTATGGTGACATGACAGAGGGGAGCATAAAGTAAAATCGACAAACATCCTTGGGTAGATGTCATGACAAAACAGAGACTGTGAAGGCTTTAAATCACCCATAAATCCGATATATCGCGTAACTGGCTTTTCATTTGTCTTCCCAAACAATTGTAATCTTATTTCCTGAAACCAACCTCTTCCTGTTGTCTGCCTTGGAGTCAAGCATGGAATGATGATGAATTTTCGGGAACACGCATTCGAAATATCGTTGACATGGTAGAGCCACAGAAAGCAAACCACAACGTAGGGAACAAGGATGAAAGGGAAAAAACCAAATTCGATAAGGTTGAGAATCCTTATGAGCGGCGTGTTGAATGTGGAATTGGGAACTTAAGAGTCTGGAACAGGAGAACATGAACAATATGTACATATATGTATGCTTATCCTCTCATGATTTATGTATTTATGCAGTTCCGCCTTTATGCTTGGAAGGTTGTCTAAGGAATCGTGAAATCCAGACACGTGCCAAGCTGGGAGGAATGTTCTCCAGTTTTTTTTTTTGTTGTTATTTTCCAGAGAACAACTGATAAGTGTAACAGACGTACAGACAAATCCGTTCTTTTAAGCCCTTAACTTGTCACAATTGTACAGGAAATCGACACATTGTTCGCTTCTGACTGTGAATACTTAGCATTTTCATCCTTCCGACTCAAAGAGTCCTTTCTTTCTCTCTACAAACTGTGAATTTCGAATTGGGTTATCAGATTAACCACGGCACAAGGAATTTTCAATGTCAAGCGATAGATTATCCACATGGCATTAGAACTGAGTTGACTTCCATCTAGTTCACTTCAGTTTAGCTGTGGATGCTATACGATGAGATTGGATTTAACGACATGAGATAGTGGTGAAGTATAATGCAAAGTGAAAGGATGTACGTTTGTCTGAAATCTTAATCCCCGATCACTCCGTAAGAGCTAGTAGAAAGGAGTGGATTTGTATTTCATTACCATTGCCATTGCAGGACGACAGGTCTTGTACGAAGACGAGTTGTCTGCTGCATACATTAAAGGATCAGTGACTGAGAAAACTCTATAACCAAAACTCATAATCAATGCTCATATGGGGAATCATGTTCCATGTATGAACGCAAAGTTACATAACCATAACATGCTGTATATCTCTCGGATCAATACACGAGTATCCTCCAACGTCATTCACTATTGTCCAATTTGTAAAATATTCAAATGCCACCCATGTGGTGGTGTCCACAAACCAGATCAGTAGTGACGGTATGTGGAATCGTATGGAAAATATGTACATATGATGTCCATATCCTTGCATTCGTATATGTATACGCTATCACAGGATGTGATTTAGGAAATCGTATGCGTTCTGGTAGCAACGAAATGTTTGCTATTGTACGCTTGCTATGGAATGACAATACGAATGTTCCAATTAATATGAGGGCACCTCTCTTCGTTAGCTGGGCAAATGGATGCGGGATGCGTAATCGGTATCACCAGGAATTGGCATTGTTCATATCTATTTGTGGGGAATATGGCGGCAATAAATTGTCTATGCTGTTTGGCAATTTAAAGTTGTCGGAAGGGCGATATAATGTGTATGGTGTTTGGTTGGTTAGCACGTGCTAATTCGAATTGAAACTGACACTTGACACCGCGGCTAGAGATCGGGAATCCTTGATGGGTTTGTTTGAGATGGATGCATGAAAATGGAATGCTTTATTTTGTGTTGTTACCATGCACGCAGAGCAGGAAAATATTGACTTTAAAATGCAGGTCAGAAATGTCAATGCCCTATCATTAATTCTTACGAGCACTTAGTTTGTTCTCTATTTATGCAGACCTTGTCTCTACGTATGAAGTCAAGATTCCCTAAAAGTCGATTGGAATGAAACGGCAAAGTTTTGTGCCTGTAGTGTTCCCTTAACAGCATTTTTGAGCGTACCATCCACTACGAAGTCTGGTACAAGAATCAAATATAGCTTTTTTGATTCAGACTTTTTACGAATACGTCATCCTGCACAAGGTGGCGAGTTGGGCGGAAATGTCGAATGTAACCCTCTACACAATGATTCCAACTTTGCTCCCACGATTCGAAGCACCAGAATTATGTATAATTACAGCCTATTTGACCTTCTCTACACCGCTCTGAATTCCCTTGAGCTATAGGGTGGATGCCAAATATATGCTGTCATTAAAGAAAGACGCGCAACACTGACGTCTTGGCCAGAACGTCACCTTCGACGGCTATATTTTTGAAGTAGTCAAGGACTTTGTCTACCTTGACTCGATAGTGACAAGCAGCAACGACACCATCGCTGAGGTAAAACGCAGAATAACCCTTGCCAACCGCTGCATTTTTGGGCTCAAGAGGGAACTGAGTAGTAGAGCTCTCTCTCGAAAAACTAAGGTATCCCTCTACAAAACCTTAATTGTCCTGGTCCTCTTCTAAGGCGCTGAGGCTTGGACGTTATCAAAAGCGGATGAAGAGGCTCTTGTGCGTTTCGAGAGAAAAATTCTGCGTGCAATCTTTGGTCCCGTTTTTGTAAACGGACAGTGGAGGGGGAGATTCAGCCAAGAACTATACGGGCTGTAACTAGCGCCATCTAAGTAAACTAGTATAGGGTGGATGCGGCGATGTTGGAATATTTTTGTTTTTAACCAAAAATTGTTGCACAAGCAACGAGGAATGGGCTGGTGAATTGCTGTGATGCAAGATCCAGCCCTATTTGGTGAGTTCAGGACTCTACTACAGAACCATCCGGTCACTGTCTGTTCGATAGGAACTTGGTATTTACTATGAACGATGCCGCGGTATGAGGGGTGGCGGATGCTCCTTCATGTGGATCATCTTCTACTGGTTCACGGCCCCTCTTGAACTGAATTGCCTAATTAAGCCCACGTGTTTTCGACATATATTCGTCTCCATATACCACCTGCAATTTTCGGAGGATTTCCGAGAGTTTTATACCAGATTTCACTAAAAATTGATTCACAGCCTGTTGTTGCTCGTAATGTGAGTCACTCATTTTTACGACGCCACTAAAAAAGTTTTTCTTTTTCGGAAAATACGCACAACACACAAACAAAATATGCTATCGACTTCAACATTGGATGAAAACTGAAAAAAGGGTTCCCTTTGAACATTATAACTTATTATTGAGACTGTTCTCGGCCAAGGATCAAGGAGATGGAAAACTCCAACGGTTTGCATGCATTTTGGTGATATTTGCCTACAAGATGTCCGAATGGAGAAACTGGAAATTCATCGTTTGTGGAACGATTTAACACACATTACAATAACACAAATTTTGCGGGGGGAGACATGTTCACTTGTTTTGAACCTCCCAGTAGGAAGTTATTGTTATTGATTATGCGAATTTCATTTTTTGACATATCTCCACGTTTCAAAGTCACCAAAATCCAAATCCAAGGTTTTTATAGAGATATATGTATGTGTGTGTGTGTGTGCTTATGTGCGCATGTGCGTTTCGGAATTTCCCGCTCGATTATCTCGAGAACCAAAATTGGTATTGACATAAGATTGGGTTCAATCCACGCGTAATTACGCAACTTAGTACTGAACAAGCTTTCGGTGCAGCTGTTTTTTTGTTAGAAATTAAATAACTAAAAAAAAGGCAAAAAATTAACAACACGCGGTGTTCCCAAGCGGTCCCCCATCTAAGTACTGACCGCACTCGATGCTAGTTGATTGCGGTGATCGGACGACAACCGTTACATTTTTCCTTGCATTTTAAATTCATTTTATTTTCAGAAAAAAATGATAACTAGCTTACGCGCTAGAAAAAATTACTAAAACTAGCTCATATCATAACTATATTACGTGTCTTACTGACCCTAAGCGGCACTCTAAAACAAACAATATGTATTTACTTAACCTCTGTCTTTCGACTTATTAATATTAACAGAAAAATAGAATACTTTTATTTTTGTGCTAAGAAAATTAACAAAAACTTAGCGTAATATCAATTGTAGGGGGTTATCATAACATATTATTAAAGACATTTTTCTTTGTGATCCTAACCCAGCACACTAAAGCGGCCTACACACACGCTACGGATCGAATGGATCGGTTGCGATTCAAATAGATCGTTGTGTGTGTGTGGTAGTTTGCTACAGATCGCAAATTTTCAAATGAGTTTGATATTCTTGCGATCGGTAGCGTGTGTGTGGCGCGGTTGACGATGCCTAGGAAACGTCCACCCGAAGTTGTTAGAGTGCATCTATGCAGTCTGTTTATATGTTTATGATTGTATTTATGATTCATATGTGCACAAATGTATGTTTTAAAACTGTGAACATCGAATCATAAAATGAAACAAGCAATAAACACTCGCAGGCAGTAGGCAATAGAATTATGAGAACCTCATTCACATATTTGTGAATGCATGTATCTATATATGAATAAGTTATTAGGATCAGAAACCACTCCTGCATCCACAGTGAACGTTCCTTTTTCATTATCCATTCTTTTCTTTTTCCACACAAATAAACACCACACAACAAAATTATTTTTTCTCCGCGATCCATCCTTACTCGACGGCGAACAGCGTGAAATGAAGAACGTATACTGATCCACAAGTGTGTGGCGAAATGAGTTCAAACAGATCCATTCGATCCGTAGCGTGTGTGTAGGCCGCTTAACCTAGAACGGTACAATCTTAAGCTAGAGTTTGTAGCAAAAAGCACATGTGCTCATACTCCCTCTCTCTCTCACACACACACACAGTCTCTCTCATACTCTCTCAGTCATGGTATGCGAATAGAACAGAAGAACAAATTCAGAACAAAAGACAGAAGATAATTGAAAGAAGACAAGAAGAAACTGAATAACAGAGAAGAATTAGAACAGAAAAAAATAGACAAAGAAATCAAAGAAGAATAAACGAAGAAACTGAAGAACAAAGAAGAATAAGAACAGAAGAAGATAATAACAGACATACATTGAGTGTTTCACTAGGCCCAGCAAGAGGACGAAGAATTCCATGGCATAATCTGCTGCTTACTCGTATATATAAAACTTAAATCTAACTAAAACTAGCTAATTCTACCTTTATCTACCTTAACTAAAATGCATATACAAAATTATATATTATGCATATATATAATATGTATATACATTTTTTTTTCTTTTTTAATTTTACGATTTTTCATTTTTTTTTTTTTACACTTGTAGTCTACCTTAGCCTACCCTAACCTACCCTATCGGAGTCCGCCAATGACGTTCGGCGAACCTGCCTTGAAGAGGCTATATTAAAAGATTCCACTAAGGAGTCCGTTAGTCACCAAAAGCGTTGATGCTGTCGAACAACGTCTTCCCTATCTCGGCGAGAAATCGCTCTACTGAACCTGAGGCGCTCGGGCTCACAGACCACGACGTCAGGTTCGTAAAGGAGCCACCGGCTCCACAGAATTTCGGGCCACATGGAAGATTAGCGGTACCGCCAATCTATCCTGGATCAGCTCACAATTGTCAAAATAAAGAAATGCTTCCGGAGGCACAAAGCCGTTCAGACGCACTTTTTCATAATTCATAGAATTGGGGTAGTAAGCCCCAGAGCAGGTTATTGGTCGAAGTCATTGCCCTTGCAACGTGATCTCGAATCAGTTTAATCAGAAAGTTATCTATCCGTAAAGTCCTTGCCCTATCGTATAGGACCCCGTTGGGATATAACTTTCTGTACTCAGACTCTGGTGTTCTGTGTAATCCAAGACAAGTCCTCAGACATTGTCTCTCAAACACGCGAATCCTTTCCATTAAACTTGCGCTCACAATAAACCAGACGGGACATTCATAGGCAATCATATGCCTGATTAAGGCCATGTAGCAAATTACCTTCACACTAGAATCAAGTTGGCTGTAGTGAAACAGCCATCTTGTCAGGGCGAAAGCGCCCCGGGCTCTTTCCAAAACAGCATCTACATTTTTGTTAAGATACAGATACTGATCCAGCCAGGTCCCGGGGTATCTGACTACACTTTTACTCGCCAATGGACGCCGATGATTGCGAATTTTCGCCAACGTTTTCTAGTGTCCCTAGAGGCCCTAGACAGAAGCGTTCTGAGTAAAATAGTCTCTGATTTCTGGAAGTTGATTTTCAACTTCCAGTCGTCACAGAACTGCTGACTTTTATCGAAGTCACGTTGCAATAAAATGCCAATGACCTCGATCGTTGGACCTGATCTGTACGCAACCAAGTCATCTGCATACGCTATTGAATGGTGAAAAGAAACTATCAGTTCACTGATATAAATGCTGAAAAGGATCGGCGAAATTATTGTACCCTGTTGCAATCCGTTTTTAATTTCAAATGTTTGAGCAGAAGTTAAGTTGGCAAGTTTCACAACGAACTTTCTACTCATTAACATATCATGAATTATACATATATACTTCCTTAGGCGGCGCTAGAGTCCGTGGTGAACCTGGGCCTCAACCCGCAAGCGTCTCCAGCCGGCACGGTCTTTGGCCAGCTGTTTCCAGCGCCGCACGCCAAGTGGGTTGAGGTCCCCGTCCACTTGCGTGCGCAACCGTTGATGCGGCCGTCCTCTGCCGCGCCTTCCCTCCGGGGTGGATTCGAAGACTCTTCGGGTCGGAGCTGTATTTTCCATGCGCTCTACATGGCCTAGCCACCTTAGACGCTGTATCCGTAGACGTCGTACCAGGCCGATGTCGCTGTACAACCCGTACAGTTCTTCGTTATATCTTCTCCTCCATACACCGTTTGAACAAACGGGACCGTAGATAGTGCGCAGGATTTTCCTCTCGAAGCGACCAAGGGCATCTTCATCGGCTTTTGTTAAGGTCCAAGCCTCTCCGCCGTAAATTAGGACTGGGATGATTAAGGTCTTATATAGTGTCACCTTGGTTTTCCGAGAGAGGGCTCTACTTCTCAATTGCCTCTTAAGCCCAAAGGAACAGCGGTTGGCAATAGTGATTCTGCGTTTTATCTCAGCGCTGGTGTTGTTGTCGCTGGTCATCAGTGAGCCAAGGTAGACGAATTCCTTGACCACTTCGAAGTAATATCCGCCCATGGTGACGTTCTGGCCAATACCGCGGTGTTGTCCGTTTCTTTTAGATGAAAGCAGATATTTGGTTTTACCCTCATTAACCTTGGGATCTAAGCCGCTTCTACCTCAATGCTTACAAAGGCCTCATTGACGTCTCGCTGTGTCCGTCCAATCACGTCAATGTCGTCGACGTACGCAAGCAATTGCGTAGAATTGAAATAAATCGTACCTCTTGTGTTGGCCAGTGACTCTTGCACGATCTTTTCAAGAACGATGTTGAAAAAGTTGCATGACAGCGCGTCACCTTGCCTAAATCCTTTTTTAACATCAAAGGTCTCGGTTTGCTCATTACCGTCCTTAATGGAGCAGCGAGAATTCTCCATTGTCATCCTGCATAGTCGGACGAGTTTGGCAGGGATGTTAAAACTAGATATGGCTTTGTATAGCTCATCTCTATATACGCTGTCTTATGCAGCCTTGAAATCGACGAAGAGGTGGTGAGTGTCGATTTGGTATTCCTGGGTCTTATCCAAGATCTGCCGCAGCGTAAATATTTGGTCTATTGTGGATTTACCTGGCCTGAAACCACACTGATAAGAGCCGATCAGGTTATCCACCAACGGTTTCAGGCGTTCACATAATACGGCAGAGAAGATCTTTCTCCTTTCTTATGGACCGGGCGAACGATGCTGAGATTCCATTCGTCGGGCATGCATTCCTCCGACCATACCTTGCAAATGAGATGGTGCATGCACCTTACCAGCTCATCTCCGGCCGCCTTAAGAATCTCAGACGGCCTGCGCCCGCGGCTTTATTAGACTTAAGTCTTGATATCGCTATTTTGATTTCGGGTGGACTGAATTCTGTTTCATTGTCGTCCATTACGAATGGCTCGTCCTGTCTGAGACCGGTATCTTGTCTATAATCGCCGTTATCCAGTCTGCAGAAGTGGTCTTTCCAAATTCTCAGCATCGACTGCGACTCTACTACCAGTTCTCCATTTTCATCCCTGCAGGCCGCGGCTCTGGCTTTGTAGCCATTGCATGATCGTTTTACCTTATTGTAAAACTAACGGGCGTCATTCCTGCGGAAGCATCTCTCCATCTCCTCGATCTCACGCTTTCCGTGCTCGCTCTTACTTCTTCTTTAGAGCGTGTGTTCCTCTCTTCTCTTCTGCTCATAGATTTCGCGAGCAGCTCTCGTCCGTCGTTGCAGCATGGCTTTATATGTCTCTTGTTTTGCTGTATGGGCTTGTTCGCATTGTTCTTCGAACCAGGGGGTTTCTAAGTGGTGGCGGTTTGAAACCCAGCACCTCTGAGGCAGCGTCTCTGACGGCGCTCTGGCAATGCGAGCATTCCTGCTTTATTGTTTGTGCTGCTGTGGGCGGATTTTGAGAGAGCTTGGAGGAGACACGATCGGCAAAGATTCTGGCAGTCTCTTGCGATTGTAGCTTTCCGACGTCAGACTTACGTAGTCCTACTCGACTCCTAAGCATTCTTGATATCCTCATTCGTACCTTGGCTACAACAAGGTAATGGTCCGAGTCGATGTTGACCCCTCGAAAGGTTCGTACGTCGAGAATACAGGAGGAGTGTCTGGCGTCGATCGCAATGTGATCAATCTGGTTGGTGGTCGATTGATCAAAGGACCGCCAGGTACCCTTGTGGATGTTGAGATGGGGGAATCGCGTGCTTGCTACAAGAGGTTACACCCCGCTAGGAAATCGATTAGCCTAAGTCCGTTGTCGGATGTGGTATTATGGAGGCAATGCTTTCTTATGATCGACTCAAATATGTCCTCTTTGCCCAGTTTTGTATTAAAATCTCCTAGGACTCTTTTTGTGTCGTAGCTGGGGCATTGGGCATATGTTCTGTCTAAGAGATCTTAGAATTCTTCTTTGAGTCGATCGTCCTTTTCTTCTGTTGGGGCATGAGCGCATACCATGTATGGTATCATGCCCCGCCCTGAAACCGAATTGGTTATCCGGGATGATGTTTTTGTCCTTAGCTCATTTGGACAGGGCTCTATGGATTACCTTCTCGAAGACCTTGCTGATACTCGGAAGGAGACTTATCGACCGGAGATTTGCCGGATTAGAGGAGTCTTTGCCCTTCTTAGAGATTCGTTGGACCACCGCCGTTTTCCAATGCACCGGATAATATGCATTATTCAGTGCATTGTTGAACAGGATGGTTTAGCTCTACAGCTACTGGTGGAAGGTGCATGAGCACAACATTGGATTTTTTATTTTTTAATGACATTGTTGCGACGCAACATGTAAAGATGCTCTTTTCGTCGTCAAAACACATCGCCCAAACTTGAAGAAGCCGACGGCAGAACAACAGTCTGGGAGCCCAGGAGTATCCTCTAATCAACAAACAAAGGGGCGAAAGTGGAGTGATGCAGGCGAAACAAAATTTCTATGTTTCATGTTTTGCCTGTTCCAACTCCGCCCATTTGCACATGCACGCAACACATCTGCATCAGCAAGTGCACAAACGCATGCATTGGTAAACACGCCCATCAGACGGGGAGCGCAGCAACATCGCATCAAGATCAGCGTAAGGTCAATTACCTAATCAGCTGAGCGATCATATCATCCGTGATCCATAAAGAAAAAACGGCTTCAACACAGCCAATATTTATTGGCATTCTCAACGGCTCAAATTAGCTATCTAAAACGAACTTTGTACAAGTGTGGTCGACAAAATAAATAAGAATTAAAGCAAACTCATCATCATCAACATCTCATCAGCACCTTCATTGGCGATGGCATTGTTAGCCGTATAGTCGTCGACCTGGTAAAACCATGGTTCTTGATTCGCCATTGTTCGATATCATTTCGAAGGTAGAAGTGGTGAAGCAGGGCTCTATTCTCCAGGTCGTGGTTCGGGCGAATGCTTTTATTCACCTTATACACTTCCTGGTAGACAGCCCCCACTGTCGCCACTTTCTCCTGAAGATCCTCAATCACAAAAAAGTCGCCACCTAGGACGGCGCTCTCTGGATCGATGTTGACTGTTCGTAATAAACGTTCGTTGTCTGACGTTCTGGAAGCTTTAGATCCTGAATGTTATTCTAAACTTTTCTCCGAAATATTTTATTTAACTGCGGAAACATATTCGCGCTGTTGGATTTTACAGCGCGAATTTTGTTGCTCCAGTGCAGACTTATGGCTATTTTATAGTTCTCTTTAATTAACTGTCGGAGGTTTTTAATCAGTGACTTCAGGGTCCTGACCGCCGACTTTTGTCTGTCGGTAAACCGCCTGTACAAGAGTTTGAGTCTTGACAGAAGTCTACTTTTCTGTCTGTGTAGTGCGTCTATGGTCGCGTTGCGGTATACGTCCGTGGTATCGTAATGCCGTTGGCGTGGTATCATTTTGTCCATCGTTTGTTTGATAATTTCGTCCATATGTTTTAGGTGCCTATCAATTTGGTCATTTGATAGGTTCCTATTATTTGGTGGAGATGAGGCACTCGAAGTGAGTGCTCTCGTCAGGCAGTTGGCAAAGCGTGTCCAGCGTGCCCTGCTATAATCGCAGGGTTACGTGTGGACATACTCTGCCATTTCTGCAAATTCGTCCGGCATTTTAATTACGGCACTAAGTCCGCAATGGTCACTGTCATACTCAACGTACGTAAACAGTTCGTAGCCCATTCGTTCGTGTCAGCCAGTCTCAGTCGTGAGTCAAGCAACATTAAATCCAGATAGGCGCCGCTTCTAGAAAACTTTAGTTTGTACTCAGTGTTATGCAGTGCCCACCAATGGCTTAGTAGGCTCCCTCTAGTGTTGGGTACATTATTGCTCCAGTCACCATGTTTTGCATTTAAATATCGGGCCAAAACATAAAAGTTTTCTGCCGAGTCTAGGCGCAGAAATCGAAAAAGCATTTCGAGCTCTGCAATGAAGATATTGGACTGAGGTGCTTTAGGTGCATAGGCCGATACTATGTATATCCTCCTTCCGTTTCGAAGGGGGATACACACAACACATGCCTCTAGCACCTGGAATCTCCGCACTTACTGGAATCACTGCTATATATAATTTTATGTTTAATATTATTTTTAATGAAGATCGCGACACCTCCGCCTTGAGTGGCATTGGGTCGGTCTCTTCGTATTATATTGTAGGAACTGTGCCGAATTTTGTGCTTCTGGTTTAGCTTAGTTTCGCTAGCCAGAAACCCATCAGGGCTTTCTTCCTGCAACAGGTTAAAAAGAACGGTGCGTCGCTCGATCCTAATCAGTGAATTTACATTCACAGCCAGGATCTTCAGGAAACTCTCTACTGGCGTATTCATTAGGACTGTAGAAGCGCTAAGCGCAGAAACGAGTAGAGCCTGTCCACTCGTCCCGTCCGCTCTTTGATCTGCTGCTGGCCGATCTGCCCTTGAATGGCGAGCAGAATGGGTAGCAGTTCCGCCTCGGCCCCCGGTGCCTTAGGAACGGGTACCTACGTTGAGCGTAGGTCAAATGGGGTGTGACGGCTGAAGAATGAATACCCCTCGAGGGGGTATCTTCTCGACGTTCTGTCGAGCTTGTCTTATTTGCTTAATGTACTGGAACGTAAAACAACAGTGTTTTACACTGGAAAACGTAGCGTCCTCCAATACAGTCTGAAATGTAATTATTCTCACCTATGTATATAATATTTGCACCTATCAACTGCCTGCCTGACAGCGGCGGCTTCGCTTCCTTTGTTGTTGTTGCTGCTGTGGTTCCTGTTGCTGCATTTGCTGTTGTTGCTGCTGCTTCATTGGCTGCGGCTGTTGTTGATGTGGTTTCTGCTGCTGAGGCTGCTGTTGCTGCTCCCGCTGCGGTTGTGGTTGTTGCTGCTGCTTTTTCGGCTGCGGCTGTTGTTGTTGTAGCTTCTGCTGCTGGGGCTGCTGTTGCTGCTCCCGCTGCAATTGTTGTTTTTGCAGCTGCTTTGACTACGGCTGCTTTTGTTGTTGTTGCTGTTGCAGCTTACGCTGCTTTTCAGCCTCCTCCATCTTCCGGACTTCGGCCAATTTTTCTCTCACGGCTTGAAGTTTTTGTTGGAGAATTTCCTCCTCGACTTCAAGTCCGTGGCGTTCCTCTTCCGTCTCTGAAGATGAGAGGAGAGCGAACGAGTTGCTCTCGCCCGTGTAGCGACCCTCTCTACCTTCGGAGAGATAGGCAAAGTCAGCCTCATCGGGGACATCTGTTGCTTGTTGTTTTTGTTGCTGCTGCAGAGCGGCTTTAGAAGTTGATGGCGCCCCTTCCCTCGCCACGGCCCGCAGCTTCTCTTCCGAAGTGGAAAGGGAGGGGCGCTTCACCAGGTTAGGAGTGGGGTTCAACCTACCACCGCGTTCGGTGTAGCGAAATCGCATGATTTGGTGGAATCATCCGATTCTGGCGCGGTACGATATACGGGTTTCTGCCCGTCGCCTGACATTTCCTCTGTTACTTCCATTATCTTAGAAGTAACAAAAGAAAAAAAAGTGTGATGTTGATTTCCCCAACCGGGAATTAATCCGCCGACCGATGCTATCACGACCATGCACTTCGTGCTATTGACGATTTCGCGGAACAATCGTCAAACCACGCACTTATACTCATTATTCACTCTTTATTCTCACACTGCACAAAGTCAAAACACGTCCGACCAGTACAGCTGTCCGTGATTGACTGATATTGTCGACTAACCTTAGGTCAGTATGTGACCAAGGGGATTTTTTGGATGAAAATCATGTCTGTTGTATGGGAGCCCCCCTTAAATATTGATTTTATTCTGTTTTTAGTATTTGTTACTATGGCGGCAACAGAAATACATCATCTGTTCAACTGTCTAACTGTCACGGTTCATGAGATACTGCCTGGTGACAGACGGACGGACGGACGTACCCTTTGGGTACGGAGCCCTAAAAACGATTTTTTCAGAGTTCGGAATAAAAAGAATTTGGAATTTAAACGGACTATCTCTACACCCATTTCAAATAATTTCACTACAATTTCAATGGCATGTGTTCTTTCGTGTTCAGTTTGTTCAGATTTCTTATGCCTCACCTTCTTTCTTCACTTATGCTGAACCTAATCGCCTTTTCTGACAATCCGTCGACAACTAAGAAGAAAAACCCAAACGAATCCTTGTTGAATCGCTCCGAATTACTCGACAATTTACGATTGCAGTAGTGCTGCTGTATTGCAAACACCAAACCCACCGATAATCAACTCATAAATCATGTCCTTGACTGTATGAGTGGTTTATCTTCGAGAACCTAAATACAAATCCTTTGGAGCAATCTCACCATGTTTTTACGCTCCCTCAGCAGGACAAATTTGTTTTTTGGCTACACATGGTCTTACTCAGCTTTGTTCCTTTAGTCTCGATTTGATTTTGTTTTCAAATCCTTCGCTTAGTCCTGTTCATTGTCCTCGAACTGTCGGTGTGGCCGGCGGCGTCAAGTTGTCTTCTTACTGTAGTGTGTTCTCATTTTGGCGTGTGTTTCGTGCCAAAGTATCTCATGTTTTGTTCAAGTGAAAGGAAGGATATCCGATGGCGAGAGTTTAAACAAACAAAAAAGTACATTTTCTCGAGAGGAAACGAAATGCACACGACCTGGTTTGTACTCAACTTGCACGAACTGTGAACAGAATGAGTTGCGAACAAGAACCCATGAGTATGGCCAAAACATTGTACTTCCTACCATTCTCGATTCATTCATTTTCCTCACATTGACTTTTTACCCCGCAGTGCTTTTGAAATGTCTTAGCGAGTGAGCACGTAACTCCGGTTGACATCATGAAGGATATGTGTTTGGGATTTTTGTTTGTGTTTCGATTCTTTTTCTACTTCCTATTCCTTTTCGTTTGGTTCCGGGCGTGGCGGGTGTAAAAGTTTTAAATTTTTCCAATTGCCCGAGTTGGCAGCGCCACATCCTGGAACTCACGTTATCAACGATGGGACAAAGCAGTCGGCGGCTGGAGTCCTGGATAGATTTATGGCCTGTCAGATAGTTTATGTATTATGTGCGGTTTTATTTCGACATAGGACCGGCAACTGTCCAAGTGTCTCAAGTTTTTGTTTTTGTGTATCCTTTTTTCTGGGACACAATCAATCTCTACTCCGCGACACACAATCGGTGGGTGTACGTTGTCCTGGTTATGAGCTTCTGTGATATTTCAATAAATTTCGGAATTTCATTATGACAAGAAGATACCTAGCTACCAAGCACCTAGTCAAAACGGCAAGGAGTTCATAAATAAAAACACTGGATTTATCCTTTTTGGCATCGTCTAGCTGTTACCATTACCAAAGGTAATCCATGTGTGTCTCTTGAAATATTCATCATGCCATGACAGTTATTGGGAGCAAAAAAGGAGAGATGAGGAGCCTAAAATCATAGACGAGCATCAGATGATATGATATCAGAAGAGCAAGCGCAAAAAAGGACATTTATTGAAAATTGAGTTGGAAAAACCAAAATCACAGGGTCTGGGGGAAGGTCCTGCGATGAAATATTGTCAATAAAAGCGGGGGTTTATCCCTTTGGTCTTTGTCATGTGGGCGTTAGTGGGGATGAAAAAAAATCTTTATAATAACCGTTATCCATTTTATGGAGTTAGGCGTGTTGTTTCGTTCGTTTTTGTGAAATAAAATTTCATGCTTACCGGTTGACAGCGCCAGGGAGCTGGTGCAAAACTGGGACTTGAGGTGAAAGCTTACCTTGTGCTCGATCAATGAAAAATCTGGATATGGGTAGGACACTCGTGCTCACGAAGGGAGATTTATAGTCGGAGAAAAATGGCGGATGGAGAATTTATTATTATTGGTCGGTCGAGAGGTAAAAAGTCATTGTTTCAACGAATATACATATTACCTGTTTGGCCGCGAATAGGACTGGAGAAGGTGGGATTTTTGCCATGAATCAGAGTTGACAAAAATACTCGTTCGTACTCATATGGTATTGGGTATTATACGCAAAGTAATGTTATATGGTGCTGTTGTGTTGGCACATACTCATACTGTAATTTGGTCGTTAGGATGCGGATGGAGTAATGGAGATACATTTATGCATGTATCTGTCGTTTTATAGATTTTGGGGTCTCGCGAGTGAAACGAAGGAAAGAGTTATGGTTTTGCATGAACGTTCGCTTCGATGTAGACCGTTATTTCTGGATGCAATGTATTTTTATTTTAATATTTACAACAACTTTATAGAGAGACGTTTACTTGAGTTTTATGGTGATGACATGCAGTTTTTTTTTTTTTGTTGGATTTCTTTCCGGAATAGTTTATATGTTATTTTGTAGTATCGCCAGTGTATCATCAGTTCGATGAAATGAATATGCCAGCAACATTGGTGCACATGTAACACTTAATGGAAAATAGAATCAATTAAGTCAAGCAATTTTAGGAACTGATCATAATCAACTTTTTAAGATTAAACGCTTATAGTTGAAGAAAAAAACACTTTTAGGCTAACGAACCAAATTTCGTTAGTAAATATTGAGGAAACGTATTAGCATTGACATAGCATTCGATCTCTGTCCCTGCTCAATCTAAGTTGACACACAGCCTCCGCGTGGCCCCCCCTGCATAGCTACCCTGGCACCCGCCAGGTAGTGAACCAATGTGTGCAGCGACCCAACCCCTTGTTCCTGGGGAAAGAGGAACCTGGCCCTCCAGGTTGGGGGTTGTGCTTAGGGGTAACATCCCTATCACGTAAAAACCTACTTGTTCCGAAACAACAACAAGCCTCAGATACGGACGGATACAAAGCTGACGACCCCTGCAAACGACTAACGGACTTGAAAGTCTGCACCTGGAATGTTAGGTCCTTTAACAGACCGGATGCAGGTGATCAATTGGAGCAAGCCCTCAACTTCTATAAAGCAGATATAACCGCACTCCAAGAAGTGCGATGGGATGGACCAGGCAAAAAACGGATGAAAACCTGCGACATCTACTACGGGAACTGCTACAAGGAGAACAAACAGCGCCTATTCGGGTGCGGATTTGTTATTTGAGGAAGACTCCGACAAAAAGTCTTAAGCTTCCGAGACATAGGCGAACGCGTCCTAACAATCTGCATCAAAGCTAAATTTGGAAACATTAGCTTGATATGCGCTTACGCCCCAACGGAAGAAAAGGACGATCGACTCAAAGAAGAATTCTACGATCTCCTAGACAGAACATACGCCCAATGCCCCACCTACGACACAAAAATAGTCCTAGGAGATTTTAATGCAAAACTGGGCAAAGAGGACATATTTGAGTCGATCTTAGGAAAGCATAACCTCCATAACACCACATCCGACAACGGACTAAGGCTAACCGATTTCCTAGCGGGGCGTAACCTCCTTGTAGCAAGCACGCGATTCCTCCATCTCAACATCCACAAGGGTACCTGGCGGTATTTTGATCAATCGACCATCAACCAGATTGATCACATTGCGATCGACGCCAGACACTCCTCCTGTGTCCTAGACGTACGGACCACTACCTTGTTGTAGCCAAGGTACGAACGAGGATATCAAGAATGCTTAGGAGTCGAGTAGGACAACGTAAGTTTGACTTCGGAAAGCTACAATCGCAAGAGACTGCCAGAATATTTGCCGATCGTGTCTCCTCCAAGCTCTCTCAAAATCCGCCCACAGCAGCACAAACAATAGAACAGGAATGGGCGCATTGCCAGAGCGCCGTCAGAGACGCTGCCTCAGAGGTGCTGGGTTTCAAACCGCCACCACCTAGAAACCTCTGGTTCGATGAACAATGCGAACAAGCCCATGTAGCAAAACAAGAGGCATATAAAGCCATGCTGCAACGACGGACGGGAGCTGCTGGCGAAATCTATGAGCAGAAGAGAAGAGAGGAACACACGCTCTTCAGAACAAAGAAGAGAGAGCACGGAAAGCGTGAGATCGAGGAGATGGAGAGATGCTTTCGCAGGAATGACGCCCGTAAGTTTTACCATAAGGTAAAACGAAGATGCCATGGCTACAAAGCCAGAGTGGCGGCCTGCAGTGATGAAAATGGAGAACTGGTAGGAGAGTCGCAGTCGATGCTGAGGATTTGGAAAGACCACTTCTGCAGACTGTATAACGGCGATTATAGACAAGATACCGCTCTCAGGCAGATCGAGCCATTCGTAATGGACGACAATGAAACAGAATTCAGTCCACCCGAAGTCAAAATAGCGATATCAAGACTTAAGTCTAATAAAGCCGCGGGCGCAGACTGAGTTTCTTAAGGCGGCGGGAGATGAGCTGGAAAGGTGCATGCACCATCTCATTTGCAAGGTATGGTCGGAGGAATGCATGCCCGACGAATGGAATCTCAGCATCGTTTGCCCGGTCCATAAGAAAGGAGACCCCTGTAACTGCGCCAACTATAGGGGAATAAGTCTCCTTAACATCGCATATAAGATCTTCTCTGCCATATTGTGTGAACGCTTGAAATCGTTTGTGGATAACCTGATCGGCTCTTATCAGTGTGGTTTCAGACCAGGTAAATCCACAATAGACCAAATATTTACGACCCAGGAATACCAAATCGACACTCACCACCAGAGTGTATAGAGATGAGCTATACAAAGCCATGTCTAGTTTTAACATTCCTGCCAAACTCGTCCGACTGGGCAGGATGACAATGGAGAATTCTCGCTGCTCCATTAAGGTCGGTAATGAGCAAACCGAGACCTTTGATGTTAAAAAAGGATTTAGGCAAGGTGACGCGCTGTCATGCAACTTTTTCAATATCGTGCTTGAAAAGATGGTGCAAGAGTCACTGGCCAACACAAGAGGTACGATTTATCTCAAGTCTACTCAATTGCTTGCGTACGCCGACGACATTGACGTGATTGGACGGACACAGCGAGACGTCAATGAGTCCTTTGTAAGCATTGAGGTAGAAGCGGCTAAGATGGGTCTCAAGGTTAATTAGGGTAAAACCAAATATCTGCTTTCATCTAAAGGAGACGGACAACACCGACGTATTGGCCAGAACGTCGCCATGAGCGGATATAACTTTGAAGTGGTCAAGAAATTCGTCTACCTTGGCTCACTGATGACCAGCGACAACAACACCAGCGCTGAGATAAAACGAAGAATCCCTCTTGCCAGCCGCTGTTTCTTTTCTCTCGGAAATCTAAGGTGACACTATATAAGACCTTAATCATCCCAGTCCTCCTTTACGGCGCAGAGACTTGGACCTTAACAAGAGCGGATGAAGATGACCTTGTCGTTTCGAGAGGAGAATTCTGCGCACTATCTATGGTCCCGTTTGTTCAAACGGTGTATGGAGGAGAAGATATAACGAAGAACTGTACGGGTTGTACAGCGACATCGGCCTGGTACGACGTCTACGGATACAGCGTCTAAGGTGGCTAGGCCATGTAGAGCGCATGGAAAATACAGCTCCGACCCGAAGAGTCTTCGAATCCACTCCGGAAGGAAGGCGCGGCAGAGGACGGCCGCATCATCAGTGGCGCACGCAGGTAGAAGGTGCCATCTGTAGATTTCCTATGGAAATTACAGACGGGGAGGGGCCTTCTGCGCCAAAAACCGAAAAAAGGACAATGATCTTCTGTCCGTGTCTGTACGTGGAATGTTAGGTCCAGGCCACGTGCAGCCGAACTGTGACATTTACCACGGCGACTGCTATAGAGAGAGGGGACAATAATTGTCCGGATGGGATTTGTTGTGCGAGGTGGACTAAGGCAAAAAGTGCTAAGCTTTCGGCATCTGAGCGTACGCCTCATAACGATCCGTATCAAGGCTAATTTTTTTAACATCAGCCTGATCTGCATCCACGCCCCCACGGTGGACAAGGATGCCTCCACAAAAGATGAGTTGTAAGAACTCCTAGACAGAACATATGCCCAATGTCCCAGCTATGACATCAAAGTTGTAGTAGGTGACTTCAATGCTTAGCTGGGTAAGGAAAGCATATTTGAACGAGTCATCGGCAAACATAGCCTACACGACACCACATCCGATAGCGGACACAGGCTGATTGATCTTGCTAAGGGGCGAAATCTCCTTCTAGCCAGTACGCGCTTCCCGCACCAGAATATACCCAAAGGCACCTGGCGGTCTTTTGATCAATTACCAACCAGATTGCTATGTAACATCGACTTAGACCACTATCTTGTAGTAGCCAAAATGCGACTACGGATAACACGAACGCAGCGGGGTAGAGTAAGAACATAAAGTTATGACGTCGGAAAGCTACTTTCGCCAGAAACCACTCGTGCTTTTACCGATCGCGTCTCGCTTAAGCTCTCCAATACGCCTCAACTCTCCACGCTGTCAATAGAACAGCAGTGGAACCTTTGCAAATAAGCCCTGAAAAGCACAGCACCTGAAGTTTTGGGCTTCAAGGCTCCACCACGAAGAAACACCTGGTTTGACAACGAGCGTCTCAGGAGAAAGAAGAAAGAGCACGAGAAGCACGCGATTGAGGATTTTGACAGGTGTTACTGTAAGCGTGACGTTCGAAAGTTTTATCAGCAGATAAAGCAAGCATGCCAAGGTTATAAAGCCAGAACAGAAGCAGGGATGGGAACGGACACCTAGTAGTAGAATAGCAGTCGATGCTTAAATTATGGAAAAATCACTTCTGCAGACTGTATAACGGCGATGTTAGTCAATATGCCGCTGTAAGACAGAATGATCCATTTCTTAACGTCGATGCAGAGAATTCCGAGAAAGCCATGTCTCGTCTGAAGAGAAATGGCTTTTGGTATAACTCGTATAGGAATAACGGCATGGACATGCCTTCTGACGCACTGACGCCCGTTATCCTATTGTGCCGTAATTTCACAGTCGAGTTTCCATGGCGTGGATATGGCTGGATATTGAACCTGGAAAAGATAGCCTTCGCATTTTCACCGATGGCTCCAGGTCTGGGCGGGGTCCGGTGCTGGGGTCTTCTTTGAGCGCGAAATCATCCGACTGCACTTCTCGTTAGGAAAAGAAGCATATGCGTCTGTAGTGACAGCCAAGCTGCACTAAAAGCTGTGCGTAACCACTTAACTAGCTCCAAATTAGTGCTTGAACTCAAGTCCTTCTTGAACAGGGTCAGCAGACTAAATACAGAGGAGAGCTTCTCAGGACCTGAAACCGCTCTATGTCTACCTGCGTCCACGGTAAATTCCTACATTAACAATTGGGTGCTTAATACACACAAGCGTAGATGGAGCGATTGTCCAGGTTGCAGGATGACCAAGCGCGTATGCCCTGATGTCTGCAAAAAATCTGCAGCATTCCTCTTGTCTTTAAAGAGAATCGACTGCAGAATTCTTGTGGGAGTTATCACGGGCCATTAGACTTTTGCCAAGCATCTTTACGTGCTTGGCATCAGTGAGACGCCTACCTGTGCTGCATGTTGCGAGGGGGATGACACTGCAGAGCATTTCCTCTGTGATTGTCCCGCCTTTGCTCGCGCACGGTGGCGCACCCTTGGAGCCGACGTGGTGTGTGCCGAATCCCTCAGCCCTACGTCACTAAAGCTCCTTCAAATTTTACTCTGGAAAACTGGGAAAATGCAGTAATGTAAGGTGTCTCTCTGGAGTACAATGGACCAGTGTTTGCATCTGAGTGCTTCAGCGGATAGCAGAAGCCTTAAAAAAAAACCTTTAGACTCCCGAACCAAGCGGAAATAAGAGCGATAACGGAGCCCTTGCATTGCTTAGTATCAATGTAATATCCGTAAGGGATACGAGTATTATCATTCGCACGGATGGCCTAACTGCGATAAAATCCCTGGCAGCGGTAACCCACACATCAAAGACACCTCTCAACTGCTGCCTATTTCTAGACGAGATGGCTGAACAGTTCAACATAAAACTACTGCCGTCAAATAAGGGCTACCTGCCAATGACTTTTGCCGCGGCTGCATGGATGAGGAGGAAAAGGAATCAATTCACCACCTCCTCTGGTCATGTCCTTCTATTGTGAATCGCAGGAGGATGTACCTCGGCGCGCCCTTCTACGATAACTTAAGTGAGCTAGTAGATATAAAAATAGCTGAAATCTACGGCTTCATTAGAAGCACTGATTGGTTTTCAGGTGGTGGATCTAGGTACTATAAGCCATGTGGTATCACGATGGGCCGACTTCGGCCTTCGTGTGGCGTAAAGCCAACCAATGCTACCTAACCTATCCTAACCTAACTTAATTTCAAGGCGATCAAATTGGATTTGAAAGAATAACTTACAATTTTTCAAAACAAATCACCTTACTTTCTGGCTAGTATTATTACCTGGTATCGCGCTAATAGCATAAGAAATGTAGTATTTCAAGACTCCAGGTGAGGCTGGCTTATGAACGTGCACGAGTGAATGGACGTATGTACATATCTCCATAAAAACAGTCTATAAGCGTCAAATGGATAGATGGCAAAGGATTAACAAAGGCCTCGTAGGAGTAGCATCTATCCGACGGATCCTGGCCTGCTAAAAAGTGAGAAGAGCCACCGCAGTCGTACATCTTGCGGCACTGTTAGTAAGTCTCATCCCCACCTCCTCGTGGTGCCATCTGGAGATTTCCTATGGAAATTGCAGTCGGGAAAGGGCGAGTGGCGAGCCTCCTGTGCAAAAAAAAAAAACAGGATTAGTCAATTGGGCTACGGCCTAGTAAGCCGTAACCGTAAAAAAACCATCCCTAAACAGGCCACGTGCAGCCGAACAACTTGCGGACGCCCTAGACCGCTATAAAGCGGACGTAACCGCCATCTAGGAAATGCGATGGTATGGACCGGATATAAAGCGGAAGAAAAACTGCGATATTTACTACGGCGACTGCTATAGGGAGAGAGGGCAACGATTGTTTGGATGCGGATTTGCTGTTCGAGGTGGACTGAGGAAAAAAGTCCTAAGCAATCCGTATCAAGGCTACATTTTTTACCATCAGCCTGATCTGCGTCCACGCCTCCATGGAAGACAAGGATGACTCCACCAAAGATGAGTTCTACGATTGCCTAGACAGAACGTATGTCCAATGTCCCAGCTATGACATCAAAATTGGACTAGGAGACTTCAATGCTAAGCTGGGTAAGGAAAGAATCTTTGAACGAGTCATCGGCAAACATAGCCTACACGACACCACCTCCGATAACGGACACAGGCTGATTGATCTTGCTACGGGGCGAAATCTCTTTCTAGCCAGTACGATCTTCCCGCACCCCGATATACACAAAGGCACCTGGCGGTATTTTGATCAATCGACTACCAACTAGATTGATCACATCGCGATCGACGTCAGACACTCCTCCACTATTCTAGATGTTCGAACTTTCCGGGGGGCTAACATCGACTCAGCCCATTACCTTGTAGTAGCCAAGATGCGCTTACGGATATCACGAACGCCGCAGAGTAGAGTAAGAATACAAAGTTATGACGTCGGAAAGCTACTATCGTAAGAAACCGCTCGTGCTTTTACCGATCGCGTCTCCCTTAAGCTCTCTAACAGACCTCAATCCTCCACGCTATCAATAGAACAGCAGTAGAGCCTTTACAAACAAGCCCTGAAAAGCTCTGCATCCGTAGTTTTGGGTTTCAAAGCTCCATCACAAAGAAACACCTGGTTCGATGACGAGTGCAGGAGGATTCACACAGCGAAGCAGGATGCATATAAGGCCTCGCACCAAATAAGAACAAGAGCAGCTCGTGAGCTCTACGAGTTAAAAAGAAGGGAGCAGCATAAGCTTCTTAGAAGAAAGAAGAAAGAGCACGAGAAGCGCGCGATTGAGGATTTGGAGAGGTGTTACTGCAGGCGTGACGTTCGGAAGTTTTATCAACAGATAAAGCGAACATGCTAAGGTTTTAAAGCCAGAACGGAAGCCTGCAGGGATGAGAACGGACACCAGTAGTAGAATGGCAGTCGATGCTGAGAATATGGAAAAAGCGTTTTTGCAGACTGTATATATATGTTAGTCAATATACCGCTGTCAGGCAGAATGATTCATTTCTAATAGACGAAGACCGCAGAGAATTCTGTCCCCCTGACCTCGACGAAGTTAAGATTGCCATATGGAAGCTCGAGTCGAATAAAGCTGATGGCGTAGACGGACTGCTGAGCTCTTCAAGGCAGCTGGGGATGACCTGGTTAGGAGCATAAATCAGCTCATCTGTAAGATATGGTCAGAGGAAAGCATGCCCGAGGAATGGAGTCTCAGCATCGTATGCCCGATCCACAAGAAAGGAGACTCCTCTGATTGCGCCAACTATAGAGGCATAAGTGTCCTTAACATCGCCTACAAAATCTTCTCTGCCGTCTTGTGTGAACGCCTGAAGCCCTTTGTAAATAAGCTGATAGGTCCTTATCAGTGCGGATTCAGGCCAGGGAAGTCCACCATCGACCAAATCTTCACCCTACGGCAGATCCTGGAAAAAACCAATGAATTTCAAGTCGACACTCACTACCTATTTGTCGACTTCGAGGCCGCGTACGTCATCAAAATAGGACGCTCACCACCGACGTCTTGGCCGGAACGTTTGTGTTGGCAGATATAAGTTCGAGGTAATTAAGGACTTCGTCTACCTTGGCCCCGCAGTGACCTGGAACAACGACATCAGTTCCGAAGTCAAACGCAGAATCACTCTTGCCAATCGCTGTTTCTTTGGGCTCAGGAGGCAACTGAGAAATCAAGCCCTGTCCCGAACGACAAAGTTGACTCTATATAAGATCCTTATCATCCCGGTCCTGTTGTACGGCGCAGAAGCATGGACACTATCAAAAGCGGCTAAGGCCGCCATTGGTCGGTTCGAGAGAAAGATTTTGCCCGTGATTTTCGGGCCTATAAACGCAGACGGGGGATGGAGGAAAAGATTCAACCACGAACTTTACGGGCTGTACAGCGACATGAGTCTAGTCGCGTCTACGGATTCAACGCCTAAGATGGCTGGGCCACGTAGAGCGAAGGGATACCACAGCTCCAGCCCGGAGAGTCTATGAATCCAACCCCGAGTGATGAAGAAGCAGAGGACGGCCGCACTTAAAATGGCGCACAGAGGTGGAAGGGAACCTCAGCCAACTGGGTGTGCGGCAATGGAAAAGGCTAGCAGAAGATCGTGCTGGGGGCCATGTTCGTTGAGGCCCAGATTCGCCCCGAACTATAGCGCCCATTAAGAAGTAGAAGAAGCGTAAAATTGCACAATCTAGCCTTGGGTCGATTATTAGGACCGAAAATAGTGATAAGTGTGTGAAAAACATTTTCCACCGAGCAACAATTATTAAAATAAAATTTAATCGTTTATAAGCACTGTTTGGGGGCGCAGTTGTTAATATGTTGGACTCTGACGCACGATGAGCGAGTTCGGATCCCGATAACACCAACGCCATCGAATGTTTATTTCGCGGCTTCCTTCCACGGCGGGGTACTGGCAAAACCCTCCGTAGTAAACTTGCCATGAAAAAGCTTCTCGACTTACATCGTTCGGAATCGGCATTAAACTGTAAGTCCCTTTCACCTGTGTGAAAAATAAATCCCACACAACATGGGTGATTGAGAGAAGCTTGGCTCTGGTGCACTCAAATAAAACACTTCAATACTCATACAAACAAACTTAACTATTTTTCAAAACTTCAATATATATAACAAACAAATCAGTCCGAATTCTAATTCACAAAACACAATAATATCATGTCACGATGGTATCGCCTGCGCTGTTCGCGATCGACTAACTACAAAGCCAAATACACCCGCTGCTAAGCATGTGTTTGCATGCTCGTTTGGCTGGAATCGACGGGTCTCTACAAGAGCATGTATTTGCATGCTTATTTGCTGGAATCGGCAGGTCTCTACAGAGAGCATGTGTTTGCATGCTCATTTGCTGGAATCGGCAGGTCACCACAGGCTGTAACACCACCAAAGAAGAAGAAAAAGCACTTTTTGGGCGTATGTCTTTTCGCATTGAAAGACAATGCCAGTAGAATATCCTGAAGTTTAATAGATATTACGAATCATGCGTGAGCTGTCAAAAATAGAATAATGGAAAACCAAACAGCAAAGGAATCGCCTATGTTGATCATATCCCAATTCTTTACATAACAATTATTCGACTTAACGTTTGCACTAGTAAATGGTCTCGAATTTCAATTCTTCTCTTCTGCATCTAGTTAATTCTATGTAGTCGAACGACGAACGACACATTTCTGCAATTCTTAATTGACTATGGTCTAACTTAAAGGGGCTCACCGGGTCGCGTATTGCCAAACTGTATATCAGCACAGACACCCATAGTCTGTGCTGAAATAGTTTCTGCTCACCAAATTTGTTACTTTTGCAGAGCAAACTGTATGCTACCACAGAGTGATCTGTGCTCACATGTAGTTTGCTTGTAAGTATAAAAAAAAAGTGGAGCAAACTATATGTTATCACAGATTATTTTGTGGGCATACAACAGTTCGTCGTTTTTCAATCTGTTCCGTGGCCATAGTTTGTCTTAAAAATTTGAATTAAATAACATTTAGTAATGGATTTCGAATTACTTTTTTTTTTTAATTTTTTTTTTAAATTCATGACAATTCATTGCAATGATCAAAATGAAATGAAAAAGAAATGGACGAAAAATGCTTAATGCTTTTTGGCGTTCGGTTGGTTTGAATTCACACTTTCGCTGAGATTGCGACACCTTTTTCTCGAAGAGCTTGAAGCGTCTCTCCCACTTTGTACACGGCATTGTCCGCCACTTGTACCTCGGTTTTTCTTCCTCCTTGCTATTGACGTTGGTTGCACGCAAATTTTTTTCGATGAGCAAAACTTAACTCTATTCGCCGCAAAATGTTGTGCTTGTTCGATGTTTTTTATGTTGTTACAAGTTTTATTAAGTCGTTTAACAAGCATTATATTTGAAATTGAACTGTCTGCTTCCAAAATATCAGCTAAACGATCGAAGTTTTTTCTTAATTCATTGATTACGAGCTTAATTTTTTAGTTTTTTTAATTTTTTTATTTTTCGCATTTTCCTTCAGCGCATTCACAACATGTAGTATCGGTTAAAACAGTATATTCTTCACTCTTGTTACTTTCAGATTGCACTTTGTATTCATTATCATTTACTTCATAAAATTCCGTAATTTCTGCTGCTTTCTTAAGGTATTTCATATAAACGATGTCCTTACTGCGTATAGAATGTGCCAACTCTAGTAAGCGAAGTTGATGATAGGTTTCAAAATTCTCAGTTATACATTTCACGAGTGCACAACTGTTAAAAACTTTTGACCTTTGTAATACTACATCATTAAAAATACGAATTGAGCTCATGACATAATTATTGGTATTGTTGCCTCTTGTCAGCAAATTACTTCTATAACAGAGGCACCATTCCGATCTTCTAGACCACAAATTGCTCATGTATTCAGTCAGCATTCGATCTTATTTTTTTCAAAACAAACCGATCTTAAATTTGTGTAGTTATGTATGGCGTTTTCTTCCTCTTCTGAATATATGTAGAACATACTGAAAAGCTTTCATTACTTTTTTTCTGTCTTGTTTTTCTACATTGTGTTCAGAAAGCCAGAGCCATCGCCATACAGCTTGACCAACATGAAAATGGCAAAGCAACAATCGTGATGATGGAAACACGCATTTAAGGGCATTCCGTTCGGCATCACTGTCATCAGTCATTATAATAGATGGTTGAAATCGTTTGTGTGTAACTCTTTCCAATGCGTTTTTTATATCTGTAAAGGCAAGAGTGTAGTTAGCCTCAGTCTCTGCTGTGTACAATACGGAAGCTAACGGGGAAGCACCGATTTTTACTACACAAAATATAAATGTTACTCGTGTATAAGTCTGATCACATGATCCACTGGAGTCTATATAGACCATTTCATCAGAATAGCCATTCTGAAATAATCTTTTCATAATCGGTGTTATTACAACAATAATCATGGGATCTTCTTTAATTACAAGAAGAACTATTTTTCAGACAAAATAGGTATTCTCTCTTTTGTATGTATGTTGGCGTTATAGCCCATGAAGGACCAGAGCCGAGCTTCTCTCAATCACCCATGTTGTGTGTGATTTAATTTTCCCATAGGTGGAAGGGACCTACAGTTTATTGCCGGTTCCGAACGGCGAATTTCGAGAAGCTTTTCATGACAATTTTACTACAGGGGGTTTTGTCAGAACCCCGCTGAGGAGAAACACCGTGAAAACACGTTCGATGACATGGCTGTGTCGGGATTCGATCCCGTGTCATCGGCGTCAGAGGCCAACACACTACCCACTGCGCCACGGTGCTCTCTCTTTTAATACAACTAAAACATCTAAATCGGATCGTCCTCCTAAATTATCTTTGCGCCATGTACCGTAAAAATGTCTCGATGTTCGGTAAGTCGGATTTTATTGAGAGTTTGCAATATTCTGCGAACCTTTTTCATCCACCTGTAACAAATTTACCTCATGATAGTTTTTGGCTATTGTTGGCGTCATTCCTGCTTCGAAGTATTCATTATATGTTTCTCGTACATTGTTATCACAACGCAGATACTTATAAGCAGATGCCACGTCTATTTTGTGAGAATGAAAAAATTGAATTTCGATGACAACATTCAGTTCCCGTGGAAATCACTCAAATCTAGCTGAAGTGTCTGTAGTCACAGGTACTTTGCTCTTAGCTTTCTTGAGCAAAATGTATATCGACTTAGACAAAACTGCTTTTGCTCTCACACAGTATACATTCTGCTCTGCATTTGAATGAGCAAATTGTTGTATATTATAGAGCGCCCGATGTCTGTATTGATATACGGTTTGGCAATACGCCACCGGGTCACGACGGCAATCAATGACATGCGAACTTTACGAATCTGAATTTGCAGTTTTTGGCAGTTTTTCCTTTTTTCACAAGGCACTTAAAAATTCGACCTTAAGTCAGGCTTGTTTTCCTGAGCATAAATCTAATTTCCTCTTTTTAATGCCTGCCGAGCCTGCAGTAACGAACTAATGACGACAAATTGCATTTTCACTCAAATGTCCATGAATGGAAGAGAGGGGAAAAGAAAGCAGCATGCAAGGATCCATATTCATGCCATTCTCGAAGAAATGCAAAATCACAGCACCTAAACCAATCTTGAATCCACATGACATTCGACTAATTGGAACCAGCACGATACCTATGCTCTACAGTCCATTTCCATAATTTTTCTCCAGCACTTCGCTCATGTTTTGTAATTCGTCCTCGTCTTTGATTTTCATTTGTAATGCTTTGCGTGCACATTGAGTTACTACGCTTGACAAGGTGCAGGTAGACTTCGAGATGATACATTCGTGTTTTACGACTCTATTCGCTTTTCATTAGATTAATATCCATAGGAACGTATGAGTAACAATTAATTCAATCAGAATGACGCAATGAGCACCCACGACCAACTAGCACAATGGCTTACCACGGGAAACAACGATGGCAGAGAGCACGAAATATTCAGTTTAGGAATCACCAATGCGATATCGCACGACTTTCTTAATGATCTTCCTCTGAATAGCATGTCGTCGCAGTTGGCAGTCATTTCGCAGTGCGAAATGTGCGCGTTGCATTGTAATTTATGAGGTTACCACTGGCGAAGGAAACTAAGCGGAAGAACAGCTCTTCCTGTTCCCAATCGAGCTTTTGAATTTTTTCTTTTCTGCTCGGCGGTAACTATTGCGCGAGTTCTACGGAAATGCAAATTTCACGCTAGAGACCAACACCATCACCATTACCATTACCGTCACCGCATAACCAAGAGCAGGGCATGCACCATCCAATGGGTGCATAACCTCAAATTAATTTAATAAAAGCTTCCAGTGAATGGGCGGTTGTCAGGTTGCAACTGGCACAGCTGGTGAGCAGCTAGGCAACGAATGGGCCCGGTCGGATCGGAGGTCGACATTCTAAATATGTGGGGGCGACAGCGTGAAAAATGAAATGTGACAGGCGTCGTTGCGCGGCATTTATTCACGTATATGTATTTTGTTGGGTGTATACATAGTGTGTATTGGGACAGGATAATAGAAGACAACGAACGGCGGTGGTGTAAAGAAGTGAGTGTATTGTTATGAATTCTAAGCGGTTAGGGTTTATGTGACAGTTTTACAAGGAAACAGAGGTTACCTGTGCCTACCATAGGGTGAAGAATAGTATCCTTTGGGGATGTTGTTGAACTAGACGCGGGAGACAAGTTGCTATTGTGCGATTGTTGCTTTTGAATCATGTATTACGATCGCTTTCATAAAACACTTAACTAATTGCCACTAAGCCAAGCAAGATAAGAAAGGACGTGTTAAGCTGGAATGGGATTTTCAACAAAATATATAAAGAAGAATGTTTAGATTCATTAAAGTTGTATAGAGAAGGCATTTATATAAATACTTTTGAACAAACTTTCGCGTTTTGATTATATAGGTTAGGTTAAAGTGGTTGGCAAACGGCACACGTAGGCCGACGTCGGCCCATTGTCGTACTACATGGATAATATTACCTTCTTTTGGTGAAGCGATGGAGTTGAGCTATTTACATGTCTGCTATCTCACTTAAGTGGATGGCAAAGGACTAACAAAGCCTCGTAGAGGTAGCATCTATCCGACGGATGCTGGCCTGCTAAAAAGAGAGACAAGCCACCGCAGTCGAACATCGTGCGGCACTGTTAGTAAGTCCCATCCCCATCTCCTGGTGGTGCACTCTGGAGATTTCCTATGGAAACTGCAGACGGGAGAAGGCGAATGGCGAGCCTCCTGCGCCAAAAAACAGGATTGGTCGGTTGGGCTACGACCTAGTAAGCCGTAACGGCAAAAAAACCACAAGCTCCGAAACAGTCAGAGGCCTCGGACATAACGGACCGGACCTCGATATACACAAAGGCACATCGACTACCAACTGATCACATTGATCACATCGTGATCGACGTCAGACACTCCTCCACTATTTTTGATGATCGAACTTTCCGAGGGGCTAACATCGACTCGGACCACTATCTTGTAGTAGCCAAGATGCGCCTACGGATATCACGAACGCAGCAGAGTAGAATAAGAATACAAAGTTATGACGTCGGAAAGCTTCTATCGCCAGAAACCGCTCGTGCTTTTACCGATCGCGTCTTCTTTACACTTCAACCCTCCACGCTATCAATAGAACAGGAGTGGAACCTTTGCAAACAAGCCCTGAAAAGCTCTGCAGCCGAAGTTTTGGGCTTCAAGGCTCCACCACGAGGAAACACCTGGTCCGATGACGAGTGCAGGAGGATTCACACAGCGAAGCAGGATGCATATAAAGCCTCGCTGTATAAACAAACAAGAGCAGCTCGTGATCTCTACGAGTTAGAAAGAAGGGAGTATAATAAGCTTCTCAGAAGAAGGAAGAAAGAGCACGAGAAGCGCGCGATTGCGGATTTGGAGAGGTGTTACTGCAGGTGTGACGATCGAAAGTTTTATCAACAGATAAAGCGAACATGCCAAAGTTAATAAGCCAGAACGGAAGCCTGCTGCGATAAGAACGGACACCTAGTAGGAGAATCGCAGTCGATGCTGAGAATATTGAAAAACCAGTTCTGCAGACTGTATAACGGCGATGTTGGTCAATAAACCGCTGTCAGGCAGAATGATCTATTTCTAATCGATGAAGACCGCAGAGAATTCCGTCCCCCTGACCTCGACGATTGCCATATCGAAACCCAAGTCGAATAAAGCTGCTGGGGCAGACGGACTGTCTGCTGAGCTCTTGAAGGCAGCTGGGGATGACTTGGTTAGGAGCATGCACCAGCTCATCTGTAAGATATGGTCAGAAGAAAGCATGCCCGAGGAATGGAGTCTCAGCATCATATGCCCGATCCACAAAAAAGGAGACCCTTCTTATTGCGTCAACTACAGAGGAATAAGTCTCCTTAACATCGCCGACAAAATCTTCTTTGCCGTTTTATGTGAACGCCTGAAGCCTTTTGTAAATAAGCTGATAGGTCCTTATCAGTGCGGATTCAGACCAGGGAAGTCCACCATCGACCAAATCTTCACAGTACGGCAGATGCTGGAAAAAAACAATGAACTTCAAGTCGACACTCACCACCTATTTGTCGATTTCAAAGCCGCAATTGACAGCGTAATTATAGACGAACTATTCAACGCTATGTCTGCCTTTGACATACCTGCTAAATTCGTGAGACTATGCAGGATGACTTTCGAGAATGCTCGCTGCTAATTCCGAATCGGTGAACACCTTACCGATAGTTTTGATGTCAAAAAAGGATTTAGGCAGGGCGATGCGCTGTCGTGTGATTTCTTTAACATCGTATTGGAAATGATTGTGCAAAAATCACTGGCCAATAAAAGAGGCACATTCTATTTCAATCCTCACAACTCCTTGCATACGCCGGCGAAAGTTGGTCTGGCCGTAAACGAGGGCAATACTAAATATATGCTGTCATCAAAAAAGGACGCTCACCACCGACGTCTTGGCCAGAACGTTTGTATTGGCAGATACAAGTTCGAGGTAGTTAAGGACTTCGTCTAACTTGGCTCCGCAGTGACCTGGAACAACGACATCATTTCCGAAATCAAACGCAGAATCACTCTTGCCAATCACTCTTTCTTTGGGCTTAAGAGGCAATTAAGTATTAGAGCTCTCTCCCGAGCGACAAAGTTGACTCTATATAAGACCCTTATCATCCCGGTTCTGCTGTACGGCGCAGAAGCATGGACACTATCAAAAGCGGATGAGGAGGCCCTTGGTCGGTTCGAAAGAAAGATGTTGCGCCTGACATGAGTGACATGAGTCTAGTCAGGTGTCTACGGATTCAATGCCTAAGATGGCTGGGCCATGTAGAGAGAATGGACACCACAGCTCTAGCCCGGAGAGTCTTTGAATCCAACCCCGAGAGACGAAGAAGCAGAGGACGGCCGCACTTAAGATGGCGCTCACAGGTGGAAGAGGACCTCAGCCAACTAGGTGTGTGGCAATGGAAAAGGCTAGCAAAATATCGTGCTAGTTGGAGGTGGAGGATGTTGGCTGACGCCCAGATTCACCCCGAACTGTAGCGCCCGTTAAGAAGAAGAAGAATGTATGCCTCTCGTAATATCTATCGCCGTGGCGCAGAGATTAGTTTGTTGGACTCTGACGCACGGTGAGCGAGTTCGGACCCCGATAACACCAACTTGGCTTGGCTCTGGTCCTTCATGGGCTGTAACGGCATCGAAGAAAGAAAGAAGTTCTACTAACATCTAGGCTTGATTACATTGTAGTGTGACCCGTCCCGAGAGTAAGATTGATTGTAGCCCAATCTCTAATGGGGCCCCGAGTCTTGTGTCTTGCGAGTCTTATCTGCCTAGTGCGGATCTCTGATTAGACGGACCAATTATTCTCCGCAACTAGAAATTTAAAACTCTTTTAAGAAAAGCCCATGGGTATCAATCGTCTCTAGCAAACGTCTTAATAGAGGTCGCAGTTTTTCATTCTCTTTTTGTCAGGTCAATCCCTTTTTAGGGTTCCGTATCCAAAGGTAAAACGGAACCCTATTACTAAGACTTCGCTGTCCGCCCATCCGTCCGTCCGTTTGTCACCAGGCTGTATCTCATGAACCGTGATAGCTAGACTGTTGAAATTTTCACAGATGATATATTTCTATTGCCGCTACCACGACAAATACTAAAAACAGAACAAAATTAATATTTAAGGGGGCTCCCATACAACAGACATGATTTTCATCCAAGAAACCCTGCGTGCAACCAAGATCTGTCATTTAATGAGGTAACATACATAGCCTCTTTCATATTTATATATACAGATGGTACGGAACCCTTCGTGCGCGAGTCCGACTCGCACTTGGCCGGTTTTTTCTTCTTTTGTGGCGATACAGTCCATGAAGGATCAGAGCAAAGCTGTGTGTGTGTGTGATTTATTTTTTCACACAGGTGAAAGGGATCTACAGTTTAATGCCGATTCCGAACGGCGTGAGTCGCGAAGCTTTTTCAAGGCAAGTATACTACGGGGGGTTATGCCAGTAACCCGCCGAGGAGGGACGCCGCGAAATAAACATTCGATGACGTTGGTGTTATCGGGATCCGAACTCGCTCATCCTGCGTCAGAGTCCAACATACTAGCCACTGTATCACGGCGCCCTTCTGTAAGATATTTACTTACATATGTATAAGTATGTAATACTTGCAAGCAATTTCAACGCTGCACTAATCATACAGCTGACGTTGACGAGCAATGTCATTCTAACCTAATTTCCATGACATAACTCTAACAAGCAGACGTCAAGCTCTGTCTAAACAGTATGCTTTCGGATGATTTATGTATGTACATATATTCCAGCAATCTCGCTCAACCATCCAATGTTCATTGCTCATACTGCAGTAGATTACGCATGAAAATAAACCAACCTGGCACTCGGCCAATAAACCTCCCCTATAGACTATACGAGTACTTATGCAGCACAAGTAACATACATAGAAACCTTTTGTGTCTCTTCTGCCATCACTGCACCATGAATTTTGGAGTTATTCCATCACTGAAATCAAATGGCAAATCTTTTGGAACCGTAACAACCAAAACAAGGAATATGTTATTAAATTCCTTGGAACCGGTTCCAAGTTTTCAGAACGCTCATCCCAACCAGAAACTATCAAGAGCCAAACAAATGGAAGCAAAACCCCCCACAATCTGAAAAGCCTTGCTCGTTATAGTGCTATTAAAGACACGCATTACAATAATCGTTGACATGGCTGGCAACGCCTGTCATTACCAGAACTACATAACATGTGAATTGTAAGCGAAACATATACATTTTCCATCTGTCACTACACTTGTTTCCATCGCTTTAACATAACACAAAAGGACGAAAATGGTGGTGCCGTGTCGGTTCGAGCTGGGGGTGCTGGGAATCACAGTGCTAACAAACCTCTCATACCTAAGCACGAAGTCCTACCAAAATCAACAAGCGTTGTAATCTACCCTGTAATGCTCTCTCCGCCAGCTCACACTACTCGTTACTATCGGTTTTGTGTAAAACCATAATTAGTGCGAGCTACGACGAGGGCATGTACACAAAGAAACAAAAGATACAAATTATTCAAATAATTAAAAAATAGCTTAAAAGCAGAGTGGTAAGGGTGAAGAAAACAACAAATGAAAGAACGAAAAACGTGACTGTTTATGCGCGTGCTAGAGCGGCCAGCAATGTCGTTAGAGCCGACCGACCTTCAGTACTACAATTGTCATAGTCTGGAGGCAATCAAGGAGAGAACCGAGTGCTGGTGTGCATAGTTGTCGTTTGGCTGGCAGTCACTAAGCGTTAGGCAGGTTGCTTCTAAGTTTAAAAACCCATTAGGGGTCGTGTGATGTGAATGTGTACTTAAGTTTTGTTTCATTGTTTTTGTTGTGAATGGGGTTTTTTGTGGAACGTGTCAAATGCATTATGGTCTTGTGACGCCTCTTAAAAATGCTTCTTTTTGCTTTTGTAGATACAATGGCTGAGTATGGAAGCATACACATAACTGTTGGATACAAATAAGTTGTGGTTGTTTGGCAAACAACTATCTTGTAGCATTGTATCAAGCAACGGTTATTGGCCTGATAACAAGGCGACAAAAATTTCCCTTCAACTTATTAACTATTAATATAGTTGGTGAAGACTTGAATGCAAAACACGCTGACTGGGGATCGTGGCTTTCAACCAAAAAGGGACAAAATCTTCTGTCAGCAATTCAGTTAAATAACTGCAAATAGCTCAGCACAAGCGAGCCAATCTATTGGCCAACTGATGTTCACAGAATTCCAGACCCAATCGACTTTTTTATTATTAAACCAAGATACGAACTTAAACGCAAGATCTCGAAGGACCTGGGAATAAGCCCCAGCGTCTTCCAAGCAGAGCTGCATGCCAACCTTACTATGTCAATCTAAATCTCGAGACTGGCATCAGAGGAGTAACTATCAACATACTCTCTGATAGCCAAGCAGCGCTTAAAGCACTGGGTTCGTACAGCACGAGCTCAAAAACCGTCAAGGAATGCCATGACGCCCTGCAAGATCTCGCCAAAAGAAACACTGTTAAACTTTGGTGGGTGCCAGGACATAAAGGTGTCAAGGGCAATGAAATTGCCGACCAACTTGCCAGAAAAGGTTCCAACGACAAATACATAGGTCCGGAACCTTTCTGCGGCATTCCCGGGTCTAAGATAAATTACCTCTTGGACAAGTGGGATAAATCGCAACACCTGTCCTTCTGGAACAGTGTTCGGGGACTTCGTCAATCTAAACGACTTATACGACCCCTGAACAAACACCCTATTGACATACTCAAACTCAATAGAGGGGATATCAGAAGACTAGTCAGCTATCTAACGGGGCACTGCGGTCTGAGATATCATCTAAACAAAATTAGTCTCTCATCTGAAACTGAGTGTCGGCTCTGTCTAGAGGACGATGAGACGGCAGAACACATACTATGTGAGTGTGCTGCTCTCTGCCATCTTAGGATGCGTATCCTTCTCAGTGAAGTTATGACTCCTGAGGGGATCACCCTGGCTCCTACGAGAAGCATTCTCAACTTCATTATAGAGGTGGAGAGGCTATTCGGCTAATCGGCTAGAAGGCACAATAGATCTACAAAGGTCGCAGTGCCATATTGCTAATAGTAGCACTAGCCCTATGTAACAAAAAAAAAAAAAAGATACGAACTTTCATCGGACCATTCGCCAATCCAACTAGACTATCTAAATGAAGTTAGATAGATAGATAGATAGATAGTATAACGGGGTGGGACAGAGTCGCCTAATCATTGCGGCCACGAGTGGGCCTATTGTGATGTCCTCCACTTACAGTTCACTCAGTAAACCTGAGTTCGTGATAAAACTTAGTATGCTTTTGAGTGAGCCAGCAGCGATTTCTTCTGCTTCAAGATAATACTTGCCAAGGTGACGATGACGTGTACTGACCAGGCAGTTACAGTGGCATAGTATGTGCTCTGCTGTTTCTTCGTCTTCATTACCCATTCTGCAAGTGTAATCTTGTATGATGCCCATCGTTTTGAGGTGTTTGTTGTCTGTGACTAAGCGAATCTGACTCCTCGAAAGCTTGAGGAGTTGTTTCGTTCTACTGAGAGATGTAGTTGGGAGGAATAACTTGGCTTGTCTGCTAGCTTTCGTTTGTAACCAGTAGTGATCCGTCGTGTTCCTTAACCAATTGTTTATGCGGCATTTGGTGGTGTTGATGGGTAGGCCGCAAAAGGGCCGTGGCATCATAAATGGTGATGCAGAGCCTTTCCTTGCTAGTAGGTCCGCCTTTTCGTTGCCAGTATGGTCGCTCTGTCCAGATATCCAGATGAAGTGAACTCTGTTTGTACTGGCCAGCTGGCGAAGCAGCTGTAGGCAGTCCCATACCAGTTTGGAAGTGATTTCATAGCTCTTTAGGGCTAGAAGTGCAGCCTTGCTGTCAGAGAGAATGTAAATGTTTTTGTTAAGTATATTTCTGTTTATATTTTCTCTGAGGCAGAGTTCTATAGCAAATATCTCTGCTTGAAAAACGGAGTTATATCTGTCCATGCTGACGTAGATGCATGTGCCTGTATTTCCTCCGTATAATCCAGCCCCAAAGCTTTCGTTCGTTTTGGAGCCATTTGTGTACCACACGTAGGATCCACGATGGAATGAGGGTCTATCCTGTTCCCAGTTTTGTCGGTTGGGGAATGTGACCTTGTAGTTTTGGCTGAAGTTGTATCCGGGGAGACAGTTGTCTGTGAGAGATATCTTTAGGATTTCATGCCTGTTCATTTCGGTAAGGATATTAGGGTGAAAGAGCCTACGGTTAGAGTCATCCTCCACGATCAGTCTGTGAGCGAAGACCATTGCTTCTCTCTTCAGTTAGAGATCAAGAGGTGGTAGGTCTGTGATGACTTCTAGTGCTGCTGTGGGGGTTGATCTCTTGGCCCCGGTGATACAGATGCAAGCTAGTCTTTGCAGTTTGTTGAGCTTGGCTTGCACTGATACTTGTTTTGTTTTGTGCCACCAGGCGGGCGCAGCATATTAAGAATTGGTCTGGTGACTGCTGTATATAGCCAGCGGGACATTTTGGGGTTTGTGCCCCAGTTTTTGCCAGTGAGACTTTTGCTGGTCCATAAAGAGATCCTGGCTTTCTCAATGGTCTTTGTAATGTGAGAGTTCCAAGTGAGCTTTTCGTCTAGAGTTATCCCTAGATATTTGACTTCTTTTGAGAACTCTATCGCTTCACCAAAGAGAGTAGGTTCAGTAAGTTGGTGCCTATTTCTTCTTTTGGGGAAGGCGACAATGATGCTTTTCCTGGGATTGACATTTAGCGAACCCTTTATGCACCAGTTTGCAACAAGGTTTAGTGCCCGTTGGAGGAGTTCCAAGACAAGTGTCTTCGAATTTGCCTCTAATCAGGATCACTATGTCGTCAGCGTAGCCTTGGACATAGAAGCCATTGTTGCTAAGTAAGCTGATTAATTCATTAACCACGATGGACCACAGGAGCGATGAGAGAACCCCGCCTTAAGGGCATCCTTTCGCGGCGTTGACGCTGATTTTATCATTGCCTAGTGAGGTGTTTAATTTCCTGTTGCAAAGCATTTGTTGGATCCAATTGCATGTGGTATTGTCCACCCCTGTGCTGAGGATGCAACGTTTTATTTGGGTGTATTCGGTGTTATCGAAAGCACCCTCAATACCGAGAAAGCAACCTATCACAATTTCTTTGTCGCTCAGGGATTTATTCATCCGGGCCGTTAGTTCCTGAAGAGCATGCGTGGTCCATTTCCCAGGCTGGTAGGCATATTGGTTTTTGTGAAGTGGTGATCTTTTCAGTGCACCGTCCCTGATATGCCTATCCAGGAATTTTTCCATTGTTTTTAGGAAGAAAGAGGTAAGGCTTATCGGTCTGTAGGACTTAGTCAGGTCTGTGGGTCTACGGCCTACTTTGGGAATGAATGTTACCTTTACCTCTGTCCAGCTTGTTGGTATGTGTCCCCATGCATAGCTGGTTCTAAGGATGTTAATGAGCATGGGGCTGATTTGCGCACTCCCCTTCTGAAGAAGGACTGGGAAGATGAATTAATGGCCCATTTTATGCTTCCCTCGTGAAAGATCGTTCGTGCTCTCTTCCAATCCTCCCTGTTGGGTCTAGTTGCCCTGATCTGCGGAGGTATGTTAGAGAGATCGGAGGGAATGATGTTGGAGTCTGGGAAGTGCGTACTGGTCAGAATTTTGAGTACTTCCGTACCATTTTTCGTGTAAGTGCCACCTGCTCTCCTCAACAGTCCAACTTGTTAGTGTGAGTCTCTTTTGGCTCTTCTAATCTCTTGGTTGTAGTTGGTGAGTAAGGCAAGATACTGCGTCCAGTCAACAGTCCGTTTAGCTCTGTTGAAAAGTTTTCTGGTCAGTGCCAGATTGCTGTTCCACCACGGAGTGGTACGGTTGCCTGACTTGACTTTCTCTGGGCAAGCGTTATGAAAAGCAGATAGGATGGTAGCATTGAGGCTGTCACAACTTTGTTCGAGTCTGTCTAAGTCTCTGATGCTGTTTCGACTGTTTCCGATCGTTTGTGCGATTTCTAGGCTATAAGTGTCCCAGTCTGTCGCTCTCGGTTGTCTATATGTTCTATTAATTCTATCTCCTGTTTTAATGCCAAAACAGATCTGTCAATGGTCCGACATCGATGTTTCTGTTGAGACAAGCCAGTTTATAATAGAGTTGCTTATGAACGGAGTAGTTAGGGCGAGGTCTAATACCTCTTCTCTAATTCTATTCATAAAGGTGGGATTATTTCCACGGTTTATGATATTGGGGTTGTTCCTGAATATACATTCTAATAGGTACTCACCTCTTTTGTTGATGTCCGAGCTTCCCCATGCTGTGTGATGGGCGTTGGCGTCACAGCATACGATAATATGTGAGCCTCTTCTTCCAAAGTGGTCGAGAAGATCCTGCAGTGGTGTGAAGCTGAGATCCGTGGAGTCGCCCGCGAGATAGGCTGAGCAGATTACGGCTTCTGACCTACCTTCCGCAGTGGATAGCTGGATGGTGGCAGCTGCCATGTCCTTGTTCGTAAATTCTGGAATGGGAATGGCTTTAATATTGTTATTAAACATTATGCATGCTCTAGGACGTCCTTTATTTGAGGAGTCGTAGAGCAGCTCACCTGATAGTCCTTTGATCTGGTCCTTAATCGTGTATGGTTTCTAGATAAAGGCTATATCGAGGTGCTCCTTGTTAGATCTACGGCTCAGTACCGCGGACGCAGCCTTTGCATGCTGTAGATTTACTTGGATGCACCTTAATCCCGGCATGATGGATTCGGTGAGGTATTGGCAGGGCCGCCAGTGTTGGTAATTAACCCTACCATAGGGCTGACCCCTGAAGTCTTAGTCGCCCGAGTTGTTTCTTCAGGCAGCCTTGACGTTTGGGGTGCTTTCATTGCAAAAGGGCTTTAGGCGTTCACCCAGTACGCTGGACAGGATCTTGTATGCGACATTGATCAGGAATATACCTTTATAGCTCTCGCAAGAGGTAGGATCGCCTTTTTTGTGGATGGGGCAAATAGAGCTGATATTCCAGTCGGCATATTTTCATCTTCCCAAATTCTACAGATAATCTGGAGCATGCTTCCTACCAGAATATCGCCACCAGCCTTGAACAGCTCTGATGGCAAGTAATCTGATTGTTGTTCTCCAGCTTTTGAGTAGTAGTGCCGACTTCTTAGATGCTGGGTGGAAGGACTACTTCAGCGGCTGCAGTTGGGATTTCCTCAGTTCTTGGTCATGCTCGTTAAGCAGCTGCTGGAAATGCTGCCTAAATCTTCTTCTTCTTCCTAATGGGCGCTACAGTTCCCTCCAACAAGCACGATGTTTTGCTAGCCTTTTCCATTGCCGCACACCCAGTTGGCTGAGGTCCCCTTCCACCTTTGTGCGCCGTCTTAAATGCGGCCGTCCTCTGCTTCTTCGTCCCTGGGGTTGGATTCAAGAACTCTCCGAGCTGAAGCTGTGGTGTCCATTCGCTCTACATGGCCCAGCCATCTTAGGCGTTGAATCCGTAGACGCCTGACTAGACTCATGTCGCTGTACAGCCCGTAAAGTTCGTGGTTTAATCTTTTTCTCCATCCCCCGTCTGCGTTTATAGGCCCGAAAATCACGCACAAAATCTTTCACTCCAACCGACCAAGGGCCTCCTCATCCGCTTTTGATAGCGTCCATGCTTCTGCGCCGTACAGCAGGACCGGGATGATAAGAGTCTTATATAGAGTCAACTTTGTCGTTCGGGAGAGGGCTCTATTACTTAATTACCTCGTGAGCCCAAAGAAAGAGCGATTGGCAAAAGTGATTCTGCGTTTGATTTCGGAACTGATGCCGTTGTCCCAGGTCACTGCGGAGCCAAGTTAGACGAAGTCCTTAACTACCTCGAACTTGTATCTACCAATACAAACGTTCTGGCCAACACGTCGGTGGTGAGCGTCCTTTTTTGATGACAGCATATATTTAGTTTTGCCCTCGTTTACCCCCAGACCAACTTTCGCCGCCTCGAACTCAAACGCCTCATTGACATCTCGCTGAGATCTACCTATTATGTCAATATCGTCGGCGTATGCAAGGAGTTGCGAGGATTTGAAATAGATTGTGCCTCTTGCATTGGCCAGTGATTTTCCAATATGATGTTGAAGAAATCACACGACAGCGCATCGCCCTGCCTAAATCCTTTTTTGACACCGAAACTATCGGTAAGGTGTTTGCCGATTCGGATGGAGCAGCGAACATTCTCGAAAGTCATCCTGCATAGGCTCACGAGTTTAGCAGGTATGTCAAAGACAGATGAGCTGGTGCATGCTCCTAACCAGGTCATCTCCAGCTGCCTTGAAGAGCTCAGCAGGCAGTCCGTCTGTGCCAGCAGCTTTATTTGACTTGAGTTTCGATATGGCAATCTTAACTTCGTCGAGGTCAGGGGGACGGAATTCTCTGCGGTCTTCGTCGATTAGAAATGGATCATTCTGCCTGACTGCGATATATTGACTAACATCGCCGTTATACAATCTTCAGAAGTGGTTTTTCCATATTCTCAGCATCGACTGCGATTCTACTACTAGGTGTCCGTTCTCATCCCTCCAGGCTTCCGTTCTGGTTTTATAACTTTGGCATGTTCGATTTGTCTGTTGATAAAACTTTCGAACGTCACGCCTTGAAACCCAAACCTTCGGATGCAGAGCTTTTCAGGTTTTGAGGGCTTGTTTGCAAAGGCTCCACTGCTGTTATATTGATAGCGTGGAGGATTGAGGTGTATTGGAGAGCTTAAGGGAGACGCGATCGGTAAAATACGTGCGGTTTCTGGCGATAGTAGCTTTCCGACGTCGTACGTTTCTATTCTTACTCTACTCCGCTGCGTTCGTGGTATCGTAGGTGCATCTTGGCTACTACAAGATAGTGGTCCGAGTCGATGTTAACTCCTCGGATAGTTCGAACATCCAGAATAGTGGAGAAGTGTCTGACGTTGATCGCTATGTGATCAGTCTGGTTGGTGGTCGATTGATCAAAAGACCGCCATGTGCCTTTCTGTATATCGAGGTGCGGAAAGCGCGTACTGGCTAGAAGGAGATTTCGCCTCGTAGCAAGATCAATCAGCCTGTGTCCGTTATCGGATGTGGGACCGCGTAGGCTATGTTTTACGATGACTCGCTCAAAGATGCTTCCCTTATCTAGCTTAGCATTGAAGTCTCCTAGTACAAATTTGATGTCATAGCTGGGACATTGGGCATACGTTCTGTCTAGGAGATCGTAGAACTCATCTTTGGCGGAGTCACCTTTGGCCACCACGGGGTAGCCGTGGTGCAGTGGTTAACATCATCGACCGCCGAGCGGAAGGTTTATGGTTCAATTTCGCTTCATAGCCAAGAAAAAGTAATTCCTATACGGACAAAAAGTATGCAACGCAGTTGTGAATTGAAAGTGACCAGACGTACTGCTGCAGGCATAACACTCACAGTGTATGGTCAACCGAAATTCATCCTCCGCGTATGCAATACTAAAGTGCTTGAACGAATTACTACGGACTATAACCAACGCGGACAACCACCCCTGAGAGTAGTAAACGAACATCAACGACCCCAACCACTGCACTCCGTTCAGGTTGTGTGTGTCAACACATCATAAGCGATAATAAAAAAACAAAAACTCTTGAACCTGCGCGAGTCTGTAAAAAAAAAAAGGAAGAAAAGTCATCCTTGTCTTCCGTGGGGGCGAGGACGCAGATCAAGCTGATGTTAAAAAAATTAGCCTTGATACGGATCGTTATGAGCCGTTCGCTCACATGCCGAAAGCTTAGGACTTTTTGCTGTTCACCTCGAACAGCAAATCCGCATCCGAACAATCGTTGTCCTCTCTCCCTATAGCAGTCGCCGGAGTAATAATCGCAGTTTTTCGTCCGCTTTATACCCGGTCCATTCCATCGCGTTTCTCGGATGGCGGTTAGGTCCGCTTTATAGCGGTCTAGGGCGCCCGCGCCGTTGTTCGGCTGCACATGGCCTGTTTAGGGACCTAACATTCCACGTACAAAGCCGAAGATCATTGTCCTTTTTTCGTTTTTGGCAAGGGTCGTCAACATTAATCCGGTCCGTTGTATCCGAGGCTTGTGGTTGTTTTGGAGTTTGTGGTTTTTGACGGTTACGGCTTACTAGGCCGTAGCCCAACCAACTAATCCTGTTTTGTGGAGCAGGAGGCTCGCCATTCGCCCTTCCCCGTCTGCAATTTCCTTAAGAAATCTCCAGATGGCACCACGAGGAGGTGGGGATGGGACTTACTAACAGTGCCGCAAAATGTAGGTGTTTTAAAGGGCCATATTAGGTCGGTTACAGATCCATTCTGGGCCAGGCGTCCATTCTAGGTGAGTTAGAGGTCAATTCTAGGTAGCTTAGAGGTCAAGGTCAGTTCTAGTTTGGTTAAAGGTCCATTCTAACTGGGCTAGAGGTCCATTCTAGGTGGGTTAAAGGTCCATTCTAGTTGGATGAAGTCGGTTTAGGGAAGGGAGTGAGTTCAGAGTGTGGAGTCAGTTCAGGGTATGAAGTCGGTTCAGGGTATGGAGTCGGTTCAGGGTATGGTGTCCGTTCAGGGTATGGAGTTGGTTCAGGGTATGGAGATGCTTCAGGGTATGGAGTCGGTTCAGGGTATGGAGTTGGTTCAGCGTAGGGAGTCGGTTCAGGGTATAGAGTTGTTTCAGGGTATGGAGTCGGTTCAGGGTATGGAGTTGGTTCAGCGTAGGGAGTCGGGTCAGGATATGGAGTCGGTTCAGGGTATGGGGTCGGTTTAGGGTACGGAGACCTTACTTATTCGCAGTGACTTTAGTTATAAGGAGTGACTTTGCTTATATAGAATGGCCTTTTTTATTAGGAATCATATTCGAAGTATTTTTTTATGTTTTGTCGGAACCATCCACAAGGTAGTTTTTAGCTTCCTTTGGAGCCCTTTTGGGATATTCCCAGAGATTTTTTTTAATATATTTTCGGAGCCGCTTCGTAGCTTATGGGTGATTGATAGAAGCTTGGCTCTGGAACTAAGAGATTCGGCGACGGAGTCTCTTAGAGCAGCCAGACACGTTGAGCTTGTCGAACAACGTCCTTTCGTATTTACATAAAATTTCAGGTTATGTTTAGTTTTCTGTTCGATTTCGGGGTTTATTTCTTGAAAGGGGGAGAGCACCGTGGCGCAGTGGGTAGCGTGTTCATCGAACGGTTTTTCACGGTGTTTCCCCTCACCGGGGTTCTGACAAAACCCCCTGTAGTAAAATGGTCATGAAGAGCTTCTCGAAATTCGCCGTTCGGAACCGGCATTAAACTGTAGGTCCCTTTCACCTATGGGAAAATTAAATCACACACAACATGGGTGATTGAGAGAAGCTCGGCTCAGGTCCTTCATGGACTGTAACGCCAACATACATACATACATACATCTTGAAAGGGAACAATAAAACATAATAAACAAGTTTCCTGTGTTCACAGTCATGCTTGAGCAGCTTTGGTTAAGGAACACTGACTATACAGTCCATCGGGACAGAGGTTAAGTTATAGTTAAGCGGTAACACCCGCAAGTAGATACACAGCTCATGCTTTGCTTTGACGTGTCCTGCAGGTAAACAATCGAACCGTTTAAATTAAGACACCACACACAGAGCGCCACAATTACGAATCTATTTGGATTTAATCATCTTTTGCCAACCCCACACTGCTCAAGCACTATTCACTTGTGTAATCTCCCGTTTTAGTTAAATAACTTACGTCCATCACTCTCGCCGAAACAGCATCAATTAAATAGTAATTAATTTCGAGATTCAAGCGCCAATGACCGTCACACACGGCATCTAAGAGGCCATCCTTTTGCTCTGTTAACATTCGAAGTTGAATGCGACCCATAAACATAATTCGAGTGCAAATCTCTGCCAAAGCATTCTGGTCGCAATCAATCTAAACTCGATTAAGAGGTATCCCGCCATATTCCGATTTAACCATAAGCAACTAAATCCACTTTCCACGTCCATAAATATCTAAAACTGCGAAAATGACAGAAATAAAATCAGAAAATATCCATCCGTAGTCAGAGACGACCTCATTACAATTAAAACAGAATACCATTTCCGCATGACACACCTCAACACTTCCCCGCTGTGAAATACAATAACAGCGACAGCGACAGGAAGAGGACGTGAATGCTCTGAAAAACCATCAGATCTACTAACATGCTTCACATCCTACCCCACGTACTCGTACCTTGTAAATACATGCCCAGTGAATTTATGTCAGGCTGTCAAGCGTTCGACCGGTCAGTTCCCGCAGCCTTCACATCCGCCTAAACCAAAGGCTATAAAGCCGAAAGAATAAAAACACATCGCCGTTGTCCTTTGCTGCTCATAACAGCCTGAAAACAATTCGAAGCAACGAAATTGATAAACAAACCCACCAGCGATCCACTCGCATGCTCGTCCTTGCACACAAAACTGCCGACATCATTTCGGGCTCGGCTTGCGGTTCATGTTTCAGGCATGAAAGCGAATTAATTTCGATTTAGCGAATATTAGTCGTTTTCGCTTAGTCGTACCACGCTACCATGACTACACGGGTCCTACCTCAATGGCAAACGCAATATGGCGTAGCCTAATCGAATGTGAATTCCTAGCCACTCATACATACACCGTCCGTTCTGGTCGAGTCCTGATTCTGTGGCGAATTGAATCCGTGTTTAAACACATCGATTCCCGCGAAAGACTAGAGGCAAAGTGCTTTTAGTTGGCCGTAGTGATGCAACGAGCAGTCCAGCTGGCATGTGACATCGCGATGGTTATGTTACGTGTCCTACATGGAAATGCGTACGCGTAGTTGTTGTTGTTGTGATAATTAATGAATGCAACTGTAGTTTTAATAACATCATCATTGGATGTCGACGTTAAGCCATCGGATGTAATTGCGGTTAATTGAAAACGCTTCTACCCGCACAAGCACATTACCACCATCGCCGTCGCTGTACCTGTCGCTGTCGCTATCGCCATCCCGCTGGCCAATATAGAATTTTTTTCACCACGTTTGGTTCGTTTTTTGTATATCCTGTCCGAGAGTCACCATGACAGGCGGCGCAAACAAAGAAGCGTGATAAATGGACGAATGGTCCGGTCCGGCCCAGTTCGAAAGTGGGTTACAGCTGGTGACCCTTAATGAATAAAATTAAGTGCAAGGACTTTAATCACACACTCGAGGCTTAACTTGTCAATGTTGTGCTCGAGTGGTACGTTGAATGAAAAATTCGCGCACGAACAGCTGGGAGGACGTGAACGATTATCGGGATTCGAATAATGTTGGTGTGGTGGTCAGTTGGTTGGCTACGGCGTCGAAAACTGCAATCGTTTACGGTAATTGGTGAAAACGTGCAATTGCGTTTTTTTTAACTACTCTCACCAGGCTTGAACCCGGAGGAGAAAAACGGCAAAAGATTGCGTTGCCGCCGGAATAGGACTATTTAATAGGGAAATTATTGAATAGCGATGACAGGGTTCTGCGAGAATGACAATGCAGTCAACTTATCGTGGAAGGAAAAGCCCAATTGTGAGATTGATCTTGAAAGATATTTAAGACCGACCCGACAACAGTGTTTCATGGCCATTGTTTTAATCTGCAGTCATCTTTGGCACTGAATAGTAATTTCAGTTTATATCACTATTGGACCAGTAGCCAATTTAAACTGCGCAGGCAAATGGATTTGGGGAAATGTTCTAGTTTTTTGTTTGGCAGTGTTGCTGCACAACAACAAATCAACCGATGTAGGGAGTCGTGAAAGGCTTGGATCGTGGCGGTACGGCTGCGATATACATATCTCCTCAAACGATGAAACGCACATGCCCACCCCGATACACACAGTTCACACCGGCGCATCTTGCCTCGAAACAGGCAGGACTATCTTTGACAACCATGCCAGGTTTCACATCAAAATATTCTTAGTGTTTGAGGTACGTCTCGTTTTGTCAGCTGCTTAAAATGCATTTTTCGATTCTTATGTCCAAATTTGTTGAGCAAAGAATGTCGACAAAAAACAAAATGTACAATTGGTAGGTATAAAGACTTTCAAGAAGGCCGAGAACGCGTCGAAGATGAAGAGCGTCCCGGACGACCATCGACCTCAATCCACGAAGCCCACATTCAATTAATCAAAGATTTGGTGCTTGCAAATCGTCTATTAGCAATTAAGTGTTGACATTTCAAATGAATCAGTCAACAGAATCTTAAAGCATGTTATGGGCTTTCGGCGCGTCAAATTTCGATTGACACCGAAAACTTTGAATTTTTTGGAACATCGTAGCGTTGGAAAACGAGACTTGGATTTATGCTTACGCACTGCAAACCACAGATGAATCAAGTAAAAATCGTGCTAAAGGTGAGGCAAGACTAAAAAGACCGCGCCAAGGTCGCTAAAAAAATCATTGTCATGTAGACTACTTTCTTCGATTGTCGTGATCTGGGGTCACTTTGAGTACCTTCCGCAGGGTCAAACTGTCAACAAATAGTATTATTTAAACATTATGGTTTTCGCACCACGTTAATACATCGTCTCACAGTGCATTGATTCTTCATGAACATTTCGCCAGAGCTTGAACCATATCAATCCCCAACCGTTGGCCGTTCAACAGACCATCTTGGGCGATCAATTTTAACAACTGTTTCGAAGATTGGAAAATCCGTTGACATAAGTGCATTCTATCAGGGGCATTACTGCGAAGACGATGAAATTAATTTGGAAGAATAAATAAAGAATTTTCAAGATAAGTGTTCTGTCACCTTACATTTTGAATACAGAAGTATACGTAAGTAATACTTACTAAGTATACATCTAGATATGCATACGTATTACTTATACTTAACCTATAACTAAAATCTTACCGCTACCTACCTGCTTCGCTTGAGGAAGGCTGTGCCATTGCTTGCGGCTGATGTCATCGAGTCCCTCCTCAGCCACCATAAGCGGCATGATACCGCTTGACCGAATCTGAGGTTGCTCCGGCTTGTAAATCAGGACGTCTTACTCAAAATAATATCGCCGTCCCACTGAGCTACGGAAAATGTGGAAGATTAACGACACCGCGGATCTACTGTCGTAGCGGGAGTTTTAAGAGGTTTCCGCAAACGGAAGGCCGCCGCCAAGGCTAACCTCGCCAGCGATAGAGTGTGTGATGTCTCCCTCTCCGGTTGGGCGGTGGGAAATCGGAGTCCAATGGCAAATGTGGCGACCCAGAGGGATCAAAGCATAGGCCAGAAGGCGATGATAGCAAAAAACCGCTCCACGGAGGCGGGCACATCACGCAACAGAACCCCTTTTTCCGAGAAGGAGATCCAAATTCAAGAACCTTGGGTGTGGAATAAACACATATGTGGCCTTGAGGGTATACGTGATGCTACGATTCTTTATGATGAGCGATCCGAAAGGCCTAGGGTCTGCCTCATCATATCGATCTGGTGGCTGCTAGAGTAAGCTACAAAATGGACGGGATCATATAACACTTCCTCATTGCGTCTGCCTACTTTCCCTACGACTCGATACTATCTCCACCACTCCACTCCAGAAGGAAATTTCTGAACTCGTAGGGTACTGTGAAGCCAAAAAGATCGGTCTCATCTTGTGTTGCGATTTTAATGCCCAAAACACTGCTTAGGGCAGCAGTAAATGCAATATATGAGGGGACCGTCTTTTAGACTTTATTCCTTCGTCCGAACTTACCATCAACAATGTTGGCTCTCAACCAACGTTTGTTACGAAGAGACGACAAGAGGTGATTGACCTGACACTATCGAACAGATATGTGAAGGAGATCACTAACTGGACAGTCTTGCCTAATGCTACGCTGTCGGACCATAAATATCGAATTCCGATAAAGTTGTGGGATCTCTACCCTGCAACCTAGACGGAATCCGAGAAAGACGTACTGGGTATGGTTTAGAGAGGAGCTTGAGAAATCCACTCAGGCCGTACTTATTCTTAGAACGAAACAACTTGTAGAGAACGCCGTTCATAACCTGAATGGAGTCATCAGTCATCACCAATTGTTTTGATTTTGAACACTCATGTCCTGTCAGCAAACCCTTCTGCAGGAAATTGGTTCCGGGGTGGAATGCCGAGCTCCAAAGTCTTCGTAGGGAAGCCAGAAGTCTTAGATCCCTCAAATCGAGGAAGATGACTAGAACAAGTATTGGTCGAAGTAGTAAGAATATAACAAGCGAAGAGATCAAGTTTCTGAGTGCGCCTAGGAAGTTGGTTAAAGTCCTTAAACGGGAAAAACTGACAAACCTGAATACACTCGGGAAACCTGATAGTGCCTTTACTGGGTCTAAAGCGGAAACTCTTAGCTTACTGCTTCAGACTCATTTTCAGGGAAATCAGATCGCCGTGGGATTGTTGCACACTCCTTCAAAGAAAATCGCAACTGAAACGTGGAAAACAACTCGGTGAAGCTGGTACATTGCGTCGCGAGTGGTTACAACCATTAAATTTGCTGCGGCATCCTTCAATGGCTTCAAATCACCTGGCACTGACGGGATATATCCTGTTAAGCTGCAAAAGGTCTAAAGCAGCTCCTTCCAACTTTGAAAAGCATTTTTACTGCACTTGCCCACATACCCATTCCTTGGCGTAGTTTTAGACCAATTAGTCTAACATCCTTTCTACTTAAAAGCATGCAGAGACTGGTAGAGATGAACGTGCGCAAAGTTTCCCTTCGATTGAATCCTCTTTGGTAGATGCAACATGCCTATCAGCGCGGAAAATCCTGCGAGAATGCGCTTCAAAACCTAGTTGGGAGAAGTGAATGCGCGCTCGAAAGGAAAATTACGCGCTTCATCAACATTGAGGGAGCTTTTGATAACGTAATTTTCGACAGCATGTGCAACGCTGCCAGACTTCATGGCGTAGATGAAGCACTGGTCTTGTGGATCAAAGCAATTTCTGTGCACAGGGCCTTGACCGCTGATGCAGGGCAGGGGCTGCCCGCAAGTTGGCGTCCAGTCTCCGCTGTTATGGTGCATGGTGGTCGACTCTTTGCTTGAAGCTCTCAATGCCTCTGGAATCTATGCCCAGGCCTATGTGGATCATGTCGCCGTTTTTTCTGTCGGCTTATGCTTAGCGACTGTCTGTCTCAAAGCACAGGCGGCGCTAAATGTGATCGATGATTTGTGTACCATAAATGGGTTGTCGGTTAATCCTCTTAAAACAGGTGTTGTTCTCTTCACGAGAAGGAGGAAAAATACTGACATAACTCAGCTGGTACTAAATGCACTTCCATCCCGGTATCCAAGAAGCTAAGTATCTAGGTGTCATCTTAGATAGCAATTTTCTTTGGTCAAAGCATGTTGAGTCGAAAACCACCAATGCGCTGTCAGCTTTCTGGCAATGCAAAGGAGCTTATGGCAAAATATGGGGTTTATCGCTGGCAAAGTCCCTCTGGATCTACATGGCAATGATAAGACCTGTAATCTCATATGCATCGGTTGTCGGGTGGAACAGACTAACACGCAAAAACGTCGTAGTCTCTTTCACCAAACTTCAAAGAACGGTTTGTCTCAGCTGCACGGGGGCTTTCCCCATCACGCCGGTGGCTGCTCTAGATGCTATGCTGAACCTTCCACCTCTTGGTATATTTATCAGAGGGTGTGCTCTGAAAGCCATGTCTCACAACTCGCGTAGGAATAAGAGTGTGCTTGCACAAGAATTGTCCTGCGACCCCTGTCTCATGGACATGCCTTCTGACGTATTGACGCCTGTTATCCTACTGCGCTGTAACTTCACAGTCGAGTTTCCATTGCGTGAGGATTAGCTTTGGTTGGATACTGAAGATGGAGAGGATAGTTTTTGCATTTTCACGGATGGCTCCAGTTCTGGGTGGGTGTCCGGTGCTGGGAAAATATGTGTCTGTCTTCCAATCAGAGATATACGCAACCCTAATGGCCATGCACTATGTTGTGAAGCACAGGTGGAGGGGGGAAAGCATATGCGTCTGCAGTGACAGCCAAGCTGCCCTCAAAACTGTGTGCAACCCCCTAAATATCTCCAAGTTAGTGCATGAACTCAAGTCCTTCTTGAACAGAGTCAGTAGACTAAATTCACTAATGCTTGTAAGGGTTCCGGACCACTCTGGGATCCCAGGAAATGAGATCTGTGATGAGCTGGCCAGGATGGGTGCAGAGGAAAGCTTCTCAGGACCTGAACCCGCTCCAGGTCTACCAGCGCCCACGGTAAATTCCTACATTAACAATTGGGTGTTTAACACACACAACCGTAGATGGGGGATTATCCAGATTGCAGGATGACTAAGCGTGTATGCCCTGATGCGTGCAAGAAATCGGCAACATTCCTCCTGTCTTTAAAGAGAATCGACGGCAGAAGGCTTGTAGGAGTTATTACGGGCCACTACACTTCATTGTTGCTAAGTATCTCTGCGTATCTGGCATCAGTGGGACGCCTACCTGTGCTACATGTGGCGATGAGGATGACACTGCAGAGCATTTCCTTTGTGACTGTCCTGCCCTTGCTCGCGGACGTTGGTGCACCCTTGGGGCCGGTATGGTGTATGCCGAATCTCAAGCTCCCTTCCATTTTCCTCCGAAAAACGGGAAAAATACAGTAATGTAAGGTGTCTGTCCATTGTACTTCAAATGGACCAGTGTTTGCGTCTGAGTGCTCCAACAGATAGCAGAAGTCTTCAACACAAAAAGACAAAACAAAAACAGATTTAACAGATCTTGTCGTGGTAGAAGAGTGCTTCCGGAGGGACAAAGCCATTAAGCCACACTATCTTCTGGTACATATTGTTGAGGTAGTAGACCCCGAAAATCATGTTATTACTCGATGTCATTGTCCCCGCAGCCTGACCCCGACTATACTTCACAGGATTAAAAAAATTACGCCGAATCAACTTTAATAGAATAATTTTAGACCTATTGTATAGGATATCGTTGGGACAGCATTTCCCAAGTGGAAGAGCTCCCGTCACCTCTCGTACCGCGGCATTGTTCTCCGTGAATATGTTACTACCGACCAGACAATGTCTGGACAGTTCTATGTATGTTGACATCCTAAAGAGATGCCGAGCACGTGTTTTCGTGTGTGACCCGAACTCACCAGGAAGAGCTGGATCTCGCACCGCGACAACGCGCCGACCAATCTCTCGTTGATTGCGCAAATAGGTGGTGAGTGTCGACTTGAAATTCATTGGTTTTTTCCAGGATCTGCCGTAGTGGGAAGATTTGGTTGATGGTGGACTTCCCTGGCCTGAATCCGCACTGATAAGGACCTATCAGCTTATCAGCTTATCCGAATGCTATTCGACTACTATATTGCTATCTTCGTTCTTCTCAACATCAGTTCAAAGTTCAACTTCCAAACATTTTCACGCCGGCATTTCAAGAGGCGTGAATCGTACAATAACACTTAAGCGAACCTTTACCCACCTACTGTGTCAGTGCTGAAAGATAATCAAATCATGTCACACAAAGTCCCAATGAAATCAATCAATCAGAAAAGGGATATGCATACTGTAAAGACGAGTCAGCAAATTTTATTCCAACCCGCCAATTATTGGACATAGTCTTTGTCTAGTACCAAAGGCGTTATGAATTTCATGTATCAATCAACTTCATATTTTGATAGAAACCGTAGAAAAGAGTCAAATATCAAATGTCACCTGCCCAGACGACAAGTGTCCAATCAATTGCATCCAAAAGCCAACATAACGAGACATGTCTTCGCTTCATAACTGCTTCACATCAGCCGTGTCACTGAAGTCAAGAAAACGAAACAATGTGAGAGAATAATGAAGGTCCTTTGCCAATGATTTGACAGATTCCCATGAAAATTGACATCTATTCCATCAGTACCTGCCGCCCTGACAGTGACATGTCATTTTGTCTTTCTTCAAACTTCTCTTTCTTCTGTCTCTCTATGGCAACTGGATCTAATCAATTACATAATCTGACATAAATTGATTGGTGAACAATAATTCATTAGAATTCATTCAGAGATTTCGATCAACTCATTATGGGTTTGAGGTATAAACTGAATTCATTCGTAGTCATCACAGGGGATGGCTAAAGAGACTCATTTCCTCCATTTCCGTGTTATTTCTGAAAGAACATTTGCGTGGAGTGTCTCATCTCCATTAGGACACAACTTGTTCATACATATGTATGTATATCGCTATAAGCGAGTATGTCAGTCCTGCAAGGGACTCGAGCACATTCTTGAAAATTGAGTTTCAGTCTACACCCATTCCTGCTTTGTGTACATACCTATGCGCAGAGATATCCGCGTGTCCTGCTGCACTTTGCAAATGGAATTCAACCGGAAGTGGAACCTGTTTTAACATTCAACTCGACACTTTACTCATAACTCGAATGTGAATTTAGGCGAAGCATCCCGCCAACCCAAGTTAAGATGTTTTCCATTTTATGCTCAAAAAATGCCTCCCACCGGAAATGTCCTTTAAAAGCTTCGCATCCTCTTGCATATTTAGTATCAAAACCGAGCCGAGCAGTGCGACAGGTGGTTCGGCTTACTCAACGAACAACAAAGCACAAAAATGACCCATAAAGTGGGAATGACGAAATGTCAATTAAACGCTCCGCAAATCACAAAACAATTAGCGTCATCTGTGGGATAAACAGTGATTAGAAACACCGTTGGTGTGAAGTGACTATGGTCCAGTAAACAGGCAGCAGGTTCCTCTTACTTCGTAGTTTTTTTTTAGTAGCAGGGGTATTCCCCGAGTGGGCATTTAGGGCGCGTAACGGTTTCCAAATGAAATTCTGGAATTCCTGTTGTTGGTTTTTAAATCTCTTTTTCCTGCTTCTGTTTTGAACTAATTGAATTTAAGCGGACAGTCAGTGGATAGTATTTAGGGTTCATTAGGTACTTTGAAGTATGAATTGTATTTTGGAGCAGATATTTCTGTATTAAAATAATGTGTTCAAGAAGGCGAACGGAAATTGTCGGAACGGAATAGCAGTGTAGATTGATTTTTTTTATAAAGCTGTACTAATAACCAAAGTAGTGGGTAGGGGCTGTGCATGTGGGGCAAAGTTGTTGATTGCTTTCAACATGGCGAGACCCCAACACCGATCCCTGCTAATGCTCAAGTCAAGCAGGCTTACAGCCTCCTCGCGGCACCCTCTGGATAGCTTCTTCAATACCCGTTGAGAGGTGATCTGATGTACATACATATGCAGTTATCGCCCCAGGCAAGAGGGCCCAACCCGACCAGGATGGCGGTTATGCGGAGGGTTAAAAACGTTCTTCTTCTTAACGGGCGCTACAGTTTGAGGTGAACCTGGGCCTCGATCAACACGCCCCTCCAACTAGCACGACCTTTTGTAGCCTTTTCCATTGCCACACACCCAGTTGGCTGAGGTCCCCTTCCACCTGTGTGCGCCATCTTAAGTGCGGCCGTCCTCTGCTTCTTCGTCCCTCGGGGTTGGATTCAAAGACTCCCCGGGCTGGAGCTGTGGTGTCCATTCGCTCTACTTGGCCCAGCCATCTTAGGCGTTGAATCCGTAGACGCCTGACTAGACTCATGTCGCTGTACAGCCCGTAAAGTTCGTGGTTGAATCTTTTCCTCCATCCCCCGTCTGCGTTTATGGGCCCGAAAATCACGAAAATCACGGTTCTCTCGAACCGATCAAGGACCTCCTCATCCGTTTTTGATAGTGTCCATGCTTCTGCGCCGTACAACAGGACCGGGATGATAAGTGTCTTATATGGAGTCAACTTTGTCGTTCGTGAGAGGGCTCTGTCACTCAATTGCCTCCTGAGCCCAAAGAAATAGCGATTGTCCAGAGTAATTCTTCGTTTGATTTCGGAGCTGATGTAGTTATTCCAGGTCACTGCGGAGCCAAGGTAGACGAACTACCTTAACTACCTTGATCTTACATATATCTGCCAATACAAACGTTCACGTCGGTGGTGAGCGTCCTTTTTTGATGAAAGCACATATTTAGTTTTGCCCTCGTTTACCGCTAAACCAATTTTCGCCGCCTCCATCTCAATACTCGCAAACGCCCTCATTGACATCTCGCTGTGATCTACCTATTATGTCAATTATTATTATTTCTAATATCATGTTGAAGAAATCACACGACAGCGCATCGCCCTGCCTAAATCCTTTTTTTGACACCAAAACTATCGGTGAGGTGTTCATCCTGCATAATCTGACGAGTTTAACAAAGATGTCAAAAGAAGGCGTAGCGTTGTTAAGCTTGTATCTAATTACGCTGTCGTATGCGGCTGTGAAGTCGACAAATAGGTGGTGAGTGTCGACTTGGAATTCATTGTTTTTTTCCAGGATGTGCCGTAGTGTGAAGATTTGGTCGATCGTCGACTTCAATGGCCAGAATCTGCACTGATAAGGACCTATCAGCTTATTTAAAAAAGGCTTCAGGCGTTCACACAAAATGGCAGAGAAGATTTTGCAGGCGATGTTAAGGAGACTTATTCCTCTGTAGTTGGCGCAATCTTGCGGGTCTCTTTCTTGTGGATCGGGCATACGATGCTGAGACTCCATTCCCCGGGCATGCTTTCCTCCGACCATAAATTGCAAATGAGATGGTTCATGCATCTTACCAGCTCATCTCCAGCCGCCTTAAGAAGCTCAGCAGACAGGCCGTCTGCGCCCGCGGCTTTATTGGACTTAAGGCTTGATATCGCTATTTTGACTTCGCCCAGGTCGGGTGGACTGATTCGGTTACATGGTCGCCCATTACGAATGGCTCGTTCTGCCTGACAGCGGTATCTTGTCTATCATCGCCGTTATACAGTCTACAGAAGTAGTCTTTCCAAATCCTCAGCATCGACTGCGACTCTACTACCAGTTCTCCATTTTCATCCCTGCAGGCCGCCGCTCTGGCTTTGTAGTCATGGCATGTTCGTTTTACCTTATTGTAAAACTTACGGGCGTCATTCCTGCGGAAGCATCTCTCCATCTCCTCGATCTCACGATATCCGTGCACTCTCTTCTTTCTTCTGAAAAGCGTGTGTTCCTCTCTTCTCTTCTGCTCATCGATTTCGCGAGCAGCTCTCGTCCGTCGTTGCAGCATGGCTTTATATGCCTCTTGTTTTGCTGCATGAGCTTGTTCGCATTGTTCATCGAACCAGGGGTTACTAGGTGGTGGCGGTTTGAAACCCAGCACATCTGAGGCAGCGTCTCTGACGGCACTCTGGCAATGCGCCCATTCCTGCTCTATTGTTTGTGCTGGTGTGGGCGGATATTGAGAGAGCTTGGAGGAGACACTATTGGCAAAGATTCCGGCAGTCTCTTGCGATTGTAGCTTTCCGACGTCAAACTTACGTAGTTCTACTCGACTCCTAAGCATTTTTGATATCCTCATGCGTACCTTGGCTACAACAAGATAGTGGTCCGAATCGATGTTGGCCCCTCGGAAGGTTCGTACGTCGAGAATATGGGAGGAGTGTCTGGCGTCGATCGCAAAGTGATCAATCTGGTTGGTGGTCGATTGATCAAAAGACCGCCGGGTACCCTTGTGGATGTTGAGATGGGGGAATCGCGTGCTCGCTACAAGGGGGTTACGCCCGTCTAGGAAATCGATTAGCCTAAGTCCGTTGTTGGATGTGGTGTTATGGAGGCTATGCTTTCCTATGATCGACTCAAATATGTCCTCTTTGCCCAGTTTTGCGTTAAAATCTCCTAGAACTATTTTTGTGTCGTCCGGAAAAATTCAAGCTTCTCAGGCGACTCAGCGCGTCCCCAGGTGGCGGATAGGGGAAGGCCACATAGTGTGGTTGGTGTCATCGCACCCCCGCGGACCAAGAGCACTTATACTCCCAAGTCAAGGTGTTTGGAATACGTGCCGAGGACTGAATGGTGCAGGGAATACAAAAATTTGCATCGCGAATGTACGATCCCTATGTGATACCGGACGCCCTCACGTAGTAATTAGCCTTACATCTATGTACATGGGAGCTCTGTAGATGGTTGACCAACAATCCCCACCATACTCGTGGGTCCAATACATGAACAACAAAGACAACAAAAACGAAAACGTAACAGAAAACAAAACACTGACGGAGTCGAAGGAAGAATACCTCGTCCGCTCACCAGTACAAAAAATGGAGACAGAAGATATCGAACCATCTCCAAATCCTGTTACCGCGCTCCTGTCTAATAAGACGGACAACCAATCTGCTCAGGCACCAAATGGTCCAAGCACTGAGGTTGCAGTGATCAGCGACCCTAAAAAACCTCAGCAGAAATATGACTATTTCACCGGGGCCCAAAAACGACGAATCGCCGCACTAATCCGGGACGGGATAGGGCCCGAAGAGGCGAGACGAAAAGAAAAAGCAAAGTATGCTCTCGTGCTTGCGGAAAGGGAAGCAAACAAGAACCCAGACTTGCCAAATCTCAAACGCAACCGATCTAACAACAACTCCCTTATGGAAAACACTCGCAAGAAGAGTCGACCACACACAGAGGCACCAAGTAGCTCATGTGCCGGTAAACAAAATTATCGCCCTGGATTCGCTGGTGAAGCAAAAACAAAACCCACAAAAAGAACTAGTGGAGGTGCACGAGAGCGTACGGAAGTACCCGAGCCATCCTACCGGGATGCCATTGCTCGGTGCAAAGTCGCTATCATGCACTCGCAACACCCGCAAGAGACCCTAACTGATCAGCAAATAAAGTTAGTGAGGAAGAGCCTGCTAGAGAAAATGGATAAGGCAGATAAGAATTGTCCTGCCCTCAGATTCGAGGCTACCTCAGCCAGAAATGGATGGCTATCTATCACCTGTCACGACACAGAAACCAAAAATTGGCTCATGTCGTCGATAGAGAAGATTAAGCCATGGAAAAATGCAGATCTGTGTGCAACTCAGGGCAATGACATTCCCAGGTTATACACCTGCGTAACATTCGTCCCCGAAGCCGATGACCTTACCAAGGACACCTTCCTTATGCGCATAATGAGGCAAAATGCGAACATTAGCACTAAAGGATGGAGAGTCCTCAGGATCGCCAAGGAAAAAAGCGGTGGGGACCAAGTAACCTTTGCGATTGATGAGGCATCCAAAGACACCATCGTGAAGCAAAGGTTCAAACTGTTCCTCAACTTCTCCCAGATACTAATCAGGATCAAGGGAATTCCCAAGCAGGCAAAGATAACTGCGGACAACAAAACCAAGGACAGGGCACAAACCCATCCGAAGTGCGATGCCCAAAGTACACTGGCCATGCCCAGGAAAGGAAGTGAGGAACTCGGCGTGAATAAGCCAAACCAGAGAGCAACAACCATTGCATCTGGTGATAGTGAATCAACCACAGAGGCAACTAAAGTACCCCAAACGTCAAGGCTGCCTGAAGAAACAACTCGGGCAACCAAGACTTCAGGGTTCAGCCCTATGGTTGTACCAGTCACAAACACTGGCGGCCCTGCCAGTATCTCGCTCAATCCACCATGCCGGGATTAAGGTGCATCCAAAAAAATCTACAGCATGCAAAGGCCGCGTCTGCGGTACTGAGCAATAGATTTAACAAAGAGCACTTCGATATAGCCTTTATCCAGGAACCGTATACGATCAAAGACCAGATCAAAGGACTATCAGGTGAGCTGCTCTACGACTCCACAAATGATGGACGACCCAGAGCTTGCATAATGATTAATAACATCATTAAAGCCATTCCTATTTCAGAAAATACGAATAAGGACCTGGCAGCTGCCATTATTCAGCTATCCACTGCGGAAGGTAGGTCAGAAGCCGTAATCTGCTCAGCCTATCTCGCGGGCGACTTCACCGATCTCAGCTTCACACCACTGCAGGATCTCCTAGACTACTCTGGAAGAAGGGGCTTACAAATCATCATATGCTGTGGCGCCAACGCCCACCACACAGCATGGGGTAGCTCGGGCATTAACAAAAGAGGTGAGTACCTGTTAGAATTTATTTACAAGAACAACCTCAATATCATAAACCGGGGAAATAGTGCCACCCTTATGAATAGAATTAGAGAAGAGGTACTAGACCTCACCCTAACCACTCCGTTCATAAGTAACTCTATCCTAAACTGGCACGTCTCAATAGAAACATCGATGTCAGATCATCGACAGATCTGTTTTGACATAAAAGTGGGTGATAAAATTACCAGAACATACAGACAACCGAGAGCGACAGGCTAGGACACATATAGCCTAGGAATCGCACAATCGATCGGAAACTGTCCCAATAGCATCAGAGACATAGACAGCCTCGAACTCTGCTGTGACAGCTTTAATGCTACCATCCTATCTGCCTTTCACAACGCTTGCCCAGAGAAAGTCAAGTCAGGCAATCGTACCACTCCGTGGTGGAACAGCAATCTGGACAAGCTAAGAGCACTGACCAGAAAACTGTTCAACAGAGCTAAACGGACTGGTGACTGGACCCAGTACCGTGCCTCACTCACCAACTACAACCAAGAGATTAGAAGAGCCGAAAGAGACTATTGGAAAAAGTTCTGCAGTAGTCTATCAGACATACAGAGCAGCGCTCGCATCCACAGAGTTCTCGCCAAAGAGCACACTAACCAAATTGGACCGTTGAGGAGAGCTGAGACACTTACGCGGAGAATGGTACAGAAGTACTCAAAATTCTAACCAGTACGCACTTCCCAGACTCCAACATCATTCCCTCTAATCTCTCTAACATACCTCCAAAGATCAGGGCAACTAGACCCAAGAGGGAGGTCTGGAAGAAAGCACGAAAAGTTTTCCACGAAGGAAGTATAAAAGGGGCCATTAATTCTTTTGACCCGTACAAATCCCCGGGAGAGGATGGTATCTTCCCAGCCCTCCTTCAGAAAGGAAGTACGCTCATTAGCCCCATGCTTATCAACATCTTTAGAACCAGCTATGCATGGGTATATATACCAACGAGCTGGACAGAGGTTACGGTAAAATTCATTCCCAAAGTAGGCCGTAGACCCACAGACCTGCCTAAGTCCTACAGACCGATAAGCCTTACCTCTTTCTTTCTAAAACTAAAAACAATGGAAAAATCTCTGGATAGGCATATGTATCAGGGACGGTGCCCTGAAAAGATCACCACTTCACAAAAACTAATATGCCTACCAACCCGCCAGCCTGGGGAATCGACCACGCATGCTCTTCAGGAGCTAACAGCCCGGATCAACAAATCCCTGAGCGACAAAGAAAATCCGATAGGTTGCTTTCTCGATATTGAAGGTGCTTTCGACAACACTGATTAACATACTCAGCAACAATGGTTTCTATGTCCAAGGCTATGCTGACGACATAGTGATCCTGGTTAGAGGCAAATTTGAAAACACAGACTCGGAACTCCTCCAACGGGCACTAAATCTTGTTGCAAACTGGTGCATAAAGGTTGCAGTTAAGGTCAACCCTAGCAAAAGCACTATAGTCACCTTCACCAAAAGCGCTTCTTTGGTGAAGCGATAGAGTTCTCAAAAGAAGTCAAATATCTAGGGATAACTCTAGACGGAAAGCTCACTTGGAACTCTCACATTACAAAGAAAATAGAGAAAGCCAGGATCTCATTATGGACCAGCAAAAGTCTCACTGGCAAAAATTGGGGCACAAACCCCAAAATGTCCCGCTGGCTATATACAGCAATCACCAGACCAATTCTCACATAGGCTGCGCCCGTCTGGTGGCACAAAACAAGACAAGTATCAGTGCAAGCCAAGCTCAACAAATTGCAAAGACTACCTTGCATCAGTATCAACGGGGCCATGAGAACAACCCCCACAGAAGCAGTAGAAGTCATCACAGACCTGCCACTTCTTCATCTCCAACTGAAGAAAGAAGCAATGGTCTCCGCCCATAGACTGATCGTGGAGGATGACTCTAACCGTAGGCTCTCTCACCCTGATATCCTTACAGAAATAAACAGGCATGAAATCCTAAAGATATCTCTCACAGACAACTGTCTCCCCGGATACAACTTCAGCCAAAACTACAAGGTCACATTCCCCAACCGACAAAACTGGGAACAGGATAGACCCTCCTTCCATCGTGGATCCTACGTATGGTACACAAATGGCTCCAAAACGAACGAAGGCGTTGGGGCTGGATTATACGCAGCAAATACAGGCACATGCATCTACGTCAGCATGGACAGATATAACTCCGTTTTTCAAGCAGAGATATTTGCTATAGAACTCTGCCTCAGAGAAAATATTGTTACGAATTTATTCGATCCCCACACCAAATAGGGTTCGCACCACTGGATTGCGATAAACTACAATTTTCTACGTTTTCCCAATTAAAAACACACACACACTTTTATTTCTTTCACCACAGATTAATTATCTGTGTAGCTTCACCACTTTTATTTATTATCCAATACAATCCACTTTAAACTTTATTACACAATACACAAACCTTTATTGAAAGCTTTTCTTTTCACCTTGGTTGATCACACCGACTTGTCACACGCTGTTTTATACCACAAACTGAATGAATGTGGAGGGCGAGTGTTCGCGCTTGTCCACCATCTCGAACGTTCGCAGTTGGAAGTTCCCCATAGGAAATCTCTAGAACGCTCTGACAATTCCATTGGAAGTTGACATCATTCCCATCCCCGCTTCCAGAGAGTTTTCGAACTTAACGGTCCGCTTGCATCTCCGCAACAATATAAACAGAAACATATTCAACAAAAACATTTACATTCTCTCTGACAGCAAGGCTGCACTTCTAGCCCTAAAGAGCTATGAAATCACCTCCAAGCTGGTATGGGACTGCCTACAGCTACTTCACCAACTGGCCAGCACAAAAAGAGTTCACCTCATTTGAATACCTGGACACAGCGGCCATACAGGCATCGAAAAGGCGGACCTAATAGCAAGGAAAGGCTCTGCATCACCATTTATGGTGCCACGGCCTTTCTGCGGCATACCCATCAGCACCACCAAATGCTGCATTAACAATTGCTTAAGGAACACGACGGATTACTACTGGTTACAAACGAAAGGTAGCAGACAAGCCAGGTTGTTCCTCCCAACTACATCTCTCAGTAGAACGAAACAACTCCTCATGCTTTCGAGGAGTCAGATTCGCTTAATAACAGGTTTCCTTACTGGACACTGCCCAGTCAAGAAACACCTCAAAATGATGGGCATCATACAAGATGACACTTGCAGAATGTGTAATGAAGACGAAGAAACAGCAGAGCACATACTATGCCACTGTAAATGCCTTGTCAGTACACTTCATCGTCACTTAGGTAAGTATTATCTTGAAGCAGAAGAAATCGCTGCTGGCTCACTCAAAAGCATACTAAGTTTTATCACTAACTCAGGTTTACTAAGTGAACTGTAAGTGGGGGACATCACAATAGGCTCACTTGTGACCGTGATCAGGGGACTTTTTCCCACCCCCGTACCCCCGGGACCTAACATTCCAGGTGCAGACTCTCAAGTCCATTAGTCGTTTGCAGGGGTCGTCAGCTTTGTATCCGTCCATATCCGATGCTTGTTGTCGTTTCGGAACAAGTAGGTTTTTACGTGATAGGGATGTTACCCCTAAGCACAATCCCCAACCTGGAGGGTCAGGTTCCTCTTTCCCCAGGAACATGAGGTTGGGTCGCTGCACACATTGGTTCACTACCTACCGGTGCCAGGGTAGCTATCAGAGAACAAAGCTGGCGTTTTCCATGTTAAACGCGATCAACTTCTTTGCTCTGTTTGCTCGCTCCCTCCCCCCTTATAAATAGATCAGGATGATCATATTTTCTTCAATTGCAGAATGCATCCTGCGTACGCCCATACATGTACCGAGGACCTCCTATAAAAGATGAAGGTGACATTACCAATCATCCTTAATTTTTATTGGGGTGGCCGTGACGCAGTGGTTAACATCATCGACCGCCGTACGGAAGGTCAATAGTTCAAATTCGTTTCATAGCCAAGAAAAAGTAATTCTTATACGGACAAAAAGTATGCAACACAGGGGTGAATGGAAAGTGACCAGACGTTCTGCTGCAGGCATAACACTCACAGTATATGGTCAACTGAAATTCATCCTCTGCGTATGCAATACTAAAGTGCTCAAACGAAAAAAATCAAAAAATCCCCTTGGTCACATATTAGCTGCAAGCCTTTTTTCTATAATTGTTGTTATTCACCTTTTCACCTCTGTGCTGACAAGTAAGGTAATTGATAGGTGGCCAAACTCTGTATTCCGTTGGGCCAGCCGTCAGCCAGAGTTACGCCCCTAACTGGGAAGACCCAAAGAGAGTTTCAGGAGCATCTCAGTAATATCATGGTGATATTGATAGACGAATTCAGCATGATTGGGTTGCGTATGCTGGGCAAGATAGATGGCCGGCTTTGAGAAGCTAACCCTGAGAAGCAGCACGAATGTTGTGGAGGATCTGTTGTTGTATTCTTTTGTGACTTCAATCAGCTAAAGCCAGTTTTGGACAAGCCTCTGTATGGCGTACATAAAGAGTCGGATGAGTTTTCCCTGCGAGGCAAAGCAGCTTATTTGCAGATACCGAAGACGTTTATTCTCAAGCAGATCATGCGACAGACTGACGATGAACAGAAACAATTTCGAGAAGCACTTCATGGTCCAGCCCTAGAACAACCTCTCGCACTATGATTTCTATTCACAACGCTTTGTTGACAATAATCCAGGACCGACCTGAGATTTCAAGGACGCGACACGATTGATGGCGACCAACAAGAACATCAAAGCTTATAATAAGAACGCCTTACGCTTGGATGCCCAGTGGCTCGAATAAATGCCTCAAACAATAATGCAACAGCCGCTCAAGCCTCAGATGACGAAGCTCATGGACTGAGCGCAGAACTGTTACTTTGCGTTAGCGCTAAAGTGATGTTACGCCAGAACCTGTGGACCTCTTGCAGACTGTGCCATGGCTCGATGGGCACTATTGAATCATTTAATATTTGAATCTACTCTGTTAAATTACTTAATATACATAATGTGAAATACTCACACAAGTGACGTCACCGTCCGTGGCTGAATGCGCCTCTTATGGTTTCACCATTTGTCAACTGTCAAATGTCAACTGCCAACTGATAATTGCCATTTGACAATTGTAGAACCCATAATTCGTGTTTTTTACTTCGACCACCGGCGGACACGTACGAGTGTATCTCAACTTCATCCGTTTTAGTCCAAGGAATCAGCGAAAATAATGGATCCACAAATCGGAACTAGCGATGCCCATGCTCCCTGTGATGATTCGAACCAATCCTCTTCGACCGGGACGGCAACATGTGCTTCCTGCAAGCAGTCAACCGCCGATAATACGCCGACCGAAACCACTGGTTCAGCGGAACATCACGTTGCCGCAACATCCACACAGCCCCATGCTTCAATTCCGGATTTCTCGATGTTTAAACATAATGGATCAAATTTATCGTGCGACATGATGCATTCCACAATGATCAACCAACCTGCACCTAATCTCAGTGATGCGAATCCCCCGCCACCATCTTCCCAAACCAACAGCAATGCGCCCTGCCCCACAGTTCCAGTTTGGACGATGCCAATGACTTTCCCGTACACATACCCAATGTGTGCAGGCATTTATCCGCCAACTACAGTAAGTGCTCCCGTGACCAGCGCGGTGCACATGGCAAATGAGTATGCTCCAAGTGTATCGCACAACTTTCAACAAACCCCCGTACATATCCCATTTATAAATGCGCAGCAAAAAATTGGTAGTGGAAACAGCTGGCAGAATCATTTCAATTTTTCGTCGAGGCACAATGCAACATCGGACTTCAACCTGACTTCATCGCAAATAGCAGCTCGTCAAGTTATAGCGAAAGAATTGCCAACCTTTTCCGGCAAACCAGAAGAGTGGCCTATTTTTATAACAAGTCTAGTTCAGTCAACAGAACGATGCGGATTTTCCGACCAGGAAAACCTCCTCCGCCTTCAAAAGTGCCTCAAAGGCCCAGCTCTGGAAGCAGTCCAGGGAAAACTCTTGACACCAAGCACCGTTAACAGTGCCATCGAGACCCTGAAGATGCTCTTCGGGCGTGCAGATATTATCCATCAAAAAATGGCACGAAAGCTGCGTCTAGAACCTGCAGTCAAGCCAGAAAAATTGGAAACTTTGATTCATTTTGCACTCGCCGTACAAAATTACTGTTCCACTATTGAAGCTATAGGACTTGGAGATTATCTCAACGATCCAGCACTGCTCGCGGATCTGTTAGAAAAGTTACCGAGCGACTTGAAGCTCGATTGGTGTCGTCATCAGATGTTCTCACAGCGTGCAACAATGAAAGCATTTAACTCCTGGCTGTTCGCGCTCGCCAGCTGCGCCAGTCAAGTAACTACCTTTGGACAGTCGAACACCGAGGAAAAGAGGCCGACAAGACAACGACTTTTGGTACACGACATTGCAGATAAGAAAGCCGATTCAGTACCACAATCAGTTCCCGTGCTACAAGTGCAGCGAAAGCCATCGTCTCACCCAATGCTCCACGTTTATTGTCCTGAATACAAACGATCGATGGAGTTTCATACAACAAAATGGAATTTGTTTTCGATGTCTCAAGAAGCATCCGGTACGACGTTGTAATTCACGAAAACAATGCGGAATCGACGGTTGTAAGATGCCACATCATCCTCTCCTCCACGCTCCAAAACGTAGCTGCCATGAGCGTGAAGAAAACAGAAGTGTTCCAACGGATCATAAAGTCGAACCCAAGTCAGAGAATCGTGTTGTGACTTTCCACTCAGTGGAACGGAAAAAGGCCCTGTTCCGATATATTCCCGCCAGACTTCATGGAGCGAACAAAACTTTGGATACGTTCGCACTTATAGATAAAGGATCAGCCTGCACGCCTTTAGAGAACACAATCGCGGATGAGCTGAACCTCAACGGACCACTGGAAGAGCTGTGTTTAAAATGGACCGGAGACATCACACATAACGAGACAAAATCGAGAGTAGTCAGTTTAACAATTTCATCGCCAGAAAATAGTGCACGAAAGTCTGAACTTAAAAATGTTAGAACTGTGTCCAGCCTAGACCTACCAAGACAGTCGCTAGATGCACAAGATATCAAGGGTCACCGACACCTACGCAATTTACCGATTGCACCCTATGAACATGTTCAAGCGCGCATTCTCATTGGGTTAGACAACGCGAAAATAGTTCTGCCACAGAAAACTGTTGAAGCTATTAGTGACGGGCTCATAGCAGCGAAGTGCAGATTGGGATGGTCAGTGTACGGCTGTAAAAACAATAGTGACTTCACGCCTCCAAGAGTTATGCACATTTGTGATGGAAAAGTCGAAGAAAATATGGATGAAATGTTGAAGTTCTACTTTTCGTTAGACTCAGTAGGAGTTGCGGTCAAGAATTGTACACTACAATCGAGAGAAAACGAACGAGCTCTGCGAATCATGGAGTCAACATCGAAATATAATCCCAAGAAGAAGAGATGGGAGACTGGACTTCTGTGGAAGCACGATGAAATCAACTTGCCTGATTCGTTACCTATGGCCAGGCACAGACTACGTTGTCTCGAGATGAAAATGAACAGAGATCCTGCCCTGAAGAAGTTCCTTATCGGCACCATCCAAAGTTATAAAGACAAAGGTTACATCAGAAGATTAGAGAGGAACGAAATCTCTACAGGTGGTAAATCATGGTACCTACCAATTTTTGCAGTGAGAAATGTCAGCAAAAATAAGACCAGACTCGTTTGGGATGCAGCAGCCAAGATTGACAATGTGGCCTTGAATACCTATCTGACTAAAGGCCCAGATTACTTGACATCTCTAGTTGGTGTGCTCATTCGATTTCGTGAAAAGGCAATTGCTCTCTGCGGCGACATAAAAGAGATGTTTCATCAGGTTTTGGTGCGAAAAGAAGATCAATAAGCTCAGAAGTTCTTATGGCGTGATGGTGACACTTCGGAAGAACCGGAGGTATACCTTATGCAGGTCATGACATTCGGAGCTTCATGCTCTCCCTCTCTAGCCAACTTTATCCGAGATAAAAATGCTGATCGTTGGAAAGATACCTTTCCCAAAGCTGTAAAAGCCATCAAGGAAAACACATACGTGGACGATTGGTTGCAGAGCGCAGAAACAGAAGACGAGATGATTGACCTTGCTATGAGGGTGCGAAGGATTCATGCCGAGGGGGGGTTTGAAATGCGAAACTGGTCATCTAACTCTCGACGCGTGTTAAAAGCATTAACACAATCCAGCGCGGAAATAAAAAGGTCATTTGACGAATTCAACGCAGTAGGTGAAAAGGTTCTTGGTCTTTGGTGGCAAGCGGACACGGATGCATTTTCCTTTACTGAGAGTTTTGGTAAACCAGCCTTTGACAACAACGCTCATCCAACGAAACGTCAAATCTTAAGGACCGTGATGTCAATCTTCGACCCGCTGGGCCTATTGGGGTTCTTTGTCATTCGCGCAAAAATAATTCTTCAAAATATTTGGCGTTCTGGAGTAAATTAGGACGAGTCAATAAAAGATGCTGAATACGAACAATGGTTGCAGTGGGTGGATCAAATCCCATCGATTCGATCAATTACGACGCCAAGATGCTTCCACGATCTCGGCAGTGGTATTAAAGTCGACATTCACACGTTCGTTGATGCCAGTACACACGCATACGCGGCGGCATGTTACATACGAGTCAGTAAGAAGGAAGCGGTGCGCTGCTCATTGATAATGTCAAAAAACACGGGTAACCCCACTCAAACCAATTTCTATTCCTAGGCTGGAGTTGATGGCTTGCGTTCTTGGGCTACGACTGGCTAAATTCGTCGAAGCTGAACTGTCTATATCAATAAACAAACGATATTTCTGGACAGATTCGAAAAATGTTCTGTATTGGATCCACTCCGATGCGAGAAAGTTTCATCAGTTTGTGGCTTTACGAATCGGCGAGATCCTCGAGAATTGGAAGATAAATGAATGGAGGTGGGTTCCTACCGCTAGTAACGTGGCTGACTACGGGACGAAGTGGCGAACGGATACCGACATAAGTTTGCTCTCGCGTTGGTTCAACGGTCCAGAGTTCTTAAGCAGAGGCGAATCTCTGTTCACTACGCAGATGGAGGGGTATTTAAATTTGGAGTCGGAAGCTATCTGTCACATTGAGGTAAACTCAGAAGTTGTCAGCAACCATAAAGGCGCTATACCAGATGTGGAAAGGTTTAGCAAGTGGGAGAAACTTCTAAACTGTCAAAAATATGTACTGAAGCTTATCCAATTAACAACCAAACGCATTTGCGTATCGTGGAAGCTTAGGACACTCCTCAGCATGAAAAATCTCGAAGGAGCAAAAGGTATCATCATTCGCAGTTGTCAGCAGGAAGAGTTTCCCGACGATTTAAGGTCTCTAGTAACACCGCCGCACCAGGTAAATTCCAAAAGTTTCCTTCTAAAATATTGTCCTTATCTTGACGACCACGGACTCCTACGATCTCGAGGACGAATCGATGCCGTGGCAAATGTGCCAACTAGCGTTAAACGCCCCATCATTCTTCCCCGAAAACACAAGGTCACCTGTTTAATAATCGACTATTATCATCGTCGATACCGCCATCATCATAATGAGATCGTCGTTAACGGAGTGCGCCAGCGATATGTCATAAGTAGACTCCGGGCCCTGGTCAACAAAGTAGCACGAAATTGTCAAGCTTGCAAGAACAAACGCGCAGTCCCAGCTCCACCAATTATGGGCGATCTTCCACAAGAACGAGTTGCTGCATTTACGTTGCCCTTCACCTTTACGGGTATAGATTACTTCGGGCCTGTCAACATAGTCATCGGACGCCGAACAGAAAAGCGATGGGGAGTGGTATTCTCATGCCTTACCACGAGGGCGATACACCTTAAGATAGCGCCTTCTCTCTCGACAGATTCGTTCTTACTAGTCTTTAAACAGTTTGTCAGCCGACGAGGAGTGCCTAAACGAATCGTGTCAGACAACGCCACCAACTTTCGAGAAGCGAGCCGTATCTTATTAGAACAGATCGAAAGAATATCTTCCACAGAGATAGAAAAGGCCTACCCGGAAATCGAATGGAGGTTCATTCCACCGCCTGCACCCCACATGGGTGGTGCTTGGGAAAGAATGATTCGGTCGGTAAAATCTATTTTGACGGATATTCTACCAGAAACCGGACTTCGGGAAGAGGTCTTGAGAGCTGCCTTAGCGGATGTTGAAAATATCCTGAATTCTAGACCGTTGACTTACGTGCCGCTTGACCCTCCAACAAGTGAGGCGCTCACGCCAAATCACCTCCTACTTGGAAGTTCAAGCGGAATACGGGAACTATCCAGCCAAGACGAAAGCGGTATGTCGTTACGAAGGAACTTTCACAGATCGAGCCAGCTAGCAGATCAATTTTGGAGGCGTTGGTTACGAGAATATCTCCCGTACTTGACTCGACGAACCAAATGGCTTCAGGCACCAACGGATCCCATACGTCTTCAAGATGTCGTGCTCATTGTGGACGAAAACGCAAGGAGAAACACATGGAAACGGGGCATCGTCGTGGATCTTCATCACTCAAAAGAAAAGACAGCTCGCAGTGCAGTTGTGCGAACAGCAGATGGCCTAATCACGAGACCGATCGTAAAGCTGGCGAAGTTGGACGTTCGTGAAAAATAGTAAACATCGCGAAAATAACGATGCTTACGAAGGGGGGAATATTGAGTTATTTAATATTTGAATCTACTCTGTTGAATTACTTAATATACATAATGTGAAATACTCACACAAGTGACGTCACCGTCCGTGGCTGAATGCGCCTCTTATGGTTTCACCATTTGTCAACTGTCAAATGTCAACTGCCAACTGATAATTGCCATTTGACAATTGTAGAACCCATAATTCGTGCTTTTTTACTTCGACCACCGGCGGACACGCACGAGTGTAAGTATTGTATTTAATGTACATACATAAAATGAATTGTAATAACTATTTTTTTCCTTTAAATAAAGATTTTAGCATTTGGGCTAATACTGCTGTCCGTCTACCGTCGAACAGGCACAGTCATTGACATTATTTACGGTCCGACCGAAAACAAAGTCGAGAACTCCATACCAAACGAAGCTCCTATCTGCATCATGGTCAAGTTTGAACCTTACACGGGACCGACTTTCGCTTCAGGCGCTATTCCTATAACGCAGGTCATAAAGTTATTCAAAAAAGGAGCAGTCAAGTCAAGGTACTCCTTGACGGAACGGAAGCAATTTCCGTTATCGCTGTCTTACGGCATTAGTATTCACAGGTCGCAAGGAATTACATTGGACAAAGCAGTTGTGGACTTAGGGATAACCGAATTTAGTGCCGGGTTGGCCAACGTTGCGTGTTTGAGAGTTAAGAAAATTTGATGAAATCCTCTTCGATCCAAGTTTTCCGTCCGAAAGGTTGTTGGGAATCAATTCCAAACCAGCGTTCTTACTAAAGCGAGCTAAACTCGAAATACTGAATAGTATGCAATAGACGTGTGTGAAAAAAACAATCCAAATAAAATGATTTTCTACAAATACATATAACAGTGATACATTTTATTTCATCAACATCGCAGCAATAATCTACGAAAAAACTGCACAATTTTCATACTTTAGCGCCAAAAGTTGTCACACCATTTGCGGTCGTGAAGTTAGAGGTTCGCTTTGTTTTGGGGAATTTATTCTCGCCTAGTATATACAGAGGGCGCCAATTGTGTTGGACTCTGGCGCACGATGAGCGAGTTCGGATCCCGATAACACCAACGCCATCGAATGTTTATTTCGCGACGTTCCTCCTCAGCGGGGTACTGGCAAAACCCCCCGTCGTAATCTTGCCATGAAAAGGCTTCTCGACTCACGCCGTTCGGAATCGGCATTAAACTGCAGGTCCCTTTCACCTGTGTGAAAAATAAATCACACACAACATGGGTGATTGAGAGAAGCTTGGCTCTGGTCTTTCATGGGCTGTAACGCCACGAAAAGAAAGTATATACAGAAGATGTAGAATGCAGTTCAATTCAGCCTGAATGACCGGTCAATAAGTGCTCCGCGGAAAAAATTAATTGGAATCATGTTGAAGAATCGATATCCGTTTCCGTTTTGTTGGTAGCCCGAATATTCCATAAAACCCAATAACGAAACGAAAAGTGCTTGTGCAACGGACTAGCCAAAACTCGTATCTGTTTTTGGCAGGATTTTAATTACTATCCAAACCACATATACTCGTACACAATTACTCATTTCATTTGTCCTTTTTTTTTTATTTTCGATTTTCACTTCTTTCCCTACCTTCAAGCGAGTCTCATACAAATTGAATTAAAACCACAAAGAAAAATGTGTTCTCTTCTAATCCAAAATAACAAAAAAAAAAAAATAAATAAATGGCTCTGAAGCTACACCAAAAACAGACGTAAGGAAATAATAGAAAAAGATGAAAAGAATATGTAGAACATGATAAAATCCGAAACAAAATCCCACAGGACGTGCGGATAACAAATCCTTTTTTTGCTTTCCTTTAAAAAAAAAAGAAGCAAAAACTGCGTTTGAAAACGTTCCAATTGATTTCACACAGCACCTTCATGATTGCAGGTTTTTATCTTGCCAAATGGCCTAGGATTGAGCAAGCGAAAAACCAAAAGAAAAACCGTGAGTTTCCTTTTTTCTTTTAGCTATAAATGCTTCAATGTGTGTGTTGAAAAATGTAGATGCTTTGGGTTTCACTTTTTATCCTTACAATTGCTGTTTTGTTTAGACTTCCGGAACTGAATCATTCAAGTTTAGTGGAAATGATGCAGCTCACCATTGAACTCGAATAGATAGTCCAGTTGGTATGCCATATCCTCGGATTACGATGTGGCTTTCGTTTATTCGCCTCCAGGCGGTTCAGATCTAGGACAAAAGACGTTCTACTCGTATGCATGAAAAAAATCTAAACAGGAATAAAGCGAGCCATATTCATAAAGCGAACGAGTGGGGTAGGGGAGAGAACAATGTATTTTCACGGGCACCAGGACTCTTTTATAATTCCATTGAGGTTAAGTTCTCGCCCGCACGCTCGTTTGAATATTTGCGCTATAAAAGTTTATGTCCTGTTTAAGGCAAGCACATGGGGGAATCTAAGCAGAGGACAATTGTGTGCGTGATCTTTTCCTTTTTGTCTTTTTCAGGGTAATGATTCAAATTTAGTTTTCATTTTTATTTTTATTTTATTTTTTGGTTTGTTTTATTGTTATGTGTGTTTTGTGTTTATACTCGAATTATTCCTTGTTTGCGGGGGTAACATGGACCTTTATTTATTCTATCCCGGATGTGTCTAGTCTAGTCTAGTCTAATAAGGAGTAAAATGGTGGGAACAACTTAATGGACGTTTTTAAACATAATTGATGGAGAAAGCTATGTACTTTGTTGAAAATTATTTCCCAATAATGGAACAAAACACGAGGTTGTTGCTCACCGTTGCCAATAGAGGCAACAAACCTACTTTTATAAACTCTTTTTCTTTTTTAGAGACTCGCGCAGGTTCAAGAGTTTTTTCTTTTACTATTCTCTTATGACAACCTGAACGCTGGGTCGCTGATGTTCGTTCACTACTCTCTGGGGTGGTTGTCCTAGATAGGACAAGAGCCGACCAAATTCCGCGTTGGTTATGTATGTATGTGTATGTATGTTGGCGTTACAGTCCATGAAGAACCTGAACCGAGCTTCTCTCAATCACCCATGTTGTGTGTGATTTCATTTTCACATAGGTGAAAGGGACCTACAGTTTTATTGCCGGTTCCGAACGGCGAATTACAGGGGGTTTTGTCAGAACCCCGCTGAGGAGAAACACCGTGAAAAACACGTTCGATGGCATGGCTGTGTCGGGATTCGATCCCGAGTCATCGGCGTCACAGGCCAACACACTACCCGCGTTGGGTATTTTTTATTTATTTATTTTTTTTTTGGTGGCGTTACAGCCCATGAAGGACCAGAGCCAAGCTTCTCTTCAATCACCCATGGTGTGTGTGATTTATTTTTCCCACAGGTGAAAGGGACCTACAGTTTAATGCCGATTCCGAACGGCGTGAGTCGAGAAGCTTTTTCCAGGCAAGTTATACTACGGAGGGTTTTTCCAGTACCCCGCCGGGGAGGGACGCCGCGAAATAAACATTCGATGGCGTTGGTGTTATCTGGATTCGAACTCGCTCATCGTGCGTCAGAGTCCAACACACTAACCACTGCGCCACGGCGCCCCTTACCCGCGTTTGGTATAGTCCGTAATAATTTGTTCGAGCACTTTAATATTGCATACGCAGAGGATGAATTTCAGTTGACCATATACAGTGAGTGTTATGCCTGCAGCGTACGTCTGGTCACTTTCCATTCACAAACGCCTTGCATACTTTTCATCCGTATAGGAATTACTTTTTCTTGGCTATGAAGCGAATTTGAACTATAGACCTTCTGCTCGGCGGTCGATGATGTTAACCACTGCACCACGGCCACGGACTAAATTAGAGAAGAGGTATTTGACTCCAAAATCTCTATCCCCTTTGTTTCAAATAAAATTTCTCACTGGCACGTCCCTAATTAGGCCTCCCTATCTGAACACCAACATATCAGATTACTGCTCAATTGCCTCTTGAGCCCAAAGAAGCAGTGGATGGCAGGAGAAATACTGCGTTTGATCTCAGCTCTGGTCACTAGTGAGCTAAGGTAGACGAAGTCCTTGACCACTTCGAATCTGTAGCTGCCAACGCAGCTACGCATCACTGACGTGCCGCTGTGTTCATCCGATTGCGTCAATGTCATTCGCGTACGCAAGCAGTTGTGAAGACTTGAAATACATCGTACCTCTTTTGTTGGCCAGTGAGTGTCGTATGACTTTTTCAAGCACAATGTTGAAGAAATTACATGACAGTGCGTCACCTTGTCTATGTCCTTTTTTAACATCATGGGCCTCGGTTAATTTGTTACCGACCTAAATGGAACAGCGAGTGTTCTCCACTGTCATTCTGCACAATCTGACGAGTTTGGCAGGGATGTCAAAACTAGATATGCATCTCTATGCACACTGTCATACGCGACCTTGAAATCGACGAAAAGTTGACGGGTGTCGATTTGGTATTCCTGGGTTTTCTCCAAGATCTGTCGCAGTGTGAATATTTGGTCTACTGTGGGTTTGCCTGACCTGAAACCACACCGATACGAACCTGTCAGACTATCCTGTGAAGGAGACTTATTCCCCTGTAGTTGGCGCAGTTATAGGTGTCTCCTTTTTTGTGGACTGGGCAAACTATGCTGAGATTCCATTCGTCGGGCATACTTTCCGACCATATTGTACAGATCAGCTGGTGCCTGCGCTCTACCAAATCATCTCCAGTCACTTTAAATAGCTCGGCAGATAGCGCCAAACTGCGCCTGCGGCTTTATTATTCTTGAGCTTTGAAATTACTAGCTTAATTTCATCTAGGTCGAGGGAAGGAAATTCTCTTGCATTTTCGTCCGATGCAAATGGATCATTCTGCCTGGCCTGTCAGCGGTGTTAGATCTTTCATCACGGTCAAACAGTATACAGAACTGTTCTTTCCATATTCTCAGCATCGACTGTGACTCTACTACTAGTTGTCTGTCTTGATCCCTACAAGCTTCCGCTCTGGCTTTATAACCCTGGCATGTTCGTTTTACTTTATCGTAAAATTTGTGAGCATTATTCCTTTGATAGCATCTCTCCATTTCCTCAATCTCACACCTTTTTTCTCCCATGCTGCCTTTTTTTCTTTCTTAAAAGCGTGTGTTCCTCTCTCCGTTTCTGCTCGTAATGTTCACAAGCGGCTCATTGTAGCATGGCCTTGTATGCGAATTACTTTGCTACATGGGCTTGCCCGCATTGCCCATCAAACCAGGGGTTTCTAACTGACGGTAGCTTGAAACCCACTGTTGTTCTGTGGATTGTTCCGGTGTTATTGGAATTTGCGAACGGTTGAGAGAAACTCGATCGGCAAAGGTCCTAGCGATCCCCTGCGATTATACATAGCTTACCGACGTCAAACTTTCGTTGTCCAGATTGATTCCATGGCATCCTCGATATCTTCATACCTTGGCTACAACAAGGTAGTGATCCGCGTCGATGTTGGCTCCTCGGAAGGTTCGTACATCTAGGATGCTGGAGGAGTGTCTTGCGTCGATCGCAACTTGATCAGTCTGATTGGTGGTAGACTGATCAGGTGATCGGCAGGTTTCTTTGTGAATATTGGGATGCAGGAATCGTGTGCTAGCCAGAAGGAGACTGCGCATGTCTGTTTTCGGACGCTATGTTTCCCCGTAATCGACTCACATATGTCCTCTTTGCCCAATTTCGCATTAAAATCTTCTAGAACTATTTTGGTGTAGTTACTGGGACATAGGAGATCGATTCTTCTTTGAGTCGATCGTGAGCGCATATCAAGCTAATGCTTCCAAAATTAGCTTTTATGCGGATTGTTCTGAGGCGTTCGCTTACATCCCGAAAGCTTAAGACTTTTGTCGGAGTGTTCCTCGAATAACGAATCCGCATCCGAATAAGCGCTTTTCGTTCTCCTTGTAGTAGTACCCGTAGTAGATGTCGCAGTTTTTTATCCGTCTTTTGCCTCATCCATCCCATAGCACTTCTTGAAGAGCGGTTATATCTGCTTTATGGCAGCAGAGGGCTTGCTCCAGTTGATCGCCTGCACCCGGTCTGATAAAGAACTTCACATTCCAGGTGCAGACTCTCAAGTCCTTTAGTCGTTTGCAGCGGTCGTCAGCTTTGTATCCGTCCGCATCCGAAGCTTGTGGTGGCTTCGTAACAATGCATTTTCTTGTGATTGAGATGTTACCCCTAAGCACAACCCCCAACCTAGAGGGCCAGGTTCGTCTTTCCACACGAAAAAGGGGTCGGGTCGCTGCAGACATTGGTTCACTACCTGGCGGATGCCAGGGCAGCTATCCAGGGGAGGCTGTGTATCAAATTGGATTGAGCAGGGACAGAGATCGAAGCTGGCGTTTGCCATGTTAAACGCGATCAACTCCTTTGCTCTGTTTGCTCGCTCCCTCCGCCCTGGTACAAGCAAAAATTCCAGAAACCCTTAAAACTGCTGTGGTGAGACCAGTCTATAAAGGAGGTCTAAAAAAAAGAGATGAACAACTACCGTCCAATCTTCATGTTGCCAGTTATTGAAACTTGATCCCTCATTCACAAAAGTCAGTATGGGTTTCGGCATCCGGCAAATTGGACTATTTAAAAACCGACATTTCTACGCAAAGGTTAGGGACACTTGTAGTACAATGTGACAGGTCAAATATGAGGTACCACAAGACTTCAAGCTAAGACCGATTCTCCTTATATTGTACACAAACGAGCTCCTGCGTGTTTTTATAAAAAGTTCGCCTTCCCTTTTGCCGAGTGGTGTCACGTCGTTATTAATACACCACATACCATGATGGTACACATTCCAGGTCTACAGCAGTTACATGAAATCATCGAATCGTGTAAATGCCTTGAAGTCATAATAGATAGCCATTTAATCTAGAGCTGATTGTCCACTTACGGCACTACGTCACCCCTTAATGCCTGAAGTCATGAAGTCTCTACGCCTTAGCTGAATCCAAATTAAAACATGGCAGTGCATCTACAAAACGAAGGTTATGCTTAACTACTACCATGACATACGATCAAGAAGTCCATCGCCCATAACACAACAAAACGCTCTCAAGGCATGTTTCATCATCTATGGTAAACGACAGCACCAATGTATGCACCTCTCGCTGGAACCTTTGTAGCGAGTTGATACGCAAATTCATTGCTCTTAATGCCCTTGTTACCTGGCACCAACCAAAGCTTGACCTGGTTCCTTTTGGCTAGGTCCTGTAAGACATCTTGGTATTCCTTAACGCACTTTGAGTTCGTGCGATAGAAGCTCAACGCTTTGAACGCTGCTTGATTATAGGAGAGTATCGGAGAGAGAGCCCGTCAGGATGGCGTGTAATCCGGCTTGGAAGATACTGGGACACTTTTCCGGAGCTTTTAAGACTGTCTGATTTGGTCCAAAGATGCCAGTGCTAATGCCGGAATCCATCTTGGAGTCATCTGTGTATCACCTAAGGCTCTTGACATTAAGCAGGGGATCGCCGCTCTCCCAAGCTGTGCATTTGGGGATCAGTATCTCAAATCTTTCGTCAAAAGTGAGCACGTGTGGCAACGCGTCCATGACCGTGGTAATCGTATCCAGCTCAGGAGGACGTTGCAAAATGGACACGTGACCCAGTGGTCTACATGGTAGCCCTGTTTCTGAGCGGAAAATTTTGATTGCACTGCGTATTGCAAACTTCTTTATGAAGAGGTGCAGTGGAGTAAGTCCAATCAGTGCTCCTTGGGCTGTCGTGGACACGCTAGTCTCTGAAGGTGTTGAAATTTAACAATTTTTTTTTTAGTCAACTTTTGTTCACCAGAACGAGCCATTCGTAATGGACGACGAAGTAACAGAATTCAGTCAACCCGACCTAGACGAAGTCAAAATAGCGATATCAAGACCTAAGTCTAATAAAGCCGCGGGAGCAGACGGCCCGTCTGCTGAGCTTTTTAAGGCGGCTGGAGATGAGCTGGTAAGGTGCATGCATCATCTCATTTGCAAGGTATGGTCGGAGAAAAGCATGCCCGACGAATGGAATCTCCGCATCGTTTGCCCGGTCCATAAGAAAGGAGACCCCTATAAGTGCGCCAACTAAAGGGGAATAAGTCTCTTTAACAACGCATATAAGATCTTCTCTGCCGTATTGTGTGAACGCCTGAAACCGTTTGTGGATAACCTGATCGGCTCTTATCACAGTGTGGTTCTAGGCCAGGTAAATCCACAATAGACCAAATATTTACGCTACAGCAGATCTTGGAGAAGACCCAGGAATACCAAATCGACACTCACCACCTCTTCGTCGATTTCAAGGCTGCATATGACAGCGTTTATAGAGACGAGCTATACAGAGCCATGTCTAGTTTTAACATCCCTGCCAAACTCGTCCGACCGTGCAGGATGACAATGGAGAATTCTCGTTGCTCCATTAAGGTCGGTAATGAGCAGACCGAGACCTTTGATGTTAAAAAAGGATTTAGGCAAGGTGACACGCTGTCATGCAACTTTTTCTACATCGTTCTTGAAAAGATGGTGCAAGAGGTACGATTTATTTCAAGTCTACGCAATTGCCTGCGTACGCCGACGACATTGACGTGATTGGACGGACACAGCGAGACGTCAATTAGGCCTTTGTAAGCATTGAGGTAGAAGCGGCTAGGATGGGTCTCAAGGTTAATGAGGGTAAAACCAAATATCTGCTTTGATCTAAAAGAAACGGACAACACCGCCGTATTGGCCAGAACGTCAACATTGGGGGATATTACTTCGAAGTGGTCAAGGAATTCGTCTACCTTGGCTCACTGAAGACCAGCGACAACAACACCAGCGTTGAGATAAAACACAGAATCACTCTTGCCAACCGCTGTTCCTTTGAGCGCAAGAGGCAATTGAGAAGTAGAGCCCTCTCTCGGAAAACACTATATAAGACCTTAATCATCCCAGTCGTCCTTTACGGCACAGAGGCTAGGACCTTAACAAAAGCGGATGAAGATGCCCTTGGTCGTTTCGAGAGGAAAATTCTGCGCACTATCTACGGTCCCGTTTGTTCAAGTGGTGTATGGAGGAGAAGATATAACGATGAACTGTACGGGTTGTACAGCGACATGGGCCTGGTACGACGTCTACGGATACAGCGTCTAAGGTGGCTAGGCTATATAGAGCGTATGGAAAATACAGCTCCGACCCGAAGAGTCTTCGAATCCACCCCGGAAGGAAGGCGCGGCGGCATCAACGGTGGCGCACGCAGGTGGAAGGGGACCTTAATCAACTGGGCGTGCGGCACTGGAAACAGCTGGCCAAGACCGTGCCGGCTGGAGACGCTTGTTGGTTGAGGCCCAGGTTCACCACGGACTGTAGCGCCACCTAAGTAAGTAAGTAAGTATATAACAAATGGACCACCTTAGGTTTTTGTTCCCAAGTTTTACTGTTTTTGCTCCGATAAGTCCAAAGTGCCTTAGTCGCCTTTGTGAGTTATGATGTTGGAGTTCCAGCTAAGTTTGCGATCAAGGTCAATACCTAGACTCTCAACATCTCCTGAAAATCGTATATTTGTACCATTAAGTAAGACGGAGCAAGGCTATAACTTCCTCCTCTGTTTTTTTTTTTTTTTTGTTTTTAGAGTCACACGCGCACTCAAGCTAAGGCCTTATAAGGATAGACGTTGTGCGAGCAGATAGTAACAGGGAGAGGGAGTGGAGCTGCCTATTGGCATTGGTCTTAAATGTCCGCATATTGTATCGAGGGGGGAAGACCGAACGAGGTAGCGCGCGTTCCACATTCGTGTGGTTCGGTTGAGGAAAGAATTTCTATATTTGACAGTACGACCGAAAACCGGCTTCAGAGTGAATTCATGAGCATTCCGGGAGAGACGTGTATCGGGGGAAAAGTTTTGAAGGGGCGGAATGCAACTGGCTATTTCATCAGAGCATTTACGATGAAAGTAACGATAAAACAATGAAAGGCAGGATACATTCCTACGATGTTCCAGCGAGTCTAGTGTTTTGGTAATGCTGGGGTCACCTATCAGTTTTATCGCGCGTTTTTGTATTCTATCTAGTAGGTGCAAAGTGGTCTTAGATGCGCCAGACCAGACCAGACATGAGCGTGGAACTCCAACTTAGGACGAATGTACGCCTTATAAATTGTAGCCAGATCGGTGGGTGTGAAGAATTTCTTGCATCTGTATAGGAAACCTAGGCATTTCGCGGCATTCTTGGCGACACTAAATATGTGATCATTCCAACAAAGGTTGTCACTGATGCACATACCCAGGATAGAAAGCTTTTCGGTTTCCGAGATACAAGTGCCATTCATGGATAATGGCATTGGGTCAGTGTTACGCTCTAGTGACAGAAGACAGCATTGTGTTTTGGAAGCATTAAATTCCACTCTATTGTTTTTACCCCATTCGATGATGCTGTCGAAATCGGAATTTAATGAGCTTAACATACGCTGCCGCTCACTATTTACAGCCGAAGTGCAGGGTCGTAAAGAAGTGAACGAATATGAAAAGCTGAGTGTACTGTCGTCAGCGAAGGAGTGGATTGGATTAGAAGTAACACACAAGAGATCATTTATGAAAATGAGAAAGGGTGTCGGAGACAAAACGGAACCCTGGGGAACACCAGAATTTACAAAGTGAGTGTCAGACTTGAATCCGTCAAAGACCACTACCATACCATACTGCCGGTCATTGAGGAGTTTCTGCGACTCGAGATATTTCATTAGCTGTCGATTTATCAGCGTTTCCATGACCTTGGAATGGAATGGGTCGGTAGTTGGAGAGAGAAGAAGATTCGCCTTTTTTGGGAATGGGCTGGAAAAATGCTGTTTTCCACCTACTCGGGTAGAGCCCAGAAGTGTAGGAAAGGTGAAAAAGCTTACGCAGTGGTTTTGCCAGCGTAGAAAAACACCTCTTCAGAATTATTGGGGAAATACCATCTGGACCAGCGGATTTATGTATGTCAAGTTCTATAAGAACCCTTGCAACTGCACGAGTACGGAAGTGAATTTGTTCCATGGTGGAATTAACGTACTTCAGAACAGGCGGTGACAAGGATGATTTGGGGAGCTGCGAGTTTGCTGCGAAGTGGGCAGCAAGCAGATTAGCCTTGTCTAAGGGTTTGACAGCTGGAATGTCATTGTGAATGAGCGTTGGTATAGACGACGATACGGAGTTTTTGGTGTTTTTAGCGAAAGACGAAAAGCTTCTGCTACCCTTGGGACATTGTAGGATTTTACGCCTCAGTTCTTGGTCATGTAAAAATTTGGCTCGTCGAATGTGGGAGTTACAGTCATTTATGGCTATATCTATATCTTTTTCGGTTTTCCTCAGCGGTGTTTGCCTTATAATTCCGAAAACTTGTCTCTCTCAACCTGATAACCTCTTTGCAACTCCAGTGAAACCACGCATTATCCACCGGCTTTAGACTTTTTACCCTATACGGGATAAAATTGCTTATGCCAGTGTTGATAATGTTGGTAATCATATCAGAGTGGACGGCACCACGTCGTTGTCGAGGAAGCACAACGACCAGTTAAAGCTCCGAAGGAAGTTGTTAAGGCCGCACCAATTAGCTTTCTTATATTCCCATATTATTCTTTTATGAGCTTTTTCTTTAACTGAGTGGAGTGAGTATGGGAATTTAGCTGATATGACACAGTGGTCAGACGAGCCTAGAGGAGATAATACATTCAAAGTTTATTTATCAGGTTGAGAGGTAAGAAACAAGTCCAAGGTGTTGGCGGTAAGACTGGCAACATCCGGAATACGAGATGGCTCATTCACAAGCTGGGTTAATTGATTTAACTCAGCGGAAATTTCGACATACCTTCCTTCGGGTGTTGTCTGTCCAGAATGACGAAGCCACTGAGAATTGTGTACATTGAAATCGCTCGCTAAAACGATTTCAGTGCGAGGAAACAGGGAAACAATTCTTTGGATGGAGTCGGACAGTGCATCAAACGAGTCGAGCGTGACGTCTCTGTCTAGGTTTGGGCTTCTGTAAAGAAAACAGTAGTGAATTGTGTGCTTACCAAGAGTGAATTTGAGCCATAAGAGATTAAATTCCGAGGTGGATGCTTGGCTATACTGCGGAAGCAGCTGGTAAGCGATATCACTACGGACAAAGATGGCGAGACCGCGGTGAGAAACGAATAATGGCACTAAGCTATATCCAGGAAGACTAAGATCCGAGGGATCGGACTTTTCATCAACCTGTGTTTCACAAAGTGCCAAAACAGCCGGTTTGTAGCGAGAAAGTTGGGCATACGTGGCAAAGAAATTCTTCCTTAACCCACGAATGTTGCAGAACTGAATACTGAATTCCCCCATCAGTACAACACGCAAAACATTGACGGACGCAGCACCAACTAAGCGGGACTAAGATTGTCTTGTTTGGGTTTATTGATAAACCCTCTCGGCCACACCAGAGAACTTCTGAGATTTTCTTCACTACGGATCACTAACTCCTTCTTATCTGCGACAGGCAATTATTTTTTTAGCTTCTTCTTCTTCTTACCGGGCGCTGCAGTTCGGGGTGAACCTGGGCCTCAACCAACATGCCCCTCCAACTAGCAAGATATTTTGCTAGCCTTTTCCATCGCCGCACACCCAGTTGGCTGAGGTCCCCTTCCACCTATGTCTGCCATCTTAAGTGCGGCCGTTCTTTGCTTCTTCGTCCCTCGGGGTTGGATTCAAAGACTCTCCGGGCTGGAGCTGTGGTGTCCATTCGCTCTACATGACCCAGCCATCTAAGGTCTTGAATCCGTAGACGCCTGACTAGACTCGTGTCGCTGTACAGTCCGTAAAGTTCGTCGTTGAATCTTCTCCTCTATCCCCCGTCTGCGTTTATAGGCTCAAAAATCACGCGCAAAATCTTTCTCTCGAATCGGCCAAGGGCCTCCTCATCCGCTTTTGATAGCGTCCATGCTTCTGCGCCATACAACAGGACCGGAATGATAAGGATCTTAAAGAGTCAACTTTGTCGTTGGGGAGAGGGCTCTATTACTCAATTGCCTCCTGAGCCCAAAGAAACAGCGATTGGCAAGAGTGATTCTGCGTTTGATTTCGGAACTGATGTAGTTGTTCCAGGTCACTGCGCAGCCAAGGTAGACAATGTCCTTAACTACCTCGAACTCATATCTGCCAATACACACGTTCTGGCCAAGACGTCGGTGGTGATAGCGTATATTTAATTTTGCCCGCGTTTGCCGCCAGATCACTTTGCGCCGCCTCCACCTCATTACTCGCAAACGCCTCATCTCGCTGTGATCTACCTTTTATGTCAATATCGTCGGCGTATGCAAGGAGTTGCGAGGATTTGAAATAGATTGTGCCTCTTGTATTGACCCGTGATTTTTGCACAATCATTTCTAATATGATGTTGAAGAAATCACACGACAGTGCATCGCCTTCCCTAAATCCTTTTTGTTCACCGATTCGGAAGGAGCTGTGAGCATTCTCCAAAGTCATCCTGCATAGTCTGACGAGTTTAGCAGGTATGTCAAAGGTAGATATAGCGTTGTTTAGCTCGTCTCTAATTACGCTGTCGTATGCGGCTTTGAAGTCGACAAATAAGTGGTGACTGTCGACTTGAAATTCATTGTTTTTTCCAGGATCTGCCGTACTGTGAAGATTTGGTCGATGGTGGACTTCCCTGGCCTGAATCCGCACTGGTAAGGACCTATCGGCTTATTTACAAAAGGCTTCAGGCGTTCACATAAAACGGCAGAGAGGATTTTGTCGGCGATGTTAAGGAGACTTATTCCTCTGTAGTTGGCGCAATCAGAGGGGTCTCCTTTTTTGTGGATCGGGCATATGATGCTGAGACTCCATTCCTCGGGCATGCTTTCCTCTGACCATATCTTACAGATGAGCTAGCCTATGCTCCTAACTAGGTCACGCCCAGCTGCTTTGAAGAGCTCAGCAGACAGTCCGTCTGCGCCAGCAGCTTTATTCGACTTGAGCTTCGATATGGCAATCTTAACTTCGTCGTGGTCAGGGGGACGGAATTCTCTGCGGTCTTCGTCGATTAGAAATGGATCATTCTGCCTAATATCGGTATAGTCACTAACATCGCCGTTATACAGTCTACAGAAGTGTTTTTTCCATATTCTCAGCATCGACTGCGATTCTACTACTAAGTGTCCGTTCTCATCTCTGCAGGCTTCCGTTCTGGCTTTATAACCATGGTACGTTCACTTTATCTGTTGATAAGCATTTCGAACGTCACGCCTGGAGTAACACCTCTCTCAAATCCTCAATCGCGCGCTTCTCGTGCTCTTTCTTCTTTCTTCTGAGAAGCTTATGCACCTCCCTTCTTTTTAACTCGTAGGGCTCACGAGCTGCTCTTGTTCTTTTAAGCAGCGAGGCCTTATATGCATCCTGCTTCGCTGTGTGAGCCCTCCTGCACTCGTCATCGATCCACGTATTTATCTTTGCATGGTCAGCACCAGACAAATGTATACTTACTTTGAAGTCAAAGCTTGTCACTGACTTCGAGAACGGTACCTTGAAGTCGTTTATACACACCGATGGGACGTTGCTGGTGTTATAATCCCTAAAGGAGAGCAGTGTTGCCTGTGTCTTGCCAGGATTCAATGATAGAACGTTAGTCTCCGCCCACCCATGGATTTCGGAGAGGTCTCCGTTTATTCGAAAAATAAGGTCTTCGATTAGACCAATACAACTCGAAAGGTAAATCTGAACGTCGTCTGCATACAGGTGGGTTGAGACATTTTTACAGACTGTGGGTAAATGAATTACGAAAATGCAGAAGAGAATTGGGCCCAAGATTGATCCCTGGGGAACCCCAGATAGAATAGCTCTGGGCTCCGATATGGTTTCGTCAACTACTACTTTTTGTGTCCTGTTCGGAAGATAATTTTGATGTCATAGCTGGGACATTGGGCATACGTTCTGAATAGGAGATCGTAGAACTCATCTTTGGTGGAGTAATCCTTGTTTCTGTGGGGGCGTGGACGCAGATCAGGCTGATGTTAAAAAATTTAGCCTTGATACGGATTGTTATGAGGCGTTCGCTCACATACCTAAAGTGTTATACATATACGTATGGCAATGCCCTTATATAACATACTACGCTACCAACATGTATGGCAACACCTCAGTTAATCAATAAAGAAGCATCAGTGGTTAGCTGATCGTTAAAGGAATAAGACATGGCGCAGCCGAAAAACGGATTAATGGTGAAAACAAGAAGACAACAAACGGAAAATATAATTTCTGAGAAAAACGGTGAAAGCGAAAGCAGCCACCACAGAGACCGAAATGACGGCGAAAAGCGGTAATTTTGATGTGCGAAGGCCAGATCCCTTAAAATTAGAAGGAAACTTAGCTGAAAACTGGAGAGTCTTCAAACAAAATTATGATGTATTTGCTATTGCAATTGGTTTGGAGTACAGAAAGGAATCGCAGAAGGTTGGAACATTTTTAAATGCATGTGGACCAGAAACTATCGAGATATTTAATACATTGGGTTTAAACGAAGAAGAAAAGAAAAAATATGATGCAGTTGTACAAGCTGTTGAAAGTTACTGTTCACCAAGGAAGAACGAGGTGTACGAAGCATTCAAGTTTAATACAAGGAAACAAGAAGAAGGTGAGTAATTTGAGGCATATTTATTGGATTTGCGAAAATTAGTCAAAGGGTGTGGGTATGTCGATCCTGACCGAATGATTCGCGATAATATTGTAATCGGTACGAATAGTCATAAACTGCGAAAAAAGTTGCTTGAAACAGACAGACTAGATCTGGATAAAGCAATCGAAATCTCGAGAACATCCAAGTTGGTTGAGAAACATGCGAACGACATGCAACAACAAAACAAACATATGACAGTGGATGTAGTTAAAGGCACTGACAGAAGTTACCGACATAGGCAAACAGGCAGTACAGCAAGGAATAGATTTCTCGGCAATTATCAAACAAGCGGTCAAAACGTGGAGGGTGAAAAGCATGTACAAATTCGCAACTGTAAATTTTGCAAGAGCACGCACGATAATCGTAAGCGTCCGGCGTTTGGCAAACGGTGCAACAATTGTGGTCGCTTAAACCACTTTAGTGTCGCTTGCTTTGCAACTAAAGTTCGTGAAATTAGAGAATTTGATACCGTAGAACAAGATGATGACATTGTCCTCCACACAGTAGCGGCACCCAGCAATAAGCGGAACAGATGGTACGAAAAAATTCGAGTCAACAACTGTTTGATAAATTTCAAGTTGGATACAGGCGCGGACGTGAGTGTTTTGCCTTATAGATATTTAAAATACATGGAAAATATCGCTTAAAAGGAAGGCGGCTTACCCCCACAAAGCTATGGGGGAAACGATTTGAATTATAAGGGGATTGAAGAATGCGTTGTCATGTGCCGAAACAAAGTGAGGCCATTAAAGTTCACGGTTATCGATACCAGATATGAACCCTTACTGGGTCTGGAAGCGTGCAAGGAATTAAATTTAATTATGTGGTGTGCGTTGGTGAACACGACCGAGTTGTGGCGAAATTCTTAAACTCCCCATCTCGCGCTGTGTGCTGCCATTCGGGAACGACAGTTCAAGTTGGCTACTTTGGTATTCCTCGATTATTAAGCGTCCGAGCGAGAACGTGACAACATCTCAGGTGTGGGGTAACTTCCGAAAACTTCCGATAATCATGGACGAGCTAACCGAAAGTTCGCGAAATAATACAAAACAACAACTAATTGCCGCATTGCAAGCCGCCGCCATTGAATTTCCAAGTACCGCCACATTGCCGCAGTTAAGATCACTATACAACGAAGAATTTCGCAGGCAGCCATCGATCCACGTGTCAGATTGTGAAACAACCAATGGCGAAACAACACCTACAGTCAACACGCAAGCCACAAATTCAGGACCGTCCCAATCCGTCCATTCTGCTGCCATCCTCCACGTTTCCGCGGGCACATCCAACTCTGAGCAAATTCCATCTATTCCCGATGTACCCGATGATGATATTGAGATGGAGCGGTTGCTATCTAGGCTCCAAAAACAGAAGCAAATACTCCAACTGCGTCTTGAGCTAAAACTGCTCGAAGAAAACGACACTTCCAGCCGTATGCGCCACGTGGACTTCTCCGACATTTCCAATGCTGTGTCACCATTTAGCGGCGACAACGCTTATGAAATTCGGAAGTGGATAAGCGATTTCGAGGGAGTTACCGATTCTTCGAATTGCGACGAGAGATTCAAGTACCTCAGTGGACGTCGCCTCTTGGAAGGTACTGCCAAATTGTTCTTACGCACCATCCATACGGAGGGCTGGGCCGACTTAAAAGCAAATCTAATCTCTGAATTCGACCGCAAATTAAGCAGAAGAGAGGTTTACCAACTTTTGTCGAAGAGGACCTGGCGAAAGGATGAGACGCTGTTACACTACGTTATCAGTATGCAAGAGTTAGCTAGCCGCGCCGACGTTGAGGAGATCGACCTATTAGACTACATAATTGAGGGGCTGCGTGATAGTCAAACAAATGTTGCAATGCTGCATGGCGCTACTAGCTTAATTGAACTTAAGGCGTTGCTGCTGAAATACGAGAAAATCCGCCAACGCGCTATTCCTGCTTCATCAGACCCCGTAAACACAAATCCCAAAGGAAGAAGAAACTCCATTGCCACCATCGAGCAACCATCCATCAGGTGCTTCAACTGCTCGGAAATAGGACACTTGTCGGTGAACTGTCAAAAACCAAAACGAGCTCATGGTTCCTGCTTTACATGTGGAAGCAAGGACCACAGATATTCAACCTGTCCAAGGCGTACAAAACGAGGAAACCAAGTTGCAGCTGTATCTCATGTTGCCGTAGAGGACCCACCTCAGAGACAAGAACCTGTGATCGAGTCAGATGCTGAAGTTTTACGTATCCTAGATTGTTTACAAATGGTGAGTGTTGCCTTTTGCCAAAATAATGAATTAGATGACACTAAGTATTTCGATTGCTGTTCTCTTTTCGATACCGGTAGTCCGGTTAGTTTTCTCCAGCGGTCAGTGTTGCCGTCCCATTTGTGTGGTGATGTGTTAAGCGTATCTAAATACACAGGCCTCCGAAGAACTGAGCTGATTACATATGGAGAAATCGAATGCTTCATAAAATTCATGGATCAAAGAAAAAAAATTAAACTACTTATCCTCCCCGATGAAGACATTCAAGTTTCTCTACTATTGGGTAGAGATTTCCTCCAGTTGTTTGAGATTCGCTTATGTATTCGGAACCCTTGTGTAGCGTTGGAACGCCAACAACCAAAAAATATTGAAAATAAAGAAGAAAAACGTATAAATCTTATAAAGCAATCGAATTATTGTGTTTTTGATTCATTATATTATATTAATCCACATAGACATCCCGGTCTTTCTGAGAAAGCTGATATTGTGGCTGAAAATACACCAGAGGTTCTTTCCCACATTGAATTACCTTCTGTAATTAATGAGTCTTCTTCTGAGACTGTAGAAATTGAAACCATTTTTGATAATTCACTAAGTGCTAACTTTATTGACTCTGGCGCTGACGCATCAAACGTCAGTATTGGCTCTACAGTGTCAGAATTCGTCGCCGCGCGATTGCGTAACTTAATTTCGGATGAATACATTAACGCGAAAACAATTGCCCCCGTCGACCATAACTACGAAATGGTAATAAGACTGTCCTCGGACACTCCGGTTTTTAGTCCGCCCAGACGTTTGTCATTTCGTGAAAAACAAGAGGTGGATAAACAGATCAACGATCTCCTACAACAAGGAATCATACGTCCGAGTTGTTCTCCATACGCATCACCTCTTGTATTGGTAAAGAAAAGGTCCGGAGAAACTCGAATGTGTGTGGATTATCGGGGCCTTAATAAGATGACTGTTAGAGATAATTTTCCCCTACCGCTAATAGAAGATTGCCTGGAATACTTGGAAGGCAAACGGTACTTTACGTTATTAGACTTAAAGAACGGATTCCATCAGGTCAAAGTTTCTCAAGCCTCTGTTAAATACACTTCCTTCGTCACGCCTGCAGGCCAATACGAATACTTGAGGATGCCATTCGGCCTAAAAAATGCTCCTTCAGTTTTCCAAAGATTTGTCGCTCACGTTTTTAGTAAATTTCGGGGGAAAATCGTAGTATACATTGATGACATAGTCATTGCCACTGCCTCGTTGGAGGAGCATTTCAATCTGCTACGGCAGGTCTTACGTTGCATATCAGAATATCAATTAGAGCTAAAATTATCAAAATGTAAATTTTGCTACACCGAAATGGAATATCTGGGATATGAAGTTACGGCCCAAGGTATACGACCAAGCGACAGGCATGTTCAAGCTATAAAAAAATACCCGATTCCGAGGAATACTAGGGACCTTCATGCGTTTGTTGGGCTTTGTTCATATTTTAGGCGGTTTGTCGATTCGTTCTCAGTAATTGCCCGTCCCTTATTAGACTTGTTGAAGAAGGACGTGGAGTTTAATTTCAGTCCTTCATGTCAGCAGGCATTTGAAACATTGCGCCAAAAGCTACTAAGTGCACCAGTATTAGCTATTTACAACCCAACAAAAGAAACGGAACTGCACTGCGATGCCAGTGCCCTGGGCTTCGGAGCTGTGCTTCTCCAACGTCAGGAGGACTGTAAACTGCATCCAGTTGCTTATTTTTCAAAAAGTACCACCACAGTTGAACAAAAATATCACAGTTTCGAACTGGAAACACTAGCCATAATCTACGCACTACGCCGATTTCGAGTATATCTAGAAGGCTTATCGTTTAAGATTGTGACAGATTGCAGTTCGCTTACTCTAACACTAAGTAAAAAGTCTATTAATCCCCGCATAGCTAGATGGGCTTTAGAGCTCGAAAATTACGACTACACTATCCAACATCGCAGTGGTCTTTCTATGGGTCATGTCGACGCTTTGAGTCGGTGCCATTTGGTTTCAGCCGTCGAACAAGAAGATGTTAATTTTCAATTGCAAGCTACTCAAGCTAGGGATCCCGAAATCATTTCATTACGCGATAGGTTGGAAAAGGAGTCGTTAACATCGTATGAGTTACATAATGGATTAGTGTATAGGAAATGCCGCAATGGGAAATTGGCTTTCTATGTTCCGAAGGAGATGGAAGTTAATATTTTAAGAATGGTACATGAGAAGATTGGGCATCAAGGTGTAAATAAATGTTATGAGCAAATTAAACTACATTATTGGTTCCCAGGTATGCTCAGCAAGATCGAATATTTTACGCAGAATTGCATCAAATGCATAATGCACTCAGTTCCAGTCAGAAATGACAAACGGACATTGCACTGTATTCCCAAAGAACCCGTTCCATTCCACACGTTGCACCTTGATCATTTTGGCCCACTTCCATCGCTTGCTTCTAAAAGGAAGCACATTCTGTTGGTAACGGATGCATTTACCAAATATGTGAAATTATATCCTGTAGTGACCACCAGTACGCGAGAGGTGATGGCCTCTTTAACTAAATATTTTGAATATTATAGCCGGCCGGTTCGAGTTATTACTGATAGGGGCAGTTGCTTTACTTCATATGAATTTAGCAAGTTCTTACTAGAGAGAAATATCTCACACGTGAAGGTCGCAGTGTCCTCCCCTCAGGCCAATGGTCAGGTGGAAAGGGTCAACCGCGTCCTTAAGGGGATGCTAGGGAAAATCACGGAGCCTTTCCAACACTCTGATTGGGTGAAATTGTTACCTCGAGTGGAATATGCCATCAATAATACAGTGAATCGGTCGACTAAATACAGTCCAAGCTATTTATTGTTTGGCGTATCACAGAGAGGGGCGGAAGTAGATGAACTTACAGAGTATCTATCGGAGCACGAACCCGAACGATTAATCAGCAGTTTACCTGATATAAGAGCGTCGGCGTCCAGGTCAATAAGTCAATCACAAGCATATGCACAGAAACAATTCGAAAGCAAACATAAACCGGCTCAAACGTTTGATATTGGCGATTATGTAGTTATAAAAAACACTGATACTAGCGTAGGAGTCAATAAAAAGTTTATCCCTAAATATAAAGGACCTTATGTCATACACAAAATACTACCAAACGATCGATACATTGTGAAAGATATTGAAGGGTGTCAAGTAACTCAAATCCCATACGATGGTGTGATTGAATCAGTTAACATCAAAAAATGGAAGGCCCGGGTTGATTTATGAAAAGATCCATCTTCAGAAGGCAATACTTTTAGTGCAATTAGTCTTAAGTTTAAAGTAACGTGAAAATAAGACACGTGTTTATCCTTGTCTAGTACACAATTTATATTATTTATCGACTGTACACTTTAATATGCATATGTATATGGTAATAAAGAATTGATCGAGGTCTATCAATGTGTCAGGTTGGACGAGTTGTGGTGTGCGTTGGTGAACACGACCGAGTTGTGGCGAAATTCTTAAACTCCCCATCTCGCGCTGTGTGCTGCCATTCGGGAACGACAGTTCAAGTTGGTTACTTTGGTATTCCTCGATTATTAAGCGTCCGAGCGAGAACGTGACAACAATTAAAAGAATACATTCGATTGAACACCTGTCGAAAGACATGTTTATTAAAAAAAATCGAGATATTTTTGAAGGTTTGGGCTGTTTTGTGCGAAATTTGGAAATTAAAGTAAAAACAGATTCCTTTCCAGTGGTTAAGCCGGCAAGAAGGATACTCCTATCTCTAACAACCCGAGTCAAAACAGAACTGCAGAATATAGATAGACCGGTCGAACGCGCCTCAAATTTGGTGATTGTTGAGAAGAAATTAGGTCAACTCCGCTTGTGCATTGATCCACAGGACGTAAATGCAGACATTCTATGTGAAAATCACACTATCCCGTCTTTTGAATAAATTTCAGTTCGTATCGCAAACAAAAGCTATTTTACAGTCCTCGATTTAAAGGAGGGATTTTGGCAAATCGGCTTAAGTACTAAAGCGAGTGAGTTATGTACATTTAACACCCCGTTAGGGTGCTACCGTTTTAAGCGTTTGCCTTATGGTATCAAAATCGGGCCAGAAGTTTTCCAAAAATACAACGAACGAAATTTTGAAGACATACCAAATGTAATAGTGTTTATAGATGACATCTTGATAGCAGCTGACACAATTGAAGAGCATGACTCCATTCTACAACGTGATGTTAACCGGGCAAGAGAATTGAACATTAAATTTAACGTAGAACGTTTTACGTTAACGTAGATACAATTTAGAGTAAAAGAAGTAAAATATTTGGGAAAAATTATATCCCATGATGGTATCAGATGCGATCCGGATAGAGTAAAAGCGATATTGAAAATTGAAAAACCCAAAGACAAAAAGGACTTACAGAAATTGTTGGGCATGATAAACTACATTCGTGAGTACATACCAAATTTAGCATCAAGCTCACAGCCGTTAAGAGAATGTTTGCAATCAATCAAAGAAATGATCGCGAATGCGCCAACTCTTCAAACATTCGATGAGACTAAGGAAATAACAATAGAAACGGATGCATCTAAATACGGATTAGGTTGTTGCATTTCACAGATGGGTAAACCTATTGCCTTTGCGCCAAGGAGTCTCACTGATGCCGAAATCAGTTATGCGCAAATCGAAAAGGAATTTTTGGCTGTGGTTTTTGCATGTCGAAAATTTCATTATTATATATACGGTCGTCATGCCTGTGTCACAATGCTACTACACGGCGCGGCGACAGCGCAACTACAAACGCTGCCGTTTGCTGTGGTTGTAAAGTAGTTCAGTCAACACACAATGGAGCGACTTTCATCGGCGTTTTTTTGACAGCAGGGTACTTCTGTGAGTGAAGTTGGTGGTGAATTCTATAGAGTGAAGTTGGCATCAGTAAAAAATTCGAAGATTGAAACTGAATTTAGGTTATAAATGGATCAAAATAATTTGAAAAAAACATTATTGCTAACATGTGCGATTGCTGTAGCCTATAAAAAGTTAAAAGCGAAAACAAAAGTCAGAAGATGGTGGTGGGTTAGACCAAGTTATCAAACGTATTCCTCCAATGTCGAATTCGAATTAGGAAAACGCCGTGTAGTTGCGACAGTTTTTCAAATTTTCGAAATTACAGCGCTGCGACACGACTACATACGTGGCTATGTGACTTACTCCATATAATTCCATTGAATGAATATGGATTTGACAGCTACGGCGTTTGTAGTTGCGCTGTCGCCGCGCCGTGTAGTAGCATTGTGACATAGGCATCAGATTACAATTAAAAGCGACCATAAACCCTTGGTCGAAATTATTAAAAAAGATTTTTGCAAAATACCATCAGCGAGACTACAACGCATGAAATTAAGTCTAATTAAATATCAAATAAACCTTGTGCATGTTCCTGGTAAATATCTTTATATTGCAGGCTTGTTATCACGATACTATAATAAGGAAGATAAAGTGCAAGAGATAAAAGACCTAAATGAATTTGTACATTCTCTCAATATCACTGATGAAAGTTTGGAAAATTTTCGAAAAGAGCTGGAAAGAGATAAAAATCTATTGGAATTAAAAACAGTCCTACTTAAAGGTTGGCCAGACGACAAAAGAGAGTTGAGCGAAGAAATAAAATTCTATTGGAAGCTACGTATTGATTTGTCAATTGAAAACAACATTATTTTCTTAAATGATCGAGTCATAGTTCCCTTCAATTTGCGTGAATCCGTATTATCACAGTTACACTCATCACACCTGGGAATTGAGAAAACAAAATATCGAGCGCGAGGTTTAGTATACTGGCCCAAAATTGATGAAGCGATAGAAAAGAAAATTTCAAAATGTACTGTTTGCCAGAAAAATCGTTCCTCAAACATAAAAGAACCAATGATATCGCATGAAGTACCCAAACTGTGTGAGTATTCATCGAAAACTTATCTAATAATCTCCGATTATTACTCTCGCTATCTAGATATAATCCCGATGCATTCCAAAACAGCTGGTGAATGCATAAACAAGCTAAAGACGTGGTTTTAGAACCATGGAATACCAATTGAAATCGTCTCAGATAATATGCCGTTCAATTCCTATGATTTTAAAAAGTTCTGTCAACACATGGGAACAAAACTAACAACAACGAGCCCAGGATATGCTCAGGCCAATGGATTTTCCGAAAGAACAGTGGGAATAGCAAAGAAGTTGATAAAAAAATCGTATGAAAACAATGAGGAGATATGGCTAGCACTATTAGAATACCGCAACACGCCGTTAAAGGAGGTTGATGCTTCACCAGCGGAACTGTTAATGAGCAGGAAGACAAGAACATTACTTCCGGCAAAAACAAGTCTGTTTCAACCGAAGATTGTGCCAATCATATGGAACAACATAAATACAAAAAATACATATTCCAAGCGATACTACGACCGAAACGCTCAGCATAAGCATCCATTTTGTCAGGGGGAGGAGATATGGTACCAGCACAATAAGAAAGGGTGGATCGAAGCAACAATCATCGGTACCCACGATGGGCCAAGATCCTATTGGACTAAACTCGAAGATGAAACTGTTTTACGAAGGAATTCTAAATGGCTGAGAAGACGATTATAAATCTAATTCTAATTCACTTATATATTCACACATAAATGTATATATTATATTATATTCATGGATTTATTGAAATCATAATTACTCGGTTGTTACTAACCTTATTTCAATCAATTGCATTGTAAATATTGTAGATATTCAAATTGAAGTCTGAAGTATTGGTTTCAAATTTAAAATCATTTACGTTTATCAAGGCAAAATTGTAAGTTCCCAAAGGGGAAGATGTTATACATATACGTATGGCAATGCCCTTATATAACATATTACGCTACCAACATGTATGGCAACACCTCAGTTAATCAATAAAGAAGCATCAGTGGTTAGCTGATCGTTAAAGGAATAAGACATAAAGCTTACGACTTTTTGCCTTAGTCCACCTCGAACAACAAATCCGCATCCGAACATTTTATTGAAATGTTTTTTTTTTTTCACACAAATACTATTCAGTCTTTCGAGTTCAACCCGCTTTAGTAAGAACGTTGGTTTGGAGTTGATTCCCAACAACCTTTCGGATGGAAAACTTGGATCGAAGAGGATTCCATCAATTTTCTTGACCCTCGAACACGCAACGTAGGCCAACCCGGCATTAAATTCTCCATACGTTGTAATCTGTATAGCCTAGCTAGTAGATGAAATAAATAAATGAATACAATTCACTTATCCCTAAGTCCTCCTATGTTTTGTCCAATGTAGTTCCTTGCGACCTGTGAATGCTAAAGCCGTAAGACAGCGATAACGGAAATTGCTTTCTCGTGCCATTGACTGCTCCTTTTTTGAATAACTTTACGACCTGCGTTATAGGAATAGCGCCTGAAGCGAACGTCGGTCCCGTGTAAGTTTCAAACTTGACCATGATGCAGATAGGAGCTTTGCTTGGTATGGAGTTCTCGACTCTGTTTTCGGTCGGACCGTAAATAATGTCAATTACTGTGCCCATCGAGCCATTGCACAGTCCGCAAGAGGTCCACAGGTTCTGGCGTAACATCACTTTAGCGTTAACGCAGAGTAACAGTTCTGGGCTCAGTCCTTGAGCTTCGTCATCTGACGCTTGAGCGGCTGTTGCATTATTGCTTGAGGCGTTTATTCGAGACACTGGGCATCCAAGCGATCGTAAGGCGTTCTTGTTATAAGCTTTGATGTTTTTGTTGGTCGCCATCAATCGTGTATGTATGTGTATGTTGGCGTTACAGTCAATGAAGTACCTGAGCCGAGCTTCTCTCAATCACCCATGTTGTGTGTGATTTCATTTTTCACATAGGTGAAAGGGACCTACAGTTTATTGCCGGTTCCGAACGGCGAATTTCGAGAAGCTTTTCATGACAATTTTACTACAGGAGGTTTGTCAGAAGCCCGCTGAGGAGAAACACCGTGAAAAACACGTTCGATGACATGGCTGTGTCGGGATTCGATCCCGTGTCAATCGGCGTCAGAGGCCAACACACTACCCACTGCACCACGGTGCTTTCGGTGCTCAATCGTGTCGCATCCTTGAAATCCCGGGTCGATCCTGGACTATTGTACGAAGCGTTGTGATCAGAATTTATAGCGTGAGAGGTTGTTCTCGCCTAGGGCTAGAGCATGATGTGTTTCCCGAAATTGTTTCTGTTCATCGCCAGTCTGTCGCATGATGTGCTTCAGGTTAACGTCTTCCGTGTCTGCAAATAAGCTGCTTTGCCTCGCAGGGAAAACTCATCCGGCTCTTTAGGTACGCCATACAGAGGCTTGTCCAAAACTGGCTGTAGCTGATTGAAGTCGCCAACGAATACAACAACAAATCCGCCACAACATTCATACTGCTTCTCAGGGTCAGCTTCTCTAAGCCGGCCATCTATCTTGTCCAGCATACGCAACCCAATCATGCTGAAATCGTCTATCAATATCACCTTGATATTACTGAAATGCTCCTGAAACTCTGTTTGGGGCTTTCCAGTTAGGGGTGTAACTCTGGCTGATGTGGCAATGTGCAGTCCGGAATGCAGACTTTGGCCACCGATATTGTTTGCAGCCACGCTGGTTGGAGCCATTAGCTGGACGTGCTCCAAGCCGAAACTTTTAACGACTAACGACTTGCCGGTTCTAGTAGCTCCCATGACTATTGCCATTTTGTCCGTCGTTTCTCCGTTTGTCGCTCTTGTGATGAAGTCCATCACGGCTTGTTGCTCGATGTTCAATGTAAAGCAGCTTGCTGCCGCCTCAACTTCTGGTATTTCGTAGGAAGCCATTGCCGCATCAATGAACTTGAACTGGTTTTCTACTCCTGGATATTTGCTGAAAGATAAATACCAGTCATGCTGCCGATCGACATCTCGGAATCCAAGTTCGATGTCTGCAGGTGTTTGATTCAGAAGTGCTGCGGCAGCAGCCATCCAATCGTGTGGCTCATTTATGGGAGTTTCTGGCTCGTCATTCTCTTCGACAACGTCCGCCATATCCATGTTTAAGGCCCAAACAGCGACGCCTTGTGCCTTGTATGACCCTTCCCATTCTGTGTGCATCAGCAAAGTTGTCATATCGATTCGCCATGGAGTGTGAAGTACCAGTTGTTGTTTGTAGTAGGTTTCGTCGGTTTCACGGGATCTACTTTTCACGACTTTAGGAATGACTTGAACAACTCTTTCTTTTCTAGCAAGATGCATCTTGTAAACGGGAACTGTCATCACTTACTTCATTCTTTTATTTTCTATATATTAATTGTAACACAAAATAGGATTAGGCCCTGGACTTGTATTCCTTAACGTGGATCAATACCCATATTGGATAAGCGATGACAATCGCGATGATAGATGTCCCCAGCACGTATAATTCCCCCTTTGGAACGTGCTGTGTCGGTGGGCCTGAAACGACACCGCCAAATCGTTTTTGCATGGCGCTGCGGACAGCTGGTAGCAGAAATCTGGATGCGGAATTCACCAACATATTTTCTTTTTAGTCGGAATAATATTTAAGATGTGTGCTCTCGATCGAATTACGAATGCGTGCATCGGCCCTCAACGTAGAAGGAAGGTCCACCGATTGAAAACTTGGTTTTCGCGCAGCAACAGTGTATTTTCGGGCAAAGTCCATTAATGTCAAGTCGTTCAAATTTGCTGCTCTGTACGCATATGCTTGAATTATTCGCGGAGCATCAGAACTGCCGTTTTCATCATCTTTCATGCCCCGTCTCTTTATCAAAACACTTTCCTGCGTGGAGATGTACAGCTTCACAAACTGACGAGTGGCTTTCATCAAAGGTGCTGCAAGTAGAAGCCTGGACACTTCACACCCAGATATATCTCTGCTGCCAATAACCTTCATGAGGAACTTCGTCACAGTTCTTTGTCTTGACTCAGTACCGACAACAATCGTTGTCCGCAGTCGCCGTAGTAAATATCGCAGTTTTTCATCCGCTTTATACCCGGTTCATTCCATCGCATTTCCTGGATGGCGGTTATGTCCGCTTTTTAGCGGTCCAGGGCGCCCGCGAGTTGTTCGGCTGCACGTGGCCTATTTAGGGACCTAACATTCCACATACAGAGCCGAAGATCATTGTCCTTTTTTCGTTTTTTGCAAGGGTTGTCAACATTAATCCGGTCCGTTATCCGGTTACGGATTACTAGGCCGTAGCTCAACCGACTAATCCTGTTTTTTGGCGCAGGAGGCTCGACATTCGCCCTTCCCTGTCTGCAATTTCCATAGGAAATCTCCCGATGGCACCGCGAGGAGGTGGGGATAGGACTTTCTTGAACCTAGACTCCATAATTTTCTGCTTTGGCGGCTTTACAGTCCATGGGGGACCAGAGCCAAGCTTCTCTTAGTCACCCATGTTGTGTGTGATTTATTCACACAGGTAAAAGCGACCTACAGTTTAATGCCGATTCCAAACAGCGTGAGTCGAGAAGCTTTTTTATTGCAAGTATACTACGGGGGGGTTTGCCTGTACCTGGCCGAGGAGGTGTTATCGGGATACGAACTCGCTCATGATGTGTCAGAATCCAACACACTAACCACTGCGTCACGGCGTCCTCCATTCTATCGCTCTTATATTTTAGCTGAACAAATTTGTCTTAAACAATTTTTGTGATACATGCTCGTGTATAGAATACCATCTACTTTTGGGAAGCATGTTTTCTGAACATACGTTTTTCTTTTGAATGTTTTCTCTTGCTTTAAGCTCCATTCAGTACCTTTATCGTATGACTTCTGCTTTGATCTTGGAAATAACCCAACGGTATGTAGACGCAATGTCTCTCTCTTCCAATTGTTTCACATACGTAAGAGGTTAATGAAAATACGAACGCTTCAGTATAGAACAGGTAAGGAAACACCTTACGTCAAGGCACATGTATCTCCTTTTGTTCTTCAAATTGCATATCAGGCTAAGCAGTTTGAATATATGTACAAATGGGCTTTCGAATAGAACCTAACTGCTAGAGAGGAATTCAAGGCATTTGAACCGGCAGTAGGTTTGCAATTGCCCTAGTTCTGAGATTATTTCCGTGCCAGCCCTTCTTGTATGCACATGCTTATAAAGGGCAAATGTTTTGTAGTTGAGTTCACAAAGTCTTCTTTATAAAAACGGATGCGTATCGCAGTTCTAATGACTTCCTAACGTTTATGGGAACTACTTGAAAATAAAATATTCAAACTTGTCGTAATTACACTTTTCATTCCTCAGTCACGAACGCAGCTAAGCGAATGACACATTACCCCTTAATCGACACTTAACCGATGTCAATAAACGACCAGCAGACCAAAGAAGCGTCTAACATCTTTTCACCTTTTTTTTTTTCTTCCAATGGCTTCTTAGATTCTTTACGTAATAAATGAGAGTCATATCTACTATCTTTCTATCTGTCGCCGATAGGTTGACATACATATATAGATCTTTATCCCCATGAGATGCGATGATAACTATCCGGTAACTCTGTCATTTGCTTCTTTACAATTTGCTCATCCGTACGGAAAATTGAGAGAGGAAACTGGGGGAGGAAATTAAAAGTGTTTGCAAGATGGAAAGTGTTTCTATAAAATTTGCTATAATTTCCTGTTATAATAACGATGTCAAACATAACCTGATTTATAAGTCTTCCACTTGCACTTGTTATGTTGTTTTTAATCCTGTCGGCCTTCGAGGTGCTCATCCGTACTAAATTCCGGTCTCAGTTGTTAAGTTGTTACCTACTCGTTGCAGCTAGTTGGGTTATTCCCCCACTGTGCTGGCACTTAACTTTACTTTTACAATAAATTCCTGTTGCCCTCGGGCCGGGCCCATGCCTATGTGCAAGTTCGTCATCAAGTTAAGTGTATGTGAACTTTATTTGCCCGGTAAGAGGTTCTTCTTAAAATTGCTTTTTATTTATCCTTTGAGGAAATACGGAGATACATACATATATGTATTTTCATGCAGTCTTAGAGTCAACAGCATACAGAGGACACGGCTATGCGGAAAATGGATCCTGTTTGCTTTATTTCCAGAGAAAAGTGCATAAAGCGATTACTTTTCCAGCTTTTCAACTTGATCTTAAGGGGCCACCTTAAAATACCATCCGACATTATGTACAACCCCCTCATATGGACTGCTCAGTCATAAAATAAAGCATTTTGACCATTAGCCATTACATTGAGGTCAACAGATGTTATTGCGTTATTTGGCACCACTACAGAGTGTTTCATAATGAGGGGTGTGTTCAGTAATCAGCGAGAAAAGTAAAAACCATTGATGCTCGTCGGGATTTTTTCGATAAATTAAAAAAGTCAGAACGGCAGTACTGTACGACATTAAAACACCGCTTGGCTGGCACGTTTTAATCCGGATTTATTAACATTTATCTGGTAGAAGTCGAGCGCGATATTGTTTACTATCTTTCCGTGCACAGTTCTGTAGTACTGTGCACCTGCATACGATATGGTGCGGTCAAAAGATATACTTTATATGCTGCACAAAGGATGCAGATACGTATTTCTGTGGTGTGCACGTGCAAAAGATAGTGAATACTACAGTTCCATATTTTAGGAAGCGGTTAGCGTGGGGTACGAAATTTGAATAGAGGTAGAGTGCGGGCATGGTTTTGGATGTCAGTTTGTAGGGTGGGGTGAGGAGATGGTATAAAATGAATTACCCGGAGGATATGGAATGGAAAATTTTAGAAAATTGTTAAATTGTGCGGTAATAAGAGTGAACATTCAGTAGCCTCTGACTTAAAGGAGCCGAGTGTCCTGTTTCGTAAATGATTTTGACTAATCCAATGTTTTGGTAAAATTAGTTCAATGAGGGATGGTAATGGAACGAGGATATAACTGAACTCTAACTCGAAGCAACACTTTTCTATCTTTCTATGTATTCGCATACATTACTACATTCACACAGTTTTGGATTATTATATGTAATAAGGCATTAGCCCCCCCCCCCCCCCCCACACACACACACACACCGGCAGCTTACCTCCGTGTGGTGGGGGGCGGGCAACAGGTTCGGGGTGTACGAATTAATTTTCGTACGGACCAAACCTGGCTAACGAAGCGCAAACCCCCATGACGACCAAAAGAAGAGCAGCCTCGGAAATTGCCTACCCTATGTGCCCCGTTCGGGGCCAGGCCTAAATGGTGGCAGTATGCGAGCGTCTAGTGGCGGGTCTGTCCCGCTCGACAGAAGAAGTCACGAGCAACCCGGCAGTGGCCTCGTGAGCCATTTAGGAGGCGGGGGAGGGGTTATCACGCCAGTGCGTGCGGGGAGTAAAGGGCAACAGATAACGGCATCGACTTAGGGTGGGCACGTGGGACGTCTCATCGCTCGCAGGGAAGTATCACGTGCTGGTTGAGGAAGCTGCCAGGTATCAGCTAAATATCGTAGGTATCTCTTCGACAAAGCAAAGAGGATATAAAATTGTGGACCTTTCGGACAGGTGGAAACTCTTCCTGTCGGGAGTTGCACCTCAAATGTCTGCACAGGCGGGAGTGGGGATATTCATAAGTCCCAGGCTGGCAGACAGGGTATTGGAGTGGATACCATTAGGAGGGAGAGTCGCGATCTTAAAACTAAAGTTTGAAAGATCAACTTTGGCTCTGGTGCATGTGTATGCACCGAATCTAGAGTCTGAGTATGCGACTTTCCTGGATGAAATTGATGCGGCCCTAGATAAGGTGGTTGAGATGGATTCCTATATCCTGATGGCTGACTTAAACGTCCACGTAGGTTTGGATGTAACGACACGGGGGAGTGTGATTGGGAGGAACGGTGATCCTCATCAAAACGCGAACGTTGTCGGGTTTGTGCTGAGCAAATGGCATGTCCATTATGAACACCTTCTTTCCGCACAAAGACATTCATAAATATACGTGGTATCGTCGGAGTATTTTCGTCGATTTCAAAGCGGAATACGACAGCTTTCATCGTAAAGGACTGTTTGGTGCGATGGCCGAATTCGGGATCCCGGGAAAACTGATCCAGTTGTATCGCGCCACGCTAAAAAATACGCGATGCACCGTACAACTCGGTTCCAGGACCTCGGAACCGTTTGAAACATGCACCGGATTTCGGTAAGGAGATGCGCTGTCATGTGACTTCTTCAGCCTGGTGCTGGAGCAGATAGTGCGACCGGCAGGCGTCAACAGGGAAGGCAATATCTTCTACAAGTCGATGACATCGATATCATCGCGTGTTCTCGCCGTGGCATTGTGGAAGCATTCACGGCGATTGAAGAACGGGCGAAACGAGTTGGTCTTAAGGTCAGTGAGGACAAGACGAAGTACATGCTGTCAAGCAAAAACCAATCCGTCGCTCACCACCTGGGATAAAATATAACAATTGACAGCTACGATTTTGAGGTAGATAAGGAGATTGTCTACCTCGGGGCAAACGTAAATTCCAAAATGACACCACAGTGGAGATCCGGCATAGAATCGCCCTTGGCAACCGCTGCTACTTCGGCTTGTATAAAAAACAACTGGGGTCAAAACTCCTCACTCGAAAGACCAAAGTCATGCTTTACAAAACGCTCATACTGCCAGTCTTGCTGTACGAAGCCGAAAGCTGGACGATAAGCAGGACAGCGGAGCTGTCTCTCTTTCGAGAGAAAAATTCTGCGCCGGATATTTGGTCCTGTCTGTGAGGAAGGTGAATGGAGAAGAAGACACAACCGCGAACTCTACGAGCTGTACAAAGATGTGAATGTAGTCCGGAAGGTAAAGATCCGTCGACTACACTGGCTCGGCCACATCGAGCGCATGGACATCAACGCTACAGCTAAGAGGTTCTTCGACTCCGAGCCTCCTGGTTCGAGAAGAAGAGGAAGACCGAACCTCCGGTATAAGGACCAAGTAATCGCGGATGTAAGACATCTTGGTGTTGATAACTGGAAGCAGCGTGCCCGGGACCGTCCAGGATGGAAGGCAGCTATAGCTCAGGCTCAGATCCTCCATGGATCGCGTGTGAAACAGTGTTGTGTAAGCTGTATCTTACTGAAAGAGTACCGCTTCTACCAGGGCGGAAACCACGAGTGATTACACGCATACGGTAGGAGAAACTACAGAGCAGTGAGGTGCGGCAACACTTCGCACGACACATATCCGAAAGGTTTGAGCAAATTCCAACTGTTCCATCGCATGTAGAGGAAGAATGGCGACTATTTTCAACAGCTGTCATTGCCTCTGCATATGATGTTTGTGGAGTGAAGCGGCTTGGTGTGGCGGCTGGTGGTGAGAAAAGAACTGCGTGGTTTAAAACACCCGGAGTTGAAGAAGCCATCAGAGAGCAGAGGAAGGCCTACAGGGACTGGATTCTCTTGGGAGACTCTAATTCCCGTGACCGGTACACTGTGTCGCGAAGAACTTGCAAATTGGCTGTGTGAGCAGCTAAAGAGTAGTCCTGGAAGGAGTTTGGCGAGTAGTTGGAAAGCGACCATAGATCTGCGAAAAAGGTGTTCTGGCAAACATTATCGAAGAAGTCAAATCCAAAGATGATGTGTTGCTTTCCAATGAGATGGACATCTTAGGCAGATGGAGCGAGCACTTTTCGGAGCTGCATAATCCCGAACAGGACACTGAGGGGGACAGACCTATAGTCTTGAGTGTGGCCGAGAATAGTCCAAGTGAAACACTTAGGGTTTGGCAAACTGGGGTGATTATTCCTCTTTTCAAAAAGGGGGATAAAAAAGAGTGCTCCAACTATAGGGGCATATCTCTTTTAAGTGTCCCCGGTAAAGTCAACGCTAAGGTGTTGGAGGGACGTTCTAGAACTATGGTCGAATCCAGGATAGGGGATAAAAAGTGCGGGTTTCGTCACGGCAGAATTACAACCGACCAGCGTTTCACTCTAAGAATGGTACTCGAGAAGGCTTTGTAGATTTGGAAAAGACGTATGACCGAGTTCCTCGAGGTAAACTCTGGAGTGTTCTGCAGGAGTATGGGATTGATGGTCCTCTGTTGAGGGCCATTCAGTCTCTATACACGAACTGTAGCTGCTGCGTTCGGGTGAACGGTAGGAAATCAACACCTTTCACCGTGGGCGTTGGACTTCGCCAAGGGTGCGTCTTGTCACCTCTCCTTTTCATTACATATGGACCGGATGTTGCAGCGCAGTCGAGGCGAGGAGTGTTTTACATTGGGAGAGTTGAGGATAAGCCATTTTCTTTTTGCAGATAACTTAGTTGTCCTCACATCCTCCCAGATGGAACTTCAGCGCGCGCTAGATAGGTTTGTGGCCGTATGTGCTTATGCTAGAATGAGGGTTAACGTGGACAAATCCGAGGTGATGGTTATTTCCAGAACACCTGTCCAATGCACTCTACATGTTATCGGAGTCCCATTGAAACAGGTGGAGAAGTTTTAGTATCTCGGGCTCTTCTTCACGAGTGATGGGAAGAGTAATACTGAGCTTTCCTGCAGGATTGGCCAAGCTGGGTCAATTTTGAAACAGCTTGGAAGATCTGTAATCAGGAAGACTGTTAGCAGTTTTTAACTCAGTATTTGTTCCAACTCTCACCTATTGTTATGAAATTTGCGTATTGACCCAAAGAATAAGATCGCGAATACAAGCTGCCGAAATGGGATTTCTTCGTGCTGTTTTGGGAGTTACACGTCGCCATCATCACGACTTCCGAAGCGTGCCTTCAATGCAATACTATCAGGCAGGCGACCGCTTGGCAGACCCAGGACGAGGTGGTTGGACCAAGTCCAAAAACTTGCCTGGGTGCGCTTGGGCATAGCTCCTGATGAGTTAGAGTCGATGACGGAGCATCGAGTGGCCTGGAGATCCCGCGTGCGCGCATTAGCCCCGCGACTCTTTTAGTGGAACATGCGGGCCACTGAAAATGTATGTAAATGTCATATGTACATATGTATAATGCACTATAAAATGAAGCGTGTCATGTCCTTTTTTTTCCTCTCTTTACTGTGGAATAATAAAGATTTGCCATACTAGTCTCGATATTTTGTCATTTTTAAAAGCTAGTTAAAGACAGTTAAACGGAACGTATCGGGTTTATTACAATGTCCTTTAGACATTACAATGTATAATCTTACTCCCACCCAAATCTACGATTCATAACCTCAAAAGATTGCCCTTTTTCCGTCCATCATGAATTCCTGTCAATGGGCAACAATTTTTACGAGTACACTGGGAATAAGTTACCCTTACGGAAATGACTACCTCCCCCACCAGGCAAGCGATACGCACTCAATAAGACATAAATCCGAGTACCCTAACCACATACATTACTCGCTGCGCTCCACTGAGACCAAACAATTGGAGGCAAGGACGATACGAACCATCGATATTAAACAAATATTTTCTCAACGACTTAGAACCGCAAGTCAATACGACATCGATGTGAAGACAACGAAACTTTGTCGGATTTACTGGCAGGACGATAACTCAATAGATTCAATCCATATCCCTATCCTGTTGCGGCTTTGCTTCACTCCTTCCACAGGGAGCCAATGGCAAGTTGCCATCCAGTTATACACAATAGCCACCGACCAAATTGTCAGCGGGATGTCACTTCTAGCCGCAGTGTCTCATATGTTATTGGTCATAAAATTGGGATCATGTGCGTACTAGGCATATGACTGACAACAAACCATTCAAGTGCTGAATGTGCATTAATAAAAGATGATTTCGAGGGAGAGACATATATATAAATTGGGAATGAGATGCAAATCCGACTACTGAACAAAATTTTATGACACCCATCGGCAACGTCAAACGTTCCGGGATGCGTTCGTAAAGTTGTTTTCATTTTGCTTATAGTTCCTATTTGAGAATTCTGATTTATGGACAGTATTTCAAAATCCTGACTAGAAAACAGCAAACTGAATGGGTCCTTTGATGATTTTTGAATGTGCATCAGTTACATTTGAAAATATGGATGCGATGACACAATTATTGTCGCCGTCAGACGTGTCGTTTGATGGTATGCTGAGATTATGCTGTTATTGATGGATGTCACCTGGCGTTTTAATTGGCAGTGATGAAGTTACAAATGTGTGTACATTCGTATGTATGTGCAGAGTGTGTTTTATGATGTGTTTACTTATAGCGGCGTTCACACCATACGATTTGTCTATACGAATTTTTTGACAATCAAAAGTACGTAGCGTTCACACTATACTGCAAGTTTGATAGATTTCATTTGTGAGAGAGAATTTGTGTCGTGAATATCGTAACCCCTGTTTTTTTTTTTTTTTTTTAAATATACATCCGAGTTGTTACAAAATGGGGAGAATGAAAGGCATGCCCGTCGTAAGAGGCGAGGCGCTGGAGTACTGCCTTGCTCCAAAGTTGAGAGTTTTTCTAGGGTGAGGTGCTAGACCTCAAGCTTTGCGGGACTCATCTGGAAGTGACCTTGCGATCGCGAAGCTCCACCGGTAGCTGTAATCTAGTACCACGAGAAACAGGAGCCCCCGAAACTGGCGGACGGTATCTCGGTGCCTGGCGTCGGTCCCGGCGGCTCCCAAGTAGAAATATCGTGGTGGCGTGTAGTAGAAAATATTTTTGGAATTATAACCACAAGATTTAGAGTTTTGCTGACCACTACCAATCTAAGCCGGCTACATACATATATCTGAAGCTCGGAAGTAGACACCAATCCCGCCAACGAAAGTCTACATCTACAAGCTTGGAAATGCCATAACTTGTTACTAAATTCGTCGTCATATCGCCTTTGTCGGCTGATGTTCATCCTTCGAAATCACAAAAAAAGTGAAAAACGATTGGAAGTATAATTTCTGACTTTTACACATACACGAGCACCCACACAAGCAAAGCAAAAAGTCGAAAATTCTGAACTTCATACTACAAATCGTATCGACTTGCAGTATGGAGCGTTCCCATTGACGATTGGCAGTACAGACACGAGTCATCAAGCAAATCGTATAGGCAAATCGTATGGTGTGAACGGCGCTATCGTTAGATTTTGACTGACGTTGATGTCTTGTCAGATTATTTTTATGGAAAGTGCATTTCGCGCATTTATATGTATTTTCGTTTGATCTGTGGTATACATGATGCAAATGATATTTTCTAGGAAAAAAGAGGAAAAATGATTAACCGTTAGTACATACTCACATTATCTATTAGATAGATAGATAGGGTTAGGGGGTGGGACAGAGTCGCCTAATCACTGCGGCCACGATTGGGCCTATTGTGATGTCCCCCACTTACAGTTCACTCAGTAAACCTGAGTTCGTGATAAAACTTAGTATGCTTTGGAGTGAGCTGGCAGCGATTTCTTCTGCTTCAAGATAATACTTGCCTAGGTGACGAAGACGTGTACTGACAAGGCAGTTACAGTGGCATTGCATGTGCTCTGCTGTTTCTTCGTCTTCATTACACATTCGGCAAGTGTCATCTTGTATGATGCCCATTGTTTTGAGGTGTTTACTAACTGGGCAGTGTCCAGTAAGAAAACCTGTAATTAAACGAATCTGACTCCTCGAAAGCATGAGAAGTTGTTTCGTTTTTTTGAGGGATGTAGTTGGGAGGAACAGCTTGGCTTGTGTGCTACCTTTCGTTTGTAACCTTTGGCCTTTGGCTTTCTTGTAAAAGGCTCGTATTTTATGTTTATCCCTAGCCTCCTCGATATCCTTGATCTGGGAGGCTGCGAAGATTCTTTTCTTTTGTCGCAGTAGTTTCTTCTCCTCCCTTCTTCTGGCTCGGTACTCTTCTCGCGCTGCCCTGGTTTTCCTCTGCAGCGCCTTTTGGTACGCCTCGTTGGTTGCTGCCTTTTTCTGCTCACACTCGCCATCATACCACGGGTTTCTTGTCGGGGGTGGTAGGTATCCTAAGGTGGTTTCGGCTACTTCCTGAATGGCTGAGCGGCAATGCAGCCACATATTATTGGCATTTGTAGTGTGATCCGTCGTGTTCCTTAACCAATTGTTTATGCAGCATTTGGTGGTGGTAATGGGTATGCCGCAGAAAGGCCGTGGCATCATAAATGGTGATGCAGAGCCTTTCCTTGCTAGTAGGTCCGCCTTTTCGTGGCCTGTATGGCCACTGTTGCCAGGTATCCAAATGAGATGAACTCTGTTTGTACGGGCCAGCTGGCGAAGCAGCTGTAGGCAGTCCCATACCAGTTTGGAGGTGGTTTCATAGCTCTTTAGGGCTAGAAGTGCAGCCTTGCTGTGAGAGAGAATGTAAATGTTTTTGTTAAGTATATTTCTGTTTACATTTTCTCTGAGGCAGAGTTCTATAGCAAATATCTCTGCATGAAAAACGGAGTTATATCTGTCCATCCTGACGTAGATGCATAGATGCATGTGCCTGTATTTGCTCCGTATACTCCAGCCCCAATGCCTTCGTCCGTTTTGGAGCCATCTGTGTACCACACGTAGGATCCACGATTGAAGGAGGGTCTATCCTGTTCCCAGTTTTGTCGGTTGGGGAATGTGACCTTGTAGTTTTGGCTGAAGTTGTATCTGGGGAGACAGTTGTCAGTGAGAGATATTTTTTTTAGGATTTCATGCCTGTTTATTTCGGTAAGGATATCAGGGTGAAAGAGCCTACGGTTAGAGTCATCCTCCACGATCAGTCTATGGGCGAAGACCATTGCTTCTTTCTTCAGTTGGAGATGAAGAGGTGGCAGGTCTGTGATGACTTCTAGTGCTGCTGTGGGGGTTGTTCTCATGGTCCCAGTGATACACATGCAAGCTAGTCTTTGCAATTTGTTGAGCTTGGCTTGCACTGATACTTGTTTTGTTTTGTGCCACCAGACGGGCGCATGTAAGAATTGGTCTGGTGAGTGCTGCATATAACCGGCGGGACATTTTGGGGTTTGTGCCCCAGTTTTTGCCAGTGAGACTTTTGCTGGTCCATAAAGAGACCAATGGCCTTTGTAATGTGAGAGTTCCAAGTGAGCTTTTCGTCTAGAGTTATCCCTAGATAATTGACTTCTTTTGAGAACTCTATCGCTTCACCAAAACGGGTAGGTTTAGTAAGTTTGTGCCTATTCCTTCTTTGGCGACAATGGTGCTTTTCCTAGGATTGACATTGACATTTAGTGCAGGTTTAGTGCCCGTTGGAGAAGTTCCGAGACTGTGTCTTCGAATTTGCCTCTAATCAGGATCACTATGTCGTCAGCGTAGCCTTGGACATAGAAGCCATTGTTGCTAAGTATGCTTATCAGTTCATTAACCACGATGGACCACAGGAGTGGTGAAAGAACCCCACCTTGAGGGCATCCTTTCACGGCGTTTACGCTGATTTTGTCATTGCCTAGTGAGATGTTTATTTTCCTGTTGCTAAGCATGTGTTGGATCCAATTGCATGGATGGAGATGTGTATAATAATGAAATTCACAATGTTCCATCAGATGATGACCATGCATTGCTGTGACAACATAATTTCGTCCCTTCCACCACTTAAACCAGATAAGACCACCCAAGAAATATGAATATGAATATGAACATATGTGGTATTGTCAACCCCTGTGCTGAGGATGCAACGTTTTATTTGGGTGTATTCAGTGTTATCGAAGGCTCCCTCAATATCGAGAAAGCAACCTATCGCAATTTCTTTGTCGCTCAGGGATTTGTTGATCCGGGCCGTTAGTTCCTGAAGAGCATGCGTGGTCGATTTCCCAGGCTGGCAGGCTGGTAGGCATATTGGTTTTTGTGAAGTGGTGATCTTTCCAGTGCACCGTCCCTGATATGCCTATCCAGGATATTTTCCATTGTTTTTAGGAAGAAAGAGGTAAGGCTTACCGGTCTGTAGGACTTAGTCAGGTCTTCGGTCTACGGCCTACTTTGGGAATGAATTTTACCTTTACCTCTGTCCAGCTTGTTGGTATGTGTCCCCATGCATAGCTGGTTCTAAAGATATTAATGAGCATGGCCTGATCTGCGCACTCCCCTTCTGAAGAAGGGCTGGGAAGATGCCATCCTCCCCCAGGGATTTGAAGGGGTCAAATGAATTGATGGCCCATTTTATGATTCTCTCGTGAAAGATCGTTCGTGCTCTCTTCCAATCCTCCCTATTGGGTCTAGTTGCCCTGATCTGCGGAGGTATGTTAGAGAGATCGGAGGGAATGATATTGGAGTCTGGAAAGTGCGCACTGGTCAGAATTTTTAGTACTTCCGTACCATTTTCCGCGTAAGTGCCATCTGCTTTCCTCAACAGACCAATTTGGTTAGTGTGCTCTTTGGCGAGATCTCTGTGGATACGAGCGCTGCTCTGAATGTCTGAAAGACTGCTGCGGAACTTTTTCCATGAGTCTCTTTGCCTCTTCTAATCTCTTGGTTGTAGTTGGAGAGTGAGACACGATACTGCGTCCAGTCACCAGTCCGTTTAGCTCTGTTGAACAGTTTTCTGGTTAGTGCTCTTAGCCTGGCCAGATTGCTGTTCCACCACGGAGTGGTACGGTTGCCTGACCTAACTTTCTCTAGGCAAGTGTTGTGAAAAGCAGATAGGATGGTAGCAATGAGGCTGTCACCGCAGAGCTCAAGGCTGTCTATGTCTCTGATGCTGTTTGGACAGTTTCCGATCGTTTGTGCGATTTCAAGGCTATAAATGTCCCAGTCTGTCGCTTTCGGTTGTCTATATGTTCAAGTAATTCTATCCCCTGCCTTTATGCCAAAACAGATCTGTCGATGGTCTGACATCGATGTTTCTGTTGAGACATGCCAGTTTAGAATAGAGTTGCCTATGAACGGGGTAGATAGGGTGAGGTCTAATGTCTCTTCTCTAATTCTATTCATAAAGGTGGGACTATTTCCACGGTTTATGATATTGAGGTTGTTCCTGAATATGAATTCTAATAGGTACTCACCTCTTTTGTTGATGTCCGAGCTTCCCCATGCTGTGTGGTGGGCGTTTGTGTCACAGCATACGATGATATGTGAGCCTCTTCTTCCAAAGTGGTCGAGAAAATCCTGCAGTGGTGTGAAGCTGAGATCCGTGGAGTCGCCCGCAAGGTAGGCTGAGCAGATCACGGCTTCTGACCTACCTTCCGCAGTGGATAGCTGGATGATGGCAGCTGCCAGGTCCTTATTCGTGAATTCTGGAATGGGAATGGCTTTAATATTCTTATTAAACATTATGCAGGCTCTAGGTCGTCCTTCATTTGTCGTAGAGCAGCTCACCTGATAGTCCTTTGATCTGGTCTTTAATGGGGTACGGTTCCTAGATAAAGGCTATATCGAGGTGCTCCTTGTTAAATCTATGGCTCAGTACCGCGGACGCGGCCTTTGCATGCTGTAGAATTACTTGGATGCACCTTAATCCCGGCATGATGGATTCAGTGAGGTACTGGCAGGGCTGCCAGTGTTAGTAATTGTCCCAACCATAGGGCCGACTCCTGAAGTCTTGGTTGCCCGAGTTGTTTCTTCAGGCAGCCCTGACGTCTGGGGTGCTTTCGTTGTCTCTATGGCATGTGCACTAACGCCAGATGCAATGGTTGTTGCTCTCTGGTTTGGCTTATGTGCGCCGAGTTCCTCACTCTCTTTCTTAGGCATGGCCGGTATTCTTTGGGCATCGCATTCGGATGGGCTTGTACATTATCCTTGGTTTTGTTGTCCGCAGTTACCTTTGCCTGCTTGGGAACTCCCTTGATCCTAATTGAGAAGTTGAGGAACAGTTTGAAACTTTGCTTCACAATTGCGTCCTTAGAAGTCTCATCAATGGCAAAGGTTACCTGGTCCCCACCGCTTTTTTCCTTGGCAACCCTGAGGACTCTCCATCCTTTTGTGCTTATGTTCCCATTCTGCCTCATTATGCGCATAAGGAAGATGTCCTTGGTAAAGTCATCGGCTTCGGGGACGAATGTTACGCAGGTGTATAGCTTGGGAATGACATTACCCTGAGTTGCACACAAATCAGCGTTATTCCAAGGCTTGATCTTCTCTATCGACGACATGAGCCAATTTTTTGTTTCCATGTCGTGACAGGTGATGGAAAGCCATCCATTTCTGGCTGGTGGCCTCGAATCTGAGGGCAGGACAATCTTTATCTGCCTTGTCCATTTCCACTAGCAGGCTCTTCCTCGTTCGTCTGTTAGGGTCTCTTGCGGGTGTTGTGAGTGCATGATAGCGACTTTGCACCGAGCAATGGCATCCCGGTAGCGCGCCAAAGGCAATCATTTCTATTACCAACACATGAGCTACTAGGTGCTTCTGTGTGTGGTCGACTTTTCTTGCGGATATTCTCCACAATGGAGTTGTCGTTGGATCGGCTGCGTTTGGGATTTGACGCATCGGTGTTTTTGTGAGCTTCCCTTACCGCAAGCACGAGAGCATATCTTGCTCTTTCTTTTTGTCTCGCCTCTTCGGGCTCCATACCGTCCCGGATTAGAGCGGCGATTCGTCGCATTTGGGCCCCGGTAAAATAATCGTATTTCTGCCGAGGGTTTTTGACGTCGCTAACCACTGCAACCTCGGCGCTTGGATCTTTAGGTACATGAGCGTTTTGGTTGTCCGTCTTGTTGGACAGGAGTGTGGTTGCAGAATTTGGAGATGGTTCTGTGATTTCTGTCACCATTTCGTGTACTGGTGAGCGGAGGAGATATTCTCCCTCCGACTCTGTTAGTGTTTTGTTTTTGTTATTCATGTGTTGGTCCCACGAGTATGGCGAGAATTGATGGTCAACCATCTACAGAGCTCCCATGTAGGTGTTAGGCTAGTTAATATGTTAGGGCGCCCGGTATCACGTAGGGATCGTACCTTAGCGATGCACATTTTTGTATTCCCTACACCATTCCGTCCTCTGCACGTATTCCAAACCATCTTGACTTGGGAATGTAAGTGCTCTTGGTCCGCGGGGGTGCGATGACCCCTACCACATTACGTGGCCTTCCCCTATCCACCACCTGGGGACGCACCGGGTTGCCTGAGAAGCTCGAGTTTTCCCGGAACACACACACATTATCTATTAACTGTCAGTTGTGATTTGCTATCACTTTATTTATCTGCTTCTCGCGCTGAAGGCAAATGTCATGCTGTGTCGATGAATCATCGATGACCAATTTCGATATTTCGCAACACGTACTTACTTGTTGGTGACTCTTGGTTGGCGAAGGCGAACAAAACGAACTCAACGAACGATCTGTCACTCAGACAGCCCGCGTGGGTTGAAAGGCAACGTCACTTTCATTTCCTATTTTGCTGCCGCCAGTCACAGTCCTTCTTTTAGCCGCCATTTTCCTTTGCTATTTTGCCGCCGCCAGCCGCAGTCGCCTGCCAGGAGTCACCAATAAGTAAGTACAAAATATCATTAAGTAACAGACTGAAAATGTATTTTTTGAAAAAAATAAACTCTCCTGTACTTCTCCCGTACATCACGGCTGCATTTCATTGCCCGAGGGGTGTTGTATTTCTATTGGGGACGGCGGAGCGGCGACAATATGCCTTTATTTGCACGTTATGTCGTCTTCATAATTTCTAGTTAAAATCTTATTTCGAGTTTATGGTTAGTTAGTTTAGGATTGGTAGCTAATCCGTTTTCGCTTCCTAGGAGAATCTTGTCTCGTCACATGGAAGGAGTGTAATTCAAGTAGTTTGCAGACTGTTCTCAAGTTGAAGATTAGACATAGCAAAGTAGCGCTACGTCTAACTTAGTGGATGATGGTGAAAAATATTAGGAAAAATAGTTCCACCATTTTGGCTGCAATAGCTAATACGATTCTTTTAAACTAAGGGGCACACATTTGTTTTTCGTTGCGAGTGTTGATGAAAATCTTCCAAATACACTATGAGGACCGACAGCTCGTGCCCATTGTAGTGTGATGTAGTGTGAGATTTGTCTCACTTAAAACGCCATCCCTCAAGTTAATATTTTTTTTACTGCAAAAAAGTCAATTGACTTATCTAGCAGTTGTCCGTTCTCGAGGTAATCACACTTAGCAAGCAACTTTCCAATGAGAGTTCGTGCAATCCGTAGAGTGCTTTCGGTTTAGGTTCGCCACGCTGAATCATATGGTTTTGTCATTTAAAGAGGTCGCAACGAGTCTTGTTTCTCTACTAATTCATGAACCGCATAATTGATATGATCTTCCAGTCGATCTCAATGCTCTCGCGCGAAAAGTTTAGCTTCGTTTTAGACATTTTCAATGTTTAAATAACGATGAATATTGTCGGACCTTTTTTTCTTTGGGGGAGGGCATGAGCTCGGACATACGGGGTAAAGTTGTTGATCGCTCTCAACCTGGCGAGTTGCCAGCAACCATCCTTGTTTAAATGCCCGGGTCAAGTTGACATACGGCCTCCTCGCGGCGCCCTCTGGATCGCCTCTTCAACAACCCTTGGGAGGTGAACAAACGTATGCAGCGACAAAACCCCGACCAGAATGGCGGTTGTGCGGCAGGCTAACAATCCGCTCACGTAAAAAACCTGAAAGTTATGAATGAGCAAGATGCCTCGGATGCACGGACGGATATCCGACGTATCTCAATAGTGTATCTTCCTCTAATCCTTTAGCGATATGCAACTTGTTCGCTAATCACTTCCAATCCGTCTATACCAATAGCTCTCCCTCATCCCTAACCATAAACACTACTCCTTCGGCGGGTAATTTGCTAAATGTAGGTAACTTAGTCTGCTCATCTCACGAGGTTCAACTCGCCTTATCTTCCTTAAAATTAGACAAAAGTTCTGGTTTTGACGGAATTCCGCCAATCCTACTTAATAAATGCTCTTAATTGCGGTCATTTTTTGGGCGTATGGAAAAACTCCCTTCTAACACCTGTTCATAAATCAGGCTCTAAACATGACGTCACCAACTACCGTCCTATTTGCAAAATCTCAACCATACCCAAAATTTTTGAAAACCTTGTATACGATAAGCTTCTACTTATTTTTAAAAGATTTATCTCTCCATTTCAACATGGATTCGTACCTGGTAGATCCACCTCTACTAATCTTTGCATTTTCTCTCATCAGGTTCTTAGTAGCCTTGAGAAAGGTATACAAATTGATGCCATTTATACTGACTTTTCCAAAGCTTTCGACCGGGTTAATCATGGCATACTAATCAGCAAGCTAGTTAAATTTGATCTTCTTACTAACGTCATAAAGTGAATAATATCATATCATACTGGTCGTATTCAGTGTGTCCGCATTAACGACACGTTCTCGTCGCCAATCTATGCTACCCAGGCGTACCCCAGGGTAGTCATCTGGGTCCTTTGCTGCTCCTTTTATTCGTTAATGATATCCCCGATATTTTCCTTCATTCCCATTGTCTTATGTATGCTGATGATTTAAAAGTTTTCCGAACTATCAAATCAGAGCAGGACTGTATTTATTTACAGGAAGATATTGAGAGACTATCTGTTTGGTGTCAGCACAATGATCTACACCTTGATGTTTCAAAACGTCAATGCCTTACGTTCTGCCGAAATATCTCCCCAATTCCATTATTGTATTTAATTGAGAATGTAACAATGTACATTATCTCCTCCAAAAAAGATCTAGGAGTTATTTTTGACGCTAAACTTAGCTTTACCAGGCACATTGAGTTTTTGGTTGCCAAATGTAACCAGATATTAGGTTTCATACTGCGGAATTCAAAAGACTTCCGAGATCCTTATACTCTTAATTGTCTTTTTGTCGCATTTGTCAGATCTCATCTCGAGTACTGCTGTATAGTATGGGATCCATTTTATGAAGTTCATTCCATTAGAATTGAGAAGATCCAAAAGCGTCTAACTAGAGTAGCCATTCGTAGACTGCGATGGAAAATTGAAATGCCTTCATACGTAACGAGGTACAAACTATTCGGTATCTTACCTCTATTCAGACGGAGGCAATATTTTTCAATTATGTTTATTCATGACTTGATTAATGGTCATATCGATTGCCCTTCTCTATTATCATTAATTGGATTTTATGTTCCTGCTAGAGCTCTAAGAAATCGTTTTTTATTTCATGTACCTTATCATAGAGTAAATTATGGATACAATAATCCAATTTCTAGATGCCTTAAGGAATCCAATAAATATTGTAACCTTTTCGATTTACACCTTAGTAGGGATTCATTTAAGAACAAAATAATTCTGTTGTTAAGCTTTGGTGGTCATTCTTAAGTATACTTATATAATAGGTAATCTAACGAGGACAGCTGATGTACTCATTTGATTGATTGTAATAAAGAATAAAGAATAATAAAGAATAAAGATACTCGACGACGACAACGCACGAAAAAGGAACACGATTTGCGAGTATGCTCCTGGAATGTCAGAACCCTGTACACTCCCGGAGCTGCTCATAAACTAGAAGGAATCCTCACGCAGTACAAGGCGGATATTACTGCGGTCCAGGAAATACGCTGGATAGGAAACGGTATGATTAGGAAGAAAAATTGCGACATTTATTACAGCTGTCACAAAAGGTTGCACTTACTGGGATGCGGATTTGTCGTGGGAAAGCGGTTAAGGTCGAAGGTCATCGACTTTAAACCTATAAGTGATCGCCTGGCTGTGATCCGCATCAGAGGCAGATCTTATAACATCAGCCTTATATGTGCGCACGCCCCTACCGACGAGGCTGAAGACCCTATCAAGGAGGACTTCTATGACCTCCTGGACAACGCTTACGGAGCTTGTCCGGAGTACGATGTAAAAATCGTGCTCGGGGACTTCAACGCCAAAATCGGTAAGGAAAACACCCTTGGCGGAGTGATCGGAAAGCACAGCCTCCACGATACAACAACAGATAACGGCTTCCGACTCGCTGACTTTGAGACAGCTCGTAATGCGGTGATAAGTAGCACAAGATTCCCTCGCAAGCGAATCCACACAGCAACCTGGCGATCTCCGGACGGTCGATCCGCCAACCAAATCGACCATGTGCTCATTGACGCAAGGCACGCGTCAAACATCCTGGATGTGCGAACATTCAGAGGGGCAAATGTCGACTCTGACCACTTCCTCGTAGCAGCAAGATTCAGAGCTCGACAGTCAAATGTCAGAAAGCTGCACCAGCCCACCAGGAGGAGGTTCGTCATTGGGCGCCTGAGCACACGGAGGTTATCAGAGTCTACAGGGAGCAGTTGAGCGAAAGACTCGACGATTTGCCTACGTTGAACACAAATGCCAATAATATATGGCTGCATTGCCGCTCAGCTACCACCCCGGCAAGAAACCCGTGATATGATGGCGACTGTGTGCAGAAAAAGGCAGCAACCGACGAGGCGTACCAAAAGGCGCTGCAGAGCAAAACCAGGGCAGCGCAAGAAGAGTACAGAGCCAGAAGAAGGGTGGAGAAGAAACTACTGCGACAAAAGAAAAGAATCTTCGCAGCCTCCCAGCTCAAGGATATCGAGGAGTCTAGGGATACACATAAAACACGATCCTTTTACAAGAAAGCCAAAGGCATTGCAGGAGGCTTCAAAAAGGGCACCCAAGCTTTTCGAAACTGCGAGGGTAAACTTGTTACCGACCCGCAGGGAATTGTGGATGTATTTAAGCAGCATTTCCAGCAGCTGCTTAACGAGCATGACCACGAGAGATTGATAGGGACCGAGGAAATCCCAACTCCAGCCGCTGAAGTAGTCCTCCCACCCAGCATCGAAGAGGTCGGCATAGCTATTCAGAAGCTGAAGTATAACAAGGCCGGCTCAGATGGCTTACCATCAGAGCTCTTCAAGACTGGCGGGGATGTTCTGGTAGGGAGCATGCACCAGACCATCTGCAGAATTTGGGAAGATGAAAGAATGCCCGACGACCGGAATACCAGCTCTAGTTGCCCCATCCACAAAAAAGGCGATCATACCTCTTGCAAGAACTATAGAGGTGCATACATTCCTGCTCAATGTCGCATACACGATCCTGTCTAGCGTATTGTGTGAACGTCTAAAGCCATTTTGCACCGCACTAATCTATAGACCAAATTTTCACACTTCGACAAATCCTGGAAAAGACCAAAGAGTTTCGAATCGATACACACCATCTTTTCATCGATTTCAAGGCCGCATACGATAGCATTCATCGTGAAGAACTGTTTGGTGCGATGGCCGAATTCGGGATCACGGGAAAACTGATCCAGTTGTGTCGCGCCACGCTAAAAAATACGCGATGCACCGTGCAACTCGGTTCTAGGACTTCGGAACCGTTTGAAATATGCACCGGATTTCGGCAAGGAGATGCGCTGTCATGTGACTTCTTCAACCTGGTGCTGGCGCAGATAGTGCGGCCAGCAGGCGTCAACAGGGAAGGAACTATCTCCTACAAGTCCGTCCAGCTGCTAGAATACGCTGATAATATTAACATCATCGCGCGGTCTCGGCATGACGTTGTGGAAGCTTTCATAGTGATTGAGGAAGAGGCGAAACGAGTTGGTCTTAAGGTCAGTGAGTTTATAACGAAGTACATGTTCTCAAGCAAAAACCAATCCGTCGCTCACCACCTGGGATAAAATATAACAATTGACAGCTGCAATTTCAAGGTTGTTAAGGAGTTTGTCTAACTCGTGGCAAACGTAAGTTCCACAAATGACACCACAGTGGAGATCTGGCATAGAATCGCCCTTGGCAACCGCTGCTACTTTGGCTTGTCCAAAAAACTGGGGTCAAAACTCCTCACTCGAAAGACCAAAGTCGTGGTTAACAAAACGCTCATACTGCCAGTCTTGCTGTACGGAGGCGAAAACTGGACGATAAGCAGGACGGAGGAGCTGATTTTGGGTTCTTTCGAAAGAAAAATTCTGCGCCGGATATTTGGTCCTGTCTGTGAGGAAGGTGAATGGAGAAGAAGACACAACCGCGAACTCTGAGAGCTGTACAAAGATGTGGATGTAGTCCGGAAGGTAAAGATCCGTCGACTACACTGGCTCGGCCACATCGAGCGCATGGACACCAACGCTCCAGCTAAGAGGGTCTTTGACTCCGAGCCTCCTGGTTCGAGAAGAAGGGGAAGACGGAACCTCCGATATAAAGACCAGGTAATCGCGGATGTAAGACATCTTGGTCCTGACAACTGGAAGCATCGTGCCCGGGACCGTCAAGAATGGAAGGCAGCTATAGCTCAGGCTTAGTCCGTCCATGGATCGCTGGCCTGATAAGTAAGTAAGTTCTCTTCTTTGGGTAAATAAGAACCTGGTTCTCCAGGTTGGGGATTGTGCTTAGAGTTAACATCCCTATCACGTAAAACAAATATTTGTTCAGAGACAACCAATAGCGGACGGATTACATTTAGACGACCCTCGTCGTCGTCGGACGTTAGGTCCCTAAGCAGACCAGGTGTGGACTGTTATAAAACAGACATTATAAGCATCCAGTACGTAAGCGAACGCCCCAAAGCTATCCGCATTAAAGTCAACCTCGGCAATATAAGTTTAATATGTGTCCACGCCCCCACAGAGGAGAATGACAACCGACATAAAGACGAGTTCTACGATATCCTAGACATAACATATGCCTAATGTCCCAGGTAGGATACCAAAATCGTTCTAGGAGATTTCAATGCAAAGCTGGGTAAGGAAGATATCTTTGAACGAGTCATCGGAAAGCACAGCCTGCACAACACCACGTCAGAAAACGGACCAAGGCTGGTGGACTCTATGGCGGGACATAATATCGTAGTAGCAAGTACACGATTCTCACACCTCAAAATCCATAAGGGGAACTGGCAGTCCCCCGATCAATCGACCACCAATCACATTGATCACACTGCGAACGACGGCAGACACTCCTCCTAGATGTTTGAACCTTTCGAGGAGCCGACATCGACTCGGACCATTACCTTGTTGCAGCCAAGATATGGGTACGAATTTCTCGGAATTTCTCCGTTTCTCAACGGAGTCGAGTAAGAGCACCAACATTTAACGTAGGAAAGCTGCAGTCGCACAAGACCGCCAGGACCTTCGCCGATCAAGTCTCTCTCATATTCTCTCAAGTTCCGATGCAATATGCACAAACCATAGAACAGGGATGGAGACGTTGTCAGAATGGCCGCCTCAGATGTACTCTTTTTCAAGCCACCTCCTCTGAGAAACCCCTGGTTTGATGACGACTGCAGACAGGTCCATGGAGAAAAACAGAATGCATATATGGCTACACTGCATCGACGGACGAGAGCTGCCCGCGAGCTCTATGAACAGAAAGGAGGGACAAGCATGCGCTTCTGAGAAAAAAAGGAAGGAGCACGAGAAACGGACATCGAGGAGATGGAGAGCTGCTATTGTAGGAACGACGTTCGAAAGTTATACCAAAAAATAAAACGAACACGCCAAGGGTATAAAGCCAGAGCGTAAGCCTGAAGGGATGAGCACGGACAACTAGTAGTGCAGACACAATCGATGCTGAGATTGTGGAATGACCACTTCAGCAGCCTGTATAACGGCGATGATAGTCAAAATGTCGCCGTCAGGCAGAACCGTTCACAATCGACGAAGACGAAAACGATTCCCGTCCACCCGGCCTAAGATGTTAAGATAGCGATATTGAAACTTAAATCTTATGAAGCTGCTGGAGCAGACGGACTCCCCGCTAAACTATTTAAAGCTTCTGTCTGGTGTTGCTAACAGTCAAAAAAGGAAAAAAATAAAATTAGAAAGAGAACTTAAAGCAAGCGGAGCTGTAACGGAGTTTTGGCGGTGGGATTTGCTGTTTCACTCACTGAGTAACTACGCTTACGTGTTGCCGGCTCGAAGGTTGGACGGTGACTGGCTCAGCAAAGGTGCCATCAGATTTTCTAAGTATATCCAGATTACCAATGTGTGTGCAGCGACCGAATCCCTTGTTCCTGGGGAAAGAGGAACCTGACCCTCCTGGTTGGGGGTTGTGTCTAGGGGTAACATCCCCATCACGTAAAGACCTACTTGTACCGAAACGACAACATGCCTCGGATACGGAGGGATACAAAGCGGACGACCCCTGCGAACGACTAACGGACTTGAGAGTCTGCACCTGGAATGTGAGGTCCCCTAACAGACCGGGTGCAGGCGATCAATTGGAGCAAACCCTCAACTGCTATAAAGCAGATACAACCGCACTCCAAGAAGTGCGTTGACAATCCGCATCAAAGCTAAATTTGGAAACATTAGCTTAATATGCGCTCACGCTCCAACGGAAGAAAAGTACGATCGGCTCAAAGAATAATTCTATGATCTCCTCGACAGAACATATGCCCAATGCCCCGGCTACGACACTAAAATAGTTCTAGGAGATTTTAATGCAAAACTGGGCAAAGAGGACATATTTGAGTTGATCATAGGAAAGCATAGCCTCCATAACACCACATCCGACAACGGACTTGGGCTAATCGATTAACTAACGGGGCGCAACTTCCTTGCAGCAAGCACGCGATTCCCCCATCTCAACATCCACAAAGCTACCTGGCGGTCTTTTGATCAATCGACCACCAACCAGATTGATCACATTGCGATCGACGCCAGACACTCCTCCAGTATTCTCGACGTACGAACCTTCCGAGGGGCCAATATCGACTCGGACCACTACCTAGTTGTAGCCAAGGTGCGCATGAGGGTATCAAGAATGCTTAGGAGTCGAGGCGAACTACGTAAGTTTGACGTCGGAAAGCTACAATCGCAAGAGACTGCCAGAATCTTTGCCGATCGTGTCTCCTCCAAGCTCTCTCAAAATCCGCCCACAGCAGCACAAACAATAGAACAGGAATGGGCGCTTTGCCAGACCGCCGTCAGAGACACTGCCTCAGAGGTGCTGGGTTTCAAACCGCCACCACCTACTAACCCCTGGTTCGATGAACAGTGCGAACAAGCCCATGCAGCAAAACAAGAGGCATATAAAGCCATGCTGCAACGTCTTGCTCGCGAAATCTATGAGCAGAAGAGAAGAGAGGGACACACGCTTTTCAGAAGAAACAAGAGAGAGCACGGAAAGCGTGAGATCTAGGAGATGGAGAGATGCTTCTGCAGGAATGACGCCCGTAAGTTTTACAATAAGGTAAAACGAACCTGCCATGGCTCCAAAGCCAGAGCGGCGGCCTGCAGGGATGAAAATGGAGAACTGGTAGCAGAGTCGCAGTCGATGCTGAGGATTTGGAAAGACCACTTTCGCAGACTGTATAACGGCGATAATAGACAAGATACCGCTGTCAGGCAGAACGAGCCATTCGTAATGGACGACGAAGTAACAGAATTCAGTCCACCCGACCTAGACGAAGTCAAAATAGCGATATCAAGACTTAAGTCTAATAAAGCCGCGGGCGCAGACGGCCTGTCTGCCGAGCTTTTTAAGGGGGCTGGAGATGAGCTGGTAAGGTGCATGCACCATCTCATTTGCAAGGTATGGTCGGAGGAAAGCATGCCCGACGAATGTAATCTCAGCATCGTTTACCCGGTCTATAAGAAAGGAGACTGCGCCAACTATAGGGGAATAAGTCTCCTTACATCGCATATAAGATCTTCTCTGCCGTAATGTGTGAACGCCTTAAACCGTTTGTGGATAACCTGATCGGCTCTTATCAGTGTGGTTTCAGGCCCGGCAAATCCACAATAGACCAAACATTTACGCTACGGCACATCTTGGAGAAGACCACCACTTCTTCGTTGATTTCAAGGCTTGATATGACAGCGTGTATAGAGATGAGCTATACAAAGCCATGTCTAGTTTTAACATCCCTGCCAAACTCGTTCCACTGTGCAGGATGACAACGGGAAATTCTCGCTGCTCCATTAAGGTCGGTAATCAGCAAATCGAGACCTTTGGTGTTAAAAAGGATTTAGGCAAGGTGACGCGCTGTCATGCAACTTTTTCAACATCGTGCTTGAAAAGATCGTGCAAGAGTCACTGGCCAACACAAGAGGTACGACTTATTTCAAGTCTACGCAATTGCTTGCGTACGCCGACGACATTGACGTGATTGGACAGACACAGCTAGACGTCAATGACGCCTTTGTAAGCATTGAGGTAGAAGCGGCTAAGATGGGTCTCAAGGTTAATGAGGGTAAAACCAAATAAATGCTTTCATCTAAATGAGACGGACAACACAGACGTATTGGCCAGAACGTCACCATGGGCGGATGTAACTTTGAAGTGGTCAAGGAATTCGTCTACCTTGGCTCACTGATGACCAGCGACCACAACACCAGCGCTGAGATAAAACGCAGAATCACTCTTGCCAACCACTGTTTCTTTGGACTCAAGAGGCAATTGAGAAGTAGAGCCCTCTCTCGGAAAACCAAGGTGACACTATATAAAACCTTGATCATCCCAGTCATCCTTTACGGCGCAGAGGCTTGGACCTTAACAAAAGCGGATGAAGATGCCGTTGGTCGTTTGGAGAGGAAAATTCTGCGCTCTATCTACGGTCCCGTTTGTTCAAACGGTGTATGGAGGAGAAGGTATAACGAAGAACTGTACGGGTTTTACAGCGACTTCGGCCTGGTACGACGTCTACGGATACAGCGTCTAAGGTGGCTAGGCCATTTAGAGTGCATGGAAAATACAACTTCGACCCGAAGAGTCTTCAAATCCACCCTGGAAGGAGGGCGCGGCAGAGGATGGCCGCATCAACGGTGGCGTACGCAGGTGGAAGGGGACCTTAGCCAACTGGGCGTGCGGCGCTGGAAACAGCTGGCCAAAGTCCGTCAGCTGGAGACGCTTGTTGGTTGAGGGCCAGGCTCAGCACGGACTGTAGCGCCGCCTAAGTAAGTTCTTATTTTCATCGACCGATATTTGTTCCAGTCATCTTCCGAATTTGATTTGAGCGATCTATTCATGAGACTTCTGGCTTCCCTGCTTTGGAGCTGGGCATTCTGCAAGGGCACCCATTTCCTACAGAGAGGTTGCTTACAGGACAAGCGAGTTCAAAACAGTTGTTACCAATTGTTTTGTTCTGAGTTAAGGTAGGGTTCGAGTAGATTTCTCAATCTCCGTTAAACCGCACCCAGTCCGTCTTCCTCGGATTCCGCTTAGGGTAGCTTCAACCTGAAGAAAGACGTAAAATTCTCGTCATTAGTTAGTTTCAGGTTACTATAAAAAAATTGAAAAAGAGAAAACGAACAAATGAAACAAATGTGACTATTCTTTTTAAATATTTATTTTTTTATATAAAAAAATTATATTTAATATTAATAATAATAATACAATATATATAATCCCTTCGTTTCGTTTCTCATCATTATCATAATAATATTCGCCATTAGAACAAAAAAAAATCCTCTTAGTGAATAAACACAATTTTACAAAAACTAAGTCCTTACATAACCTACAAAAAAAAAAAAAAAAATAAAATAAAATAAACTAACACTAAAAACACCACGAATAATTTGTCCGCTCAGTAAATTAAAACATATAAATCAAACGTATCTTAAACGCTCTCGTTAAATATTTAATTTTTATTTCGTACATAGTAAAAAATAAATAATAAGAAAAAAATACAACAAAAGTTTTAGATACATAGATGCAAATTAAGCAGATGACAATGATGTGGTTAACCTAAATGTACAGAAAAAAAAAGATATAAAATATATATGTATCTACATCTAATGATGTATAAGTGTATTGTAGGTCTAGGAAAAAAACAAGATCAAGGACGTCCGAAAGGATAAAACGGGCGCTCGAGAAGGCAACTTAATTGGTTTAAATAAAAGCAAGTATATTTATTTATATATGATTCTACCTCTCCCTAACTCTTCCTTTGAACATTCACTTCATTCGTAATACATTCGTATCTTCGATTCTAATCTGCACTTATATATATATCCTTTTTCTGTTTTTACACGTATATAATTCCTTTTAGTTATTTATTTTAATTAATTACAGGTAATAATAAAAATATTATTTTTTCGGCTTTGTTTTTAGGTTTTTTGTTTTACTTCATAATTATCGCTTTCGTTTTTGCTTATTTTTTATTTTTAATATTCAACAGTCAATATTATTTAATTTCTTAATTTACGTTGTTTATCCTTAGGGCTAATTGTTTTTCTTTTTTTAAGAATTAGTTTCCTTTTTATGTATAGTTTAAATTTTAATTCTCTGGAGCGAATGGATGTATATTTTCGATTGGAATTTATAGAACGCGGGAATCTTACTGGAAAAATAAATTAAATCAAATTCGTGGAAAGTGAGTGGTGATAAAACAAAAGGGACAATACCTAGGGTACAACTGGAGGTGTACAAAAACTAAATTTAAATTGGAGCAATATAGGTGGGCAGCACCCGGAAAGTTAAGCATTTCCAGCTACCTATGAAGAGAAAAAAAAAAAAAAAAAATGGGTATGTATGTATGGGTATGTATGTATGTAAAGAGGGGTGAGTGGGTCCTATTTCATTTTGTTTCTTATTAAATATAAATCTAATTTTCAGTCGATTGGCACACAAGTCACTAAATTCGTATCCCGCACAGTGAACGAAGATGAACAAGAAAGGGTTCATTCCTTCTCCTCTTTAAATGCCTGATTTCATACAAAAGCTGTTGTCGAAGGATATTGGGTTGAAGAGAAATAGGAATTCCTTTTGGAATTAAACAAGGAATAAAAAGGGGAAGACGGGGGAGGATGAGGATTAGGAGAGAGAAGAAGAACGACGACCTTCGGTGTCGTCCCATTGATGGACTAAACTTCAGTACCATCTTCGCCTTCGTCGTCAAACAGTTGACTTGTGCTTCCGTGGCCATTCGATGTGACAGACATTTTCTTTTTCGGTTTCGGCGGTGGGCGCGGCGGTACTTTGGTGAGTTTTTCAGCAACACCATTAGCTGCTGCACCACCGGCTAACGTCGATGATGATCCGGTTAGGGTGGTTGACGTCGAACCATTGGCAATAGCCATACTCGGTACGATTGTGACACCGCTATGATGTCGTGCCGTACCGTACAATGGTTCGGTGTCAGAAGTCGTTGTCAGATTATTTACTAGCTCCTGAATTGGTTCGTAGATTTTTGCGGCTTGAGCTGCTAATGCAGATTGTTGAGCTGCAGCAGCTGCGGCTGCGGCTGCCGCTTGTTGTTGCTTGTGCTGTTGTTGCTGAGCCTGAGTTAGCGCCGGTGTGGCAGGAAGCGGTCGATCTTTCATGGTATATCGAACTGGTTCTGAATTGATTTTATGTAGATTAAGAATCGAATTACCACCGGCTGTTGTACGAAGGCCTAAATTATCGTAGACTGGTTCCAGTGGTTCAGAGTGTGCTGTCCCTGTTTCGCTGGGGATCGGTGACGTAGGCGATTGGAATTCGGAAAGTTGTGTTGTGTTCGACGGTGTCCAGCTGGGCACGCGCGGTTTCCGTGGAATGGTCATGTAGCCCTGTTTCATGACAACAGGCGAATAGACCGGAGCAGGAATGAAGGGCGATTGATTGCGCGAGTTCGTGGCTGCAACTAAGGCAAGGTTACGATTTTTAGGATGTTGAAGGGTCATGAAACCTGGTGCTGCTATCGTGGTGCCATAGATTCCGTGTGGTGTAACATGCTGATACACCGGGCTGGCGAGCGGGGACTTTCCGTAAATCAGTTCCTGTGGGATGTTTGATGTAGAGCTTTGGATTGATGGAGATGCAGGCACACGTGCCGGGAAGGCCAAGAGGTCTGGTGGAAGATTAGTGCCATAACCGTCATCGACAAAGGTTTGACGGGATCGTGGAGTGGTGTCAGACAGCGCTATAGAATGTGTCTCTTCATCGCGATGTCCTGCAAAGAGAATCAAAAGTAAAGAAATAGATTTAATGAATATCAAAAAGAAGCAAAAATAGGTAGAGGAAGAGACAAGGGCTACTTCGCGCTAATTACACAAGGACCTCTTTTCGACATCACCCTTTTCCACGAGGACATTCCTCTGTCGGAATTTTAATTAAACTCAACGAGAATCAGAGGATTGTAGGATTTGTACAGCTTATCGCCAGTTGCACTCACTTCACACTCGCAACAAAAGTCAATTTAACTTGGTCAGCAGAAGGTATTCGCGCCACCTTGGTCGTTGGTTGTTAAGAAAAGTCATTGTCAAATATGTTCCTTTGTTCGTATACTACGTCTGCTGGTTGACTTTCAAAAATTAATTAATGGCATTCAAGTCCATTCCATTCTTATCCTATGCCTACATCCTCTTTTTCACATTGCTTGTGCTGGTGGTACTGACGGTAGTGGTGATGATGATCTCATGCAAGTGGCCGTGTTTAGAGTGGTATTTGCATAGAATAAGGGAAGCATAAGGAGTAAGAAATAGATATGCAGGACAATCTATGTACATTGACTGCACCCGGACGGCGTCAGGGAAATATCCACATCGGCTCCACTAAGTGGTGCTTTACACTATTCTAAAAACAACAGAACAAAGGATCAGGCATATGCCTCTGTGTGGTCTCGTTATCGCCTCAGAGAACTCGGAGAAATGTGTAAATAATCGCATTTATTTGTATCGGTTTACTGCTCCGGTCGGGAGAGGTTTGAATTATCTCCATTTGACGTACGTAGTGACTGTCAGTGAATACGTGAGAATTCAACAGAGTAAGCGAGTGAGGAAGCTTAGTTATTTGCATAACTTTTCAGTGCCATCAAAGCTGACGTAGATGTGACGGGGGACGAATGTTCAATTGAAAACTGTCGCAGAAGTTTGCTAGAAAATGGAATTGATTTTAATGACGGCAAGGATATCCGAAGTGTCGAATGGTGCTGGAACAGACCAAGAAGTTGAACGCTGTCTACAGGATGTGCATTAATAAATTGATGGGCTTGCTTTGAGGGAAGTTAGACAGCGAGTGCAGGGGTCGTTCTGTTTTAGGTCAATACATTCTGTTCAGGTGCATGCACAAGCTACAGAAGGGATGTAAGGACGAGGAAATATCAATTGGACTCAGGAATAAGGAGAAAAAAGGCAGTTTCCCTTCGTGATACGGCTTTTAGATGAATTTGTAGGTCGTAGAGATGAGATTGATTTGTTAACATCCGGGAAAAACGTTGTTTTTTCATCCTCAAAAATATCGAAGCGAAATAACACATATAAAAGGTACAGCTGCGGGAAAAAAATAGTACCACCCACAATATTAAATGAAAATAAAAATGCGGAGGATTTAAGTAAGAGTGTATATTTTTGATGAGATAAATTAAATACTGAATACAGTTTTTGGTTAATCTATACTTTAATGCATAGTCTTTCTTGGCAATAATCGTCTTACAACATCGTAGCCCTGAATCTGCCAACAACTGGTACTTCTGTAAGTTGGAGCATGGCTTTATATGCCTCATGCTGCATGGGCTTGTTAGCATTGTTCATCGAACCAGGGGTTTCTAGGTGGTGGCGGTTTGAAACCCAGCACCTCTGAGGCAGCGTCTCTGACGGCGCTCTGGCAATGCCCCCATTCCTGCTCTATTGTTTGTGCTGCTATGGGCGGATTTTGAGAGAGCTTGGAGGAGACACGAACGACAAAGATTCTGGCAGTCACTTGCGATTGTAGCTTTCCGACGTCAAACCTACGTGGTCCTACTCGACTCCTAAGCATTCCTGACATCCTCGTTCGTACCTTGGCTACAACAAGGTAGTGGTCCGAGTCGATGTTGGCCCCTCCGAAGGTTCGTACGTCGAGAATACAGGAGGAGTGTCTGGCGTCGATCGCAATGTGGTCAATCTGGTCAATTGATCAAAGGACCGCCAGGTACCCTTGTGGATGTTGAGATGGGGGAATCGTGTGCTTGCTACAAGGAGGTTACGCCCCGCTAGGAAATCGACTAGCCTAAGTCCGTTGTCGGATGTGGTGTTATGGAGGCTATGCTTTCCTATGATCGACTCAAATATGTCCTCTTTGCCCAGTTTTCTATTAAAATCTGCTAGAACTATTTTTGTGTCGTAGCTGGGGCATTGGGCATATGTTCTGTCTAGGAGATCGTAGAATTCTTCTTTGAGTCGATCGTCCTTTTCTTCCGTTGAGATGGTTAAGAAAGCTGGAGAAATATTCACAGTTTACATGATCTGGTAGGAGCAATCGACTTCGTATTTTTTCGCTTTTTTGTTTCGGGCGTGCAGTGGTTGACCCAAAATTGGTCGGATCCCTTTTGAATCCGCCCAAGGATCCCTGCGAAAATTGCCTCCGCATTTATCTCGGCTATCTCACCCAGCTTCACTCGCCTTGTCTCCTTGCAACTCTGAGTAAGGCTGATAACTTTTCACTATACCCCCGATACGATAAGTCTGCCTTTAAGACCAATTTTTGTAAATCACTACACAATATTTACACAGTTTGAAAGGAATCTTTGTTTGGCAGTATTCTTGGACTACAACTGACCTAGAAATGCAGTTTGGTTTGGTTCTCTCAGTACTGGTTCAAAGTTTCCAATTTTGTTTAAAATCCACTAAGTAGAAAAAATATTTTCCTTTAATTCTTATTCACAAGGCAAATAGTATAAAGGATATACGAGGAGAAAAGCCAATATTCCCACCTAAAGAACAGCCTGCAGTTTCCATACAATTTTTCCTTAAAGCTTCCGAACTAAATCACATCAAGTAACATTAGTGCTTCAGTTAACCTACATTTAATCCCTCTAACAACTAAGTTATTTTACTGCGAAAGCTAAAAACCGCTAAACGACAATAAGCAATTTAAAAACAGTTCCCAACCACCGGATGGTCCCTCCATGTTCACATTATAAATTTACGGTCCACTTCACCCAAAAACAAAGAAAAATAAGTTTAAATTGAATTTCTTAACAACATAAACATCCCCCGACACTTTCCCACTTATACACATCAATGCATCCGCCAACAACATGCTTCAACATCCCCTCCCAATAGCAACGCGTCACCGTTCAACGTTGATGTAATTTCCATGCAAATCGCATTCTAGGCAACCAATTACACGTCAGTACACTTCAGTGCCACAACAGTCGCGCATCCAACTTCCAACTTGAGCTTTTCCTAAACTTCCTTCCTACGACCCGGACTCGCTTACTTTTCATCTCCGGCTCTTTCCTAACTTAATTGTGGGTTTCCTTTGACTAAATATAATGTTTCAGTAAAGCTACTTCAACGCGAACAGCATTTTCGAAGCCACCACACATACTAAAGGCTTACACTGTGCGTTGTAACAAAATTAGCGGTAATTATACCAAATTTTACATTCCTTAAGGACGCATGGCGGTGCAATGAAACTTTTGACGTTGTATTATGCTCCACTTACACTAGACGGTAAATGTCAACGATATTTGACAGTGTGCTGACAGTACAAATGCCTTTTGACAGTCATTAAATAACCGGTAATTTGTCAGATAAGTTTTGATTGCATATTTCGCTCATCGACACGCAAACGACAATCTAGAGATAAACAAGGTACACCCAATTGAAACAATTACTCCGAACTGGACTTTATCTGAATCTGGTTTGCCTGTCATCGAACGGATGCCATAACCATTCGTAGCAGATAGTCATCTCGAAAGTGACATTCGATTGACAGTACAATCGAACAGTTCTGCACATATTCAAATTCAGTACTCTTCGTGGACTATCATAAACGTCAGGAACCATTTGAGTCGAGCAACTTGTCTTCTCTGGCCAAACATAAATCATACTCGAGTGAGATGGAGTGGACCGGAGTAAATGATATTCATCCCCAAGGTGGATGGATGGATGTTGGGCGGAAGATTCTGTCATCGGTTGATGTGGTTAACCATGTTAATGTCTTCTCGGGATTAACTGATCTAGAATGAGAGCTCGGTTACATGGAGTCAAATGGACAGCCACGACGTGGAGGGCAAGAGCTAGTAGGTGATTACTATCATTATCAATGCGAGGCCAAGTGGGTCTTTAGTGCTTTAACAACAACCATACATATCTGGGCCAATGTTTATTCAATTGCATCATTGATCAAATACAGAATTTATCGGACGCTGGACATTAGAAGGATCTGGTGATACACAGTATTCGGTTTTGGATAAATTAACATGGGCTTCATGGGATATATTACGATTTGAATGTAAATGATGTTAGGCTGTAACCAGAACACAGATATCAGTCCGATGACCTAATCAATAGGGTTTAATCGGATTGGTTTGCTTGTGGTTAGTTTTAAGAATATCCAAGTGGTAGCCGACGATTGAGAGTAGTCATTTTCCTCACATCACAACCACGTAATACAAATTAAGATGCATAAGTATAAGTAAGATGAAGTGGGAAGGAAGAGTTCGTGCTTCATACCATAAATTGACGACTAACAGGTGAACACAATTTTCATGTCAAGTCAAATTGAGCTCGTTAATTTGTGGAATTAGACCTCTATAAATCCGACATAACTGCCATCCAGGAAATGCAATGGAATGGACCGGGTATAAAGCGGATGAAAAACTGCGATATTTACTACGGCGACTGCTATAGGGAGAGAGGGCAACGGCTGTTTGGATGCGGATTTGTTGTTCGAGATTGACTAAGGCAAGAAGTCCTAAGCTTTCGGCACGTAAGCGGGCGCCTCGTAACAATCCGTATCAAGGCTACATTTTTAAACAAAAGCCTGATCTGCGTCCACGCCCCCACGGAATACAAGGATGACTCCGCCAAAGATGAGTTCTACGGTCTCCTAGACAGAACGTATGCCCAATGTCCCAGCTATGATATCAAAATTGTACTAGGAGACTTCAATGCTAAGCTGGGTAAGGAAAGCATCTTTGAACGAGTCATCGGCAAACATAGCCTACACGACATCACCTCCGATAACGGACACAGGCTGATTGATCTTGCTACGGGGTGAAATCTCCTTCTAGCTAGTACGCGCTTCCCGCACCCCGATATACATAAAGGCACCTGGCGGTCTTTTGATCAATCGACTACCGACCAGATTGATCACATCGCGATGGACGTCAGACACTCCTCCACTATTCTTGATGTTCGAACTTTCCGATGAGCTAACATCGACTCGACTTTCTTGAAGTGGTCAAGATGCGCTTACTGATATCACGAACGCAGCGGAGTAAAGTAAGAATACAAATTTATGACGTCGGAATGCTACTATTGCCAGAAACCGCTCGTGCTTTTACCGATCGCGTCTCCCTTAAGCTCTCCAATACACCTTAATCCTCCACGCTATCAATAGAACAACAGTGGAGCTTTTGCAAAAAAAGCCCTGAAAAGCTCTGCATCCGAACTTTTGGGCTTCAAGGCTCCACCATGAAGAAACACCTGGTTCGATGACGAGTGCAGAAGGATTCACGCAGCGAAGCAGGATGCATATAAGAACTCGCTGCATAAAAGAACAAGAGCAGCTCGTGAGCTCTACAAGTTAAAAAGAAGGGATAATAAGCTTCTCAGATGAAAGAAGAAAGAGCATGAGAAGCGCGCGATTGAGGATTTGGAGAGGTGTTACAGCAGGAGTGACGTTCGAAAGTTTTATCAACAGATTAAGCAAACATGCCAAGGATATAAAGCCAAAACGGAAGCCTGCAGGGATGAGAGCGGACACCTAGTAGTAGAATCGCAGTCGATGCTGAGAATATGGAAAAATCACTTCTAAAGACTGTATAACGGCGATGTTAGTCAATATACCGCTGTCAGGCAGAATGATCCATTTCTAATCGATGAAGACCGCAGAGAAATCTGCCCCCCTGACCTCGACGAAGTTAAAGTTGCTATATTGAAGCTCAAGTCGAGTAAGGCTGCTGGCGCAGACGGGCTGTCTGCTGAGCTCTTCAAGGCAGCTGGGGATGACCTGGTTAGGAGCATGCACCAGCTCATCTGTAAGATATGGTCAGAGGAAAGCATGCCCGAGGAATGGAGTCTCAGCATCGTATGCCCGATCCTTAACATCGCCTACAAAATCTCCTCTGCCGTTTTGTGTAAACGCCTGAAACCTTTTGTAAATAAGCTGATATGTCCTTATCAGTGCAGATTCAGGCCAGAGAAGTCCACCATCGACAAGATCATCACACTACGGCAGATCCTGGAAAAAACCTATAAATTTCAAGTCGACGCTCACTACCTATTTGTCGACCTCAAAGCCACATACGACAGCGTAATTAGAGACGAGCTATACAACGCTATGTCTCTCTTTGACATACCTGCTAAACTCGTCAGACTATGCAGGATGACTTTGGAGAATGCTCGCTGCTCTATCCGAATCGGTGAACACCATACCGATAGTTTTGATGTCAAAAAAGGATTTAGGCAGGGCCAATACAAGGGTCACAATCAACTTCAAATCCTCGCAACTCCTTGCATACGCCGACGATATCGACATAATAGGTAGATCACAGCGAGATGTCAATGAGGCGCTGGCGAGTATTGAGATGGAGGTGGCGAAAATTGGTCTGGCGGTAAATGAGGGCGAAACTAAATACATATATGCTGTCACCACCGACGTCTTGGCCAGAACCTTTGTATTGGCAGATACAAGTTCGAGGTAGCTAAGGACTTTGTCTACCTTGGCTCCGCAGTGACCTGGAACAACGACATCAATTCCGAAATCAAACGCAGGATCACTTTTGCCAAGCGCTGTTTCTTTGGGCTCAGGAGGTATTTGAGTAATAGAGCCATCTCCCGAACGACAAAGTTTACTTTATACAGGGCGTCCCACGAGCAGTGTGCCAAAAAGCTGGAGCGTGTAGGTCTGGTCAAGACAAGAAAAAAATCGTATGAGAGGGGGGGGGGGGGGGGGGTATATTCCCCCCGTTTAGGCGGGAGGGGCAATTTTCTAAAAAATTGACTTTGGAAAAAAAAATTAAAAATCAACGGTTACATCCACAATGCCGTGATATACTTTTTTGTAAAGCCAGAAACCTCTCCTTTCATTTAGTTTGAAAACGAAGCTGTTTTAAGGAACGGTTTTTGAGAAATTAATTTTCAAACTCAAAATTTTTAAAAAATAAATTCCAGCTATTTTTTCTCAAAATTTTATGCAATTAAGTACTATTTTTTTTTCAAGAATTAAATTCTCTTATTAGTTTTTAATTCAAAATAGAAAACCGGATGCAAAAATGTCTTGTAGTTTTTGAGAAATTAAAAAAAACCCAAACCACTTCTTTCTATGAAAAACCGTTTTTTTTTTGGTTTTAACGCGGCTAGACTTGTAGGCAAATTAATGTATGAAACATGAAGCACTCTCCTTACTTCAGATTTGGGCACTCTAAGCATAATAGCTATCCTCCTTGTACTAAGGGAGGGATTACCTCGGACCAAATCCAAAATTCTTTCATCTAAAGTTGCTGATCCATCTGTAATTGATCTTTCGCTTCTGCGACGCTCTAGCACTCCGTGCTCTTGCAGACGTAGGTGGATCCTTGAAAACATACTACGACTGGGAGACCTCCGATTGGGACATCTTTCAGCGTAGAGCCTTTCGGCTTCACGATCTCGACCATTCAGCTATACGCTGAAAGATATCCCAATCGGAGGTGTCCCAAAGAAAGAAGAGGTTTCTGGCTTTACAAAAAAGTATATCGCGGCATTGTGGATGTAACCGTTGATTTTTAATATTTTTTTTTCCAAATTAAGTCAATTTTTTTGAAAATTGCCCCTCCCGCCTAAACGGAGGGGAATATACCCTCCCCTTTCATACGATTTTTTTCTTGTCTTGATCAGACCTACACGCTCTAGCTTTTTGGCACACTGCTCGTGGGGCACTCTGTATAAGAGCCTTATCATCCCGGTCCTGCTGTAAGGCATAGAAGCATTGACACCATCAAAGGCGGATGAGGAGGCCCTTGATCGGTTCGAGAGAAAGATTTTGCGCGTGATTTTCGGGCCTATAAACGCAGAAGGGGGATGGAAGAAAAGAAACAACCACGAACTTTACGGGCTGTACAGCGACATGAGTCTAGTCTGGCGTTTACGGATTCGACGGCTAAAATGGATAGACCATGTAGAGTAAGTGGACACTACAGCTCCAGCCCGGAGAGTTTTTTAATCCAACCCCGAGGGACGAAGGAACATAGCACGGTCGCACTGAGGATGGCGCACACAGGTTGAAGGGGACCTCATTCAACTGGGTGTGCGGGAATGCAAAAGGATAGCAAAAGATCGTGCTAGTTGGAGTGGCATGTTAGTTGAGGCCCAGGTTCACCCCGAACTGTAGCGCCCGTTAAGAAGAAGAAGAACTGGTGTATGCCATGGACATTCTAGCCTTGATGTCAGTGTTGACAAATAACTCTTTGACAAACTGGAGGACTTTTGTTGTTTCCTAAGACCAGAACGAGTGTAGAAATGTAGTTGAAGAGTCCTCAATCGCCATCACCGTTTAGTACAAAGCGAAAAGCATAAAGAATGATACCTTTAGTTTGCCAATATGTGCTTATTATGCCGGCTGCCCTAAAAGTATCTGAATTGACGACATTTACAAGACAAACTGTACATCATAGCCTCCATTCGTAAAGGATATTACTTTTTCCTAGGAACACCACTTGAATACCATGTCGTTCGTCCAAACAACATTCAAAAGAACTCAGCAAGGACATGCATGTTATCATTATTTTCTCATCACATATAATCCGCGCTTTGTACTTGCTATGAATCCCCAAGAGATCCGCTCAGAAGCCACAAGCTTTTGTTTGTGTTTATTTTTGCCCACCGCAATTACTATTATTATTTTTACATCGCAAACATACAATTCCTTTTATGTCAACTATTCATCACAGAAAGCAAAAATTGTATTCATTCGTCCGTGGCATCAGCCGACACGGACGCAGGACAACACAGAGACTCACTATCGATTTTAACTGAGCCGCTGCGGAGGACGCTCACACATGTGACTCTTTATTCGAATCCTGCTTTAACAATAATATAAACCAAAAAAAAAAGGAAAACCTACAAGCGGCCAGGATGAGAACAATGAAATTAAATTTGTATATTATTACTTTTGGCCACTGGACACAGCAGATTTCGTATTTTTAACGAAATAATTCGCCACGGGATTCAGGCGGTGATTCATTGTTCAGTAACGACGTGTGGCTCTTCGATAAAAGCTTAAAAGCCACGTCCAATTATCAAGAGGAATGATATGTAAATAAGGATTCTCTTTGTGGATGCAGATGGCCTTTCATCAGAAATATTAACGCTTTAACCGGACAGCTACAGGTTAATGAAATTTCCGTGTTTGGTTTTGACATGTGTCTCTGGGTGGAATTGTGAAACGATACGGGCCGAGGTTGTGGCGAAATGGCCATGAAGAATGATAGCACTGTGAGACGGTACATTACCGTGGTGCAAAAACCACGAGTTGCCTCGCTACAATTCGAGCCTCTCTAGGCAAATACCTTCACGAAAATGACCCTTAACGCTCAAATAATATTCGTTGTTGACAGTTTGATCCGGCGGAAGGAACTTACTATGTACAGTACCACGTTAATCGAAGAAAACACTCGTCAAGGCCTTGATTTTTGAGCGACTTTGGTAAGTTTTTTTGGTATCGCCTCACCATTAGCACGATATTCACTTGATTGTCGGTTGTTTCCAGATCAGAAGCATAAATCCAAGTCTCATCTCCCGCAATAATGCATATCATCTTGTCCTGATGCTCAGGACAATTGTTTTTCCAAAAAAAATCAGTGGTTTTTGTACCAATCGAGATTTGACGCGTGCCAGAGCAAAAATATCCTTCAAAATGGTATTGACTGATCCTTTGTATAACCATCATAAGCAAAGTGTCTATTTGTTAATAGACGGTTTGCAAGCTCGTAAGTTTTGTCGGTTTAGGTTGATGGCCGTCCCGGAACGCTATTCGTCTTCGACACGTTTACGGGCTTCGTGGAACCCTAATACCACTCGTAAAATTATTTTTCGACAATTATCACCAAAGAAGTTCTGTACTATCCTCAACGAATCAGGAGCAATAAGTTCTCATTTGCACAAAGTCCTGTTTACCTCTAAACAGGGATGATTTTTTGACTGTTTGGTTTTTCGATGTCCTATTTTTGATAGCTCGACCGCGATTCGTTATAGTGTTAAAGTCAACTATGCTTACTTAGCGTTTTCATTTTATTATGGAAAGACTCACATTCAAACAACGCTTACAAATTATTAAAATCTATTTTCAAAATGCATGCTCTGTAGAAAAAACTTCTTCGTGCAATTCGACCATTGAAGATATGTATACTGACCAAATATGGAACCAATTTTAGCATATTGGAAATCAAGCCACGAACTCCAACTGATGCTATATCCGTCAGTGTTTTAATCCAATCGTCCAATCGTCGCCGCATCAATTGGTATTGCGTTAATTTATAGCAGAGTAACGATTTTGATCTAAAACCTTCCAAAATATAATTTGCGCAAGCGATAAAATCCCTGGCTGCGGTAACTCACAAGTCAAAGACATCCCTTAACTGCCGCCTATCTCTACTGTGGTTTCCCGGGCATAGGGATATTTCAGGAAACTGCGCGGCCGGGCAACTCGCAAGGTTAGGGTCAAGCACACACAGTCTCCCAACCCTCGGGTTTCCAAAGACACCAATAAGCATGGCTTAGCACATGATAAAACTTCGAACTATAGAGGCTACCAACCTCCAATAGAACGAAAGTAACATCGGCTTTATCAATAAACAAATTTGGCCTAAGCTAAACTTAGGACGGACCAGGGACTTTGTGGCAACCAAAATTGAAGCTTAACCACTTTAGTGGGTGTCAATACAGGCCATTGCACCTTTGGAAAACGTGCCGTCAAATTAGCGCTACCTGCCAATGACTTCTGCTGCGGCTGCATGGATGAGGAGGTGATATTGATGAGGAAGGATTTCAGTGGTTCTTGAAATAAAACACGACTTGTTGACAGACGAAGAACGAAAAATGTATTCATATTGTTACGAAATATTCAACCCACACCAAATAGGGTTCGTACCACTGGATTGCGATAAACTACAATTGTCCTTTTTATCAGAATTAAAAACACACACACTTTTCTTGTTTCACCACAGATTAATTATCTGTGCAGCTTCACCACTTTTCTTTATTATCCAATACTATCCACTTTAAACTTTATTACACAAACAAACCTTTATTGAAAGCTTTTATTATCACACTGTTTGACCACACCGACTTGTCACACGCTGTTCAATACCACAAACTGAATGTATGCCGAGGGCGAGTGTTCGCACTTATATAGCCGTCGGTCCACCTTCTCGAACGTTCGCCGTCGGAAGTTCCCCTTGGGAAGTCTCTAGAATGCCCTGACAACTAGCATTACGCCGTTGACAGTTGACATCATTTCAACTTCCCCTTCACCAGAGCTTTCGAACTTCGACAGCGAAATTCGAACTTAACCGTCGGTTTGTGTCTCCGCAACACTACCCTCCTCCTAAACTTGTTCGTCCTCGAACAAGCGATTGAATCCTCCTCCGTAATATGGCGCTAACCTCTCTACGTGGACAATCTTATACTTCGACCGTCTGTTTCCCATCTGCTGTATTCGGTCCACCATGTCGTTAGTTTTCTTGATGACCTCACATGGTCCGTCCCAGGCTGATTGCAATTTGGGGCATAAGCCTTTTTTTCGTTGTGGGTTGTACAGCAATACCAATTGCCTCGAATCCAGAAGTGTTCGCCCTCAAGTCGTATCTCGTTTTCATTTTATCGCTGACCAAGTTCAGTCGCTCCCGGATGAACTGATGGATGGAGTTAAGCTGTTCTTTCTTTTCGATTACGAAGTCCTCCCTGACGCTAGTTGTCGGTATTACCACGCCGAACTTCAAGTCCGATGGAAGTCGGAGATCAGTTCCAAAAATAGCTTCAGCTGGTGTTGTTGCCGTTGAATTGTGCTGTGCCGAACGGTACGCCATTGATCTTCTCTACAGTTCTGTTAACACCAAGATGACCCCCACTTGGTCCCTCGTGGTATTGTCGGATGACCTCGTCGACTTGCCCCTTTTGAATTACGAGGAGATCGTTCACAATGTCCCTGTTTTCACTTTCCCAACTGCGGTAGAGGCAACCGTTCTTCAGCTTCAAGCTCTGCCATTGAGCCCAGTAAGCTTTTACGATTGGGCTTTCACTGGATATTTGCTGCCACGTTGGTCGAAAACCTCGTTCTTGGTAGTCGATGATGACTGCCAGATCGGCATCTTCTCGCTGCTTTCTTCCGACCTTTTCGACAGTCCAGGAATCTTCTGGCAGCACATGGAAACGACGGGTGTCGGAGATCTGTTCCTCGGTTTCGGTACGTGAACAATGTTTGCATTCAACATCGTAAGGTCGCCTCGTTAATGCATCCGCATTTTTATCACTGCTTCCCTCACGGTATTCGCGTGCTCTCGCTTGATCTCCTTTTGGCAAATCAGACCTCGGACGCCTTATTCAATATTGTTGCGGAGACACAAACCGACGGTTAAGTTTGAATTTCGCTGTCGAAGTTCGAAAGCTCTGGTGAAGCGGAAATTGAAATGATGTCAACTGTCAACGGCGTAATGCTAATTGTCAGAGCATTCTAGAGATTTCCGTAGAGGAACTTCCGACGGCAAACATTCGAGAAGGTGGACCGAGAGCTATATAAGCGCGAACACCCGCCTTCGGCATTCATTCAGTTTACGGAAGTGCATAGAGAGCGTGACAAGTCGATATACAGTGTGTTCGGTCGATAAACCAGAGTGAAAATAAAAGCTTTTTGGTAAAGATTTGCATGTGTAATAAAGTGTAACAATAAATAAAAGTAGTGAAGTACTCAGATAGTTGATCTCAGGAGAAATAAGAAAATTGTGTGTTTCAATTTGAATAAAACGTAGACAATTGTAGTTTATCGCAATTCAGTGATACGAACCCTATTTGGAGTGGTATTAAATTTCGTAACAATATCATTGACATTCATTTGACATGTTCGATGAGCGCATTTCGTGCAACAGGAGGAAGAGGAATTGTTCCAATTTTGCGAATCGCAGGAGGATGTACCTCGGCGCGGCATTCTGCGATAACTTAAGTGAACTTGCAGATATAAAAATAGCTCAAATAGCAAAATAGCTCCATCGCTTCATCAGAAGCACTGATTGGTTTTCATGTGACGGATCTAGGTAATATGATCCATGTGGTATCACAATGGGCCGACTTCGTTCTACGTATGGCGTACATTTGCCAACCACTATAATCTAGCCTAACCAATCTGAATATTATAAAATGTGTCCTTTAAGGATATATCTGCTTACTACCGCATCAAAGGCCCAGAGTGCCAAAAACTAAAATTCAAATTCTCATCATATTTCTGTAGGTCTTAGATCTCCTGAAAACACCCAAGAGCCTTACAATCTTTCAAATATCCATAACTTCTAAATTCATGACCGACGTTATATCGTACTCCTTTTGTTGTATAGCATCTGAACGATGCAATAATTCTAATTTAAGCAAATACAATTCCCGTAAATAGCGCTCCATGTTGGATGTAAATAAAAAAAGAAAATAACTACCATCCCAACGTTCTAACGGATTTACACACCGGCGACGAGCTCTCGCTTTGATTCATTCATTCCCTTTTATGCTCTTGCCAACGCAAACTTCACGGGAAGTCATTGGAAAAAAAAAACGAAAACAAAGAACCTTTAAATTTTATAGGAGGTGTTATTCCCGTTTATAGACCCCCTATAACACTAATATTAAACGGCCTCAAAGCAGAAAATAAAAATCCAAAAAGGAGCTCGTAAAAAAGCCTAAACAAAAGGTAGACACGTGACCACGGTAAACGAAGGCATAAAAGCTGACAGTCGACAGTTGGTTTGATGGATTCCTCCATTATGGTACACTTCAGTAGAAAGTCGCACTACCTCCAACTGATTTACAACTCCCTATCGAGGCCAACGTCGTTCGGAAGCAGAAGACCACGTGTTTGTATAAGTAGTTGTACTCACCCATTTGCGTTTCGTCCAGCAGTGTCTTTTTGATCTCGTGTCCGTCGTCCATGTCCAGGTTCTCGATCTCCGTCCTTCGCGGTGGCTTCTCGACGGGATTCACTTCGGTCAGTAGGCTCTTTTGCATCTCCATAATCACTGAACCTTCCAGCACCGATCCGTTGTGTGACTTTTCCATTTTTGATGAAATCAAGCCATTTTCACTCATCGTTGCATCCTTCTGATACGTCCGTATCCTTCGGCAGTACCAACAAATCACTAGGACAATCACGATCAACAACAATAACAACGTGATCGCCACCAAGCAAATAATCAACAAGAAATTCGATGACGAATCGAATCCGTTATCGGAACCGGCAACACCGTCCACGACAGCACCGCCACTGATTCGCTCCATGCCCACTACCAGTTGCATGTTGGTCTCGTCCTTTCCACCACGATTTTCTGCAATGCAAGTGTACCAGCCGCGGTCGGTTGGACGCACGCCAAAAATTATCAGCTCCGACGTCAGGATGTTGGAGTTCTCGATGCGATTCTGTTCGACAGAATTCCGGACCTGGAATCGATGGTCGTTCATGTTAATCGGTCGTTTGTTATACACCCAGGCGACTTCGGGTCGCGGTGAGCCTTCAATACGACACGGAATGGTTATATTTTCGCTGTTCGCCTCCACGTAGTGACCGGGTCGCGGATAAACGATTCGTGGACGACACGCAAAATGATCGGCCGGAATTTCGGACCATAGTTTGCCGCGTAGATGTTCCGGCTCGTGGCAGTCTGTCGGCGGCGTATAGAGCCGATGCGTGACGGCAAAGACACGAAACTCCTGTAGGTCACACGTACAGTTCCAGGGGTTCTGTGCGAGCGACAAGTGCGCAAGTTTCGGTGTGTTTGCAAACGTTTCCTTGTGAAGCACCGTGAGTTGATTGGATTCTAGGTACACGGTCGAAAGCGAGGGCAGATGGTCGAACGAATGGATTTCGACACGTTTCAGTCGATTGTGCTTGAACTCGACGCGTGACAGAAAGTTGAGATCGATGAAGAGATTGTTCTCGAGCACTTCGATCTGATTGTTGTTCATGACGAGGTTGCGCAACTTCACCAGGCCGGTAAACATGCCCGGGTGTAGAACGCGAATATAGTTGTGCGACATGTCCAGTTCGATTAGGATTGCGAGACCATTGAGGGCGTCACGGTTCACTTCCTGAATCGTGCAGTTTCGCATGAAGAGTTTATGCAAATTTTGGAGGTCGGCGTCGAGAAAGTGGTCCCGTTTTAGTTCGGCAATAAAGTTGTTGGAGAAATCGACTACTTGCATTTCGTTACTCAACTCGGTAGGGATGGTGGTTAGGGATTTGTTTTTACAGTCGGCCGTTTTCATGCCCGAATTCCAGTTACAGTGACAGACGCCACAGCTCTGCATCCAGTCAGAGTTACCGCTTACGCCGACAAAGAACAGCAGCACGAGAAGTTGGATGATTAGGAGCTGAACGGCGGGATGGTGTCGATGTGGATTGGAGTGGCTACGTATAGGCGAGTGTATGGAAGTCATCTTGACTGAGTGATGATGTTGGGGGTGACAACGACGCGAGTTCTTTCTTCTTCGTTTCCTTTTTCGTATTCTTAAGTTGCAGTTGATGGTGCTGTTGTGGCGTTTGTGGTTCTTTTGCTACGGATTATCTTGTTGTTATCCTTGAGGGTCAGTTTGATTAATTACCATGTCCCTGGCGTACTGCATTTGGGTTCTGGATGGTAGGTGGCTCTGGCTACGTGGCACCCGGGGTGGATTTACAACTTGTAATTAGCATAAAAATGTAACTGTAACGAGAAAAGAAAAGAATAAATGAAAAATGGTTTGATTAATGGCCAGACACGAAAGGCAGGGGAAAGGGCATTCATTTAAGTAATTGGTAGTTGGGCGGAAATAGCAACTACAATGCTAGCTTGTACTGTATAAGGATTTTGAGAAATATGACCGGGAAGATACATACAAGAACCAGTGAAGCGGTGTTGCAAGTTACAACAATGGTTGCATTCAATGCATTTTTGCTCACTACTGATGACTCGGGATAGACATGAAACATGACCAACGATGGATGCTATAGCTAGTAGATGAAGACGTTTTGTTCTATTCGCCGGAGTTAATGGAACGAATGAGAAGAAGAAATCTCCAATAGGATAGGAGGTGGTCTGTCATGAGTTCTGAAAACTGATTAACTGGCCATAAGTCAATCGGGGAGTAGTTGAAGTGTGAAACTGGGTCAGACAGTGGTCGGAGTGCAACCTGAGGATGGATGTGAATCGAAATATGCCTCGGAGTGCGGTGAATAGGTGGCAGATTTATGCAAATGAGCAAATGAGTGGACCAGCAACGAGTTCACAGTAAATGGATTTGTCTATTTATATGCATCACTGGCATATTTGCCTTTACAATCTTTGATGTAGCACGATGAGCAAGTGACCAGCTGATGCATGACCTAAGACCAATTTTCGAATTGGGGTTTTTCGCACTAGCAGCATACCTAATACAATTTGGAACACAATACAGCTTTACTTATAAATGTATGAAATAAGCGCGTCGAACGTTGTAAGAGAATATATTGAACGTATTCTACTGAAACAATTATTAAATATAAGGTCAACCAATTCGTAGTCATTCACAGGACTTGACTCCTTGACTTCCATTCCTCTTCCCAAAACTAAAAAGATCGGTAAAGACCGTAAGTGCTCAAAGTGCCCAAGATCATATCGCGCATTGTAAAAAGCGATGGCGCCAAGTGCACATATTAACTATGTGTGTATGTAAGGGGGATTATTTTGAAGGGGAAAAGAAGACCCCTATGAATGCGCCAACTACAGAGGGGTTAGTCTCCTAAACGTCGCATACAAAATTTTCTCCGCCCTTTTGTGGGAGCGTTTGAAACTGCTCGTAAATAAACTCATCGATTAGGACCGGAAAGTCTACCGTCGACTAAATACTCACAGGTCAAGGTCACAGGGTAAACAGGTCAATGAGTTCTAGACCACACTCTCCAACTAGTATTTGTCGATTTTAAAGCGCATGCTTCAGCGTATTTTTTTTTTTTTTTAAGTTCAAGAGTATACTTGAACGGAGTGCAGTGGTTTGGGTCGTAGATGTTCGTTCACTACTCCCCACGGGTGGCTGTCCTAAATAGGAGAGGAACCGACTGAATTTTTACGTTGGTTGTAGTTCTCAGCAACTGTTCCATGCACTTATGGTGTTATATTAGAATTGCACACTTACTTACTTACTTATCAGGCCTGCGATCCATGGAGGATCTGAGCCTGAGCTATAGCTGCCTTCCATCCTTGACGGTCCCGAGCACGCTGCTTCCAGTTGTCAAGACCAAGATGTCTTACATCCGCGATTACTTGGTCTTTATACCGGAGGTTCGGTCTTCCTCTTCTTCTCGAACCAGGAGGCTCGGAGTCGAAGACCCTCTTAGCTGGAGCGTTGATGTCCATGCGCTCGATGTGGCCGAGCCAGTGTATTCGACGGATCCTTGCCTTCCGGACTACATCCACATCTTGGTACAGCTCGTAGAGTTCGCGGTTGTGTCTTCTTCTCCATTCACCTTCCTCACAGACAGGACCAAATATCCGGCGCAGAATTTTTCTTTCGAAAGAACCCAAAATCAGCTCCGCTGTCCTGCTTATCGTCCAGCTTTCGGCTCCGTACAGCAAGACAGGCAGAATGAGCGTTTTGTAAAGCATGACTTTGGTCTTTCGAGTGAGGAGTTTTGACCCCAGTTGTTTAGACAAGCCGAAGCAGCAGCGGTTGCCAAGGGCGATTCTACGCCGGATCTCCACTGTGGTGTCATTTGTGGAATTTACGTTTGCCCCGAGGTAGACAAAATCCTTAACTACCTCGAAATTGTAGCTGTCAATTGTTATGTTTTGTCCCATGTATTTCGTTTTGTCCTCACTGATCTTAAGGCCAATTCGTTCCGCCTGTTCTTCAATCGCCGTGAATGCTTCCACAATGCCACGGCGAGAACACGCGATGATGTCGATATCATCCGCGTATCCTAGCAGCTGGATGGACTTGTAAAAGATAGTGCCTTCCCTGTTGACGCCTGCCCGTCGCACTATCTGCTCCAGCACCAGGTTGAAGAAGTCACATGACAGCGCATCCCCTTGCCGAAATCCGGCGCATGTTTCGAATGGTTCCGAGGTCCTAGAACCGAGTTGCACGGTGCATCGCGTGTTTTTTAGCGTGGCGCGACACAACTGGATCAGTTTTACCGGGATCCCGAATTCGGCCATCGCCCCAAACAGTGCTTCACGATGAATGCTGTCGTATGCGGCTTTGAAATCGATGAAAAGATGGTGTGTATCGATTCGAAACTCGTTGGTCTTTTCCAGGATTTGTCTAAGTGTGAAAATTTGGTCTATAGTTGATTTGCCGGGCCGGAAGCCGCACTGGTAGCTGCCGATTAGTGCGGTGCAAAATGGTTTTAGACGTTCACACAATACGCTGGACAGGATCTTGTATGCGACATTGAGCAGGGATATACCTCTATAGTTCTTGCAAGAGGTAGGATCGCCTCTTTTGTGGATGGGGCATATAGAGCTGGTTTTCCAGTCGTCGGGCATGCTCTCATCTTCCCAAATTCTGCAGATGATCTGATGCATGCTCCCTAACAGAACATCACCGCCAGCCTTGAAGAGCTCTGATGGCAAGCCATCTGAGCCTGCGGCCTTGTTGTTCTTCAGCTTCTGAATAGCTGTGCCGACTTCTTCTATGCTGGGTGGGAGGACTACTTCAGCGGCTGGAGTTGGGACTTCCTCGGTCCCTACCACTCTCTCTTGGTCATGCTCCCTAAGCAGCTGCTGGAAGTGTTGCTTAAATACATCCACTATTCCCTGCGGGTCGGTGACAAGATTACCCTCGCAGTTTCGAAGAGCCAGGGTACCCTTTTTGAAACCTCCTGCAAGGCCTTTGGCTTTCTTGTAAAAGGCTCGTATTTTATGTTCATCCCTAGACTCCTCGATATCCTTGAGCTGGGAGGCTGCGAAGATTCTTTTCTTTTGTCGCAGTAGTTTCTTCTCCTCCCTTCTTCTGGCTCGGTACTCTTCTCGCGCTGCCCTGGTTTTCCTCTGAAGCGCCTTTTGGTACGCCTCGTCGGTTGCTGCCTTTTTCTGCTCACACTCGCCATCATACCACGGGTTTCTTGTCGGGGGTGGTAGGTATCCTAAGGTGTTTTCGGCTACTTCCTGAATGGCTGAGCGGCAATGCGGCCACATATTATTGGCATTTGTGTTCGACGTAGGCATACCGTAGAGTCTTTCGCTCAGCTGCTCCCTGTAGACTCTGGCAACCTCCGGTGTGCTCAGGCGCCCAATGTCGAACCTCCTCCTGATGGGCTGGTGCAGCTTTCTGTCATTGGACAGTCGAGCTCTGAATCTTGCTGCTACGAGGAAGTGGTCAGAGTCGACATTTGCCCCTCTGAATGTTCGCACATCCAGGATGTTTGACGCGTGCCTTGCGTCAATGAGCACATGGTCGATTTGGTTGGCGGTTCGACCGTCCGGAGATCGCCAGGTTGCTGTGTGGATTCGCTTGCGAGGGAATCTTGTGCTACTTATCACCGCATTATGAGTTGTCGCAAAGTCAGCGAGTCGGAAGCCGTTATCTGTTGTTGTATCGTGGAGGCTGTGCTTTCCGATCACTCCGCCAAGGGTGTTTTCCTTTCCGATTTTGGCGTTGAAGTCCCCGAGCACGATTTTTACATCGTACTCCGGACAAGCTCCGTAGGCGTTGTCCAGGAGGTCATAGAAGTCCTCCTCGATAGGGTCTTCAGCCTCGTCGGTAGGGGCGTGTGCACATATAAGGCTGATGTTATAAAATCTGCCTCTGATGCGGATGACAGCCAGGCGATCACTTATAGGTTTAAAGTCGATGACCTTCGACCTTAACCGCTTTCCCACGACAAATCCGCATCCCAGTAAGTGCAACCTTTTGTGACAGCTGTAATGAATGTCGCAATTTTTCTTTCTAATCATACCGTTTCCTATCCAGCGTATTTCCTGGACCGCAGTAATATCCGCCTTGTACTGCGTGAGGATTCCTTCTAGTTTATGAGCAGCTCCGGGAGTGTACAGGGTTCTGACATTCCAGGAGCATACTCGCAAATCGTGTTCCTTTTTCGTGCGTTGTCGTCGTCGAGTATCCGTCCGTGTATCCGAGGCATCTTGCTCATTCATAACTTTGGGTTTTTTACGTGGGCGGATTGTTAGCCCGCCGCACAAAGAATTGCACACACAGAGTATGAATTTAAAGTGACCATATACTGTGAGTGTTATGCTTTCATCAGCATGTTTGATCACTTTCGTATATGAATTGTTTTTTCTTCGCTATGGAACGACTTTGAACTATAGACCTCCCGCTCGATGGTCGGTGATGTTTACTACTGCACCACGGCCACCCACAGTAATCAAACCGACGCCGCTAATGTCACAAAAAGTCCAGGACAAGGTGATGCGGAATTCTGCGATTAACGCTTCGGTTACGATTATCGGTTTCGCTGATAACACCACCGTAGTTACCGTAGCGAAACATATCCATGAGGTAGTGTCTGCCACAAATAAAGCGGTCGTCAGGATCAAAAATTGGCCAGAGTCTGCCGACCTTGAACTAGCCGACCACAAGACGGAGGCTGTCTTAGTAACCAGCCGAAAGACCGTGGCTCCGGGTTGGGAGCCAGCCCATCAAGTCTAAAGAGGTCTTGAACTACTTGGGTGTAATGCTCGACAACCGACTTCATTTTAAAGCCTATATCGAATACTGCAGTAAAAAGACGTCATAAATGCAGGGTCGCTATCCAGAATGCTGCCGAACATTGGTGGAATAGGGTACGCAATGAGGTTCTGCTTTAAAGAGTGGTAAGCTCAATACTTCTATATACTGCAACGGTCTGGGCGGGAGCCCTTACAACGAAGGAGACGAGAAGAAAGCTCTCGTCTGCATACAGGCTCTGTGCAATAAGGACAATATGTAGTTTCCTGACAATCTCGGATGAAGCAGCCTGTGTCATAGCGGGGATGGTCCCCATCGACATCCCCGCCAATGAGATACACAGTGTTTACCTTAGGCGAACCATAGACCGTCAAGAGATCAGTGTAATCCGGAGGATAAAAGTCGAAGAAAGGGGAACATCCATAGCATTATGGCAAGCCAGGTGGAACAACACGGCAAAAGGCCGATGGACCTACAAGCTGATCCCTTAGATCGAGGTTTGGGGAAAAAGAGCGCATTGGGGATTGCAATTACCACCTTAAGCAATTCCTGACAGGTCACGGCGGCTATCGAAAATATCTCCACAAATTTGGACACATTAGCTCGCCCTTCTGGCCAGAATGTCCACTGAAGAAGATGCTGAGCACGCTAAATTCCACTGCAGACGCTTTGCAGAGACAGGGATCCCAGAGCTTGTAGTAAACCGTACGATAAACTCAGAGGAGTACTGGCTGGAGATCTGCTCATTTATAACGAGCGTGCAAAACGAGCAAAGAAGACTGGAAAGAATAAGAAGAGCTGAAACGGTCGACTTGGAGCACATGGCATAAGATGCTCACCAGCCCCGCAGGATGTGGTTTAGTAAGTAGGCGCATCGAGCATTCGGGTTTGCAGAAGCCCGGGCTATACACAAAAAAAAAGGTGGTGCGTTATCGTGTAATTTATTATGCAGAATTCTGGTCAATACAAATGGAACGATAAACAATATCGTATTTATTTTTTTTTTTTGCGAGGGTTGGTAAAAATCTTCAGAAGACACTTGGAGGGCCAATAGCGCGTGCTCATAGTAATGTGAAATTTGATTCACAGAAACACCAAGTCAATTGACTTGGATAGCAAAAGACTAACGACACGGCAGACGAACATCCTGCGGCACTCTTAGTAAGTCCCATCTCCACCTCCTCGTGGTGTAATCTGGATATTTGCTATGGAAATTACAGACGGGAAAGGAAGAATGGCGAGTTTCCTGCGCCAAAAAACAGGATTATTCGGTTGGGTTACGGTCTAGTAAGCCGTAACCGTAAAAAAAAACTACAAACTCAAAGACAACCACAAGCCTCGGATGTAACGGACGGACTACATGTTGACGACCCCCGCAAAGGCATTAAAAGGCAAGAGTGTCGGTTCTGCACCGGGAATGTTAGGTCCCTTAGCAGACCGGATGCGGCCGAACAGTTAGAAAATGCTCTAAACTGCTGTAAAGCAGACATTACTGCACTCCAAGAAGTGCGTTTGGATGGACCGGGTAAAACGAGGATAAAAAACGATGACATTTATTACGGGAACTGCTACAAGGAGAACAGACAACGCCTATTCGGATGCGGATTTGTTGTTCGAGGTAGGCTTAGGCAAAAAGTCCTAAGCTTTCGGCATTCGAGTGAACGCCTCATAATAATCAAAGCTACATTTGGGAACATTAGCTTAATATGCATTCAGGCCCCCACAGAAGATAAAAAGGGTACCAGGGTCAAGGATGACTTTCTATAACCTCCTAGATAGAACATACGCCCAATGTCTCGGATACGACACCAAAATTGTTCTAGGAGATTTCAACGCGAAGCTGGGTAAGGGGATATCTTAGAGCCACCGTAGTCGAACATCTTGCGGTGCTGTTAGTAAGTCCCATCCCCACCTCTTCGTGGTGCCATCTGTAGATTTCCTATGGAAACTGCAGACGGGGAAGGGCGAATGGCGAGCCTCATGCGCAAAAAAACAGGATTAGTCGGTTGGGCTACGGCCTAGTAAGCCGTAACCGTAAAAAAAACAAAAACTCCGAAATAACCACAAGCCTCGGATACAACGGACCGGATTTATGTTGACGACCCTTGCAAAAAACGAAAATAGGACAATGATCTTCGGCTTTGTACGTGGAATGTTAGGTCCCTAAACAGGCCACGTCCAGCCGAACAACTTGCGGACGCCCTAGACCGCTATAAAGCGGACATCACCGCCATCCAGGAAATGCGATGGAATGGACCGGGTAAAAGGCTGATGAAAAACTGCGATATTTACTACGGCGACTGCTATAGGGAGAGAGGGCAACGATTGTTTGGATGCGGATTTGTTGTTCGAGGTGGACTAAGGCAAAAAGTCCTAAGCTTTCGGCATGTGAGCGAACGTCTCATAACAATCCGTATCAAGGCTAAATTTTTTAACATCAGCCTGATGTGGTCCACGCCCCCACGGAAGACAAGGAAGACTCCGCCAAAGATGAGTTCTACGATCTCCTAGACAGAACGTATGCCCAATGTCCCAGCTATGACATCAAAATTGTACTAGGAGACTTCAAAGCTAAGCTGGGTAAGGAAAGCATCTTTGAACGAGTCATCGGCAAACATAGCCAAAACCTACACCTTATCCGATAACGGACACAGGCTGATAGATCTTGCAACGCGGCGAAATCTCCTTCTAGCCAATAGGCGCTTCCCGCACCTCGATACACACAAAGGCACCTGGCAGTGTTTTGATTAATCGACTACCAACCAGATTGATCACATCGCGATCGACGTCAGACACTCCTCCGATATTCTTGATGATCGAACTTTCCGAGGGGCTAACATCGACCCGGACCACTATCTTGTAGTAGCCAAGATGCGCTGCGAATATCACGAGCGCAACGGAGTAGAGTAAGAATACAAAATTATGACGTCGGAAAGCTACTATCGCCAGAAACCGCTCGTGCTTTTACCGATCACGTCTCCCTTAGGCTCTCCAATACACCTCAATCCTCCACGGTATCAGTAGAACAGCAGTAGAGCCCTTGCAAACAAGCCCTGAAAAGCTCTGCATCCGAAGTTTTGGGTTTCAAGGCTCCACCACGAAGAAACACCTGGTTCGATGACGAGTGCAGGAGGATTCACACAGCGAAGCAGGATGCATTTAAGGCCTCGCTGCATAAAAGAAGAAGAGCAGCTCGTGAGCTCTACGAGTCAAAAAGAAGGGAGGAGCATTAGCTTCTTAGAAGAAAGAAGAAAGAGCACGAGAAGCGCACGATTGAGGATTTGGAGAGGTGTTACTGCAGGCGTGACGTTCGAAAGTTTTATCAACAGATAAAGCGAACATGCCAAGGTTATAAAGCCAGAACGGAAGCCTGCAGGGATGAGAATGGATACCTTGTAGTAGAATCGCAGTCGATGCTGAGAGTATGGAAAAACCCCTTCTGCAGACTGTATAACGGCGATGTTAGTCTATATACCGCTGTCGGGTAGAATGATCCATTTCTAATCGACGAAGACCGCAGAGAACTCCGCCCCCCTGACCTCGACGAAGTTATGATTGCCATATCGAAAATCAACTCGAATAAAGCTGCTGGCGCAGACGGACTGTCTGCTGAGCTCGTCAAGGCAGCTGGGGATGACCTGGTTAGGAGCACGTACCAGCTCATCCGTAAGATATGGTTAGAGGAAAGCATGCCCGAGGAATGGAGTCTCAGGACCGTATGCCCGATCCACAAGAAAGGAGACCCCTCTAATTGCGCCCACTACAGAGAAATAAGTCTCCTTAACATCGCCTACAAAATCTACTCTGCCGTTTTGTGTGAACGCCTGAAGCCATTTGTAAATAAGCTGATAGGTCCTTATCAGTGCGAATTCAGGCCAGACGAGTCCACCATCGACCAAATCTTTACACTACGGCAGATCCTGGTAAAAAACAATGAATTTCAAGTCGACACTCACCACCTACTTGTCGACTTCAAAGCCGCATACGACAGCGTAATTGGAGACGAGCTATACAACGCTATGTCTACCTTTGACATACCTGCTAAACTCATCAGACTATGCAGGATGACTTTGGAAAATGCTCGCTGTTCCGTCCGAATCCGTGAACACCTTAACGATAGTTTTGATGTCAAAAAAGGATTTAGAGAGGGCGATGCGCTGTCGTGTGATTTCTTCAACATCATATTGAAAATGATTGTGCAAAAACCACTGGCCAATACGGGAGGCACACTCTAATTCAAATCCTCGCAACTCCTTGCATACGCCGACGATATTGACATAATAGGTAGATCACAGTGAGATTTCAATGAGGCGTTTGCGAGTATTGAGATGCAGGCGGCGAAAATTGGTCTGGCGGTAAACGAGGGCAAAAATAAATATTTTCTGTCATCAAAAAAGGACGCTCACCACCGACGTCTTGGCCAGAACGCTCGTATTGGCAGTTATAAGTTCGAGGTAGTTAGGGACTTCGCAGTGACCTGGAACAACGACATCAAAGATCATCATCATCAAAAGATCGTGCTAGTTAGAGGAGCATGTTGGTTGAGGCCCAGGTTCACCCCGAACTGTACCGCCCATTAAGAAGAAGAAGTGCCTCAATTTCAAATATCAAACGTGTCAAGTGACACACTTAACCTTAAAGTGTGTCGTACAACACACTTGCTGATGTTGTTTAACGCACTACAATTTGCAGTGCTGAAACCTGAAATAACCAACATTTTCCAAAACATTTCTTTTACAGACACAACAACTCAAACTCCCACATCGAACGAATATTTGTCCTGCATCAGACAGACTCCTTTGTCCAGTTACTTAACTCGAGCACGAATTTAAATAGATCCATATAGACCACCGCCCAAGAGTAACAACTCTGATGAAATACATTGTCAAGAATTCATTCCTCCACTGATTCTTTAAAATTAATTTAATAAGCACTCCTCACTTAAATAAACAACAACAACCCCCAATCAAAAACACCCCTAGCAAGTAAAAAACACATTTTCTGAATGTGTAAAAATTTCCCTGCAAATATTACTCGTAACTTTAAGGGATAGGGCGAGACGGAAGAATAAAATCAAAGAAGAACGGCACAGTAGAGAAAAATAAGTGATTTGTCTTCATTCCACCCTAGCACCAGATTTTAAATTAAAAAAAAAATTAAATGAAATCAGATAAATAATAAATCCCTGTTTTGTGGAGCAATATTTCGTCATTTAGAGGATGTATCTTCTTTTTTCTTTTCACTTTGCATTTGAGTTTCTCTTCATAGCAGCTTACGCTACGGAGGGTGGTAACCGCATTCCAATTAATGGAAACGAATGTATAAAACTGAACGAAACATAATTTAAAATAGATTGAAGGACGACGATGGTTGGTGGTATTAAATGGAATCGATTTATTTTTATATTGGTTATTAAGAGACTCACTGTACACTGTCACTTGATCGTTGTTTTATCACCAACATTCAACACACTCATTCGAATGTTACATACATATGCAAAAAGAGGAGAAGAAGATTTGGACTACGTGCTGGGTGAGATGTGTCCTCCTATTTGGTGGCGCCACTGCCACCTACGGATTACAAGTACATCGTCGTTAAATGACTTACAGTTGTCTGCCAGGCTACATACGAACTTCATTCTTCCACATCCTTGCAAATAACAATAATGGCTTGTAATTCGCATGTAGAACGTTCCGATGAGGGTAATTTCTGTGGGATAGGGATAAGAGCAGTGACGGTATATCTTAGGATGAAAGGTGATTTCGTTGTGAAAAAGGACATTCGTTGTTGAATCATCTGCTGAGCTTCTAGGGTGTTGTAGGAGGTACCACACTATACGAGTACATCCCTTTTCGGTACGAAACGACATTTTAGACGAAGAGGAAGGACCAATAAAATGGACTCGTCGTTGCTAGTATACGTATCTTTAGGAGATACATAAATTCTTGCGGATAGTCAAGTCGTATGAATGGCGGCGGAGAGACTATGAGCGGATATCAATCAGTTGGAATGGTGTTATATCCGTTTTAAATGGCTTTTATTGTTTTCGTCGATTAGCATTCAATTTGCGGTAATTTTAGAAGAATGGACGGTTGTGAGTGAGTTGGTGATTCATAGCTTAGGAAATTGGTGTGTAATCGTTGGCACCACAAGGCGCAGCGGGTTTTATTGATTTCAATCAACGATAACTGACAGCCGATTGAAGGGACAACAACAATTAAACCCATTTTTGCACAATCTCCCTTCGTTTTCAGCGAGGAAAAGCAAATGCTTGTCCATGGCGTACTATCGACCCCAACTGCAAATATCTCTTTTCGTCTCTGTCAACATTGGTATCAGCTTTAAATAAAGTACGTGTATCTGGGATTCGTGGAATTGTTTGCTTTTTATTCCCAAGTTCGTTTACTGATTTCCTTTTTATCATACAGTTTTGAATAGATAGCGTTTTGGGAACAAATATTTAATGGATTGTAGCTGTCAGCGATGGAAATGGCAATCTGGATTCGTATTCAGCTGAGATTCATATCATTTAGAATCACTTTATCTGTCCCTCAGGGAAGATATGGATGGACCGAAATAAGAAGTTAGGGGCAGGTAATGCCTTATATGAGGAGACTCTCGGCAAGTTATTTCTATAGGTACGCCGAATTCGAGGAAAAGCTTCCTTTCTCTGACTGCATCCTCGTAAGATTCGATGGAAACCTGATTCATGAAATCGCTTATTCAACTTATCAGAATGAAACTAGACATCTGTACTCCAAACGGTTCCTTGCAACCTTCAATCAGTACCAAATCCGCAGCCCATTAAGAAACGTTTCGCGACAGCCCTAATGGAATCTGACAGGCTCCAAAGAATAGCTCGTCATCCATCTCCAGGAATCACCGATGAATTTGAATTCCCAGAGATTTCCCAAACCCATTTGTTACAGGCCCAAAGAGTCAACCGCAATTTAAAATCATTTCCCCTTAAGCACATTCGAACGAACGTCAAAGTAATCGATCCTAGAACTCCATGTTAGGTCGACCTTCGCCACTTTAAAGCGCCTCCCTACAGTTTCGAATGCCTTCTAACTCGTTGCCATCGGAATAATTGATGACGTTAATTTGAACTTTTCTACAGTCAACTTCTTGTCTTTTCTCATGTCACCTAGAGAGCCGCGATGGGTTATAGTAGGCAATCAATCAAGAGAATGTAAGGGTGTCGCCTTCGCCAATGTTGTTTGCCGTTGTTTAACGACTTTTTTTCCTTTTCCCATCTACTCTCCTCCATTCAGGGTATTTTCTTCCTGACCATTGGTTTTATGTCGAGTTACAAGGCATTTATTATTTTGTCAACTTAACTGAATGTATGGCGTTCGGAGTTGTTCAGTAAGTTTTTGGGAACAGGAAACTTTTAAACCCTTCATTAGTAAAGGCTCTGACGTGGAATCTATTGCGACTTACCCGTAAGTAGTCCCATTTTTTTTTCTACTAATGATAGGTACTTGTTATAGATTGGACTTGACCGGTAGGGAGATAATGAGGCGAGAAAATAGATATTATAACCCCTATTTGGTCGGAAGGATATTACTTTGTTGGTTTTGTCAAGCCTACTTAGCTGGGGAAAGGGTGTTGAAAGCGCTTTGGACCAATTTAACAAGAATGAAAGGGCAATTTTTAACATTCATTTTGTCGAAATGGGGCTTTCACAATACTGGGATCTGATTGATTGATGCTAGCATTTGCACCCTTAAATTTTAGTGGTTTTTTTTAGAACAAGACTAAAGCATATATAGGATGGGCCATCCAGTGCTTTTTTTTTTTTTTTTTTTTTTTTTTTATGTTCTTCTTGTTTCCCGCTCGAAATCCTAACAGAAAGTCGGTAAATACTGAAATGGAAATACTGAAAACTTATTTTCAAAAAGAGTGCTGTGTAGCATAAACAGTGCTTTTTTTGAAAAGAAGTTTTGGCCGAAATAAAGCACAAACCGCGACTGTTGTACGCAAGTTTGTACAAAAAGTTCAGGAGACTGGTATTCTAGTAGACAGTACTCATGGTCCCCCTCGTCGTACGGTCCGCACAGAAGAAAATGTGGCTGCTGTGGCCGAGTGTGTGAGACTCAATTCACGAGCATCAACTCGCCATCGATCTCAACAGGTCAACATTTCACGCACTAGCCTGAGGAGAATTCTGCACAAAGATCTCGGATTATTCGCTTACAAGGTCCAACTGACTCAGCAATTAAAGGCGCGCGACCATCAGCTTTGTTATCGCCTCGCAGTTTGGACCTTAGAGCAGCTTGAATTGGACAACGATTTTGGGCGAAAAATCATCTTTTCTGACGAGACGCATTTTCATCTCGGCGGCTACGTTAACAAACATTATTGCCACATCTGGAGCTCGAAAAACCCGCACGTTATTGTCGGGAAGCCTATGTATCCACAGAGAGTGACAGTTTGGTGCGGATTGTCGAGTGGTGGCATCATTGGATCATTTTTCTCCGAAAATGAGGCTGGGAACAACGTGTCGGTCAATGGTAGGCGTTACAGAGCCATGTTAACGGCCTTTTTGTTTTCCTGAAATTGAAGACATGGATTTGGACGACCTCTGGTTTATCCAGGATGGGGCGCCATGTCACACAGCCCACACCACAATCGATATTTTGCGCACCAAATTCCCAAGTCGTGTTATCAGCCGTATTGGCGAAGTCAATTTGCCGCCTCGGAGCTGCCATTTGACGACCCCTTTGGCCTTTCTTTGTGGGTAACTGTGAAAGACCGATGTTATGCCAACAAACCGGAAACGATTTAAGCACTTAAGGCCAATAGCATCTAAGCAATCCGTGAGCTACAGCCCGAAACCATCAACAAGGTCTTCGAACATTAGGATGACAGCTGACGTTGTATTTCGTAATTAATGGGAATGTTCCTTCTTACTAATAAAGCCATAATACATGGAAAAAATTCATTTTGTTAATTTTATTGCAATTTAAAAATAAACATGTATTTGGTCCACCCTGTATGCATACATACCTAGCCTATGGTTTATGTTCAGAGAAGTATCGTAACAGGTGACAAGGCTCGGATCAAACCAAAAATTTCGCTCAAGTCAAGGTTCCAGTGAATTATTTGTTGAAAAAGATCACAACTGTGGCAGAACAACGCTTGGAATGTGCACGACGATGTTGCACTATCTCGCAACCCTATCTCTGTGAGCTGATCAAAAACATTACTAATATGACTGGTCAAGGGTCATGGTCATATTCCACAGATAGAAGGCACGAAGGTTTGATGTTTAAACTAAGACAAATCTTATCAGAAAAGCTATCGAATAGATTACTTCGAGTTAAATACGGAAATGCATACTCTGACTTTAAAGTAATTTCGGCTGGCGTTCCTCAGGGAAGTGTACTCGGCCCACTCCTGTATCTACCTTACAGTCGCGATATACCGCAAATGTAAGTTTCAATTCTAGCTACGTTCGCCGACGATACAGCTATTCTTGTAACGGGCAAATCGGTTAACGAATCAACTATGAAACGAGTAACACTTGACCGTGTAAATGACTGGACAAAAACTTGGCGAATAGCACTTAATGACACTAAATCTGTTCATGTTAATTTTACATACAGAAATATCCGCTTTTCTTCTGTTCACGAAGCTTCCCGAAGCGAGATGACTCTCGACGCGAAATTAAAATGGAAGGCATGAAATTAACATGAGTTAAGAAAAAAGCGCAACGAGCTTGAATGTAAATACAAAGAAATGTTCTGGTTGCTAGAAAAGTATTCTATTCCATGAGGGACCAAAGCCGAGCTTCTCTTAATCACCATGTTGTGTGTGATTTCATGTTCCCATAGGTGAAAGGGACCTACAGTTTATTGCCGGTTCCGAACGGCGAATTCGAGAAGCTTTTCATGACAATTTTACTATAGAGGGTTTTGTCAGAACCCCGCTGAGGGGAAACACCGTGAAAAACACTTTCGATGACATGGCTGTGTCGGGATTCGATCCCGTGTCATCGGCGTCAGACGTCAACACACTACCCACTGCGCCACAGTGCTCTTAAATACCTATAACAAAGAGTTCTAGTACAGATTAATTAATTAACTAACGCTACAGTGACCGGTTAACCTTCACGTTCGCGAAAACCTAGACAAAAAAGTATGCTTTCGCCATCGCAATCAGTAGACACGGCTCTACACATTGAATCATGCGTTGCTCTTACGGTTTGAAAGACCCTTATCATCCGAAGTTAACTCGTTTAGAACCACGGTTACAGCTTCTTTGACATTCTCTACACAGCTATGACGAGTTCGCTTGGGGTGTGACTTTGACTTCATAACGGGGGCGAAAAAAAAAAAAATTCAATATCGGCTATAAGGTGGGCGCAATCAAAGAGTAATGGGCCAAGTTGGCGAGTTCGGGTCGCACACAGAAAACACGAAACCCCTAAAAAGAGTGGCCCGCTCAAATAAGCTCGATGTTACTATTAGTGAAACGTAATGAAATCGAACCATTTTTGAAGGAATCTATTACCAAGGATGAAAGATGGATTAAATAAGAAAATGTCCAATGCAAGCGATCGTGGTGAAAGGCCGGTAAGACCCTAAACAAACGATTTGAAAGACTGAACTGGCGACAAGCAAGGTGATGCTAAGTGCTTGATGAAATTGGAGGAGAATTGTGCATTAAGAGCGAAACGGCCAAATTGGTTCTCTACTGTGCACAGCTCGACGGTTTGAATACAGCACTCAAAAACAAAGCGAACAGGAATTATGTCCCATTATTGCTATTAATTCCAAACTGCACACATCTTTGAGTATCGGAACAAATTCATGCAACTTGGTTGGGAAGAAGATGCATCTACCGTAAAATCCAGACCTTGTACCATCTGACTATCATTTGTTTCGGTTGTTGCAGATCTCCTGACCAGCCGCTAAAAATCACTTGCCCAATTTGTCCGCCGTTAAACTACAGAGGTCAGTATGTCCTTTATTAAATTAATTCCAATAAAGAACATTTGTTGTTAAAAAAAAATGTACAAAAACAGAACACAAAGGCGATGACACAAGGCGGGCAGAAAATAAACGAGAAGGGAATGGGACGGACACCATTGGACATTGGCCTTGGACGGACAATACTGACACAAACAGAGTTGTGAGGTATGGTATCCGGTTTTTAACTGACATAATGACATATGTATCTCAGGACGTAAGGAATCTTGTTTTTTCTGAAGAATTGAATTTCACTAATGCACATGTAGCCTTTGGTTGAGCATGCTTCTGACACCCGGCAAATCAACATGCTTAAAGTGAATGAAGTGGGAGAATTATGAGAAGTGGCTCTGGATGCAGAAATCTTTAGCTACATATCAGTCTAGATGGCCTGCCTGATTGGTTGTTCTGCATTGCAGATGTTCATTGCCATCGGAATTCGATAGCCCAGTATGCCGTCATCAAACAATTATTTTCATTCCTTTTCCGCGGAACAACATTTAAACAATTTCACTTAAAAACTTCACTACAAATGTCAAATTGTTCCAAATTTGAATTCCCTAGTATTCCCACGGTAAAAGATGTCATTCCCAAAAGGTTTATTGAAAATGAGAACATACATACTTCGACGTAATCATCCATTACTTGATGACTTTTCCCCTGAACGACGCAAGACAAAGTGATCATAAATTCACTCAGACATTTGATTCAGTTCTTTCGAAAAGAGCTTCTTTCAAATTGCAAACGACGGCGAAGTAGCACGACGGAGCAAGTTGTACAAGTTTTTGATTGCATCGATAAGCAACAATGGGGCAATATTGACAGGAATGTGAAATATGAGATACCGATGAGCGTGAACTTATGCACTATCGAGTGAAGAGCTTAGAAGGAAGTTCGCAAAGAATTTTATATCCGTACTTGGATATATCTTTTCCATCTTTTATTGCAAAGAAAGTTTTCGATATTAGAGGAAAAATTGAAAAGTTGGGTTTTTCTTTAATTCCTACCTTTATTCTATAAGTCGTTCCCCCCCCTGCTTTCTCCGATAGCTGTAGAAATGTCCTCCTAAAATGAAAAAAAAAAGATACATAAGAGGTCAAAATGTTGAAACCATGAAATCTCAAACTTGCAAGCAATACTTTAATAATTCCATGCAACAAATAAGGAAATTAATATGAGCACAGGTCCAGAGATACTCTAGAGTTAAGTATTGAAGTCGAGTTCGTTTAGTTTCCCTGAGGTGTGGTGTAACTATTCGACTATCTACTCATCGAAGATCTCAGATGCGATTATCAGGCTCTTGAATAATTTATCGGATTTACATCTTTCGCCGACACGAAGAGAAAGATAGGAATTGATGGTGAGCACCCAAGCAAAGTATCAGTTTGCCACGCAGTATTGATTTCAAATGGAAGGCCATGCCATAACGATGACGACGAGCTGGAATGGATAGTCGTTCCACTTGGTGCCGTTGTTTCATCGCTTGACCTCACTTTAGTATGGATGTAGATAGTGTTTCGGAGAATAGGGAGAAGTTTGGAGAAATGTGGTTTGATCTTTGCACTCGTTGCATATGCAACGGATGGATACTCGGGGGTACAGCTGGTAATCGATACGATTTTATATGCGAAATTGAAAGAAAGTATCTGAGAATCAAGATATTTCCTGCGGTCAGCATTGGGTAGAATGGATATCAGCTACAAGGATGTCGAGAATGTGAAGTGCGGAGTGGAAATTCAATAGTTGAATAACTTTATTGCGAACAGGACAGATACTTTGTTCTTTTCTTTTGTTTATGTATACTTTCGTGGTTTGTTGTTAAAAAAGAGCAACTGTTCAGCGGAGAAATAGAAGGGGAATTAGCTCAATCGAGATACGACACCTTTAATGAATAGAAACGAATTGATGAATTTGATGCAAATGGCCGAGGAAGGGGCGAATTATTTATCTAATTCTTTAGTGGCGTTACAGCCAGGGCCAAGTTTCTTTCAATCTCCCATGTTGTGTGTGGTTTATTTTTCACACAGGTGAAAGGGATCAGCTATTTAGAAGCTGAAGAATAATAAGGCCGCATGCTCAGATGGCTTGCCATCAGAGCTCTTCAAGGCTGGCGGCGATGTTCTGGTAGGGAGCATGCACCAGATCATCAGCAGAATTTGGGAAGATGAAAGCATGCCCGACGACTGGAATACCAGCTCTATTTGCCCCAACCACAAAAAAGGCGATCTTTCTTGCAAGAACTATAGAGGTATATCCCTGCTCAATGTCGCATACAAGATCCTGTCCAGAGTATTGTGTGAACGTCTAAAGCGGGATCCCGGGAAAACTGATCCAGTTGTGTCGCGCCACGCTAAAAAATACGCGATGCACCGTGCAATTCGGTTCTGGGACCTCGGAACCATTTGAAACCTGTTCCGGAATTCGGCAAGGAGATGCGCTGTCATGTGACTTCTTCAACCTGGTGCTGGAGCAGATAGTGCGACGGGCAGGCGTCAACAGGGAAGGCACTATCTTCTACAAGTCAATCCAGCTGCTAGGATACGCGGATGATATCGACATCATCGCGTGTTCTCGCCGTGGCTTTGTGGAATCATTCACGGCGATTGAAGAACAGGCGAAACGAGTTGGTCTCAAGACCAATGAGGACAAAATGAAATACATGCTGTCAAGCAAAAACCAATCCGTCGCTCACCACCTGCGACAAAATAAAACAATTGACAGCTACAATTTCGAGGTAGTTAAGGACATTGTCTACCTCGGGGCAAACGTAAATTCCACAAATGACACCACAGTGGAAATCCGGCATAGAATCGCCCTTGGCAACCGCTGCTACTTCGGCTTGTCCAAACAACTGGGGTCAAAACTCCTCACCCGAAAGACCAAAGTCATGCTTTACAAACCGCTCATACTGCCAGTCTTGCTGTACGGAGCCGAAAGCTGGACGATAAGCAGGACGGCGGAGCTGATTTTGGGTTCTTTCGAAAGAAAAATTCTGCGCGGGATATTTGGTCCTGTCTGTGAGGAAGGTGAATTGAGAAGAAGACACAACCGCGAACTCTACGAGCTGTACAAAGATGTGGATGTAGTCCGGAAGGTAAAGATCCGTCGACTACACTGGCTCGGCCACATCGAGAGGGTCTTCGACTCCGAGCCTCCTGGTTCGAGAAGAAGATTATGACCGAACCTCCGGTATAAAGGCCAAGTAATCGCGGATGTAAGACATCTTTGTCTTGACAACTGGAAACACCGGGCAGTAATAAAGGGACCGAACGGCGTGTGTCGGTCGGATGTAGTCCGGAAGGTAAAGATCCGTCGACTACACTGGCTCGGCCACATCGAGATTGTCTTCGACTCCGAGCCTCCTGGTTCGAGTGAAGATTAAGACCGAACCTCCGGTATAAAGGCCAAATAATCGCGGATGTAAGACATCTTTGTCTTGACAACTGGAAACACCGTCAGTAATAAAGGGACCGAACGGCGTGAGTCGAAAAGTTGTTCAAGACAAGTATACTACAGGGGGTTTTGCCAGTACACCGCCGAGGCGGGACGCCTCGAAATTACCATTCGATGGTGTTGGTATTATCGGGATTCGAATTCGCTCATCGTGCGTCAGAGACAACACAGTAACCATTGCGCCCTCTATTCAAGTAGGATGTTGAAAAGTTACATGACAGTGCGTCACCTTGTCTAAATCCTTTTTTAACAACAAAGGTCTCGGTTAATTGAGTACCGACTTTAACGGAGCAGCGAGAGTCCGCTCCATTGTCATCCTGCACAATCTGTGAGCTGTGCAGGGATGTCAAAACTATACATGGCGCTGTATAGCTAACCTCTATGCACAGTGACACACGCGGCCTTGAAATCGACGAAAAGGTGACGGTGGTCGATTTGGTATTCTTGGGTCTTCTCCAAGATCTGCCGCAGTGTAAGTATTTGATTTATTGTGGATTACGAGTTTCCGCAAAGTCCATAAGTCGGAAGCCGTTGTCTGTTGTCGTATCGTGGAGGCTGTGCTTTCCGACTACTCCGACAAAGATGTTATCCTTATCGATTTTGGCGTTGAAGTCCATGAGTACGATTTTGATTCCGTACTCCGGACAAGCTCCGTAGGCGTCGTCCAAGAGTTCGTAGAATTCCTCTTTGATGGGTTCTTCGGGCAGCCTTTCGTGACAACTGTAATAAATGTCGCACTCCTTCTTTACCATTCCTTGTCCTATCTAGCGTACTTTCTGGATTGCAGTGATAACCGCCTTACACTGCTTGAGGGTCTTTTCTAATTGATGAGTAGCTCCTGGCCAGGTTGGGCCCTCCAGTCGATGGCGGTAGTTGCATATATCAATTCACCTCTCGATGGGTGTTGAGGAGGCTATCTATAGGGTGCCGCGAAGAAAGTTGTATGTCAACTTGACCTCAGCGTTAGCAAGGATCGTTGTTAACGTCTCGCCATGTTGAGTGCAATCAGCAACTTTGCCCCACATGCCCAAGCGCTCCCTTTCAGCAGTACTATACTACTGGGTCCAAAAAGTAAGGTGAAACTTGGAAATGTGTGAGCTGCTAAAATTGAATTTTTCGATTTTTATTTTCAATTTCGAATTATTTGTTGAGCAAAGAATTTGCATTAAAAATTGCTGCTGATTTGTTGACACTTTGTCGAACAAAAAAATTACAAGTAGTATATAGTGTTAAAAGAAGGCCGAGGTGTCGAGGACGAAGAGCGTCCCGGATGACCATAAACCTCAATTAACGAAACGCGATGTCAATTTGGTGCAGGCCATTGATCAGCAATTAAAGATTTTGCTGATGATGTGAGCATTTCAAAAGGACCAAACAATACCATTTTAAAAGATGTTTTGCGCCTCAGACCCGTCAAACCTCCATTAGTGAGGTAACGAAATTACCACTATTTTTTGGAGGAATAAAACATCACCATCCCGGCCTTCATCCCATCCCATCGACTTTACCAAGTGTTTCCAATATTTGAAAATCCGTTGGCCTAAGTGCATTGTACCAGAGGGAGACTACTTTGTAGGGGATGAAATTAATTTCGAAGGTAATAAAAAGGATTTCCAACCTTTGTAGTACACATGCTGCTCTACCATAACATGTTACCAGTTCTTACTAAAAAAAAAAATGATAAAACTGATAAAGCTCCATATTAGATGTACCATAGAGAATCAGATAACATTGCATCGTAATTAATATGCATATCGCAAAGAAAGATCTACTGAGAATACGCTACATCACTAAGTGGTGCGTTTTGAAAATAGTTTTACACGCAAGAAGAGCGCAATTCGCACCTGCCCCGACATTGAGGGGGCTTCTGACAGTACTGGCTATGACTCGATCACCACTGCACTCTCCCGCAGAGGTGTAGACCATCCCACTAATCACTGGATTAGGGCGATGCTAAATAGCCGTATTATATCGGCCACCTTTGGTCCAAAGGCTTTGGAGAGGTCCCGGTGACAGTATTGGTGGCTAAGAGGTGTCCACAAGGATGAGTTCTTTCACCACTTCTCTGGTCGATAGTTATCGATGGCCTACTCCAGAAGTTAACCAATCACAGCTAAGAGGTCATTGCATACGCCGACGATAGTGACATATTAGGTAGATCACAGCGAGATTTCAATGAGGCGTTTGCGAGTATTGTGATGGAGGTGGCGAAAATTGGTTTGGCGGTAAACGAGGGCAAAACTAAATATATGCTGTCATCGAAAAAGGACGCTCACCACCGACGTCTTGGCCAGAACGTTTGTATTGGCAGATATAAGTTTGAGGTAGTTAAGGACTTCGTCTACCTTGGCTCCACAGTGACCTGGAACAACGACATCAGTTCCGAAATCAAACGCAGAATCATCACTCTTGCCAATCGCTGTTTCTTTGGGCTCAGGAGGCAATTGAGTAATAGAGCCCTCTCCCGAACGACAAAGTTGGCTCTATATAAGACCCTTATCAGCCCGGTCCTGTTGTACGGCGCAGAAGCGTGGACACTACCAAAGCGGATAAGGAGGCCCTTGGTCGTTTCGAGAGAAAGATTTTGCACGTGATTTTCGGGTCTATAAACGAAGACGGGGGATGGAGGAAAAGATTCAACCACGAACTTTACGGGCTGTACAGCGATATGAGTCTAGTCAGGCGTCTATGGATTCAACGCCTAAGATGGCTGGGCCATGTAGGGCGAATGGACACCACAGCTCCAGCCCGGAGAGTCGTTGAATCCAACCCCGAGGGACGAAGAAGCAGAGGACGGCCGCACTTAAGAGGGCGCACACAGGAGGAAGGGGACCTCAGCCAACTGGGTGTGCGGCAATGCAAAAGGCTAGCAAAATATCGTGCTAGTTGGAGGGGCATGTTGGTTGAGGCCCAGGTTCACCCCGAATTGTAGCGCCCGTTAAGAAGAAGAAAAGGATAAGGTCCTCGTCTAATCGGTTAGTAGGCACAATAGATCTGCAAAGGTCGCAGAGTCTCATGCTATCTGTCGCAGAGCCTCATGCTTTATGTTATGTTAGCACTAGTTAAGAAACTTACCGGCTCTTTGTCATATTGTCTATGCATACATCAAGGATAACAAAAGGAGGGAAACGTTGAGTATTTAATTTAGTTGGTACATCTTGGCGGTAGCATAGAAATGTAATGGTTTTGTTATTTTGTGCACATTTATGGCATAGTACCTTGCAATCGTTGCAAACTTTATTAAATGCTAAAAAGATGTACAATTTTTGTGTTCATATATAAACACAACGACTTTAAAGGCAGCTTCATACAAAATTTTGTTTTGTTTGATGTCTTCGTTAAAACTTCAGACGAAAGAATGAGCGTTAAAGCTCCTAAGAGAGGATAACTCATTAAGTGAGTTCGCAGATAACTACGAAGTCTCTATGGAAAAGAAGTTAGGAGTTAGCCTTGCGGTCCCAACCACTACCAAGCGTAGTTAGTCGACGTGATTCAATAAACTCAACATTATCACATCTTGTAAGATAAGAAGTGATTAGCAAGCATAGCGGAGCTCTGTCACTAATAGTGTTTGCTCATTCATAGGATTTTGATCATATAAAAAAGTGAAAGATTAATTGTATCCATACAATACCTGTTGCTATGTCAGCACCATCTTCATAACCACCTAAATGAGCTATCGGACCTCTTAGACGCACGGTGCTTGATTCACCTACATGAGAAACTAATAACCGCGGTTATCCGCTCCAAATCACCAAAAAACGACGCACGAACACACGGTTTTTGCACACATTGGTCATCCGCAGTGGCTCTCATTTCCCTTAAACCACATTAACCTCCCACCTCGCACCGCAGTAATCCATTCCATGTTGACACGTCCACATTGTACGAGTAACCAACCGGTAACCAACCACCCTGAATACAAGTACCACACTAGCTACTATCCGTACCCGTAACACCCAGTCATCAAAATCAAAATCAATCTCTTTATCAGTCCTTTAGTTCACCGGTGTCAGTTTGCCAGGTCGAGATGCAGCCGAAGGGACTTATGCACATCGTCGAAAGTTCATGATTCATTGCAGCACACGCTGGCTGTGTGGTGTGTCGCCCACTACGGAAATGGTTAACACCTGGAATCTGATAAATAGATCCAACGCTTGCCTTTTACACAGCGCAATGCGGAAAGATGACTTTGCAGAGGCGCTCGAGTGAAATAAAGTTGCATCATCATCATCAGGTACAGTGCAAGACATTTGTGTGGCGGTGGCAAAGTGGTACGTGTTTGTTGCTCAGCGATGCTAGCAACACCGCCAGGAGGAGATGATAATGTCGTGAAATTTATTCTTATGTCACTTAGTGTTGACTCCCCCGAGAAGGGTCGGAAAAAGTATTTTGCTCTATGGATCGCTGGCTCGTGAAGCATCCTAGATTACTGCGTCTTGGGTGCCTGTGGTGCTTATCGACAGATAGGGAGGGTGTAAAGTCTAGAGAAAATATGGAGAGCTAGTGAAGAATATAAAATTTCTCTTCGTTCAATATTGTTGTTTCTCGGTTGGTGCTATTTACTGCATCCTACACGATTGCAACGCATCGCTTTACTTGCAGTTCATTTTATGATGTCGAAGATGCACTCTAAGAATTAAGGATTCGTTCAGATAAAACAAAGAACAATGACGGTGCTTTAACGTGTCCCTTGTCGTTTACTGCCAATCCAAGTGAATCCAAAACACAAAATCCACAACAACAGGATTCTGGTTACTTACAAAACCTCCTATCTTCACTTCAATTCCATTCAGATAGTTTTACTAAATGCCTCCCATTGTCACCAACAATGGATTCCTAAATATCCAAGTGAGAATGAAACTCGTTGCTGTCATCCTCTTTGCTACTTACAACTGTTCGTAGCTAGTGTCCCACTTGTAGTCAAAGTTGTGCAAAAAAGCCTCGAAAAGTAAAAAGGAAGTCAAGTAACGTGAAAGGGAGAATTGAGGAAGGCAAAACGCATATGCTATGTATTTCGTATCTGTCCAAACAATACCAGAAGAGTCTCAATGTGTATCTTAATCGTCCTCTTACCACGTCGTGGGATACTGAAATGCACACAATCGTACACCAAGCTAAGTAGAAGAAGATGTACAAAGTGGCTTCACTTCCCAGATTCGTCTAATTCTGGCTAGTTCTTTTCCTAGTTCTGTTCTTCTTGTATACATAGTATTTCTCGTGCATCTCTATCTGATAGATGCGGATTGTGTCATCATAAACAGGCTTGAGATTTGTGTCGAGTACAAAGTTATATGCAAAAGCAAATGGTTTGGTGTCGGAATATTTGCATGAGTACAATAAAAGTAGATGTAATTAGACAGGAGAAGGATACATAGTGTTGATGTCCTCCAACATAGAACATTAGAAGGAGCTACTAGCATTTAAATGGTGGTGGTATGAGAGGGAGTGCAATGTCCTGACGAACAGCTGATTAAAGTGAAAGAGTCTTCCTCCTTTCACCAAATCGCATAAGATACATTCAACCACTGTTACCACCCGCGTGTAATTACCTTCGAAGTGTTGACCTCGATGGTTATTTATGGGAAAATTGTTTGCAATTATAACATTTAATTGCGTGACTTTAATGGGTATAGCTGGAGCGTTCTTCGTTGCTCTTCCCCATAGTTCATACCGGTCTCGGTGGGTGGTATGAGAACAACATGCGGATGTAAACTATTACGAAATTGTACGGATCGATTTCTGTATGAGGAGGGGAAGCAATTATTTACTCGGTGAGGTTATACTAGTTGTTACTTCACGTGGATCGCTGTAAGGGTGTAATTGGATTGAGGGTGATATATAGGAAAGTAGCCAGGGAGTAGAAGTCGTTGGTATGAAATGTGTGAAGCAATTATTGGCGATTAACTTTAATTTCCTTTGAGAATTCAATTTATTTTTACGCCCAACAGAATCCACCGACTGGTAAGGGTCCTTTGATGTTTCTGTCGATTTTTGGTCTTATATCGTACTTTTTGGAACCTAGTGTACATATTGACATATATTGAAGTCATTCTCTCACTTAAGAATGTAGGATTGATGCCGGGAAAATTTATCGGCAATGGTAGAATATAAAAAGCAAGGTTACATAGCATTGAAGGGTGTGCTGGAAATCACAAAACTTACCAGTGCATAATGGCCGTAATGTAGTGGACACCATACACTATACTGTGCCCAAAGCTAAATCTAAGTCGTATCTGGAAAAACAATACCACAGAGGGAAAGCCCCGATACAAGCAATACGCCAATTCCCCAAAGAATACAGCAATCACAAAAATCAAACGACAAGTCGGAGCTTAAAGAAATTATGAAGCATCTGATAACTCAAATGACAGCACTGCTTAACCTACTGATAGTATTCTTCTTCTTTGGTGGTGTAAGATTTCATAAAGGACCCGAGTCAAGCGTGATTTATTTTTTACACAGGTGAAAGGTGAAAGGAACCTACAGTTCAATGCCGATTTCAAACGGCGTGAGTCGAGAAGCTTTTTCATGGCAGGCATACTACGGGGGGTTTTGCCAGTACCCCGCCGAAAAGGAACGCCGCGAAATAAACATTCGATGGCGTTGGTCTTATCGGGATCCGTATCCGTTCATCGTGCGTCAGAGTCCAACACCCTAACCATTGCGCTCTGTATTCTTCTTCTTCTTAATGGGCGCCACAGTTCGGGGTGAACCTGAGCCTCAACCAACATGCCCCTCTAACTAGCACGATCTTTTGCTAGCCTTTTCCATTGCCGCACACCCAGTTGGCTGAGGTCCGCTCCCACCTGTGTGCGCCATTTTAAGAGCGGCCGTCCTCTGCTTCTTCGTCCCTAGGGGTTGGATTCTCTCCGGGCTGGAGCTGTGGTATCCATTCGCTCCACATGGCCCAGCCATCTTAGGCGTTGAATCCGTAGACGTCTGACTAGGCTCATGTCGCTGTACAGCCCGTAAAGTTCGTGGTTGAATCTTCTCCTCCATCCCCCGTCTGCGTTTATAGGCCCGAAAATCACGCGCAAAATCTTTCTCTCGAACCGACCAAGGGCCTCCTCATCCGCTTTTGATAGTGTCCATGCTTCTCCGCCGTACAACAGGACCGCGATGATAAGGGTCTTATATAGAGTCAACTTTGTCGTTCGGGAGAGGGCTCTATTACTCAATTGGCTCCTGAGCCCAAAGAAACAGCGATTGGCAAGAGTGATTCTGTGTTTGATTTCGGAACTGATGTCGTTGTTCCAGGTCACTGCGGAGCCAAGGTAGACGAAGCCCTTAACTACCTCGAACTTATATCTGCCAATACAATCGTTCTGGCCAAGGCGTCGGTGGTGAGCGTCCCTTTTTGATGACAGCATACATTTAGTTTTGCCCTCGTTTACCGCCAAACCAATTTTCGCCGCCTCCATCACAATACTCGCAAACGCCTCATTGACATCTCGCTGTGATCGACCTATTATGTCAACATCGTGGGCGTATGCAAGGAGTTGCGAGGATTTGAAATAGATTGTGCCTCTTGTATTGGCCAGTCATTTTTGCACAATCATTTCCAATATGATTTTCAAGAAATCACACGACAGCATCGTCCTGCCTAAATCCTCTTTTGACATCAAAACTATCGGTAAGGTGCTCACCGATTCGGATAGAGCAGCGAGCATTCTCCTAGGTCATCCTGCATAGTCTGACGAAGTTTAGCAGGTATGTCAAAGGTTGACATAGCGTTATATAGCTCGTCTCTAATTACGCTGTCGTATGCGGCTTTGACGTCGACAAATAGGTGATGAGTGTCGACTTGAACTTCCTGGATTTTTTCCAGGATCTGCCGTAGTGTGAAGATTTGGTCGACGGTTGACTTCCCTGGCCTAAATACGCACTGATAAGGGCCTATCAGCTTATTTACACAAGGCTTCAGGCGTTCACACAAAACGGCAGAGAAGATTTTGTAGGCGATGTTAAGGAGACTTATTCCTCTATAGTTGGCGCAATCAGAGGGGTCTCCTTTCTTAGGTCTGTATTACTTAACGAAATAAATGTACAAATTGAAAAGGATTACATGGAATGCAAATTTACTTTACCAGAACAGCTAGGAACTAAATACGTTAATTCTTTGTAATCAATCATTTTGACATAGCTCACATCTTAAAGACACATTGTACATCTAAGAGCTTCATACAATTTCGTGGATATGGAGTTATTTCACAAACCACATTAACCAGATAGACAACGGGGGAACAACAATAATTATAAAAAAAAAAAGAAAAAAAAAAAAAAAAAAAAAAAAAAAACATTTAAAAACACCGAAATAGAAGGCCATAACACTGAACAAATACAATCAACACGGATACAATATGCTGACAAGCATGGTCCGCTGACTATTGCAGCCGTGTACTGTCCTCCGAAACACAGAATCTCGACGATCCAATATACTTACATTCTCTTAAGCATCGATCTCAATACCAAACACACTGACTGGGGGGTCAAGGCTGACAAATCCGAAAGGTAGGAACCTACTAAAAGAAAACTAAGAAAGAAATGGCAACCCACCTGGGCGCAAGTGGACAAGACTAAATTAAATAAAGCAATAAAAGACCTCCAGAACGAACGAAAAAAAAACACCACGACAACAACCTAGCTAGTTATCTGCAGAATTTGAGTGCAATATCTGGGACAAATTACTGCTCATGAAAGGTCACAAAGTCACTCAAGTATACAACCTTCAACCACCCATAAAGAAATTTGACAATACAGGGGCCAGGAATAGCCACGACAATGCAAGCACCCTAGCAGTTAATTTCAAAAACTTTTTTTACGAATAATGAAACAAACTCGTTGAGACTGTTTGTAATAAGCTAAAATGACTCCAACATGAAAATAAAAAACAGAACTACTAACGAAATTACTAACTATTTATCTAAAATATCGTCAAAGAACTGGCCTCTTAGTGGCAATCCGATATATTAGAAAGATATTCAACGCGATATCAAGACTACACTACTTCCCAAAAACTTATTAAATCGCTGAAATGATGGCCCTCCCTAAGCCTGGCAAAGATCCAACCCAAATTTCCTCCTATAGACCTATTAGTCTACCTCAAATCGTCTCCAAAATATATGGACGATTAATCTGCCATAGACAAGAATCCTACCTAACATCAACCCATACCATACCTGACCACCAATTCGGATTCAGAAGACAGCACTCCACAATACCACAATTACACAAAGTAATAATCAAGATAACATCAGACCTAGATGATAAAAAAAATATGCGTTGGCATATTCCTTGATGTGGCTACGGCCCTCGAAAAAGTATGGCACGATGAACTTTTACATAAACTACGCGGCATGATTTCCGACGACTTCTACCTACTGATAAAAACTTATCTGGCCTATAGAATCTTTTATGTAAGATGCAATGACCTGTGCTCCAACCTGCTAACAACAAATGCTGGTGTACCGCAAGGGAGTGTGCTTGGGCCTTTACTAAATGTATTATTTACCGCGGATATACCCAATCCACTCACTAACACAGCAAAGATAACTATGTACATTATCCTCAACTCTAACGACTGTCGTCACCGAGCAACAAATCAGTAATAAGGTATTCTTGACAACGTAATGACCTAGTTTCTCACATGGCGCATGGAAGTAAATGAAGACAAGACTGTCCAAATAACTTACAAGACACGAATACTGTACATCCCAAAACCCATTACCATAAACAACAGCACCTTGACACCAAACTAAACTGGAAACACCACATAACACAAAAGCAAAAATAAATTCAAGAAAGACAAGACAAATCTACTGGCTCCTAAACCGAAATTTAAAATGAACAATCTCAACAAACACAAAGCTATTATCAAACCAATTTGGACCTACGGAATCCAAATCTGGGGAACAGCCAATAAAACCAGCCTTGATGTACAACGCCAACGGCCAAAAATACTCAGGACAATCAATACATTAATAATGCTGCCGTACATCGAGAACTACACATCCCAACAATTGAAAAGGAAGTTCAATCGACGAGCAAACGTTACATTTTCCAATCTTCGAAACAGTTAGTAGATGTCCGGGATGGCCTTCAGTTCTCTCTTCGATTCGGATTGTATCTCCCCTAACGATTCAAAACGTTGTCCCCGAAGGGGAGTTTGATGAATAGCCAGAAGCCACATGGTGCCAAATCGGGTGAGTACAGAAGTTGTGGAACGATATGGATTAAAGCGAAATGGCTAAAAGGAATTAATGTGGTGTGAGGCTTCTTAGACGAACAGCTTCACGCAAACGACGTATAACGCTCAAATAATATTTTTTATTGACAGTTTGACCCGGCAGAAGGAACCGCGATTATTGAAGAAAACCGTCAATATGATCTTGATTTTAAGCACGATATTTACTTGATTCGGGCCGGAGCTGTGTTTCCTATTTGCTCTACATGGCCTTAGACGTTGGATACGTAGACGTCGTACTAGGCCGAAGTCGCTGTACAGCCCGTATACATAGTTTGTCGTTGTATCTTCCCCTCCACGCCCCGTTTATACAAACTCGACCATAGATTGAACGAGGGCCTCCTCATCCGCTTTCGTTAAAGTCCAGGTCTCTGCGCCATAGAGGAGGACCAGGATGATTACGGCTTTGTACAGCGTAACCTTGGTCTTTCGAGAAAGGGCTCTTCTTCTCAATTGCATCTTGAGCCCAAAGAAGGAATTCGTCTACCTTGGCTCACTGATGACCGGCGACAACACCAGCGCTGAGATAAAACGCAGAATCACTCTTGCCAACCGCTTTTTCTTTAGGCTCGAAGAGAAGTAGAGCACTTTCTCGGAAAACCAAGGTGAGACTATACTCGTATCAGACCTTGATCATCCCATTCCTCCTTTACGGCGCAGAGGCTTGGACCTTAACAAAAGTGGATGAAGATGCCCTTTGTAGTTTCGAGAGGAAAATTCTGCGCACTATCTACGGTCCCGTGTGTTCAAACGGTGTATGGAGGAGAACATATAACGAAGAACTGTACGGGTTGTACAGCGACATGGGCCTGGTACGACGTCTACGGATACAGCGTCTAGGCTAGGCCATGGAAAATACAGCTCCGACCCGAAGAGTCTTCGAATCCACCCCGGAAGGAAGGCGCGGCAGAAGACGGCCACATCAACGGTGGCGCACGCAGGTGGAAGGGGACCTTAACCAACTGGTTGTGCGGCGCTGGAAGCAGCTGGCCAAAGACCGTGCCAGCAGGAGACGCTTGTTGGTTGAGACCCAGGTTCACCACGGACTGTAGCGCCACCTAAGTAAGTAAGTAAGTAAGTTCTGTTGGTTTATCTCCCACAGAACTAGCAACCTCGACCTATAGTACGAATATGGCAAACATTCAACTAATGGAATCAAATAAAGGTGAAAGGCAACAAGCAAAACTTTTTGTTTACTTTCCTACATCTCACTAGGACATCCCTTTAAATATTCTACTTCTTTTGTTTCCACTCCTCTTCATTAGTCACAAAATCTTGACTCGAGTTTATGAGTTAACTAAATGAAATGAAAGACGAAGGATTAGACCCACTTTAATATTGCGGTGGTCCGACTAACCCAATGATTAAAGTAATGAAGATCAAAGGAACTTAGAACAACGCAATAAGCTCCTGACTTTCCAACCAATTTAGTTGAGACAGATAGATGCCCTTCGGTATCCTATTATGTCGGATAGGCTATTGTTTAAAGTCTATCGTAGTACTTCCCACTATACCCATATAATGTCAAACCCCTAGGATATCGTTCTTCATCAAAATTCCTTCATCCACTTATTACTCAACCAAGTGCGATTCATCTTTAACACTCTAACAACCTCTCACTGAAGTGAGATTCCATTGAAACTCGAAACCCTTCTAAGCCGTTCACTCACCCCCCACATAACCTTTAGCCTAACCGCCTAAGCATGGTGGGGAGGTAGGTAAAGGCTCTTACCCAAAAAGGAGAAAAAAACAAACAATCCTCGGAGTGTGATGTGGATTATTTCAATTTCCGTTCGACTCTTGAGACGAGTCACATAGGTGAGGGTGGTAGGACTATGATTCCGAAAATCTATAATTTGTATTTATTAGGGACTAATTGCCATTCGACCATTTAATTTCCTTTATATCCTGCTCGATGGTTCCTTGTGATGGGAAACTAATTCAATTTCATCACAATTTAAGGATATTGCCTTGGAACATTGGAAATGAGAATCAAACTACTACTGAAGGATACAAAGGAAGGAAAAGCGGTTCAGTTGTGTGATGATTGAGGAAAGATAGTGATGATACAGTTCACGGGCATGTGGCTATTAATTTTCATTTTATCCTCACCAGCCTTGCTCTGTGGAGAGGAGATGTGTGCGATAAGGTGCAAGATATCGGAGGGGTACGACGGGCTACCGCACTTGGTTGAGAATGTAAACACCATTAGAAACAAATTAGGTTCTCGAGACGTGGTACAACCAGGAATTGCTTGGTACGAGGAGCATGGAAGGCAAGTGCGGATGACACAGAGCGTTAAGTAGATATTTTATTAGTTTAATGGCTTTGCCTGTGGTTAACATACATACATCACCGTAGGTTACTACTCCGGCTAAAATCGGAGAGTCGATACACCCTGAGTACATTTAAAAGGATTTGTTTAATTGCATTTCATACGGCGAGGTTTAATTACCGTCTGACGCCAGCCACGAAAGCCATGTTCTGCGGTACAAGTGCAATTATTTAAGGGAAATTCTATGTCGAAGATAGGTGTGTGTGCGCGCCTATTAACCTCATCCGAATTGGGTGGTGGTTTAGGTTCATTAGCCTGTAGAACATAATCGGTAGTATCTTTCGTCTTTCGAATAATAGAATAGCGGCAATCAATCAAACTGATAGGAAGAAGGTGTTTCCAGAATGAATTGAAGGCGTTGAAGTCCATTAATCACAGGAATGTATGTTGACAAGTGGTACACAAAGTCCATAACTACATACTTATGTATGTACATATATGGGGACCGCCCATAGGAGGTGTACTTAATCCATCCTGTTTTGAGAGGTCGTCCTTGTTAGCCTGAGTTTAATGATGTCTGATTCCTTTGCTCGAAATCTTCTAATTAGACGCAAAAACAAGGAAAGAAACCAAAAACAGATTTTCAAAAACCCATTTGAAATGTCGAACAGTATTCGTAACCGACACTATATGTACTCTCCAGCAAATGCATCTTCTTATGGAGCATTTAACACACTATTCGCCGAGGAATAGCACATACATACATATGTACATGCGCCCTCTTTATGGAGCCGATGAACTCCTTTAGCTCAGAGGTCTCCACTTTCTTTCAGCTGCCTCGTCCTCATCTTTCTTACCAGAGTGGCAACACAAATAGACAAGACCATAGCATGGCGGCATGGACGTGGAGTAGTTTCAATGCAAAATCATGCTTCTATGCGGGGAAAACTCGCCGAAATAGAACAGACTGAACCGACTGAGGAGGTCGAGGCATACGGATCGGATGGCTTTAGTTACGAGTAATTGCGTTTTTGTTTTTCACATGCACGATGGAAGTTAGGGACTTGGAATGGTGTCGGTTTGAATAGAAAATGTGTGGCTCTGGGTAATTGCGTGTATCCTGTTTTGATTTTTGTTTTTCTTTCGTGCTTTTCCAAATACTTTGACGAGATGTCGAGGAAGTTGAAAGGAGTGAGTTTTTCCCTTTTCCAGTATATTTAGCATCGTTTTTAAGTATGTGCATAAGGCACTCTGAAAATGCTTTGAAGTAGGCGAGGCGCGGTTAAGAAATTGTAATTATTGCAGAGGGCATTCCAATTGAAGTGTAATATACTCGTAGAAAAATGCTTTATACTTAAAAACCACTTAACATTTATATTTAAATTATCAAAAAAATCCCTTGAAATGACTGTTTCTGAATAAGACCACAGTATCGACCCTGCCGGCGAACGTATTGTATGAGCCACGATTGATATTCTGCAGAATTGTCTTCCATTCGCGGAAACGTACACTAGCGCTCCAAGGCTTCAATTCAAGGCTTTTTTAATTTTTCTTACTAGCCTTGTTTTTCCAAATTGCCCTGTTTGGCGAAGTCGATCGGGTTGGGGTAAGCTGAGAACGAAGGCCATCTGACGTTGAAATGAAATGAAATGAAGCTTGCCGACATGTTGATAAACTCCCGAGTAAATCCATCGAATATGTGGTCTTTCGAGCTAAAATTGTCAGTACATACCTAGGATGTCAGTGCCTTTCATTGATAATAGTACACTTGGACGACAGAAGACAGAACCATGTGTTGGAAGCTTTAAATTCCATTCTACTCTTTACATATACTGGTCAACATTTACAACCGAAGAGCACGGTCGTAACGAGGGTATTGTCGTCAGCAAAGGAGTGAATTGAATTAGAAGTGAAAAAAGAAGGTCCTTTATAGCAATGAGGAGTGTTGGAAACAAGACGGAGCCCTGGGGAACATCAGCATTTAAGAGTGGATGTCGGACTTACATAAATTCAAGTCCAAACAAACAACTTGAATTGTATGATTCCGAGACAGTTTCTAATCCATTGAAGAAGGGACTAATCGATCCCAAAAGCACACATTTTCGACAAAAGCGCTTCTTGCTAAATACTTTTAAAATACCCAGTGTAACCAGTTTACTTTCACTTGTGAAGTGAGGCGGGCGATTCCGCTTTTCGGTAAGATATGCCAATGGATCACCAGTGGATTTGTGCTACGACAACCATACTGTCGTTCATTAAGGATTACTGATGGTTAATCAGCGTTTTTATAATATTGAAGAGAAGGACGATATTGCAATGGGTCGGTAGTTGGAGGGAGAAGATTCGTCCTTTTTGACGATGAGCTGGACAAACCCTGTTTTCCACCAACTCGAAAAGAGTCCAGAAGAGTAGGAAAGGTGAAAAAGCTTATGTAGTGGTTTTGCTAGCGTAGAAGAACATCTCTTCATAGCTATTGAGGAAATGCCATCTGGACCATTGCAACTGTACGAGTACGAAAGTAGATTTGTCCCATGGTGGAATAGATGCGCTCTAGTAGAGGCGGCGACAATGTGCAATCTGAGAGCTACAACCTGTGTGCTGAGTGGGCAACAAGAAGGTAAGCTTTGTCCAAGGGAGCGTCAGCTGGAATGTCGCTGTGGATGAGCGTTGGCATGGACGACGAGGACGACTTTTGCTACCTTTGGGACATTGAAGAATTTTACGCCTCAGTTTTTTGGTCGCATTGGAATTCCACCCGACGAATGTGGGTTTTGCAGTCATTTTTGGATCGTTTTATGGTACACACTCAAGCCCCCTGTTTGCAACTAGTATAACTAGTCATCACACTTGGCATGTTTGGTTCCGCAAATGCGTCAAGTGTGTATTTTGCCCGACGACACGTATCGATCTCGTTTTAGTTCTTCTTTCTTTCGGAGGAAATCGAGCACTCGTGCGCTTTCTCGTTTGGACCTCCGAAGCCGAAGGTTATAGGTGAAGCTTCAGATGAAACTAGTGAAACTAGTTAAATTAATGTTAAAGATTAAGTTAAGAGAAATGGGAATATAGTGATCTTAATAAAGAAAAATAAAACAAAACTAGTGTTTAATTTGAAGCGACGAAGCTTGAGAATCATGTTTTTTCCGGTTTTATTTAGCCCGAAAACTTTCTTTCCTTAATCTAATAGCCTCTGTAAAGCTTGCGTCGCCTGGCCTGGTGCTTTTAATACTACTAGAAATAAATTCTTCAACGCCAAAATCGGTAAGGAGAACACCCTTGGCGGAGTGATCGGAAAGCACAGCCTCCACGATACAACAACAGATAACGGCTTCCGACTCGCTGACTTTGCGACAGCTCGTAATGCGGTGATAAGTAGCACAAGATTCCCTCGCAAGCGAATCCACACAGCAACCTGGCGATCTCTGTCGACTCTGACCACTTCCTCGTAGAAGCAAGATTCAGAGCTCGACTGTCCAATGTCAGAAAGCTGCACCAGCCCAACAGGAGGAGGTTCGACATTGGGCGCCTGAGCACACCGGAGGTTGCCAGAGTCTACAGGGAGCAGCTGAGCGAAAGACTCTACGGTTTGCCTACGTCGAACAAAAATGCCAATAATATGTGGCTGCATTGCCGCTCAGCCATTCAGGAGGTAGCCGAAACCACCTTAGGATACCTACCACCCCCGACAAGAAACCCATGGTGTGATGGCGAGTGTGAGCAGAAAAAGGCAGCAACCGACGAGGCGTACCAAAAGGCGCTGCAGAGGAAAACCAGGACAGCGCAAGAAGAGTACCGAGCCAGAAGAAGGGAGGAGAAAAAACTACTGCGACAAAAGAAAAGAAACTTCGCAGCCTCCCAGCTCAAGGATATCGAGGAGTCTAGGGATAAACATAAAACACGAGCCTTTTACAAGCCAAAGGCCTTGCAGGAAGCTTCAAAAAGGGCACCCAGGCTCTTCGAAACTGCGAGGGTAATCTTGCCACCGACCCGCAGGGAATAGTGGATGTATTTAAGCAGCATTTCCAGCAGCTGCTTAACGAGCATGACCAAGAGAGAATGGTAGGGACCGAGGAAATCCCAACTCCAGCTGAAGTAGTCCTCCCACCCAGCATCGAAGAAGTCGGCACAGCTATTCAGAAGCTGAAGAACAACAAGGCCGCAGACGCAGATGGCTTGCCATCAGAGCTCTTCAAGGCTGGCGGCGATGTTCTGGTAGGGAGCATGCACCAGATCACCTTCAGAATTTGGAAAGATAAAAGCATGCCCGACGACAGGAATACCAGTTCTATTTGCCCCATCCACAAAAAAGGCGATCCTACCTCTTGCAGGAACTATAGAGGTATATTCCTGCTCAATGTCACATACAAGATCCTGTCCAGCGTATTGTGTGAACGTCTAAAACCATTTTGCGCCGCACTAATCGGCAGCTACCAGTGCGGCTTCCGGCCCGGCAAATCAACTATAGACCAAATTTTCACACTTAGACAAATACTGGAAAAGACCAACGAGTTTCGAATCGATACACACCATCTTTTCATCGATTTCAAAGCCGCATACGACAGCATTCATCGAAGAACTGTTTGGCGGGATGGCCGAATTCGGGATCTCGGTAAAACTGATCCAGTTGTGTCGCGCCACGCTAAAAAACACGCGATGCACCGTGCAACTCGGTTCTAGGACCTCGGAACCATTCGAAACATGCACCGGATTTCGGCAAGGAGATGCGCTGTCATGTGACTTCAACCTGGTGCTGGAGTAGATAGTGCGACGGGCAGGCGTCAACAGGGAAGGCACTATCTTTTACAAATCCATCCAGCTGCTAGGATACGCGGTTGATATCGACATCATCGCGTGTTCTCGCCGTGGCATCGTGGAAGCATTCACGGCGATTGAAGAACAGGCGAAACGAGTTGGCCTTAAGACCAATGAGGACAAAACGAAATTCATGCTGTCAAGCAAAAACCAATCCGTCGCTCACCACCTGGGACAAAATATAACAATTGTAAGTTACAATTTCGAGGTAGTTAAGGAGTTTGTCTACCTCGGGGCAGACACGACAGTGGAGATCCGGCATAGAATCGCCCTTGGCAATCGCTGCTACTTCGGCTTGTCCAAACAACTGGGGTCAAAACTCCTCACTCGAGAGACCAAAGTCATGCTTTACAAAACGCTCATTCTGCCAGTCCTGCGGTACGGAGCCGAAAGCTGGACGGTAAGCAGGACAGCGGAGCTGATTTTGGATTCTTTCGAAAGAAAAATTCTGCGCCGGATATATGGTCCTGTCTGTGAGGAAGGTGAATGGATAAGAAGACACAACCGCGAACTCTACGAGCTGTACCAAGATGTGGATGTAATCCGGAAGGCAAGGATCCGTCGACTACACTGGCTCGGCCACATCGAGCGCATGGACATCAATCCTCCAGCTAAGAGGGTCACCGACTCCGAGCCTCCTGGTTCGAGAAGAAGAGGAAGACCGAACCTCCGGTATAAAGGCCAAGTAATCGCGGATGTAAGACATCTTGGTCTTGACAACTGGAAGCAGCGTGCCCGGGACCGTCAAGGATGGAAAGCAGCTATAGCTCAGGCTCAGATCCTCCATGGATCGCTGGCCTGATAAGTAAGTAAGTAAGTGTAAAGTATTTTTAGTACAAAACGCCACCTACCAGCTAATAGAGAGTTTAGTTATAAGGAAATTGTTAGCATTAAGAGAAAATGAAATAAAATAGTTCAGTTCACTTCCAACCTCAGATCGTAATACATCACATAAGTTGGCGACGAGGATCAAAAAAAAAAAAAAAAACAAAAAAAAAAAAATTTTTTTTTGGTTGACTGCCGTTACGAGTGAAAAAGTAAAAAAAAAAAAAAAGTCGTCGTTTTGCTTTTTGTTGCGTTTTGCGCACGCCAACTAAAGAATTATTTATTAAATTACAAGTGTTAGAGTCAGAGTGGAAGTGATACTCGAAATTTCATAGTAAAAATGGCGAACGAAAGCATCCTTACTACTACAATGGTAAGCAGCTTGCGCGAATTTCGACCACATGCCGATAATTGGGAGAATTGGTGCGAACTATTAGATTCGCATTTCCTGGAGATTGCATGCACGGACGAAAGTATTAAAGTGGCGGTGTTATTAAAATCGATCTGGTTGGAGGCATATGGTCTGATAAAAGATATATGCGACCCAGTTTTACCGTTTAAAAAGAAATTCAGCGACGCAAGTTCTTAGAAGCAAGAAAAATGGAGACAGAATCAGCGTCACATTGGTTAGCACGTCTTAAGAAATTGGCGAAGAACTGTAAATTTGGACAACAATTAGACGAATTTGTGCTTAACAAGTTTGTGTGCGGCTTCGAAGGAAAAGTTTTCGAACGTTTATGCGAGGAAGACGAAAAATTAAAATTAGGAGAAGCGCTAAAAAGGACGATGGCAGCAGAAGTCAAGTTAACCACCCAGCAAACGCATAAAGAGGTTAGCTTAATATCTAAGAAGTTTCAACGCGGTCATCGTGATAGCGGTACCAGGCAAAACAGCAGCAGCCACATCAGCAGCAGGGGCAAGGAAAAGGGGAGTCCAAGATGTTCACATTGTGGGTGGAAGAACCACACCAGCGAAAAATGCAAGTACATGATGAGTACGTGCCACAAATGTGGTAAAGTGGGTCATCTGGCTAGTATATGTAGCGGCAAACAAATAAATTTAGCGGGAACGTCAAACAAGTTAAGAATGGAATCTTATTCAGATAATGCAGATACCTCTGATGTTGTTTCAAATTTCTCTATTTTTAGTGTTGCGGGAAAAGATTTGGTCACCCCATTTGCCTTAACAGTAAGTGTCAACGGGATCGTACTCGAGTTTATGGTGGATACCGGTGCTGCTTGCTCAATTGTTCCGTTAGCAGACTTTGACAAATTGTTTTACCGAAAGATGCTGAGACCGTGCGTAGACCGATTTTGTGCATATAATGGGGGAAATATAGAAATTATGGGTGAGTTCAGTGCAACTGTTGGTTATCGTAAGCAAACACATAAGTTACGGTTGGTAGTTAGCAACACTAGTCCGCCCATTTTGGGTAGGGACTTTATGCAATTATTTGGTATCGGTTTGTCACAGGTTAATTCGGTTCAGTACGCGGTTCAGTATGGGCACGCACCTAACAATTGACTTTCGCATATTAAAAACAAGTTTGGCAAGGTGTTTAAAAACGAACTGGGCACATATAACGGGCATAAAATTAAATTAAGCATTTGCGAAAATGCAAAGCCAGTTTTTTGCAAGCCCCGGCCAGTGCCGTTGGCTTGGCGCAGTAAGGTGGAAGATCAATTAAATAAGTTGGTAAAAACTGAAGTTTTAGTGCCAGTAGAAAATTCGGAATGGGGTACACCTTTAGTGCCAATAATCAAGCCAAATGGCGATCTTCATATTTGTGGCGATTACAAAACCACTATTAATAAGTTTTTGTTGGATGTAAAATATCCGTTACCACTGGTAAATGAGCTTTTCGCGTCTCTGCAAGGCGATCGTTTCACTAAATTAGATTTATCGAATGCATATAATCAGTTGGTGCTTGAGGAAGATTCTCAAATGTTATGCGCGTGGAGCACCCATATTGGGGTATTCAAAATGACACGTTTACCATTTGGAGTAAAGCCCGCTGCGGCAATTTTTCAGAAAACAATCGAAAGTCTTTTAAGAAATATTCCAAATGCGATAAATTATTTAGATGATATTGTGGTAACAGGTACCAATACCGCCGAACATATGAAAACTCTTCAGCTAGTATTAGAAAAATTAGATTCAGCCGGGTTAAGATTAAATGAGAGCAAATGTGAATTCTTCAAGGAACAAATATCGTACATAGGTTTTAACATCAACCGCTTCGGTTTAAGCAAAAATATGGACCGAGTAGCGTCAATTATAAAGGCCCCGGTACCACAGTGTGTGTCCGAGGTTAGAGCGTTCGTAGGCATGATAAACTATTATTCAAAGTTTATTCCCTATTTTGCTCATAAAATGACACCATTATATAATTTGTTAAAAAGAGATATAAAATTCCAATGGTCAAAAGCATGCCAAGACGCATACGACCCGTTGAAACTGGAAGTAACGTCCGATCAAGTTTTAACACATTTTAACCCTAAAATTCCAATGATTTTATCAACCGATGCTTCAAATTCAGCGGTAGCAGGGGTGTTGTCGCATGTTTTCGCAAACGGGGTTCAAAGACTGATCGCGTTCGTTTCCCGGGCACTTTCTCAAGCTGAGAAAAACTACAGCACTATTCAAAAAGAGGCATTCGCCATCGTTTACAGCGTCACGAAATTAAAGCAGTACTTATTGGGGGTTCATTTTACATTGGAAACAGACCATAAGCCACTATTGGCCATTTTCGGAGAAAATAAAGGTTTGCCAATCATGGCAGCGGCAAGAATGCAAAGGTGGTCCTTTATTATATCTGGTTTCGACTACAATATTAGATATATTAAAGGTTCAATGAACCAAGCCGAACATTTATCGCGTATTCCACAAGAAAATGGGTGCGAAACCAATAATGATTTTTCTTACGTTAATTTTGTTGAAGCGGACAACCATTTAAATTTGAATTTCAAAAATATAGCAAAAGAAACTAGGCGCGATCCTATTTTATCAAAAGTGGTTGAGGCAATAAATACTAATACTATCGGTGCCTTAAAAGGCGACGAATTTATCCAATTTCGTAATAAGAAACATGAAATGTCAGTGGAATACGATTGTATCCTATGGGGATATCGTACAGTTGTTCCGCTGAAGTTACGTAAAAAGGTGTTAAAAGAGTTGCATCTCTCACATTTAGGCATTGTAAAGACTAAAGCATTAGCACGTTCATACATTTGGTGGCCTAAAATCGACCACAGCATTGAGCAAATGATTTCGAATTGTTTTTCGTGTAAGTTGACACAACCAAGTCCAGAAAAAAGTCCACTAATACCATGGACACCAACGGAGTCGGCCTGGTCGAGAATCCATGTGGACTTTGCTGGACCTATAAAAGGTTTCCACTTTCTAATTATTATCGACTCATATTCTAAGTGGGTAGAAGTTTTTAAAGCACATGAGATTACATCAGCATTCACTATCAACAAACTAAGGGAAACATTTTGCCGTTTTGGTTTAGTTGATACCTTAGTTAGTGATAATGGCCGACAATTCACGTCACAATGGTATAAAACAGATTTTGACGGTTCCTGGACATCCGGCAACCAACGGCCAAGCTGAGAATTTCGTCAAAACCCTTAAGAAATCATTGCAAGCCAATTTAAACGATAGCGGCAGTCAACCGATTCTTATTTGACTATAGATGTGCGAAGCACTGTACTACTGGGGAATCACCAGCGAAGTTACTGCTTGGCAAGGAATTAAAAAATCGTTTTAGTTTACTGAAACCGCCTTTGATCAAGGAAAAGATTCGTGAGAGTCAAAAATTGAATGTAAAAAATTATAAAGGGTCGCGGGAGGTGGAGTTCAAGGAAGGCGAAAACGTCTTGGTGCGCGATTATTCAAATCCGAATAAGGTAAGTTGGCAGCCCGTAACCGTAAAAAAACGTGTTGGTTTACGATCATACAGTTGTATTTTTACGCATAATAGTAGAAAAATTAAAAGACATTTGGATCAAATGATCCCGAGAACATCAAGCCAGGCACAAAAATCAATCGACGGCACGACAGACTTAAAGAGACAAACAGCGGGAGCATCGGAAACACCATTTCTCGGTAGGGATTCAGCGACAGTTGTCGAGGCGAATGGGGATGAGTCAACTGTTTCGGTGCCGCGTACTAAAATAGGGCTAAGACCAGTTAAACGAATTAATTATAGAGATTGAATTGTTTAAGAATATATATATGAACTTTTTTTTGATTTTTTTTTTTGAAAATAATGTTCATATAGAATTGGTAATTAACGGATTTTTTTTTTTTTTTTGAAATTGTCAACTTAGGATGGAAGGTGTAAAGTATTTTTAGTACAAAACGCCACCTACCAGCTAATAGAGATTTTAGTTATAAGGAAATTGTTAGCATTAAGAGAAAATGAAATAAAATAGTTCAGTTCACTTCCAACTCAGATCGTAATACATCACAGTAAGAAATAAATTTTGGATGGCAAAGGACTAACAAAGGCCTCGTAGGGGTAGCATCTATCCGACGGATGCTGGCCTGCAAAAAAGCGAAAACAGCCACCGCAGTAGAACATCTTGCGGCACTGTTAGTAAGTCCTATCCCCACCTCCTCGCGGTGCCATCTGGAGATTTCTTATGGAAATTGCAGACGGGGAAGGGCGAATGGCGAGCCTCCTGCGCAAAAAAACAGGATTAGTCGGTTGGGCTACGGCCTAGTAAGCCGTAACCGTAAAAAAAAAACAAACTCCGAAACAACCACAAGCCTCGGATATAACCGACCGGATTAATGTTGACGTACCTTGCAAAAAACGAAAAAAGGACAATAATCCTCGGCTCTGTACGTGGAATGTTCCTAAACAGGCCACGTGCAGCCGAACAACACGCGGACGCCCTAGACCGCTTTAAAACGGACATAACCGATATCTAGGAAATGCGATGGAATGGACCGGGTATAAAGCGGATGAAAAACTGCGATATTTACTACGGCGACTGCTATAGCGAGAGGGGGCAACGATTGTTCGGATGCGGATTTGTTGTTCGAGATGGACTAAGGCAAAAGTCCATGCTTTCGGCATGTGAGCGAACGCCTCATAACAATTCGTATCAAGGCTAAATTTTTTAACATCAGCCTGATCTGTGTCCACGCCCCCACGGAAGACAAGGATGACTCCGCCAAAGATGAGTTCTACGATCTCCTAGACAGAACGTATGCCCAATGTCCCAGCTATGACATCAAAATTGTACTAGGAGACTTCATTGCTAAGCTGGGTAAGGAAAGCATCACACAGGCTGATTGATCTTGCTACGGGGCGAAATCTCCTTCTACCCAGAACGCGCTACCCGCACCTCGATATACATAAAGGCACCTGGCGGTCTTTTGATCAATCGACTACCAACCAGATTGATCACATCGCGATCGACGTCAGGCACTCCCCCACTGTTCTTGATGTTCGAACTTTCCGATGGGCTAACATCGACGCGGACCACTATCTTGAAGTGGCCAAGATGAGCTTACGGATATCACGAACGCAGCGGAGTAGAGTAAGAATACAAAGTTATGACGTCGGAAAGCTACTATCGCCAGAAACCGCTCGTGCTTTTACCGATCGCGTCTTCCTTATGCTCTCCAATACAGCTCAATCCTCCACGCTATAATTAGAACAACAGTGGAGCCCTTGCAAACAAGCCCTGAAAAGCTCTGCATTCGAAGTTTTGGGTTTCAGGGCTCCACCACGAAGAAACACCTGGTTCGATGACGAGGGCAGGAGGATTCACACAGCGAAGCAGGATGCATATAAGGCCTCGCTGCATAAAAGAACAAGAGCAGCTCTACGAGTTAAAAAGAAGGGAGGAGCATAAGCTTCTTATAAGAAAGAAGAAAGAGCACGAGAAGCGCGCGATAGAGGATTTGGAGAGGTGTTACTGCAGGCGTGACGTTCGAAAGTTTTATCAACAGATAAAGCGAGCATGCCAAGGTAATAAAGCCAGAACGGAAACCTGCAGGGATGAGAACGGACACCTAGTAGTAGAATCGCAGTCGATGCTGAGAATATGGAAAAACCACTTCTGCAGACTGTATAACGGCGATGATAGTCAATATACCGCTGTCAGGCAGAATGATCCATTTCTAATCGAGGAAGACCGCAGAGAATTTAGTATTGCCATATCGAAGCTCAAGTCGAATAAAGCTGCTGGCGCAGACGGACTGTCTGCTGAGCTCTTCAAGGCAGCTGGGGATGACCTGGTTAGGAACATGCACCAGCTTATCTGTAAGATATGATCAGAGGAAAGCATGCCCGAGGAATGGAGTCTCAGCATCGTTTGTCCGATTCACAAGAAAAGAGACCCCCTCTGACTGCGCCAACCACAGAGGAATAAGTCTCCTTAACATCGCCTACAAAATCTTCTCTGCCGTTTTGTGTAAACGCCTGATGCCTTTTGTAAATAAGCTGATAGATCCTTATCAGTGCGGATTCAGGCCAGGGAAGTCCACCATCGACCGAATCTTCGCACTATGGCAGATCCTGGAAAAAACCAATGCATTTCAAGTCGACACTCACTACCTATTTGTCGACTTCAAAGCCGCATACGACAGCGTAATTAGAGACGAGCTATACAACGCTATTTCTACCTTTGACATACCTGCTAAACTGATCAGTCTGTGCATTATGCAACTCCTTGCATACGCCGACGATATTGACATAATAGGTAGATCACAGCGAGATGTCAATGAGGCGTTTGCGAGTATTGAGACAGAGGCGGCGAAAGTGGGTCTGGCGGGAAACGAGGGCAAAAATAAATATATTCTGTCATTAAAAAAGGACGCTCACCACCGACGTCTTGGCCAGAACGCTCGTATTGGCAGTTATAAGTTCGAGGTAGTTAGGGACTTCGTCTACCTTGGCTCCGCAGTGATATGGAACAACGAGATCAGTTCCGAAATCAAACGCAGAATCACTCATGCTAATCGCTGTTTCTTTGGGCTCACGAGGCAGTTGAGTAATAGGGCCCTCTCCCGAACGACGAATTTGACTCTATATAAGACCCAAATCATCCCGGTCCTGTTGTTACGGGGCAGAAGCTTGGACACTATCAAAAGCGGATGAGGAGGCCCTTGGTCGGTTCGAGAGAAAGATTTTGCGCGTGATTTTCATGCCTATAAATGCAGACGGGGGATGGAGGAAAAGAGTCAACCACGAACTTAACGGGCTGTGAGCCTAGTCAGGCGTCTACGGATTCAACGCCTAAGATGGCTGGGCCATGTAGAGCGAATGGACACTACAGCTCCAGCCCGGGGAGTCTTTGAATCCGACCCCGAGGGACGAAGAAGCAGAGGACGGCGCACTTAAGATGGCGCACACAGGGAAGGGGTGGGTGTGCGGCAATGGAGAAGGCTAGCAAAAGATCGTGCTACTTGAAGGGGCATGTGTTGGTTGAGGCCCAGGTGCACCCTGAACTGTAGCGCCCGCTAAGAAGAAGAAGTAGAAGTCAGACTAAGTAAAAAAAGTAAAATAAAATAAAAATGAACAAGGTTTGTTTTTTAGAGACAACTAAGTATAAAATAAAAATATATAACTAGCTACGTACGGAACACCCTTTAGGTCATTTACTTTTAAGATACCTTTGTATATAGTAGGTAAAAACTCAAAAAAGCATGCTGAGTACAAGCTATTTTCAGTTTTTTTTTTATCCAAGAAGCTTCCACACCTGAAGCTAGGTAAAGAGTCTACATTTCGTAAATTATATTTCTTTTGGCAACGAAGACACCTACATACGACTTCGAATAATCTAAAGCTTAACCCAAGCTCATTGTTATAATCATCCTACGATGCACAAGCATCTTACAACATTACAACCTTCTTCCTTTAAACTTAGTATCCACCACCATCCATCTAACGATAATGCTTCGCGGGAAGTTGTTCTTTTCTTGCCAAACTCCATGAAAATTGTCTTCTCGACACGATATTTGCATTCAAATGACAACAATTTGAAAATGACGCCTTCTAGCAACACCATGACAATCACACCATCTATCCGTCACACCGTTAGGTATGCCATTCTCGAGGGTGTTTTTGCTTAATTCAACAAATCTTCCTTTTGCTCATTTAGTTGTATTTATTTGTCAACTGTTACCGCTACATCAACAAAAAGAAAATAAAGAAACCAAAGCCGTCGTAAAGGAAGAAGCAAGGACCTGAAGCCCCTTCAGATTGTCAATTATTTATGCCTAGCTCTCTCTCGTTTCGGGGGAGATACATATTATACATTACAACTTGAAGGATATTTTTTAAGCACCACCACAAGACAAACGGAAGGATCAGTGAGTTGACGCTAAAAGTTATGTATATCCTTACAGTGAGCACAGTCAACGTAGTCAAGTTATATAACTCTTGTTGTGGTGGAAAATGTAAAGATGATTTTCGTATTTTTTCGGGTAAACGTCTTCTGAGACGTTAAGTTATGAGATTTTGTAAGGATTATACATTCTAACCTATGCAATTGTGTGTATGAGACTGCTTTTGATAGGAAAGAGTAAGCGTAATGCTGTTATGAGGAAATTACCGAGAATTTAAGCGATGGCGCCAAGTAATGTGATAGATGTCATGCCGGGTGACAACTAGACAGTGCTTGTATTTTATTAACTATTAGTCGAGTCCTAGAAGTGACAGATAGTTATTTTCTCGTAGGTTTCTGTAGCAAACGCGTGGTATTGAAGGATTTAGTAATACTAAATGGGTATGGAGCACGGAAGTGCCAATGTCACCTGGTGCTAACATTTGCTTTGCACGTGGCGAAAGGATCGTCTATGTATATTGTGTCCCCCAAAGAAGCTCTGTCACACCAATTCGATTGGTTTTATAGTACATACTTATGTATGTATGTCAATAATTGCCCATTTTGCAAAGGTCGGATGTCAGTATTAAAGCATATACATATTTATAAAATGGTTCGTTTGACAGCCACACGATGTAAGCTATGTGCATTACCGTAACGCACATTCAGCACAAAGAAATTGCATCCATTCTCAAGACCGGACAACAAACAAAATGGACGCCAATGCATGTCCAACCATAAATGACTTAATTGAGCCTGCAATTATGGTGCAAGGCAATCAAAATACTGCAGTCAGGGGGAAATAGAACGTAAGGCGGTGCAGTGCTTCTGAGCTATTTAAACAGTAGGTAGGTAAGTAGGTAGGATCGTAGCCTTCCCAGAAGTGAGAAGAACACACATAGCCCCCTATTCGTGGAACCATTTTGTGCTTCTTAAGAAGTTAAGAAGATCAGGTATCTCAACTTGCTGAACCTCTGTCAGTTCGTTTAGGAAGTAAGAGCTTAGGTATCGTTTCCTGATTATACAGAATGCCGGGCAAGTGCAGAGAAGATGGTGAATGGATTCGACCCCTTCCTCGTCTAGACAGCTTCTGCAGAAATCATTCGGACCTAGTTTTTGCGTGTGACTGCCGATAAGGCAGTGTCCGGTGATGACACCTATAACTTTGTAGATGTCAGTTCTTTTTAGGGAGATTATACTCCTTGTCCGCTGACTGTCGAGCCGGGGCCAGATTTGCATGGTGATGACGCAAGTATGTCCCTGAGCCCATCTCCAGTTCGTCTCGGCCCTGGCGAGATTTGTAAGATTAAGTTTAATGGTTGCAAAGGGTATTCCCTCACAAGCCACGATTGATTGTAGCGTCGTTCTCTGTTTGGCGAGTGTGTCGGCTCTATCATTCCCTGGAATGTCGCTGTGTCCTAGTACCCAGATGAGTTGTACATATGATGAACTGTTCGGCTATCTCGTTAAGAGATAGGCTAGTCGAGACTAGTTTTGATGTGTACACATAGGACTCCAACGACTTTAAGGCTGCTTGGCTCACCGTTAGAATGCGGATATTCGTAGTGGATATGTATCACGTTCCACTTCAGTCAGGACAAGGCGTCTTTTATTGCCAACAGTTTCTCCTGGAAAACGCTGCAGTGATTTGGTAATTTTAGAGCTTTATTCAGCTTAAGTTGAGAGCACCGTGGCGCAATGGGTAGTGTGTTGGCTTCTGACGCCGATGACACGGGATCGAATCCCGACACAGCCATGTCATCGAACGGGTTTTTCACGGTGTTTCTCCTCAGCGGGGCTCTGACAAAACCCCCTGTAGTAAAATTGTCATGAAAAGCTTCTCGAAATTCGCCGTTCGGAACCGGCAATAAACTGTAGGTCCCTTTCACCTATGTGAAAATGAAATCACACACAACATGGGTGATTGAGAGAAGCTCGGCTCAGGTTCTTCATGGACTGTAACGCCAACATACATACATACATTCAGCTTAAGTTGTTTGCAGAAGACTCCACTACCCACCCCGTCCTTGGTTTTAGACCCATCAGTGTAGAAGTCTTCGCAGTATCTGCGGGGTTGAGTATGGCGGGTCCAGTTTTGTCTGTCCGGGTAAATCGTCATGAAGTTTTTTTCCAAGACCATGGTGGGTTCTGGGAGGTCCAAGTTTACTGCCATAGCTGACCTGTTGTTCAGGATGGAGGAGTGGCCGGTGACATACATAGCTCGCCCATTTCGAGGTGGCTTTTAGTCAAATAGCCGTGTGTGTGTGGCAACTTGCAAGCCGAAAATATCGAGTGGTGTAAGGTCGAGAGCACCGTGGCGCAGTAGGTAGTGTGTTGGCCTCTGACGCCGATGACTCGGGATCGAATCCCGACACAGCCATGTCATCGAACGTGTTTTTCACGGTGTTTCTCCTCAGCGGGGTTCTGACAAAACCCCCTGTAGTAAAATTGGCATGAAAAGCTTCTCGAAATTCGCCGTTCGGAACCGGCAATAAAACTGTAGTTCCCTTTCACCTATGTATGTGAAAATGAAATAACACACAACATGGGTGATTGAGAGAAGCTCGGCTCAGGTTCTTCATGAACTGTAACGCCAACATACATACATACAAGGTCGAGTATCGTGTTAAGCGCAGCCGTTGGGGTGGACCTGAGGGCCCCGGCAATGCACATACACGCCAACCGTTGTACCTTATCGAATTGTGGTATGTTGTCTTGTCCAGTGCAGTCCACCAGACTATCACTCCATACATTAGTATGGGTCTAACGACCATGATGTAGAGCCATAGGGTGATCGTGGGATTGAATCCCCATTTTTCCCTCTGGCTTTTTTGCATGTGTAGAGAGCTATTGTTGCTTTTATAACTCTTTCGATTGTGTTGCTCTTCCAGGTTAATTTCCTATCTAATTTATTGCCAAGGAATTTGGCATTGGAGGTATAGTTTAATCTGGTACCAAGCCCTCTATGTCAAGGAAGGCTGTTATAGTGTATTCGTTAAGATGGATTGATCTTTCAATTTTCCTCACTAGTGTGTGCAGGGCTGTTTCGACAGATCTTCCTTTACAGTAGGCGTGCTGTGCCTTACAAATTAGGGACGGATCCAAGTTGTGGTGTATGTGTAAGTCTATCAGCCTTTCCAAAGTTTTTAGTGCAAAGGATGATAGACAAATAGGCCTTAGATCCTTGGGGGAGGTGTGAGAATTCCTGCCGGCCTTGGGGATGAAAAGCACCTTTGCGCACTTGCACTTTTCCAGAATATGACTGCAAGCTAGACATCCTTTAAAGACAATCTCTACCCATGGTATAGCCCATTCCATAGTCTGTGTGAGTTCGATAGGGTAAATTCCATCCGGACCTGGCGATTTGTAGGGCTTGAAGCTTTTTAACGCCCATATAATTTTCTCTCTGGAGATGATATGATCGTACTTTCCGACTGTCGCGGAGGAAAGGTGGGTTCCTCACGAATGCAATTTAACAGTAAGTATCGGCTAGGAACATACACCAACTTATTTAGAACAGAATTGTACGTCTTGATATCAAATCGAAGATCGCTAAAGTCTCTACCGACCGTGTCTCCCTCAATGCCAAACCTCCGCAAGTAGACCAATTTGAACACCCCATCGAAATTGTTGTTGGCAAGCCTCCGGCAAAGTCGCCCTTAATAAGCTGGAGTTTCTAAATGTCACTGAAAAATTCCGTGACCCCTGTGATGAATGCATAACAAAAGTAGTGAATCAAGAAGCATATGAGAATGTGATGTATTGGAAAACAAGAACCGCAGATGTTTTTTCTCAAAAAGAAAAAGAAACAAAGAAGATAGAAAGCATGGTCAGAAACTCAGTATCCACAAGAAGGGATACATCTACCTGATCAAGCCTTTCAAATAAATTTATTGGCCCAGCCGAGTAAATGCTCAGTACACTATGACAGATCTGGACTTTCAGATCGATGCACGTAAGGATATATGCGTCCTTAAAAACAGCATGGCTTGAGGCAGGGAAATTTTATATACCCATTCAAACTCGAGAGACTGCAGGATGACGATGGAGAACTCTCTAAAGAAACCACACCATTTTGATATTTTTTTTTTTTTTTTAATAATTTGCGCGCACTCAAGGTCTAATAACCTTATTATGTCGGTGACACAGTGCGGGCAGAAGGTAGAGAGGAAGAGGAATAGAGGAGATGCCGATGGACATTGATCTTAAATGCTTGCATGTTGCATTGAGGGGGGAAAACCGAATCCGGCAGGGAGTTCCAGATTCGTGTGGTTCGGTTAATGAAAGATTCTCTATATTTGACAGTACGTCCGAAAGCGGGCTTCAGAGTATATTGGTGAGCATTCCTAGAGAGACGTGTATTGCGGGAGAAGTGTTGAAGGGGCGGAATGCAACTGGCTATTTCATCAGAGCATTTTTGGTGGTAGTAACGATAAAACAGGGAGAGGCAGGTAACATTCCTGCGGTGTTCCAGCGAGTCTAATGTTTTGGTAATGCTGGAGTCACCTATCAGTTTTATGGCTCGTTTTTGTATTCTGTCTAGTAGGTGCAGTGAGGTCTTGGAAGCACCGGACCAGACATGAGCGTTAAACTCTAATTTGGGGCGAATGAACGCCTTATAGATAGTAGCCAGGTCTAAGGGTGAGAAATATTTCTTGCATCTGTATAAGAAGCCTAGGCATTTCGCAGCATTCTTGGCGACACTGAATATATGGTCGCTCCAATTAAGATTGTGAGCAACACTCATACCCAGGATGGAAAGCTTTTCAGTTTCTGAGATGCAAGTGCCATTCATGGATAATGGCATTGTGTTTTGGAAGCATTAAATTCCACTCTATTGTTTTTACCCCATTGGATGATGCTGTCGATATCGGAATTTAATGAGCTTAACATACGCTGCCGCTCATTATCTACAACCGAAGTGCAGGGTCGTAAGCTGGTGAGCGAATATGAGAAGCTGAGGGTACTGTCGTCAGCGAAGGAGTGAATTGGATTAGAAGTAACAGACAAGAGATCATTTATAAAAATAAGAAAGAGTGTCGGAGACAAAACGGAGCCCTGGGGAACACCGGCATTTACAAAGTGAGTATCAGACTTGAATCCGTCCAAAACAACTTGAATTGAAATCCATTGAAAGAGAGACTCATCGATCCCAAAAGCACGCATTTTCGACAAAAGGGCTTCATGCCAAACCCTGTCAAATGCCTTCGAAATATTCAGTGCGACAATTTTGCCTTCACCTGCTTGGTGAAGCGAGTGATTCCACTTTTCAGCGAGATATGCCATCAAATCACCAGTGGATCTGTTGCTGCGGAAACCGTATTGACGGTCATTGAGGAGTTTCCGTGATTCAAGATATTTCATAAGCTGACGGTTAATCAGCGTTTCCATGACCTTGGAAAGAAGGGACGTTAGTGCAATGGGTCGGTAGTTGGAGGGAGAAGATGATTCGCCTTTTTTGGGTATAGGCTGGACAAATGCTGTTTTCCACCTACTCGGAAAGAGCCCAGAGGTGTAGGAAAGGTGAAAAAGCTTACGCAGTGGTTTTGCCAGCGTAGAAGAACACCTCTTCAGAACTATTGAGGCAATACCATCTGGACCAGCGGATTTGTGTATGTCGAGGTCTTTAAGAACCCTTGCGACTGTACGAGTGCGGAAGTGGATTAGCCCCATGGTGGAATTGACGCACTCTAGTACAGGCGGAGACAAAGTACAAGCTGGCAGCTGAGAACTGGTTGCGAAATGGGCAGCAAGTAGGTTAGCTTTGTCTAAGGGGGTGACAGCTGGGATGTCATTGTGGATGAGCGTCGGTATAGACGACTTAGTTGAGTTTTTTACGTTTTTTACAATTTTGATGCCAAAATAGACATGAAACGGCTAGGCTGTTGCTAACAGATTGTGTTAATGTTCATACATATACTGGGCAGCACTAACTCGATTCTGTCAAGCGAACACGCGTTTGAAAGGTGACACTTCAGACAATAATTTTTGTGTACACAGTTTCGTAATTTGTCATTTGCATACAAAGTTTATTGTAAAGCCTGGATTTAGGGCATATAAGGTGATGCTGAGATTTTGGAGGGATTGTTAGGGAATTGTCCAGCATGATTTGCAACAACCTGGTGAAATGCACATGCCACGGCTATAAAACCAGAGCAGAAGCCTGCAGGAATGAACACGGACAACTAGTAGTGCAGTCACAGTCGATGCTGAGATTGTGGAAGGACCACTTCTGCAGACTGTATAACGGCGATGATAGTCAAAATGTCAGGCAGAGTGACCCATTCACAATGGACGAAAACGAAGAAGAATACCGTCCACCCGACCTAGACGATGATAAGATAGCGATATCGAAACTTTAGTCTTATAAAGCTGCTGGAGCAGACTGATTCCCCGCGGAATTGATTAAAGCAGCTGGCGATGAGCTGGTCAGGAACATGCACCAACTCATCTGCAAGATATGGTCGGAAGAATGCATGCTCGATGAATTGAATCTCAGTATCGTTTGCCCGGTCCATAAGAAAGGAGACCCCTATGACTGCGCCAATTACAGAGGGATAAGCCTCCTGAATATCGCGTACAAGATTCTCTCTGCCGTACCGATGCCTAAGGTGGTGCACGGGGAGCTCAATGTTGAGCAGCTGCTTCTCCGAACGGAAAGGGCTAGGCTTCGACGGTTAGGTCACGTGAGACGAATGTCGCCATCATCACGACTTCCGAAGCGTGCCTTGGAAGCAATACAATCAGGAAGGCGACCGCTTGGCAAACCCAGGACGAGGTGGTTGGACCAAGTCCAAAAACTCACCTGGGTGCGTTTGGGCAAAGCTCGTGATGAGTTAGAGTCGATGACGAGGGAACGAGTGGCCTGGAGATCCCGCGTGCTCGCATTACCCCCGCGACTCTTTTAGTGGAACATGCGGGCCACTGAAAATGTATGTATGTATGCGTGAATATACGAATCGGCCAGTTTTGGCCAATAGGAAAGGAGTTGTGTCCCATCAGGAAAACGCCCGTCTACCCACATGGTGATTTGGTTGGGGCGTTCTCATTCCAGTTTTTTGCCAATAGTGACGAGGGATTTTATGAGATTCTATTTCGAAACGACAACAAGTTATAGAATAAAATTGAGTATACTAGATCATAATCATGTGATATACAACTCAAGTCAAGGACTTTGTCTGTTAATGAGACTATAGCAGACAATATGTTGAGACTTGCATTCCCTGTCATAAACATTACATACAAGCCTCTTTATGGGTTCTATCCTGATTGCAAACTAATGTTTTGGAGTAGTCAGAATGAAGTTATAATATGTACATATATCAAAGTCCAGTCTACCCCAATTTGAGGCCCTAAACTCATTTAGCGAATTGAGAAGACAGGAAAACGTACATATACCTCATATCTGGCATGCAAAAACCATTCAATTCCTATGAACGCAAGAGGTTGTACAAATAAACACTCCACAAGGCAAGCATATACATATGTACATCCGTCATCACCAACAAAGTTATAAAATGTGCAGGCTGATTGTCCCTAGCTAAGTAGGCCTCATCCTTCCTCTCATCATTACATCTCTCTCGAGAAAATCCCCAGTCCCCCGTGCCCTTTCATAATATTACGAAATTGACTCCATAACTTCATATCACATAACTCAAATTCAAAACGAACCATTAACTAAGAACCCAATTTGGTCTGTCGACAAAAAAACGATATTATGCCGTCCTCAGCCTATGAAAAATGAAATTTCCGTATTTTTTGATTACTCTTCGCCACCCACTGATCCCGCATTTACGAGCACGGGTGATCGTAAATTGATTGCTAACCAGGCATTGCATATCATTTGCCTCCTGGTCCGGGAGGTCTGACCCACCGAGTCTCTTCCAGCAAATTGCCATAAACGTCCACAGAATGTTGTTCATTTCCATTTCGATTGTATCTCGGACGGAGGCAATAAACCGCCGACGAGACCGTACGTCGTCATTGTAATCTTCGTCCCCGTTCCATAGACTACACATCCTTGCGATGGGCTGTACCTACGTATGTGATTTTGTATGCAGATAGTTTTGTGCTGTTCTTTTTGTTTTAGGATATTCCCAATTCCCAGTTTAGCTGCAGTTAGAATTCTTAACGACTTTTTAAACTGTCTCTCTCCTGGGAGTGATCAATATTTTCAAGGTATTCGGTTTAGTGTTCACCCTTCGGCATGGTAAGGATGTACAAATGTATGTATACATGTATGTATATATCTATGTATATATGTATGTACCGGATGTAGAGGAGGTGCGAAGGAAACCAAATTAACTGGAGAATAATAAAATCGGAAAAGATAAAATCAAGTTTTCGAATTATTTGTGCTCCTCTACTGTACTCCTTTACTTCGACTGTATTTTAATTCATAAATTGGATGAACTCACGTACGTGCTTCGTTTTAGAATCGAATATGGGCATGTACCGATTCCCGTTTGGATCTCATCTATGTACATATGTATGAGTATCTACCGTTAACCAGCAGGGCAGGTTCCTCTAAAGCGAACGAACAAAAATAGATTCGACAATACGATTGCATATTTGAAGATACATATTTCTGTGGAATGTTCATTGTCGGCGCGATTGTCTCCGAAGGGAAACTCCCTAACTCTTTTGTCGGCTGTGCCCGACGTCGTCGTGAAGGAGTATGGCCAAAGGGTAGAAGATGGAAAAGCGACCAAGACAATTGGTGGAACCAGATGTACATACATACATACGTGCAGGTGGTAATGGATGGCTTAAGTATGCCACCACGCCGTACAACGACGGCAATGGCGTCGAGTACGATGGGACGTTCTTTATTATTAATTAAGGCTCTGGTGTTGGGTTACCGAAGAGGCACGAGATTAAAGAGCGAGCACAGAGATAGAGCGGAGTGGAATGGAATGTGTGGAATTCGGATAAGGCTGAGGGGAAAAGTACACATTTTTGTGTCATAAATTATAAAGAATTGGGAAAGGTTGGTGAGAAAGCATTGGACCGCGCGGTGTTGGCAAATTAGCGCAGGATTAACGGTTGAGATTCATGCTCATTTCCGACTGATACCTATTGTATCAAGTGAGTAAGTGGAGTGCGTTGCTTATTTGGGACAGTCCAGTTACCTTTGGAACAAGGACCGGTAAAAGCGTTTTGCCGGATATGATAAGTCCGACATGCTTATCAGAGATAAGACCACGGAAATGACATTGGCAGAGCTCATTTCTTCAGAGAAACACATGTATGTACATATGTACATACTACATATAAGTCGTTCATTGCCCGGTTAAGAAAAAGTGTCGTTATCAGCATGAATTGAAAGAATGAGGTTACGTGTACTATCAGCGATCCAACTTTTCTCTTCTAGGAATTTTATCTCAATAAACATTCAATACCTAACCACAACTTATCAGCCAAAGCACATAGCAAATGGATGTGATATTCAGAGATAAGAGCTTCAGTTTTTACGAAGCTCTTCACCTACCTACCTTTACCTAGCTTTTGGTTTTAGTTTTAATTCAAAAACAGGACAATCGCAAAGATGTGTACAATTTTTATTTGAGTTGATAAACCTACATACATACATATGTATGAATGCTTGCTATTTACTTTTGAAAGACTATTTCGTGTATGCGTTGACTACGACTGCGTTTTAAGTGGTCTGTACGGCCACCCTCATTTTGAGTCACTTTTTCGAGCGCATTGCATGGTATCTCGCTAGTAATACATATGTACATATGTATATACATACATACATACATATGTGTATTGTTAACCACAATTGACGAAGGATTATCGGCATAGACGAGTACTTTTGAGGGTTTTGTATTGTCTGAGGTTGGTCAGCGGACCAAAGACAGCAATTTTGTTGTCCTCATTTACCGCCAGGCCCATTTTAGCCGCTTCCGTCTCAATGCTCGTAAAGGCCTCAATGACATCTCGCTGACTTCGTCCAATAATGTCAATATCATCGGCATATGGAAGCAGTTGTACGGACTTGAAAAAGATGGTGCCCCTCGTATTGACCAGTGAGTTTTCCATGATTTCAAGAACGATGCTAAAAAAGTCACACGATAGCGTGTCGCCCTGTCTAAAACCTCTTTTGACATGAAATGTACCGGTAAAGTCGCTTCCGACCCTGATGGAGCAGCGAGAGTTCTCCAATGTCATCCTGCACAATCTGACGAGTTTGGCAGGGATGTCAAAACTAGACATAGCGTTGTATGGCTCGTGTCTATTTATGCTGTCATATGCAGCCTTAAAGTCGACAAACAGTTGGTGGGGGTTGATCTGGAACTGGTTTATTTTTTTTCCAGAATCTGCCGCGGTGTGAATAATTGGTCGATAGTGGACTGCCCGGGCCTGAAACCCCACTGATATGGACCAATCAGTTTATTAACCAACGGTTTTAGGCGTTCACTCAGTGCAGCAGAGAAGATTTTATAAGCGATGTTCAGGAGATTTATGTATACGTCTGTAATGGCGCAGACAAATGGGTCTTTCTTGTGGATCGGGCACGATACTAAGATTTTATTCATTGGGCATGCGTTCCTCTGACCATATCTTACAGATGAGCTGGCGCATACTCCCAAGCAGTTAATCTCCAACTGCCTTAAAAGGCTCGACAGGTAGTCCGTCTGCCCCAGCAGCTTTGTTGGACTTAAGCTTAGAAAAAGCATTCATAACTTCGTCCATGTCAGGGGGGACGGAATTCTCTGCTATCATCGTCCGCTGTGAATGGGTCATTCTGCCCGACAGCGGGATCTGTTTCGTCATCAACAGTCTGCAGAAGTAGTCTTTCCAGATTAGTGCCGACTGTAAATCCACTACTAGGTTTCCATTCTCGTCTCTGCAGGCTTCCATTCCGGCCTTATATCCCTGGCATATTTGTTTTATTCGTTGATAAAACCTCCGAACGTCATTCCTGCGATAGCATCTCTCCATCTCTCAGATCGCGATATTCTCATGCTCTCTTTTTTTGTTTTGAAAAACTTATGCTCATGTATACGTCTGTATGCTCATCCATCCTCTTCTGCTCATAATGCTCACGAGCAGCTCTCGTTCTCCTGTGCAGCGCCTCTTGATAGGCTTGTTGCTGGGCTGCGTGTGCCCTCCTACACTCGTCGTCAAACCATGGATTTCTTGTTGGTAACGTTTTGAAAACCAGTACCTCAAAAGCAGCACTCTCTAAGGCTTGTTGAGAACGGGTCCATTAGTGTTGTACGGTCTGAGCAGGTGTTGGAGGGTTTTCCGAGAGCTTGTGATTGTGCTCTTGAAATTCTGCACATCGATTTGGAACACACTGAGGCTCGTCTTACAAAAATTGGTTTAAATTGTAAATGATAACCGACTTGGTTTGGCCCTGATGTAGTCTTGACCTCAATCCAACTGAAAATTTATGGCATCATTAAACCAAGCTCCAAAAAAATAGGAAACATTCAACATCCATGACTGTTTGGTAGAACATTCAGCAAAGCTGAAATTCAAAATGTAAGCCTCTTTAGCTAAGTACTACAGCATCTTACTCAAAACTATTGCACTCAATGCAATACTGGCAATTTTCGAGTAGGGAATAGGGACAGCCAACTTATTGGTCATGTTCAACGTCTAAGGATATCGTGTAGACGGCCACATCAACCAGTACAAGTAAGTACTTGTTCCATTTTCTCCTCATCGGATTCCATCACTCGAAGTAATACTGGGATCTCATGTTCCACTTGATCTCAACCGGGCGCATTGTCGATATAATACAAGAGTCATTAAAGCCAACCAATAGATTCGATCACGCTCCAATTGACAAAGTGCTAGTTTTGTAAATGCAAGGAAAAATATAAAACCAATCTGGGACACACTTGCCTCGTTACGGGTAAGTATACGAGAAGGAATAGGAACATGTCAGATGAATCAAACGTACTCCACGCTCAATCTCCTATTCGAGCTAAATGCAGTAGTAGTTGGTGGGACGTCATCAACGATAGCGATGGCGTCGGTGATAGCAGCGGCCTAGACTCAACCACTCGTTACAATAACAAGAGAGTAGAAAGAAAAGCAAAATAAAAACAAAAAAAAAAATGTAAACAATGCATTCTTTCATCTCGGAACAGAGTACATCCAATGAGAAGAGAAAATACAAGGTTCGAGAGTAGAATCAGCCAGGAAAAGCATTGAATTGGGTGTGGGACAAGGGGAATTTATTGACCCTACTAATTGCCCCGGCCGCTTGTCGGCTGCCAAGTACACTCAAACAACACTGGGCGTCTTAGTTGGATACAATCTAGCAGCGGCAATGGCAGTGGAGGGTGAAAGAAGGCAAGCGTTGAGTGTCGGATAGTCTTAAAGCTGCCTAGTTGACTGCCCGACAGCACCGTCATCATCGACAACATCTGGCAGCTATCGAAAGTGATATCCAAACAGCAAACGATGCACCCGGCAACTCGATTGGGATCGGTGTAAAGAGGTTTATTCTGAAGTAATCTCACTCTGATAATAGTTCATTTTCGTATCTGGAGCATGAAAAGCTGGTTCGATGTTTCTTCCCCATTTTCTTCGTTTCATCTTCATCAACAATGTTCCGACTTCTTTATGTTAAGCCGTATCTGTTCCTCAACCAATCCGTCCTCCGCCCTCTTTCGGTAATGTTGTGTTCAGTTGAAGACGAAGTCAATTTTCACGCCCTCCATGTGATGGCGTTGTAATGTAAACATTGCATTCATTAATTGTCTGCCGTTGTGTACAAGTATCTCTTTATCTATCTGCCTGACTATGATGGGTATCTAAATACAGCTCCACCGTCACAAGTTTACTATTTCCCCATTAAGATAAAAGGCGTGTAGCGAGATCTATATAGTGTGAAGTACACATGCAGTTTGAGCTTGTTTTAATGAAAGCAGATACGTTGTAATCAAGATGTCAGAGATTAATTTACCCCCGTAGAGACTTCATGAGATGTGCCATATGATACAGTCGAATAGTAGCTATGAGGGTGTATCTAGTGTCAAATGTTTTCTTTTTTTTTTCTCCCGCTCTTCTTGCTTTTGAATTTACACAATTTTACCGGCAGTTGGTACAGATCTTATTGAAACGATCGCGGGTTAATGCGAAGGGGAGGAAGAACAGACGAGTGCCGGTTATGTCATTCAAGCGTACTGAGAAAACATTGGATCTGTTTAATTGACATTTGGTTAGTGTTTAGCAAGCGAACCATTGACAGATAGAAGTGATTAAAAGTAATGGAATTCATGTTGAAACCACAGTAGTTGCTGGGAAATTTAAATTCTGACATGAAAAGACACTCGAAACCGCAGCACGACTTGCGAAAGATGTTGTAACACTTTTCTGTCGGAATTCATTTACACATTCCCATCACTATTTGTCAATCAACAAATCTCTCAAGAGTGCGACCGAACAAGAAAGCGCAGACAGGAAGCCAGCCAAAAGCCACTTATTTCAAACCATTTCCATGAGACTTATTATTATAATCCAGCACTACACTTCATTCCAATGCAATCTAGTTCCCTCATAATTAACCGTAATCACCATTAATCACACAAATTAGGTCTACTCGTGGCACTTTTCCCCAAAACAAATCGCCATCATAACTCAAAACAGCCTTTGGATATTTAGAGCTCAGGCGACCCGGTGTCTCATTATTCCCATTATTCTTTGATTTTCAAGTAATTTCTGTGTACAATGTTGAAATGATTACCACGTACGTCAGTCATTCGTCTCAACAATGGTGAGATGACGATCAGCGAATCATCTAAATTAGCCTTTACTCTTGTCTGCTTGTTTGTATGCTTGTCGAACAATGAAAAAGATATTCATCACTGCAGACAAATGACAATAGAAATACATACGAAGAATGGATTGGATGTCGGGGCGGGACATTTTCAATTGAATGTAAGTCAATAATGCCCGCGAGATTGTATTTTTGGAATCGAACACTTGTCGTTATTGAATGGTTTCAGGACAGACAATGTCTTGAATATTTTTGATCATGTTTGACATGTACCTATATCTCATAGTGCAATTAATATTGAAGCTTATGGGGGAGGAAAGCTGATAAATGTCTGAGTGTCTCCTACGCAAATTTGAACTGTCGTAGTAGTACTTGAATCTAGTTGATTTCAGACGTTGATGCTTCATCCTGAATGATACAAAAACTGATTTAATTTCTCGACAGGACATCATTTTAAATGGAGCGATATGCGCAATAGAGGGCGCCGTGGCGCAGTGGATAGTGTGTTGGACTCTGGCGCACGATGAGCGAGTTCGGATCCCGATAACACCAACGCCATCGAATGTTTATTTCGCGACGTTCCTCCTCGGCGGGGTACTGGCAAAACCGCCCGTAGTAAACTTGCCATGAAAAAGCTTCTCGCCTCACGCCGTTCGGAATCGGCATTAAACTGTAGGTCCCTTTCACCTGTGTGAAAAATAAATCACACACAACATGGGTGATTGAGAGAAGCTTGGCTCTGCTCCTTCATGGGCCGTAACGCCACCAAAGAAGAATATGCGCAATAGTTGAAAAATATGGGCCCCATAGCATTCTGTGACGGAGCGGATAATTGTTAAAAACGAAAAAAGGACGATGATCTTTGGCCTTGTACGTGAAATGTCCTTAAACAAGCCACTTGCAGCCGAACAACTTGCGGACGCCCTAGACCGCTATAAAGCGGACATACATAACCGCCATCCAGGAAATGCGATGGAATCAACCGGGTATAAAGCGGATGAAAAACTGCGATACATACTACCGCGACTGCTATAGTGAGAGGGGACAACGATCGTTCGGATGCGGATTTGTTGTTCGAGGTGGACTAAGGCAAAAAGTTATAAGCTTTCGGCATGTGAGCGAACGCCTCATAACAATCCACATCAAGGCTAAATTTTTTAACATCAGCCTGATCTGCGTCCACGCCTCCACGGAAGATAAGGATGACTCCGCCAAAGATGAGTTCTACGACCTCCTATACAGAACGTATGCCCAATGGGTAAGGAAAGCATCATTGAACAAGTCATCGGCAAACATAGCCTACACGACACCATATCCGATAACTGACACATGCTGATTGATCTTGCTACGGGGCTAAATCTCCTTGTAGCCAGTACGTGCTTCCCGCACTTCGATATACACAAAGGCACCTGGCGGTCAATTGATCAATCGACTACCAACCAGATTGACCACATCGCGATCGACGTCAGACACTCCTCCACTATTCTTGATGATCGAATTTTCCGAGGGGCTAATATCGACTCAGACCACTATATTGTAGTAGCCAAGATGCGCCTACGGATATCACGAACGCAGCGGAGTAGAGTAAGAATACAAAGTTATGACGTCGGAAAGCTACTATCACCAGAAACCGCTCGTGCCTTTACCGATCCCTTAAGCTATCCAATACACCTCAATCCTCCTTGCTATCAATAGCACAGCAGTGGAGCCTTTGCAAACAAGCCCTGAAAAGCTCTGCATCCGAAGTTTTGGGTTTCAAGGCCCCACCACGAAGAAACACCTGGTCCGATGACGAGTGCAGGAGGATTCACACAGCGAAGTAGGATGCATATAAGGCCTCGCTGCATAAAAGAACAAGAGCAGCTCGTGAGCTCTACGAGTTAAAAAGAAGGGAGGAGCATACGCTTCTCAGAAGAAAGAAGAAAGAGCACGAGAAGCGCGCGATTGAGGATTTGGAGAGGTGTAACTGCAGGCGTGACGCTCGAAAGTTTTATCAACAGATAAAGCGAACACGACAAAGTTATAAAGCCAGAACGGAAGCCTGCAGGGATGAGAACGGACACCTAGTAGTAGAATCGCAGTCGATGCTGAGAATATGAAAAAAAACACTTCTGCAGACTGTATAACGGCGATGTTAGTCAATATATCGCTGTCAGGCAGAACGATCCATTTCTAATCGACGAGGACCGCAGATAATTCCGTCCCCCTGACCTCGTCGAAGTTAAGATTGCCATATCGAAACTCAAGTCGAATAAAGCTGCTGGCGCAGACGGACCATCTGCTGGGCTCTTCAAGGCAGCTGGGGATGGACCTGGTTAGGAGCTCGCACCAGCTGTAAGATATGGTCAGAGGAAAGTATGCCCGAGGAATGGAGTCTCAGCATCGTATGCCCGATTCACAAGAAAGGAGACCCCTCTAATTGCGCCCACTACAGAGGAATAAGTCTTCTTAACATCGCCTACAAAATCTTCTCTGTCGTTTTGTGTAAACGCCTGAAACCTTTTGTAAATAAGCTGATAGGTCCTTATCAGTGCGGATTCAGGCCAGGGAAGTTCACCATCGACCGAATCTTCACACTACGGCAGTTCCTGGAAAAAACCAATGAATTTCAAGTCGACACCTATTTGTCGACTTCAAAGCGTGATTGGAGACGAGCTATACAAAGCTATGTCTACCTTTGAAATACCTGCTAAACTCGTCAGAATATGCAGGATGACTTTGGAGAATGCTCGCTGTTCCATCCGAATCGGTGAACACCTTACCGAAAGTCAAAAGAGGATTTAGGCAGGGCGATGCGCTGTCGTGTGATTTCTTCAACATCATATTGGAAATGATAGTGCAAAAATCACTGGCCAATACAAGAGGCACAATCTATTTCAAATCCTCGCAACTCCTTACATACGCCGACAATATTGACATAATAGGTAGATCACAGTGAGATGTCAATGAGGCGTTTGCGAGTATTGAGATGCAGGCGGCGAAAATTGGTCTGGCGGTAAACGAGGGCAAAACTAAATATAAGCTGTCATCAAAAAAGGACGCTCACCACCGACGTCTTGGCCAGAACGTTTGTGTTGGCAGACGTAGGTTCGAGGTAGTTAAGGACTTCGTCTACCTTAGCTCCGCAGTGACCTTGAGCAACAACATCAGTTCCGAAATCACACGCTGAATCACTCTTGTCAATCGTTGTTTCTTTGGGCTCAGGAGGCAATTGCGTAATAGAGGTCTCTCCCGAACGACAAAGTTGACTCTATATAAGTCTCTTATCATCCCGGTCCTGTTGTACGGCGCAGAAGCATGGACACTACCAAAAGCGGATGAGGAGGCCCTTGGTCGGTTCGAGAAAAAGATTTTGCGCGTGATTTTCGGACCTTTAAACGCAGACGGGGGATGGAGGAAATGATTCAACCACGAACTTTACGGGCTGTACAGCGACATGTAGTCAGGCGTCTACGGATTCAACGCCTTAGATGGCAGGGCCATGTAGAGCGAATGGACACCACAGCTCCAGCCCGGAGAGTCTTGGAATCCAACCCCGAGGGACGAAGGAGCAGAGGACGGCCGCACTTTAGATGACGCACACAGGTGGAAGGGGATCTCAGCCAACTGGGTGTGCGGCAATGGAAAAGGCTAGCAAAAGGTCGTGCTAGATGGAGGGGCATGTTGGTTGAGGCCCAGGTTCACCCCGAAATGTAGCGCCCATTAAGAAGAAGAAGAATTAAATCCGTCTTCCATCGGCCATAATATTGCAAATCGCTTTAAAAATGGTCAATATCATTGACCGAATTACCATCAGTAAGGTACATGAGCGAGTTCGGATCCCGATAACACCAACGCCATCGAATGTTTATTTCGCGGCGTCCCTCCTCGGCGGGGTACTGGCGAAACCCCCCGTAGTATAACTAGCCTAGAAAAAGCTTCTCGACTCACGCTGTTCGGAATCGGCATTGAACTGTAGGTCCCCTTCACCTGTGTGAAAAATAGAATCACACACAACATGGGTGATTGAAGGGAAGCTTGGCTCTGGTCCTTCACGGGCTGTAACGCCACCAAAGAAGAAGAAGAAGAAGGTACATAATTCGGTCACCGAAATTGCCTTGCGTTACCACAAGCAACTCGAGAAGGTACAAAGGCTAGCATGTACATATGTGCATCACCGGGGCCCTAAGTTCCGGCAGTGCTCAACCGTTGAGACTTTTTATACGACGCAGTTCAAAAAATGTATTGCTAAGCTAACAGGATGAACATTTCATTAATTTCGTTTTTTATGTAGAAAACTCAATAAAATACGAGTGAAATACGACCAAAAGAGTTTCGACTTCATATGCAGTCGAAAGTATGTCTTGATTTTGCGGAAGGTATGGGAAGTATTTGATCTAAACCTAGCGCCAGTTTATCTATTTTTTTTTTTTTAACATTCTAAAGACAAAACAAATGTCGCTTTGAGTTATTCATTAAGGAATGCCCCCATTAGAATATACGTATGTATGTATGTAGGTCATATACTACACTACACACATACTCCAGCCCCTGGCATTCTTGGATATCTTTTCCTATAGTTATCTTCCACATTCCATGTTCTCGCCGATTTAGTTCTCATATGCATTGGAATTCCTTAATCACTCCCGAGTCGCTCGAACAGCGGAAGACTCAATACCGAAAGGCCCATTAGCCACTCGTGAAAAGACCAATTCGTCTCCCATACAGAATGGTAGATCACACTACTTAGTCCATTATCTCCACCGCTTTATGACACTTAAACCCCAACCAACTCATAGGTACATCCCAATCAGACAATAAATTCCGAAGTATGTTTATTTAAATCCGACCCCACCCATATATGTACCACTCCATAAATCACCATTCCTGTCGCCCATATAACCACCCTCACACCATCCTGGCAAACATAGAACCATATTATATCCGAACGCAGTGTCTTCTTCGCATTAAAACAAAAAAAATATAAAACATATAAATATTACTTTCGCTATTCATCTAAAACCACCGAAAACACCATGGAATGGTCGTTGGTGAGTGCGACGGAGGACATGGATCGGAAACAGCGAAGAACTGGAGAGGAGTGCATGTGTAAACAGAAAACTTGTCCCTAAGCGCAAATAACTCTGACCTAGTTTAAAAGCAGTTTTCCAGCATACGGCTTCGCTTTTCCACTTGTCTTTTGGTTCTCCTTTTTGTTCGTTGAGAAATGCATAGCAAACCAATTTGCGCTATTTTAAGCATAAAAGTTTTTCGGTTCTCAAAACTATGACGTCCTGTCCTTGGGCAGGAAGAACATCAACACCATCATTACCGGCAGCTGCCCAAACCTATTCCACCCATACCTGCTAACAGGAGACTTGTTATCCTGGGCGAAATATACTATACACAAAAAAAGAAGAGAAGGAAAAAGGATCTACTCGTATCCTTTGAGTTGCATGTTTTACTTCATACTATTTTGGGCTCGGGAATAAATATTGTAATAAAGTTCTGTATGGACGGCGAAAAGGATATACGAGTATTTCCACACTACTCACCCGTAAACCGATGATCTTCCTCCTCTTTGCTGCGATAGTGTTACGAGCGAACCTAGAAAAAAAAAACAGAAAAAAAAAGTAGTTTTAGTAGAAGTGGGAATGCAAACATTTTAAAAAGGACATCAAGTCGAATACATGATACTCAAAGGACCTCTATCGCCCGACAGAGTTAGAACCGCAAATGAGTTTATTATTTCCAGCAGTTTGACGACTGAATACATCATAGCCTACAAAACCAATAAACCATCAAGGGCATGCGAGAATAATGTTAAATTCTTGCCTCTGATACGTCAGGCTGTAACGCATTTTTTTTCGAAAACACCGAGCAGGTGGGCATTCCATTATTTCTATTATGTCACGGTTAAGCTATTGAGGGCGAGAAAATCGTTAAAAAATATTTACGCCACTACGGCGACAAGGCGACATATGTATTCCACACGCCATCGATTCGCGGCAGCAAACAAGGATAATAAAAAATGAAAATAAAATAGAAAATTAAAGGACTACCACCGGAGGATGAAATATATGTATTTTCGCAAAAAAAAAAAAAAAAAAAAAAAAAAAAAGCAAACATTTGATGCCAATTCGTCGCTTGTTTTCATTTTCTTTCCGATCATCGTACCGCACATAAATCATGTCCACAGTCGTTGAATTTTGTGGGAGGCATTATACCACCCCAAGCTAAATTCTGCCAGTTTGATAGCGAAACGGAGGGCTACGGCAAGAGAAAAAGAAACAAAAAAAAAAAAGGACGAAACATCCTTGGGTTTGGTGTAATTCATAAAATCGTAAAAGAATAAAAGAAAAACAAACCACCATTACCACATCGTCCTCTTGCATGTCCACGCACCGAGGATGATGGCAGGTGGCACCGAGATACCGTTAAATTTGCTCGTTTTAACGAAACCTCGTATCCGGTACGATGTTTATTGTTTGCCATTGTGCTCGCATGGTGAATAGATTCAGGACCACGACCAATTCTATATAGCGGACACATTGGCTGTTGTTGTTTGTTCTCCTTCGTGCGGGATGATGTTTGACTAGGACTGCGATATATCTTCGATTGAGGTGACATTTATTCTACATGACATAACAATTTGTCGTGGTCTAAGGACTAGGGGGCATGAATAGGTAGAGGTAAGTCGGAATTTATTGTTTCCGGCGACAAGAAAAATGAAAAAAATTCCGCAAATATGTGCTTACGAAGATAGTCGTGGGGATTTATGTCCAATGGGGAGCATAGAATGGCTGACTCACGAATAGAAAGGAAGATGTTGTGATAGTCGAGTACTTTGTTATATTAATCCAAGTGTGAGAAGGAGATCGAAAAATCACAATATCAGAGGAGAGTAAAACAAATGGTGTACCGCAGAATTGAATTTCCACTTCTTCTTCTCAACGGCCGCAACAGTTCGGGGTGAACCTGGGCCTCAACCAACATGCCCCTTCCAATTAGCACGATCTTTTGCTAGCCTTTTCCATTGCCGCACACCCAGTTGGCTGAGGTCCCCTTCCACCTGTGTGCGCCATCTTAAGTGCGGCCGTCCTCTGCTTCTTCGTCCCTCGGGGTTGGAATCAAAGACTCTCCGGGATGAAACTGTGGTGTCCATTCGCTCTACATGGCCCAGCCATCTTAGGAGTAGAATCCGTAGACGCCTGACTGGACTCATTTCGCTGTACAGACCGTAAAGTTCGTGGTTGAATCTTTTCCTCCATCCCCCGTCTGCGTTTAAGGGCCTGAAAATCTTTCTCTCGAACCGACCAAGGGCCTCCTTATCCGCTTTTGATAGTGTCCATGCTTCTGCGCCGTACAACAGGACCGGGATGATAAGGGTCTTATATAGAGTCAACTTTGTCGTTCGGGAGAGAGCTCTATTACTCAATTGCCTCCTGAGCCCAAAGAAACAACGATTGACAAGAGTGATTCTGCGTTTGATTTCGGAACTGATTTCGTTGTTCCAGGTCACTGCGGAGCTAAGGTAGACGAAGTCTTTAACTACCTCGAACTTATGTCTGTCAATACAAATGTTCTGGCCAAGACGTCGGTGGTGAGCGTCCTTTTTTGATGGCAGCTTATATTTAGTTTTGCCCTCGTTTACCGCCAGACCCATTTTCGCCGTCTCTATCTCAATACTTGCAAACGCCTCATTGACATCTCGCTGTGATCTACCTATTATGTCAATATCGTAGGAGTTGCGGGGATTTGAAATAGATTGTTCCTCTTGTATTGGCCAGTGATTTATGCACAATCATTTCCAATATAATGTTGAAGAAATCACACGACAGCGCATCGCCCTGCTTCAATCCTTTTTTGACATCAAAACTATCGGTAAGGTGTTCACCGATTCGGATGGAGCAGCGAGCATTCTCCAAAGTCATCCTGCATAGTCTGATCAGTTTAGCAGGTATGTCAAAGGTAGACATAACGTTGTATAGCTCGTCTCTAATTACGCTGTCGTATGCGGCTTTGAAGTCGACAAAGAGGTGGTGAGTGTCGACTTGAAATTCGTTGGTTTTTTCCAGGATCCGCCGTAGTGTGAAGATTTGGCCTGAATCCGCACTGATAAGGACCTATCAGCTTATTTACAAAAGGCTTCGGGCGTTCACACAAAACGGCAGAGAAGATTTGTAGGCGATATGAAGGAGACTTATTCCTCTATAGTTGGCGTAATCAGAGGGGTCTCCTTTCTTGTGGACCGGCATACGATGCTGAGACTCCATTCCTCGGGCATGCTTTCCTCTGACCATATCGTACAGATGAGCTGGTGCATGCTCCTAACCAGATCATCCCCAGCTGCCTTGAAGAGCTCGGCAGACAATCCTTCTGCGCCAGCAGCTTTATGCGATTTGAGCTTCGATATGGCAATCTTAATTTCGTCGAGGTCAGGGGGACAGAATTCTCTGCGGTCTTCGTCGATTAGAAATGGATAATTCTGCCCGACAGCGGTATATTGACTAACAACGCAGTTATGCAGTCTGCAGAAGTGGTTTTTCTATATTCTCAGCATCGACTGCGATTCTGCTACTAGGTGTCCGTTCTCATCCCTGCAGGCTTCCGTTCTGGCTTTATATCCTTGGCATGTTCGCTTTATCTGTTGATAAAACTTTCGAACGTCACGCCTGCAGTAACGCCTCTCCAAATCCTCAATCGCGCGCTTCTCGTGCTCTTTCTTCTTTCTTCTGAGAAGCTTATGGCCCTCCCTTCTTTTCTACTCGTAGAGCTCACGAACTGCTCTTGTTCTTTTACACAGCGACGCCTTATATGCATCCTGCTTCGCTGTGTGAATCCTCCTGCACTCGTCATCGAACCAGGTGTTTCTTCGTGGTGGGGCCTTGAAACCCAAACCTTTGGATGCAGAGCTTTTCAGGGCTTGTCTGCAAGGCTCCACTGCTGTTCTATTGATAGCAAGGAGGATTGAGGTGTATTGGATAGCTTAAGGGAGACGCGATCAGTAAAGGCACGAGCGGTTTCTGGCGATAGTAGCTTTCCGACGTCATAACTTTGTATTCTTACTCTACTCCGTTACGTTCGTGATATCCGAAGGCGCATCTTGGCTACTACAAGATAGTGGTCCGAGTCCATTCCATCGCATTTCCTGGATGGCGGTTATGTCCGCTTTATAGTGGTGTAGGGTGTCCGCGAGTTGTTCGGCTGCACGTGGCCTGTTTAGGGACCTAACACGTACAGAGCCGAAGATCATTGTCCTTTTGTCGTTTTTTGCATGGGTCGTCAACATTAATCCGGTCCGTTATATCCGAGGCTTGTGGTTGTTTCGGAGTTTGTGGTTTTTTTTTTTACGGTTACGGCTTACTAGGCCGCAGCCCAACCGACTAATCCTGTTTTTTGGCGCAGGAAGCTAGCCATTCGCATTTCCCCGTCTGGGGATAGGACTTAGTAACAGTGCCGCAAGATATTTGACTGCGGTGGCTCTTCTCCCTTTTTAGCAAGCCAGCATCCGTCGGATAGATGATAGAATTGCAGAAGGGACCGATTTTTTTCACTAATTGCAAATTCATTTCTGTGACCATTTTAAATGGCTGAATCCTAATCTCGTGGGCTATTCAGCCATTTCACCGCCCAATCGTCCTAGTCGATTTGATGAGCAAGTAAATCAAGGTCGTTAAATTTGACACTTTTAGATTAGCACAAAAATCATCATGTGGATCACTTGTACTGTTGGGTGTTATTATCGAAATCCGAATTGGTGGACAGGGATTAAATGGTTTTCATTTAGTATCGATTCCAAAAGTTCCTGTAACTAATTGGTTTTTAGGATTTTTTTGTAGGAAGCGTCCTCCTCGCAACATGCAGCACATGTAGGCGTCTCACTGATGCCACTCATACAGAGATGCTAGGCAAAAGTATAATGGCCCGTAATGACTCACACAAATCTTCTGCAATCAATTCTCCTTAAGTACATTAGGAATGCCGCGGATTTCTTGCAGATATCAGGGCATCCGCGTTTTGTCATCTTGCATCCTGTATAATCCCTCCATCTACGGTTTTGTGAATTTACCCTGAACGCATTGGTAGTGAACCAATGTGTGCAGTGACCCGACACACTTGTTTCTGGGGAAACTGGAACCTGGCCCTACAGGTTTGGGGTTGTGCTTAGGGGTAACATCCCTATCGCGGAAAAATGAATTGTTGCGAAGCAACCACAAGCCTCGCATACGGACGAATACAAACCTGTCGACTCCTGCAAACGATTAAATGATTTGCGAGTCTGCACCTGGAATGTAAGGTCGCTTAACAGACAGGGTGCAGGCAATCAATCAGAGCAAACCATCAGCTGCTGTAAAGCAGATACATATGTACATATAACCGCACTCCAAGAAGTGCAATTGGATGCACCAGGCAAAAGGCGGATGAAAAACTGCGACTCTACTACGGGAATTGCTACAAGGAGGTCAAACAACGCTCATTCGGATGTCGATTCGTTATTCAAGGAAGACTCCGACATAAAGTCTTAAGCTTTCGGGATGTAAGCGAACGCCTCATAACAATCCGCATCAAAACTAATTTCGAAAACATTAGCTTGATATGCGCTCACACCCCAACCGAAGAAAGAAGACTCAAAGAAGAATTCTACGTTCTCCTAGACAGAACCTACGCACAATGTCCCAGCTACGATGTAAAAATAGTAAACGGAGAGAGGAGCACACGCTTTTAAGGAAGAAAAAAAGGCAGCACGAAAAGCGTGATGGAAAGATGCTACCACAGGAACGACGCTCGCAATATATACGAAAAAGTAAAACGAACATGCCAGGGCTATAAAGCCAGAGCGGAAGCCTGTAGGGATGAAGAGGGACAACTACAACTAGAAGTACAGTAGATGCTGAGAACATGGAAACAACACTTATGTAGGCTGTTTAACGGCCATGATAAATCTGATACCACTGTCAGGCAGAATTATCCATTTCCAATGGACGAAGATGCAAGAGAATTCCGTCCAAGTGACCTAGATGAAATTAAGGTAGTGATTGCAAAACTTGAAACTGGTAAGGCTCGTGGTGAGCTATTTAAAGCGAGTGGAGATGAGCCGGTAGAGCGCATGCACCTGGTCATCTGTATAATATGCCCGGCAGAAAGCATGCCCGATAAATGGAATCTCAGCATCGTTTGGCCAGTCTACAGGAAAGGAGACCCCTATAAGTGCGCCAACTACAGGGGAATACGTCTCGTTATCATCGCATACAAGATCTTCTCTGCCGTATTGTGTGAACGCCTGAAACCCTTTGGGGATACTCTGATAGGTTCTTGTCAGTGTGGTTTCAAGTCAATTCAGGTAAATTCACAATAGACAAAATATTCACACTGCGGCAGATGTTGGAGAAGACCCAAGAATACCAAATGGACACCCATCACCTTTTCGTCGATTTCAAGGCCACGTATGACAGTGTGCATAGAGACGAGCTATACAGCACCATGTCTAGTTTTGACATCCCTACCAAACTCGTCAGATTGTGCGGAATAACAGTGGAGAACTCTCGTTGCTCCATTAAGATTGGTAGAGAATTACCCAACTGCTTGCATACGCGGATGACTTTGACATAATTGGACGAACACAGCGGGACGTCAATGATGCTTTCGAAAGCACTGAAATAGAAGCGGCTAAAATGGGTCTTTCGGTTAAGCAAGGTAAAACGAAATATATGCTGTCAATCAAAAAAGACACACAACACCGACGTCTTGGTCAGAACGTCACAATTGGCAGCTACAAATTCGAAGTGTTCAAGGACTTCGTCTACCTTGGCTCACTAGTGACCAACGACAACAACATCAGCGGTAAGATCAAACACAGGATTACTTTTGCCAACCGCAGCTTCTTTGGGCTCAAGATGCAAGCCCAAGACCAAGGTTACGCTATAGTAAATTTTAATTATTCCGGTCCTCCTCTATGGCGCAGAGGTCTGGACTTTAACGATAGTGGATGAGGAGGCCCTTGGTCGTTTCGGGAGAAAAACGTACGACGTCTTTGGATCCAACGACTAAGATGGCTAGGCCATGTAACGTGAATAGACAACGCAGCTCCGGCCCGAAGAGTCTTCGGGTCTAACCCCGAGGAACGACCGAATCTAAGTTGGCGCACACAAGTGAAAGGGGACCTTAACCAACTGGGAGTACGTCGCTGGAAATAGATGGCAAAAAACCGTGCCAGAGAAGTTTGTTGGTTTAGGCCCAGGTTCACCCCGGCCTGTAGCGTCACCTAAGTACATAAGTACTTATAAAACGCTTTGTGCGTCTAGTCAGGTGGACTGGGTATCAGTTTCACTATTATGTACATGTCAGACAGTATCGTCGCTACTATCAAATAACTAACTAATATGATGTATAGATGCAGATACAAAAATAATGCCTATAACTTTGTTTTTAAAAAAAGTAAGTTAGGCAATTGATGAAAGAAAAAAACGCTTCCTAGCTACATTGTCGTTCTTTTATTGCATTTATACAATTCTCTTTGCAATCATCCATCGCGAAAAATGATCGAAGTCAAAAAGTGTAGGATTTGAGTTCATGATAGGCCAAGCGTCATCGCTTTTTGTTACGACCAGCGTCTGCCACGAAGCGAAAATAATATCTTTATTTTCATCTCGACTGTTTATTCTTCATCATTGTCCACCAGTATCTTCCAACCTAGGACGCGGCAGCAATATGCTCTCCCGACATCGTTATTCGCTTATAAATCGCAAAACATTCATCAAATTTTTACTCCTACTGCAGCCAAATTGCCCACTGGGGACCTTCTATGAGACATGGAACGAGCACTGGGGGTTCGAGAGATGTTAATATCGAATCAAGGTCATTGGTTTAGCGGCAGATGGAGGGATGGTTATTGGGAGCAATGTGTCAAAAATTAGCAGAATAAGTAGCAATAATGCCACATAATTCATAACTTATGAGATGGAACACGAAGCAAGAGCTATGGGAGATAACGTCAAGTAAGGAAGTGAGGAACTGCTGGCGCCATTCAATAACGATAAGAGCAATTTGGGTCAAGGTTTCGACGTTTATTTAGCAAAGTCGTATATTCTACTTCTACATCAACAGACTAAATTATTGCTAAACTAGCAGCTCACTGACCGTACAATGATATTCGAAAGATATATCACTTCTCAAGTGAAATGTAAAAAGCAAGATACAGCATGTGCGGCTGGTTAAGCACGAATTCCATTCCAATCGAGGCGTGTTTCCTACTTAAAAATCCTGCGCAACACAACAACCACATGAGACAGGCAAAGGAGTGAATACCAACCAACTTCAATCGAGCAATAGAAAGAAGGTGTTTAGTGATGCTTTACCAGTCACCAGTGAAAGCGACGAAAACTGGGTTAAATCGTTCTCTTCCAGACTCAGTATGACGTTCTCTCTTTTCGAGTGTTCACCTGGAGGTAATTTCGCTGCGCGTTCCTTTTTACCTTCATTTCCACTCCGAAACATGTTCGTGCATCTTTTGAAGTGTTGTAAATCTATTGAGAGGTGATGACATACTTTGGCTTTGTTTTCTCCCGTCCTTTTCAGCTTCGGGACGAAAGTGGTTGATCGTCCTTTTAAGTCGTCCTCTGTTTTCTACTTTCTTTTGCCTCGGTAAAGAGGCGAAACGACTCCATCGAGGAATAGGTGAAGATGCTAGGTATGCTTTGCTACCGATTTACAGAAGGCCCCACCGCATACAAACTTGAGATTTTGTTTTGCGGTTTTACTCCTTTGATCCTTGGAAGAGTGAAGAGATTTGTGCAAACTTGTTTTTTTTTTTTTTCGTTTTCCTTTAGAGAAGTTACAAATCGAAATACTTTTCAGAGAACTTTGGTGAGGAATTTAGCTGGAGAATGCGAGTGTATTAATATTGTTGCCAGCGTTCTGTCCGACTTAATTGTCCTTTTATTTTTTAGTGCTTTCTTCTTAAATACAGAAAATGGCCCGGGATATAGCCTTTGTTCTCAGTTTCGAGTTTCAATGAGACAATTGGAGAAAACTTGACCGATTAGAAGGGGCCTTAAACCGATTCTTCTCATTTAACAAAGAGCGTTAGGACAGACGTAAACAAAGGTTACCACAAATAGGAGCTATTGCGGTTGCTGCCCGAGATCAAAGGGGCAATTTCTCTATCATTTTGTAGGATTAAGCGGCTGAATTGAAATTATTACAAGGTCCTTATAGTGTCTCTTTTTAGGACATTAAATACTGGGAGGGATACCACAAGAATCAGTAAGTTGTAAGCCCTATAACCGAATCTAGTGCTTTCCGTCACGAATAATGGAGCGACAGATGTTGAGCTAAAACGAAGCGAAACTACATCTGTTAATCTTGGATGCCATTCATAAACAGAACCATCAATAAGGCACCTAATAAGCCTTCAATAAGCTACACGTAGCCGATCAAAATCAATAAGGAGCAGAAACAAAACCCGTCCGCTTGCCCGACCCCTATCACTATCGAACCGAACACAACACGTCCGTGCTCCTATCTCGTTTCTGCCACCTCATTAAGCTACAATGAACGACGTGTCTGTCCGAGTTCTTCCACCTCCCTCATCGTTTTGTCGAAATTGTTTATTTATCGAAGCCATTTCCATCGTTTGCTCCTATCATAAAGGCACTGCATCACATACATACATAGCTCACCAGCAATCACCATTGCGCCACGAACAGCGGTATCGCAATCGTGTGTCTCAAGGTTAAACTCAACTTCACTAGCCCATTACCTTCGTTTATGAAGCGTCGGCCCTTTACTCTCGACCATCGAGCCGGTATTTGGTTTCTATCGCTCAAACGGTTGCCTGACCATCTACCGTCCCGGGTGAAGCTAATTTATATGCTCGAGGGGTGAAAGCTTGATAAGTTCATTGCATATTGGACGTACATACCTGAGCGATTGTCACATTGTGTGCGCGCGGACGAGAGAGGTGTGGCTAGTTGTGGACACCTCTCTTCCACCACTTCCTTTGAAGTATGTTGTATCTTTCCTCTTTGGATATATGTATGTATACCTCTACTTCTTTTTTCGACTTTGGCGGAAATAACGTTCAGTTTCGATTTCGATGTTATTCAAGTGAAAGATTGGATTTTCCTTCCCATTACCCTACTTTGTACTTGTGGATCTTTACGTTTTGGTGGTTCTTAATCAAAGAACGAATCAATCTAATGAACAATACAAATAGCTTGCGTTTTGTCTAGACAGTGACGTTAAATTCATGCTGTCGTTCAAGATACTACAATGTTCGAATGATAATGGTTCAATCAAAATTAATTGGACTGTTTCGCTAGCTGGTTTGTTCTAATGAATGACATGATGGAAAATCAAAGCCACTAATGAGGTATTATAACGCGAGGAGGGTACTACAGCATGGACTGTTATCGTATGGTGGTAGGGACTATGAAGGAAGGTGGAGAAACGATTTATAATGGCTCGTTGGTTAAAATTTTCTACACGAGGCAAGTGATGGTTATGTGGAAGTGGCACGCATCATAGCTTGCCTTCAAACGTGTCATCGACGTTGCGGTAAAACAGTACGCGCATGCGACATTCTACGGCAATATCTGTTATTGGCTGAATGCAAGACAGAAGAAACAAAATTTAAAAACGCTGTAGATAAATATAAAATATTCGAATAGTGTCAGAGTATCATATGTGCTTCCTGACACTTTGTACGAGCGTAAGCTGAAAAGTGCTCAGCCTGACAAAGAAGGGTTGCGATTTTCAGTTAAAAAAATATTTAATTTTTCTACATAATCTCCCTTGACCTTGACATACTTGACCGCGCGTTTCGTCAACACCAGTATTCCTTCCCACAAGTGGGAGTCTGGAATGCTGTACAAATATCCATCCCTTCAAATTTGTCATTCGAAGCGCTACCCAGAAAAGAATTTCTTCACGTTTGGGAAAAGATGGAAGTCTGAGGGTGTTAGATCAGGCGAATAGGGGAGAAGACAGAGCAAATCGTAGCTTAAACCCTGGAGTTTGCTCACCGCAAATGGGGCCAGGTGCAGGTACAGGTGCTTTGTCGTCGTGAATGATGACTTTTTCTTCTTCAAGCCAGACCTCTTTTCTTGAATTTCGCCACCCAGCTGGGCAAGAAAGTTAAACACTAGCCATGACATTTCGAGCAGACACGATTAACTTCATTTTTTTTTTTTGGCACTGAACCACCGACTTGATTGCTGTTGCACCACAAAAACGCTGTCAGCTTTTTGGCAATGCAAAGGTACTTTTGACAAAATATGGGGCTTATCGTGGCTAAAAGTCCTCTGGATCTCCATAGCAATGATAAGATCGATAATCCTATTTGCTTCGGTCGTCGGGTGGAACAGGCTCCAAAGAACGGTTTTTCTCGGCTGTACAGAGGCTTTCCCGAGCACACCGGGCACTTCTTTAGACGCTATAATGAACCTCCCAACCCTTGATATATTTATCAGTGGGTCCGCACTGAAAGCCATGTCTCGCCTCAAGAGAAATATTTTTTGATACAACTCGCATTCTATTGTGCTATAATATTACAGTCGAATTTCAATGGCGTCAGAACTGGCTCTGGCCAGATACTGAACCTGGAAAGAATTGTCTTCGCATTTTCACAGATGGCTCCAGGACTGGGCGGGGATTCCCACAGTTGTGAATGGAAAGTGACCAGACTGTACTGCTGCAGGCATGACACTCAGAGTAAATGGTCAACTAAAATTCATCCTCTGCGTATGCAATATTAAAAGTGCTCGAACGAATTACTACGGACTATAACAACAACCTGGTCGGCTCTCGTCTTAACCAAGGCAACCACCCGTGAGAGTAGTAAACGAACATGAACGACCCAAATCACTGCACTGGCCTGAAGCCACACTGATAAGGACCTATCAGCTTATTTACAAAAGGCTTCAGTCGTTCACACAAAACGGCAGAGAAGATTTTGTAGGCGATGTTAAGGAGACTTATTCCTCTGTAGTTGGCGCAGTCAGAGAGGGTCTCCTTTCTTGTGGATCGGACAAGCGATGCTGGGACTCCATTCGTCGGGCGTGCACTCCTCTGACCATATCTTACTGGTCTGGTCCAGCAGCTTTATTCGACTTGAGCTTCGATATGGCAATCTTAACTTCGTCGAGGTCAGGGGGACGGAATTCTCTGCGGTCTTCGTCGATTAGAAATGGACCATTCTGCCTGACAGCGGTATATTGACTAACGTCGCCGTTATACAGTCTGCAGAAGTGGTTTTTCCATATTCTCAGCATCGACTGCCTTTCCTCTTTAATAAAAGTATTCAATTTGTTCAGTTGATGACAGTACACCTATTTACGGTTGTCTACCGGCCACTCGATTCCTTCGAACTTCTTTTCAATTAATATTGCCTTTTGAAATGCTTTGAGTTATGATGAAGACACAGTCGAAACAATAGACTGGCAAGGAGAATCGAGGGAAAGTGAAGATAAGATCATCTTATTTGCTAGCTTTAGCCTTTTTCTTACCTCCGTACTGAAAAACAAACAAATGAAGAAGAGGTGTTGTATGTATGTGGTTGACAGCTATTTTTACGAGCTCAATGGGTATGGAAGCTATTGACCGTCGTTATTCGCAATTACCCTTGCGGGACAATTTCAATTTTCTCATTCTTTAACACCATGTTTTCTTTGGCATTCCGTGCGACCTTGATACAGAGATAGATAGTGGGCAAATATCATCCTCGAGCTATCTTTTCTTTAGGGAGCAAATACATACAAACACACGTATGTATGTATTCAAGTCCTTCGCAGTTCTTGATCCGTCATCGAATCACCCCAGAATTCATCTCAGATTCAAATATGCCATTCAGTGAATGACTTCATGTAATTGAAAATGTCATCTGATTAAATTCGCTTAATCTAATTCCAACTGATCAAAGGATCCATTTTCCCAAATCGAACGCACCAACACCAATCCGACTACTGTCTAGCCATCATAACACATGATTTCACGCTAAAATCTCGAACACGATTTTACTTCTATCCTCTAAAGCTTAATAAATTCTTCTCACGTCCAATGTCCCAAATGAAACCAATTTTTCGATGTAATATCTGTCATTACCCCAAGGAGCAGAAAAGGTGAGCTCATACCTCCTTACCCGAATGCCCACTGACTAGGAAAAATATAAAACAAAGAGCAAACGGAAAACTGGAAACAATGCCAAAACTCAATAGGGTAGACACAAGCCTCCAGATGGAAGCCATTAAATCCCAATCATTTTACCTACTACACTCTTTTATCTGCCTTCTCCCTGCTCTGAAACAAATCGGAATAAAGAAAAAAAAAGTTAGCATCGTCGATGCGATGATTACACTGGGGCAATGGTGGTGGTATCGCACTTTGGAATGCGCCTAATGAAGCACAATAAGCCCCAGGATCGGATTTGTTCAACTGACGCACACCACACCGCGCTAGTCCGCGAGGAGTTTGGTGACAATATGTTGGTAAATGTTATCAAGCATTGGGCAGAATAAAAAATAGAATCAAACCATCCGAGAAACGGAAGGCGAGTGAAGTGAATTCAAATTGTAAATCGATTCATCGAATTACCATTGATTTCATAGAATCGACAAAAAATAAATAAAATACCTGTACTGTACGGATACACGGGAAAAAACACGAGATATTCGCAGATACTGGTGGCACAATTTACATGCGGGTTTAGTGCTGTCATTTTATGCATCGGCAGAACTCTGACTCATAAAAGACAAACGACACACCCCGCAAGCCTTGTCTCAGTTATTACGGCGAAAATATATCAATATATCAATCAATACACTCCAGATACGAATATTCCCTTTCGCATGTGAAAGCAAAGACAAATAGAGCTTCACGTGAAGGAGGTACACGCAACTGTCCCTCTGACCTCGTTCGTAACACAAATAAATAGAAGCATAAGTAGTATCTTAGAGTCCAGTTTTGGGAAATTAATTAAATTTTCAAATTAATTTCGGCAACACGAACAACACCAGCTCGAGAGCAACAACGTTAGGTCCTGAAAGGCCATTACTGTCCGACCGGTACTGCCAGCAAGGACTACCTACAGGACTGCTGTTCTCCGTAGTAGTCAGACACGCTGTGATAAATTATCTAACATCATCATTTCGCGTTACATTGGATCCCATTTTATTCGTGTCCTGTTTTTTTTTTTTGCTGTTTCGTGTTTTACTACCGAAAGATAAAAGGAGATTAAGAGCGAGCACAACAACACCAAGTGGTGAGGCGTATTTCCGGGGGAGGGATAATGGGAGATAGGTAATTGATGTTATACGTATTAGGGGAGCCGGCTGATGGTGAGAATTTTGTTTTATGACTTCGAAAGACGTTGGCTTAAATTAGAATGTCACACTCAGAGAAATTTCAGGCGATTGAATTCCATTCGAGATTGATGAAGACGTAAACGTTGAAGATGCACGAATGGTAGTACATAGTTGGTATGCACATACATATATAGAGATGTTCTAGTTCTTGCCGGATGGATGTGGAAATTGTCGAGATTTTAAGTGAGTGTTTATTGTCCTATTGCTAGATAAACGATAGATTTGATGAGAAATCAAGATCGACTGGCTTAGGAGGAAGTGTGCAAAGCTTATTTGGCAAATTATTCAAGTGATTACTGATATATATTGATTGTAAGAAAAAAATAGAAAAAAGGCCTCCAGCGGTCCCGGAATCCTGTAGATAATATTAGAGTTAAGGGACGGTTATTCAATACTATGTACAGGGTATTTCAAATGAAGTGTGGCTTTAAACTGCAACAATATTGAGGACGAAAGCCAATCTGCCGTTGAAATGAATTCAAGAAGGTTTATTCGAACCCAAACAATCGTCCTTCTGGCAAATCCAGTGAATTTTGGCCGACCAGAGTTTGACACAACATTCCAACAGAGCTTCTTGATAAGCTCCGGCATTCATTTTCACTGTCACCAGCACAAAAACGAGCAGAGTGCGTCCAGTCTTTGTTACCCCGGCGCAAACTATCATGGATGCTGGTTGTTAAAGACCTTACCTTACAATTGATCGGAAATTTGGATTTGGACCAGTGCATTAAAACAACCAATAAAAACGTTTCGTGTATTAACGAATTAATGCACAGTGGACACCTTCTCATCATTGAACAAACAATTTTTCAAGTCACCCGGATGCCCGGAAGATTTACAATTAGGTAAAACGAACATGACATGGCTAAAAAGCCAAAGCGGAGGCCTGCAGGGATGACAATGGAGAGCCTAATCGGCTCTTATCAGTGTGGTTTCAGGCCAGGTAAATGCACAATAGACTAAATATTTACCCTGGGGCAGATCTTGGAGAAGACCCAGGAATACCAAATCGACACTCACCAACTTTTCGTGTATAGAGATGAGCTATACAAAGCCATGTCTAGTTTTAACATCCCTGCCAAACTCGTCCGACTATGCAGGATGACAATGGAGAAGTCTCGCTGCTCCATTAAGGTCGGTAATGAACGAACCGAGACCTTTGAAGTTAAAAAAGGACTTAGACAAGATGACGCGCTGTCATGCAACTTTTTCAACATCGTGCTTGAAAATATCGTGCAAGAGTCGCTGGCCAACATAAGAGGAACGATTTATTTCTACGCAATTGCCTGTGTACAGCGACGACATTGACGTGATTCAACGGACACAGCGAGACGTCAATGAGGCCTTTGTAAGCATTGCGGTAGAAGCGGCTAAAATGGGTCTTAAGGTTAATGAGGGTAAAACCAAATATCTGGTTTCATCGAAACGAGACGGGCAACATCGACGTATGGGCCAGAACGTCACCATGGGCAGATATAACTTTGAAGTGGCAAAGGAATTCGTCTACCTTGGCTCGATAGTGAAAAGCAGCAATGATATCAGCGCTGAGATAAAACGCAGAATCCCTCTTGTCAACCGCTGTTTCTTTGGGCTCAAGAGGCAGTGGAGAAGTAGAGCCCTCTCTCGGAAAACCAAGGTGACACTACCTTGATCATCCCATTCCTCCTTTACGGCGCAGAGGCTTGAACCTTATCAAAAGCGGATGAAGATGCCCTTGCTCGTTTCAAGAGGAAAATTTTGCGCTCTATTTACGGTCCCGTTTGTTCAAACGGAGTATGGAGGATAAAATTTAATGAAGAAATGTACGAGTTGTACAGCAACATCGACCTGGTACGACGTCTACTGATACAGCGTCTAAGGTGGCTAAGCCATGCAGAGCACATGGAAAATACAGCTCCCACCCGAAGAGTCTTCGGATCCACCCCGGAAGGAAGGCCCGGCAGAGGACTTCCGCATCAACGATGGCGCACGCAGGTGGAAGGGGACCTTAACCAACTGGCCGTGTGGCGCTTCACCACGTACTGTAGCGCCACCTAAGTATATGAGTATATTGAAATGCCTAATTAACAGCTTACTATTGTGTCCAAAAAATAAGATGATATTTAAATGTAAACTGCACGCACAAACGGATTTGGGGATATGCTTTAATTTTTAGGCTCGTATGGCTGTCTTTGACATCTGTGCCAAGCTATAATCAAACAAATTCATTAGTGTTTGACGTACATCTCGTTTTATGCGTTGCTAAAACCAAAACGACCGACTAATCAATTTGATATCGTGCTACAGATGGGGCAAGAGCAAAAAAACAAGATCATGTTGACTGCTTTGGTCGATTATCGTGGTGTTGTAAATTTTGTAATTTCGAGAGCACCGTGGCGCAGTGGGTAGTGTGTTGGCCTCTGACGCCAATGACACGGGATCGAATCCCGCACAAGCCATGTAATCGAACGTGTTTTTCACGGTGTTTCTCCTCAGCGAGATTCTGACAAAACTCCCTGTAGTAAAATTGTCATGAAAAGCTTCTCGAATTTCTCCGTTCGGAACCGGCAATTAACTGTAGGTCCCTTTCACCTATGGGAAAACGAAATCACACACAACATGGGTGATTGAGAGAAGCTCGGCTCAGGTCCTTCATGGACTGTAACGTCAACATACATACATACATACATACATGTAAATTTTGAGCTCTTCCGCAGATCAATCTGTCAAAAAATATTATTTCAGCGTTACGTGTCGTTTGTGTGAAGCTATTCGCCCAAGAGACCTAAAGAGACAATCCTTGGTTTTTGCACCACGATGGTGCACCGCCTCACACTGCATTGATTATTCGTGATCATTTCGCCAAAAATTCGACCCATATCGTTGCGCAACCGCCGTATTCGTCTGATTTCGCACCGTACGACTTCTGGCTATTCAACAAACTCAGAAAACCGCTACGGGGAAAAAGCTGAAGGCCAATCTGGACATCCACTTGAACAACTGTTTTGAAAATGGGAAAATCCGTTGGCATAAGTGCATTGTATCAGGACAGGATAACTTTTACGGCGATAGAATTGATTTGAAAACGTATTGGAAAAGCAGTATTCCGCAAATGCAATGCATGTTTACCACAGACGCGCCTAACTCGTATGCCCTTTCGTTTCCGTCGTGACATGGATTTCTCGCTAATTTGCTTCTCAACTTTTTCATGTTCTCAGTTGATGTTGCAGTCGGCGGATGTCCTATTTTTTTTGTTAACTGTGCCGGTATCCCAATATCATTTATGGTCCGGTAGACTAAGATACGATTCATGTTTAGTTGCCAGCTCAGGAACTATTGCAAAAGTCGTATTTTTGCCAAATAAATTGACTCATCGAACGATGTTTGCTTCCGGCAATTTTATGTTCTGACAAAAACAAATACATACATATGTATCAACAGGGTGATTGCCTCTTAAACAAGAGGCAGAGTACTTACCGGCATTGTACGTGGGCGTTACAGTCCATGAAGAACCTGAGCCGAGCTTCTCTCAATCACCCATGTTGTGTGTGATTTCATTTTCCCATAGGTGAAAGGAACCTACAGTTTATTGCCCATGTAAAAACAAAAACCAAAAGAAAGTATGTACGCATATGACCCAGGAGAGTAAGTGAATTATTGAGAGGAGCATCTACCAACCAAAGGCAAAGGACTAACAAAGGCCTCGTAGGGGTAGCTTCTATCCGACGGATGCTGGCCTGCCAAAAAGCAAGAAGAGCCACCGCAATCAAACATCTTGCGGCACTGTTAATAAGTCCCACCCCCAACTCCTCGTGGTGTCATCTGGGGATTTTCTATGGAAATTGCAGACGGGGTAGGGCGAATGGCGACCCTCCTACGCCAATAAACAGGATTAGTCGGTTGGGCTACGGCCTAGTAAGCCGTAACCGTAAAAAAACACAAACTCCGAAACAACCACAGGCCTCGGATATATCGGACCGGAGTTATGTTGACGACCCTTGGAAAAAACGAAAAAAAGGACAATGATCTTCGGCTTTGTACGTGGAATGTTGGGTCCCTAAACAGGCCACGTGCAGCCGAACAACTTGCGGACGCCCTAGACCGCTATAAAGCGGACATAACCGCCATCCAGGAAATGCGATGGAATGGACCGGGTATAAAGCGGATGAAAAACTGCCATATTTACTACGGCGACTGCCATAGCGAGAGAGGACGACGATTGTTTGGATGCGGATTTGTTGTTCGACGTGGACTAAGGCAAAAAGTCCTAAGCTTTCGGCATGTGAGCGAACGCCACATAACAATCCGTATCAAGGCTAAATTGTTTAACATCAGCCTGATCTGCGTCCACGCCCCAACGGAAGACAAGGATGACTCCACCAAAGATGAGTTCTACGATCTCCTAGACAGAACGTATGCCCAATGTCCCAGCTATGACATCAAAATTGTACTAGGAGACTTCAATGCTGGGTAAGGAAAGCATCTTCGAACGAGTTATCGGCAAACATAGCCTACACGACACCGCATCCGATAACGGACACAGGCTGATTGATCTTGCCACGGGGCGAAATCTCCTTCTAGCCAGTACGCGCTTCCCGCACTTCGATATACACAAAGGCACCTGGCGGTCTTTTGATCAATCGACTACCAACCAAATTGATCACATCGCGATCGACGTCAGACACTGCTCCACTATTCTTGATGTTCGAACTTTCCGAGGGGCTAACATCGACTCGGACAATTATCTTTTAGTAGCCAAGATGCGCTTACGGATATCACGAATGCAGCGGAGTAGAGTAAGAATATAAAGTTATGACGTCGGAAAGCTACTATCGCCAGAAACCGATCGTGCTTTTACCGATCGCGTCTCCCATAAGCTCTCCAATACACCTAAATCCTCTACGCTGTCAATAGAACAGAAGTGGAGCTTATGCAAACAAGCCCTGAAAAGCTCTGCAACCGAAGTTTTGGGTTTCAAGGCTCCACCACGAAGAAACACCTGGTTCGATGACGAAAGTTCGAAAGTTTTATCTACAGATAAAGCGAACATGCCAAGGTTATAAAGCCAGAACGGAAGCCTGCAGGGATGGGAACGGACACCTAGTAGTAGAATCGCAGTCGATGCTAACGGCGATGTTAGTAAATATATCGCTGTCAGGCAGAATGATCCATTTCTAATCGACGGAGACCGCAGAGAATCCTGTCCCCCTGACCTCGACGAAATTAAGATTGCCATATCGAAGCTCAAGTCGCATAAAGCTGCTGGCGCAGACGGATTGTCTCCTGACCTCTTCAAGGCAGCTGGGGATGACCTGGTTAGGAGCATGCACCAGCTTATCTGTAAGATATGGTCAGAGGAAAGCATGCCCGAGGATTGGAGTCTCAGCATCGTATGCCCGATCCACAAGAAAGGAGACCCTTCTAATTGCGCCAACTATGGAGAAATGAGTCTCCTTAACATCGCCTAAAAATCTTCTCTGCCGTTTTGTGTGAACGCCTGAAGCCTTTTGCAAATAAGCTGATAGGTCCTTATCAGTGCGGATTCAGGGCAGGGATGTCCACCATCGACCAAATCTTAACACTACGGCAGATCCTGAAAAAAACCAATGAATTTCAAGTCGACACTCACCACCTGTTTGTCGACTTCAAAGCCGCATACGACAGCGTAATTAGAGACGAGCTATACAACGTTATGTCTACCTTTGACATACCGACGATATTGACATAATAGGTAGATCACAGCGAGATGTCAATGAGGCGTTTGCGAGTTTGCGAAAATTGGTGTGGCGGTAAACGAGGGCAAAACTAAATACATGCCGTCATCAAAAAAGGACGCTCACCACCGACGTCTTTGCCAGAACGTTTGTATTGGCAGATATAAGTTCGAGGTATTTAAGGACTTCGTCTACCTTGGCTCCGCAGTGACCTGGAACACCGACATCAGTTCCGAAATCAAACGCAGAATCACTCTTGCTAATCGCTGTTTCTTTGGGCTCAGGAGGCAGTTGAGGAATAGAGCCCTCTCCCGAACGACAAAGTTGACTCTATATAAGACCCTCATCATTCCGGTCGTGTTGTACGGCGCAGAAGCATGGACACTATCAAAAGCGGATGAGGAGGCCCTTGGTCGGTTCGAGAGAAAGAGTTTGCGCGTGATTTTCGGGCCTATAAACGCAGACGGGGAATGGAGGAGAAGATTCAACCACGAACTTTACGGGCTGTACAGCGACATGAGTCTAGTCAGGCGTCAACGGATTCAACTCCTAAGATGGCTGGGCCATGTAGAGCGAATGAACACCACAGCTCCATCCCACAAAGTCTTTGAATCCAACCCCGAGGGACGAAGAAGCAGAGGACGGCCGCACTTAAGATGGCGCACACAAGTGGAAGGGGACCTCAGCCAACTGGGTATGCGGCAATGGAAAAGGCTAGCAAAAGATCGTGCTAGATGGAGGGACATGTTGGTTGAGGCCCAGGTTCACCCCGAATTGCAGCGCCCGCTAAGAAGAAGAAGAAGTACTTACCAGAACCAAAAGAAAGTACTATGTCAGCATCCGCATATGACCCAGGAGTATAAGTGACTTATTGAGAGGAGCATCTACCAAACAATTGAAATCTATTATCGAACAATAAAATCTCGAGAACTTTCCATCGAAAGTGGCAAATTATCATTAGTAAAAAAAAGTTATTTAAAGTAATTTCAATCTAGTTGAATACAATTACGCAATCTCAGGCATTACCCTCTCGCATTTCTCGTTTGCGGCTCATCCTGGATTGCAGGAAGGACACCAGGAACCTCTTTTATAATTCCCTGTACCTAATTTAGTCAAAACTAAAAAGCAAGAAAAATGAAGAAACAAAACACACCCTTCTTGCCTGGCCAAAGTAATTGAAGGAAAAAAGAAAATTAGATTGAAGGTTATACGCTCCCCTTGACACCTTAAAATGCCGGAATGGAATTTTCCCCCTGATAAATGCTCCAGTGGTTTCAGCCTACAGTGGATAGAGCTTCAGCAGCTTCTCCTCTCTACATCATATCCTTTTTGTACGAAACCACCTTCGCACAAAATGTTGGTGGAAGATAATCCACACCAAATGTTCCTTCTGTCATTCTGGACAAGCGAAAACAGAATACCAACACAAAAGTGAGGAAGAAAACGGCAGATTCAGCTACCGGAAAGTGCCACCAACCACTCAACCCTCGGTTAATGCTCATCGGTACCTGGGTTTTGTCTATGCCCCCCTGGGGGCAGAAGTAACGACAGAAGTCGTTAGTCAAAATAGTTTCACCTGGCCGATAGGTAGATGTGCTCGAGTTGGCCGAAAGTTGGATTCCGCCTTATGCTAACAATTGAGGATTAAGTGTAGTTTCGGTAAATATTAACTGAAATTAATTCCGTAAAAATCGGTTTATCTTAAATCTGGGGTTACTGTTTGCCACAAAGTGTCTTCTGTTTCACTTTTGTATTCCCGAGCTTTGCCCGCTTTCATGGAATGTGGGGATTTGCCCTGATTCGCTGACACCGGAAAACACAGAAACTCAGCATCTTTAAGATTCTTTTTCGTTTAGTTCGCTTTTTGCGGGGGTTGGACAACTCAAGGATTTCCTTTTTCTAAATTTTGTTGTAAATTACATTTCTTTTGAATAAAAAAATTAAGAAATTGAAGGAAACAAAAAGAGAAATGATTCGTCAGGGGAATTTCTTTTTTGTTTGCCTTGCTTCGTTTTTATCTGGGAGAACGGAACTGAGATTGTACATATAGCGAAGGTCAGTCACTATTGGACAGAGGATAGAGGACACGTTTTGTTTTGGGTAATTTAACTTGAATATTTATCCTATTCACAGGGATTTTGGGGAATCCTTGAAGTTTTATGAAATGATGTGATTTAAAGGAAGTTCAATGACAGTTTACATTCAGCGAGGATTCGAGGCTTTCTTCAATATAAAATCTGAATGAAAATGAATTTACTAGTTGATACTGTATACAGGGATACAATCCACAAGGACTAGGTAAAATCATTTTCAAACTAGTGGTTTTCTAAGTAAATGTTTAATATTTAATCATTCTCTGAAACAGAGGTCATGTCATGATATACAATTCGATGAATAATACATTATTCTAACTTACATAGCTGGTCCTTAAAGTGTGGAGGGTTACGATGATCCATCTGACAGATCTGGGGATACCGTAACTTTAAAATTTAGGGCTTACGAAATAAGACACAGGAAAGTAAATGCGAACTTAGACTACAAAAACAACAACTTGGGTATCATATCGTGGAGGTTCTTTGTCACCGTTTATATGTGAAAGATGATATCACCCAAACGTTGACCATGGCTGGTTTTACAAACATCGATCCGGTGGTCAGCATTTTTAATTACATTTTCCAATAGGGACGTTTCAATGGCACTTATCTCGGCAGCGTCTTGAAAGGTGACTGTACTATCAAGGTACACCTTGCTTTTTAAAAATTTGCACATGGTATCACGTAAATTCCCATTTCCTCCGTTATTTTCAAACTCTTGCAACTCGTCGCTATTCTCATGCGTAGTATGAGATGATTTTGAATACAAGAACGTAAGCTCTTGTGTTAATTAAGTTTTTTTATGTTTTTTTTTAATACTTCGCGCATGTTCAAGAGTTATACTCTTATGATGTTTGGCACATAACCTGAACGGAGTGCAGTGGTTTGGGTCGTTGATGTTCGTTCACTACTCTCAGGGGTGGTTGTCTTCGATACGACGAGAGCCGTACTCCGTTCAGGTTGTGTGTATATGACACATTATAAGAAAATATCAAAAACTCTTGAACCTGCGCGAGTTTCTAAAAAAAAAAAAAAAACAAAAAAAAAAAAAAAAAAATAAAAAAAAAAAACAAACCGATACTATACGGCTTGTGAATAGTTTTTAGCCTGACAGTATTTAGTGCACCTCCAAAAGAAACAATAACCGGTCTATGGCTGTTTTATTTGGGCGGCTACGATGAACAGCACCCACCGGCCTAAGGTTTCATCGAATGGTTCTTCTTCTTCTTAACGGGCGCTACAGTTCAACACGCCCCTCCATCTAGCACGATCTTTTGCTAGCCTTTTCCATTGCCGCACACCTAGTTGGCTGAGGTCCCCTTCCACCTGTGTGCGCCATCTTAAGTGCGGCCGTCCTCTGCATCATCGTCCCTCGTGGTTAGATTCAAAGACTCTCCGGGCTGGAGCGGTGGTGTCCATTCGCTCTACATGGTCCAGCCATATTAGGCGTTGAATCCGTAGACGCCTGACTAGGCTCATGTCACTGTACAGCCCGTAAAGTTCGTGGTTGAATCTTTGCCTCCATCCCCCGTCTGCGTTTACAGGCCCGAAAATGACGCGCAAAATCTTTCTCTCGAACCGACCAAGGGCCTCCTCATCCGCTTTTGATAGTGTCCAAGCTTCTGCGCCGTAGGGAAAGGGCTTTATTACTCAATTGCCTCATGAGCCCAAAGAAACAGCGATTGGCAAAAGTTATTCTACGTTTGATTTCGGAACTGATGTCGTTGTTCCAGATCACTGCGGAGCCAACGTAGACGAAGTCCCTGACTACCTCGAACTTATATCTGCCAATACAAACGTTCTGGTCAAGACGTCAGTGACAGCATATATTTAGTTTTGCCCTCGTTTACCGCCAGACCAACTTTCGCCGCCTCGTACTCAATACTCGCAATGGTTGAGCGACTTAAAAAGGATATTTGATACGCTAAACAGTGCTCATAGAGAAATTTCTGCGGCTCTATCGAATCATGTACGGATCCGGCTCGTCTGATAGAGGTCCTTGCCAAGGCTCCCCCACAGATGTTTTTTATCAGGGTGCTTCTCCTGTCGCTCCTCATAGTCAACGAAAGGCTAAATCTTCTAGAGACAAAGGGTTTCAATGTCACGTAACTACGCTGGTGACATTACCATCCTGATTTCTCGGAAATTTTCCCAGATCCTCAGTGAAAGACTGAGTTATGTGCTCCTATTGGTTTATAATTGGGTAAACCCAACGAAAACGGAGATTGTTCTCTTCACAAGGAAAAGATCAATATCAAATTACACATATCTGATTCCGAAGAAGTCCGCTAAGTATCTTGGCATAATATTAGATTCCAGGCTTAGCTGAACCAAAAAAGCTTACGGGCACTATGTTCGTGCAAAGTAGATCTTGGAAGGACATGGGGCTTTAAACCAAAGGTGGTATACTGGCTATACACTGCGGTGGTAAGACCTATTTTAGTCTATGTGTGGTGGAAAGCACTTGAGAAGGGCAGCCTTTGGAGCGATGTTGAACATTCCACCACTAGACATATGTATATTGCGAAAATATTGCACCCTGGGCTGCGTTTAGTATTCAGGAATCTAGTCTTTGGACAAAGAGTCCTCATGGCCAAGCATCAATTCTGGGTCGATGGGCTATCTTGACGGCAATCTATACCGACGGATCCAAAATGGATACCGGTAACTACAGGAGCCGGAGTCTACTTCGAACCTCGGGAAGCATATCACTCCTACAGACTTGATGATGGTTGTAGTGTCTTCCAGGCTGAGATCTTCGCAATTAAACAAAGCTGCGGATCTGATTCTTAAGGAAAATCTCTGGTCAGGGAATCAAAATGTATGTTAAGAGCCATCAGCCATTAAGGCTCTACAAGCAACATGGATAAGATCCAAACTCGTAAAACTCTGTAAAGAGAGACTAGAAGAAATATCGGATGTCAACGAGGTGACCATCTGCTGGGTACCAGGGCATATGAATATCCCCGGAAGTGAGAAGGCGGACGAACTAGCTAGATTGGGATCAGGTGCAGATTTCACGCAGATTACAACCGAGGCTAAAACGCCACTCAGTACAGTATTCACGGAACAATTAGAAAAAGCCAACAAGCGATGGTGTCAATTAGACATATGTATGCGCCACGGCAAGGTTAACATCATCTGTCTATGACAAGAAAAGCACGGAAAGTCTGGTAAGTTTTGGTAGAGGCATTATACGACTGATACTCGGTGCTCTCACTGGGCAGCCCTACAACGACTTTTGCAGAAGCTGCAGGGACGAAGAGGAAATATAATCCATTCATCACCTAGTATGCGAATGCCCGGCACTCCTTGGGAGTCACTTCTTTTCGAGTTTAGAAGAGATAAGGGACATTCAGCTGAACAAACTGCTGGGATTCTTAACTGCATCTAGGTGGCTCAGGTCAGCGGGAAACTAATTGGTTCCCCACGGGTTAGATCTTAAACTGGGCACAGTGGACTCCACGTAGTCTATGTGAGCCTTGACCTCACGTCAATAGGACTAACCTAATCTAACCGCGGTGCATTTATAGTAGTTTGAGGTTGCGGCGACTATAGATTTGGGCTCTGGCTAATCGCCCAACTTATTATATTTTGATAGTATCAATGACATCGGTTAAAACTTAAATTAATTAGAAAGATCATTGGCATACCAGATCTTTTCCTCTAGTATATTGTGAGTGTCTTAATTATTATGCATCTCCCGCTAAGCTAAGGAGACTAATTAAAGAGATGGATAAGAGTTTAGTGTAAATTATATTCGATCCAAAGGTATGCCTGGTGCTGCTGCCATCCTCCTTACCATGCAGAAAAGTTTGCTGGCAAGTAGTAACGCATGTGAATTATTTCCAGGCTATCATTTCTAGGACAGTCGTGCTCGTTTACTATGCACTTAAATATGGCAATTTGGTAAGCTTTCTGAACCACCGGCACCCTGAACATATGAACCTACAACCTGCTACTAACAATAGGTGTTAGTGAGTAAGTCGAGCAGGTGAACATTTTAACTTCTTAAATCAGTTTCTCTCACGTCATGAAGGTCATAGCAACTTTCTAGAGGGATTTGGACACTTAGTGATTAGATTGCTTAAATCAGGAGGAGAAGAAAATAGAGGGATACTATGCAAAATCCACTATTGATGGGCAAGCACATCGTGATTTCCGGTGACTCTTAAAGGAACACATGTTCACTCGTAAGAGATGTGATAGTTTAATGTCAACAAAATGCTTAGGACCTATCCTGTCCTAGTCTAGTTTCACTATAATTTTCGTGCTTATAATAATCTTGCGTGTAACAAGGGGGATCAGTGAAGATAGGAGACAGCTACAGCAGAGAAAATCCGGTTTGTTTTGGAGTACCACACGGATTGAAATTCGGACCAGTACTGTGCACCGGTTTTAGAAATGAGCTTTTTTGTGCCTTCAAAAATAGCATACCTCTTACTGCTGCGGATTTCTTGCAGACATCAGGGTATACGCGCGTTGTCATCCTGCATCCTGGATGATTCCTCCATCCACGGTTGTGTGTCGTTAATGTGGGAATTAACCGCGTCCACGGTAGACCTAAACCTAGAGCGGGTTCAGTTCCCGAGAAGCCCTCCTCTGAACCCATTCTGGAGAGTTCATCTGAGATCCCATTTCCTGGGATCCCAGAGTGGCCTGGAACCCCTACAAGCCTTAATAAATTAAGTCTACCGAATCTGCTCAAGGAGGAATTGAGTTCAAGCACTAATTTGGAGCTAGTTAAGGGGTTTCACACAGCTTTGAGTGCAACTTGGCGGTCACTGCTGCCGCATATGCTTTCCCCCTTCCACCTTCTCTTCAGACGAGGCATGGCTTTCAGAGCACACCCTCTCATAAATATATCAAAAGGTGGAAGGTTCATCATAGCATCTAGAGCAACGCCCAGCGTGCTGGGGAAAGCCCCCGTCCAGCTGAGACAAACCGTTCTTTGGAGTTTGGTGAAGGAGGCTACGACGTGTATGCGTTTTAGTCTGTTCCACCAGACAACCGATGCATATGAGATTATAGGTCTTATTATTGCCGTGTGAGAGCACCGTGGCGCAGTGGGTAGTGTGTTGGCATCTGACGCCGATGACACGGGATCGAATCCCGACACAGCCATGTCATCGAACGTGTTTTTCACGGTGTTTCTCCTCAGCGGGGTTCTGACAAAACCCCCTGTAGTAAAATTGTCATGAAAAGCTTCTCGAAAGTCGCCGTTCGGAACCGGCAATAGACTGTAGGTCCCTTTTACCTATGGGAAAATGAAATCACACACAACATGGGTGATTGAGAGAAGCTCAGCTCAGGTTCTTCATGGACTGTAACGCCAACATATGTACATACATACATACATTATTGCCGTGTAGATCTAGAGGACCTTTAGCGGCAATAAACCCCATGTTTTGCTCCTCTGCATTGCCAGAAAGCTGACAGCGCTTTGGTGGTTTTTGACTCAACATGCTTTGACTAGAGAAGCTTGCTATCTAATATGACTCCTAGATACTTAGCCTCCTTGGATATCGGGATGGAAGTGCCTTTTAGTACCAGCTGAGTCATGTCGGTATTTTTTCTCCTTTTCCCCGACAGTCCATTTCTGGTACACCATTAATCGATCACATTTAGCGTCGCCTGTGCTTTGAGACGGATAGTCGCTAAGCATGAGCCGACAGAAAGAACGGCGACATCATCCGCATAGGTCTGGGCATAAATTCCAAAGGCATTGAAAGCATCAAGCAGAGAATCGACCACTATGCACCATAACAGCGGAGACGGGACGCCAGCTTGTGGGCAACCCCTCTTTACGCCGCATTTGACACATTGGTCGAGCCCTGCATCAGCGGTTATTGTCCTGTGCACAAGCATTGCTTTGATCTACAAGACCAGTGCCATGATGTCTGGCAGCATTGCACATGCTGTCGAATGTTGCATTATCAGAAGCTCCCTCAATGTCGATGAAGATGTCCAGCGCGTACTCTTTCATTTCGAGCGCCCATTCAATTCTCCCGACTAAGTTTTGAAGGGCAGTCTCGCAGGATTTGCCGTGCTGATAAGCATGTTTTGTAAACTACAAAATCCTCAAAAGGCTTATACATATGTATAATCAGAAGTGAGTCAATGTAATCGAGAGGGTGTCGTGGTGCAGTAGTTAGTGGGGCGCACGATGAGTGAGTTCGGGTCCCGATAACACAACCGCCATCGAATGTTTATCTCACGGCGTCCCTCGTCGGCGGGGTACTGGCAAACTCCACCGTTCGGAAATGGCAATAACCTGTAGGTGCCTTTCACTTGTGTAAAAATTAAATCACACACAACATGGGTTATTGAGAGAAGCATGGCTCTGGCCCTTCATGGGCTGAAACGCCACCAAAGAAAGAAGTTTACCAAATGAGGCGATGAGTGCGTTGGCGCCGCCTATCATCAATAATCTGATTTTAGACTTAAAGCATTCGGTAAATGTACCAATTTTAATTAGGACAATATAGAAGCCTTTAAAGGAGACATGAAACTTGAATCATTCGCTTGGGCTGCATTCGAGCCCATAAGCAGACTTTGAACGACACCATAGTAGTCCCGAAGGATGCTAGTCAATTACCCCAACTGTTTACACTCGACATCCCCCAGTACGATTGAAAGACCAAATACAGTCGGTATTTTGCCGCACACGAACAACACTCGACCACGTCCAGATTTATCGTAGGCTCCGCAACCCTCCAAGCACGTGTAATGCCCAAAACTTCACTGTATGCCCTCAAGTCACACAATAATGCCAATTAGAGTCCTTAATGCTTTCGCAAAATCCGAACACACCCACAGTCCTCGAACAACCAGAGGCTCGACAAAAATTTATTATTTCCTCCAGACAGGCCGCCGACCAAATCCCAACACGTGTCACCTCCCTTTCCCACCCTCCGGGCAACAAACCAAAACGAAATGTCCTAACAACTCCATCTGTGTCACTTTCGTGAATAAATGAAGTTGGTGTCCCGAAAAACAAGGACCGAAGCGAAAGAGCGACTCTGCTCGTTTGGTAACAAGGAAGAAAGTCTATGTTCTGTGTTATAAAGGACCCACTGGGGAATAATCGGCAGTGTATTCTGCATCATTATGTTGCATGCAATGTCAGGCGACAACAAACGCAACCAATAACCATTGGGGTGGTTATGGAAACGGAAACGAATAGCTGGAATGAAAGCATTTTAATGCCCCCGAATGCCTTACGGTTAGGCACGACACACCAGCAGTGCAGAAAAGTAAGGCGTGAGTACATACTCGTTCGCGTAAGCGACACGCCTCACGAACGAATCAAGGAAACACATTTGAGTATCTTCCATATCACACTTTGGGGGTTCATAGAAAGAGATATTTTGACTAATGGCTGACAGTCGGATGTGACACGAAGTGATGATGCGAATAAAGCGCACTGAAATCAGGCTCCTCTGCATTAGGTTGTTCTGTATCAGATTGCTCGGTATCAGGTTCTTCTTTATGACCAAATTGTACGAGTGAATTAAGCTGACGAATCGGTATCATTCGACGAGGGATGGTCGGACGGTCGTGCAGAGTGTATTGGGGCGATGGTGACAGGTGCAGAAAGGATGAAAAACACATTCACAAATCAGTCCGTGCAAAAAGAGGTTTTACTGCTCACATATCCTTTTTGCAAGGAGGGTTTGCTCATTCTCCCTTGAACTCACGAGCTTCCATCAAGTTTCTTTATTCATTCCCCGTGTCATTTGCAAAGAAACAAAAATGCAAAAGCAGAACTCTCCACCATCGATGTCACTGGCAGCCGTTTCCGATGGTATTTCTTCTTTCTTTTACGCCACCTCAAATCAAACCACCGACACATTGGCGTATTATATATGGAATGCCATCAACGTCACCAATGCCAGTAAGCAAATCCTCGTTAAAGTTTCTGCTCCTCTGCCATAGACACTTAATTGAACCTTTGTACATGTGCACATCTGGCATGAACACAGCATATAGTACGTACGCCACCGCAATACCATGCTTCGCGTGAGCGCAATTGAAAAACGCGACATCCTAACCAAAATGGAAATATTTTCGAGGGCTTTAGTGTTATAGACTTCAATTAAAAACGAGCGATGAGAGGCAGAAGGATAGAAGGAAGGACAGGAGGATTAATGGATTTCTTAGGTTGCTCACTTTGCGCGGAAGGATACGTTCTCATAATGCTATTTGGGAGTTTTTTTTTCCAATTTGCCATCGATAGAGAAACCAAGGAAAACAAGTTAACTACAAGGTCTATTGGTTTATTTTCATAACACTAAAGGAGAAATAAGACGAGGACAACATGAAAATCACTCCAAACGTAGACTTCGATAATTGGGATACAGCCTAAGTGTATCCATGTCAAGGAAATCGCTTCCATCGTATTGATCGTCCTTCTTCCAATAGCTTGTCACATTGAAAAAGGTTACGAAACCTCTTGTGGGCAAAACCTTTAAAAGATGTATATATGCATCTATGTGACGTTACAGTTCATGGAGAATCTAAGCCTAGCTTTTCTTAATCACTTTTCCATATGTGAAAGGGACCTACAGTTTATTGCCGATTCCGAGTGGCGAATTTCAGAAGCTTTTTCATGACAATTATTCTACAGGGGGCTTGTCGGTATCCTGTAGAGAAGAAGCACCGTGTCATCGGCTTCAGAGGCCAACACACTACCCACTGTGCCACGGTTCTCTCTTTCAAGGACACGCACCCTAGCGGCAGGGAAGTCGTCTATTTTTATTACATATATCCCCTCCCAACATTAAAAATCAAAAACAAAATCACTGACGTGAAGGGAAGGGTAATCTGTCCAAATATCCTCATATGTCAGAATTCGCCTGCCTTGATCAAACATGCATTACTCAAACTGACACGACACCATTTCATTTCTTGGTACTCCCGTAAATTAATTGAGCAGGTGTTCTTGTTTGTTTTCCAACTGCCTATTCTCGACGACATAGACATGCAATCCTTTGACTTGGATGCCATTGAAATTGAATTGAATTAGGACAAAGCAGAGAAAAACCAAGCAAAAGTTCGTCAGAAGAATTGGAACAAATCACGATAGAGTGGCGTTTTGTCCAAACGAACTGGAAAAAGAAAGTTACAGACTACACGTGAGGGGGTAGGTAGGTTTAGATCGATAGTTGGGAATATCCTTGGAACTGGATTTCAGCGTGAATGGAAAACGATTGTGGGGGCCGAATGCAAATGTTCGAAAGAGGAAAATTCCAGAATCTGGAGACCTAAGTAAAATTGGAGTTAAACAAGTTTTTTCTTTGTGTTTGTACTTTTTGTTGTTGAGATTTACAATCCTCCCGGTTCATTGGACTACACAGATTAAATTCGACTGGACTGGACTGAACTTATGTTTTTGTGAACTTGATCTTTGTTTTTTGGGTAATTTTATTTGTGCACAAAAACGTAATTTGGTCGAGTTGGAGAAAACATAGTGAGACGATGCCTGTGGAATAGACTTATGATGAATTCGGTCTAGACGGTTTCATGAGAGAGACCAGCCAACCTGCGGCCATTGGCATTGAGACTTTAGGAGGGCCTTATATGAGGCCTTAGACTGTTATAAGGTAGATATTACCGCAATCCAGGAAGAGCGATGGGATGGACCGGGCAAAACGAGGATGAGAAACTGTGATATCTAATACGGCAACTGCTATAAGGAGAGAAGACAACGCTTATTCGGATGCGGATTTGTTATTAGAGGTAGACTTAGGCAAAAATCTTGAGCTTCAGGCATGTAAGCGAACGCCTCATGACAATCCTTATCAAAGCTAAATTCGCAAACATCAGCCTAATTTGCGCTCATGCCCCTACCGAGGACAAGGATGACGCTATAAAAGAGGACTTCTACGACCTACTAGATAGGACATAGGCCCAATGTCCCAGTTACGATGTTAAAATCGACTTTAAAGCAAAACCGGGCAAGAAAGTTGCCTTTGATAGGGTTATTGGGAAGCACAGCCTACACAACACCACATCCGAAAATGGATTTAGGCTGATAGACATCGCAATGGGGCGAAATCTTTTAATTCTAGCACGCGTTTCTCACATCTCAACATCGACAAAGAGACTTGGCGATCTCCGTCAACCAGATTGACCACATTGCGATTGATGGCAGACACGCATCCGACATTCTGGATGTGCGAACTTTTAAAGGAGCCAACATCGACTCGGACCACTATCTTGTGGCAGCCAAGTTTCGACTTCGAATATGCCTGGACCAGAAAAATCGACTAAGGCCATCGGCATACAACGTCGCAATGCTACAATCGCAAGAGACCGCCAGAGCCTATGCCAATCGCGTCTCCCTTAAGCTCCCGGAAAACCCTCCAACACCTGCTCAGACCGTACAACACCAATGGACCCGTTGTCAACAAGCCTTAGAAAGTGCTGCTTCTGAGGTGCTGGGTTTCAAACCGCCACCAACAAGAAACCCATGGTTTGACGACGAGTGTAGGAGGGCACACGCAGCAAAGCAGCAAGCCTATCAAGAGGCGCTGCATAGAAGGACGAGAGCTGCTCGTGAGCATTATGAGCAGAAGAGGAGGGAGGAGCATAACTTTCTCAAAACCAAAACAAGGGAGCATGAGAAGCTCGCGATCGTAGAGATGGAGAGATGCTATCGCAAGAATGACGTTCGGAGGTTTTATCTACGAATAAAACAAACATGACAGGGATATAAGACCAGAACGGAACCCTGAAGGGACGAAAATGGAAACTTAGTAGTGGATTCACAGTCGGTACTAAGAATCTGGAAAGACCACTTCTGCAGACGTATAACGGCGATGACGAAACAGATCCCGCAGAATAATCGTTTCACAACGGACGATGATAGCAGAGAATTCCGTCCCCCTGACCTGGACGAAGTTAGGAATGCATTTTTTAAAGCAAAGCTGCTGGAGTAGACGGACTACCTGCCGAGCTCTTTAAGGCAGCTTGAGATGCCCTGCCATCCGTAAGATATGGTCAGAGGAATGCATGCCCGATGAATGGAATCTTAGTATCGTTTGCCCGATCCACAAGAAAGGAGACCCCTTTGTCTGCGTCGACTACAGAGGAATAAGTCTTCTGAACATCGCTTATAAAATCTTCTCTGCTGTTCTGTGTGAATGCTTGAAACGGTTCGTTAAAAAACTGATTGGACCATATCAGTGTGGTTTTAGGCCCGGAAAGTCCACTATAGATCAATTTATTTACACTGCGGCATATCCTGGAAAAAAAACTTTGTCGACTTTACGGCTGCATACGATAGTATCAATAGAGACGAGCTATACAACGCCATGTCTAGCTTTGACATCCCTGCCAAACTCGTCAGATTGTGCAGGATGACTTTGGAGAACTCTCGCTGCTCCATCAGGGTCGGAAGCGACCTAACCGATACCTTTTATATCAGAAAAGGTTTTAGTCAGGGCGACACGCTATCGTGTGACTTTTTCAGCATTGTCCTTGAAAGGATAGTGCAACACTCACTGGTCAATACGAGGGGCACCATCTTTTTCAAGTCCATACAACTGCTCGCATATGCCGATGATATTGACATAATTGGACGAAGTCAGCGAGATGTTAAATTTTAGCCATTTCCGTCTCAATGATCGTAAAGGCCTCAATGGGACTGACGGTAAATGAGGGCAAAACGAAATATATGCTGTCTTCGAAAAAGGACACGAACCACCGGCGTCTTGGCCAGGGTGCACATATTGGAAGGTATAATTTCGAGGTAGTCAAGGACTTCGTCTACCTAGGCTCCGCAGTGACATGCAGAAATGACATCAGTGTCGAAATCAAACGCAGAGTAACTATTGCCAACCGCTGTCTCGTTGGGCTCGGGAGGCAATTGCAAAGCAGAGCCCTCTCTCGAAAAACAAAGGTGAGCATATACAAGACCCTTAACATCCCGGTCCTGCTCTATGGCGCAGAGACATGGACCTTATTGAAAGCGGATGAGGAGGCCCTTGGTCGTTTTGAGACAAACATTTTGTGTGCGATTTTCGGCCCGAACTGCATAAATGGGGAGTGGAGGAACTGTATGGGCTGTACAGCGCTAAGAACATAGCACGGCGTCCTCTAAGATGGCTAGATCATGTTGAGCGCATGGAAAACACAGATCCGGCCCGGAAGGTCTATGAATCCAACCACGAGGGGCGACTCGGTCGAGGACGGCCACATTTAAGGCGGCGCAACCAACTGGAAGAGGACCTTAACCAACTAGGCGTGCGGCCCTAGAGACTGCTGGCGAAAGACCGTGCCAGTTGGAGAGGTTTTTTGAAGGAGACCCAGGTTCGCCATGAACTGTAGCGCCAAAAAAAGAAGAATAATTGACACCAAAGCTGGATTCGGGAAAATTAGCTTAACATGCTTTCATACCGCAACCGAAGAAAAGGACAATCGACTTAAAGATGGTTTCTACGATCTCCTAGACAGAACTTATGCCCAATGTCCCAGCTACGAATCAAAAATTGTACTAGAAAATTTTAATGCGAAACTGGGCGAAGAGGATATAATTGAGTCGATCACGGAGTAGTACTTATAGCCTACACGACATCACGCCCGAAAACGGACACAGGCTACTTGACTTTCTGGCGGGGCGTGATCTCCTTCTAGCTAGAACACGATCCCCGTATTTCAACATCAACAAAGGAACCTCGCGATTACTTGATCAGTCGATCACCAACCAGATTGTAATCGACACCAGACAGTCGTCCAGTATCCTAGATGTACGAACCTACCGAAGACCCGGAGTCAAAGTGCGAATAAGGATATTAAGGATGCCACGGAGTCGAGCTGGACAACGAAAGCCTGACATCGGAAATCTACAATTGCAGGAGATCGAGTTTCCTTTAATCTCTCACAAAATTCGATGATATCGGCACACTCCACAGAATAATAGTGGTAGCATTGCCAGTGTGCCATTAGAGACGCTGCCTTTGATGTAAGCTAGAAACCCCTGGTTTGATGGTCTGCGAACAAGTCCATGTAGCAAAATCAAACCGCCTGCAAGGCCATGCTACAAAGATGGATGAGATCCGCTCGTGAATACTACGAGCAGAAAAGGAGAAGAGCACACGCTTTTAAGGAAGAAAAAAGAGGGCATGGAAAGCGTGAGATCGAGGAGATGGAAAGATGCTACCACAGGAATAACGCTCGCAAGTTTTACGAAAAAGTAAAACGAACTAGAGCGGCAGCCTGTACTGATGAAGACGGACAACTAGTAGTACAGTCACAGTTGATGGCAAGAATGTCGAAAGATCACTTCTGTAGACTGTTTACCGCCGATGATAGCTCCAATACCGTTGACAGGCAGAATGATCCATTCGCAACTGACGAAGATGCAAGAGAATTCCGACCACGCGACCAAGATGAAATTAAGCTTGTGATTGCAAAGCTTGAAACGAGTAAAGCCGCGGGCACGGCGCGGACGGCCTCTCTGCTGAGCTATTTAAAGTGGCTGGAGATGAGCTGGTACGGTGCATGCATCAACTCATCTGTAAAACATGATCGGAGAAAAGCATACCCGACGAATGTAATCTCAGCATCCCTTGTCCGGTCTACAAAAAAGAAGACACCTATACTGCGCCAAATACAGAAGAATAAGTCTCCTTATCATCGCATATAAGAATTTCTCTGTCGTATTGCCTGAAAGACAATATACCAAACCGCGTTGACAGTGTGAATAGAGACGGGCTATATGGGGTCATGTCTAGTTTTAACATCCCAGCCAAACTCGTCAGATTGTGCAGGATGACAATAGAAAATTCTCCCTGCTCCATTACGGATTAAGGCAGGGTGAAGCACTGTCATGTAACTTTTAAAATATCGTACTTGAAAAGATCATATTAGATTCACTCACCAAGACAAGAGGTTCGGACTATTTCAAGTTTACGCTACTGCTTGCCTACGCGGATCACATTGACGTAATCGGACAAACCTAGCGAGACGTCAATGAGGCGTGCAAAAGTATTGAAGAAGAAGTGGATAAAATGCGTCTTTCGGGTAAAACCAAATACATATATGCTGTCATCCAAAAACCGACAACACCGACTTCTTGAGCAGAATGTCACAATTGGCAACTACAATTTCGAAGTGGTCAAGGATTTCCTCTACCTGCGCTGTACACGGTGCAGAGGCCTGGGCTTTAACGAAAGCGGATGGTAGTTTCGAAAGGAACATTCTGCGTTCAATTGATGGTCCCGTTTGTATACACGGTCCAACGTCTAAGATGGCTAGGGCATGTAAAGCGAATGGGCAACATTTTTCCGGCCCGAAGAATCTTCGAGTCCAACCCCAAAGGACGATGTAGCAGAGGACGACCGAATCTAAGGTGGCCCACACAGGTGGAAGGGGATCTCCAGTTGCCACGGAGAAGCTTGTTTATTGAGGCCCAGGTCCGGACTGTAGCGCTACCAAGGTGAGTAAGTAAATGGCATCAAAGAATGCGTTTTCTGAGGCGCATTGGCAGTTCTTCCTATGCCTGATGTTGCTCATCAGACCGAAAACAACACACCCATTTAACCTGAAATGAGATTCAAAGCTAAAAACAATTTTTCGATCAAAAGGTTTTTAGCATCCACTCACTGAAAATTCGAGGGTGTTGTGGGTTGTCTGCAATTCTTGCAGGAGCAAGTATGTCGTATGATTAGGGGGCCAAGATCCTTGCGTAAAATTGTCCGAGTTATCGAATGGAGATGAATGACATTATATTCGAAAAACATGTATGAACAACATTTTACTTGAGTACGAATGTTTAAGCGAAGGCGCCGTGGTTAGCGTGTTGAACTCTGAGCGAGTTCGGATCCCGATAACACCAACGCTATCGAATGTCCCTCCTCGGCGGAGTATTGGCAAAACTCCCCGTAGCATACTTACTTACTTACTTATCAGGCCAGCGATCCATGGAGGATCTGAGCCTGAGTTATAGCTGCCTTCCATCAGTGACGGTCCTGGGCACGCTGCTTCCAGTTATCAAGACCAAGATGTCTTACATCCGCGATTACTTGCCCTTTATACCGGATTATCGGTCTTCCTCTTCTTCTCGAACCAGGAGGCTCGGAGTCGAAGACCCTCTTAGCTGGAGCGTTGATGTCCATGCGCTCGATGTGGCCGAGCCAGGGTAGTCGACGGGTCCTTGCCTTCCGGACTACATCCACATCTTGGTACAGCTCGTAGAGTTCGCGGTTGTGTCTTCTTCTCCATTCACCTTCCTCACAGACAGGACCAAATCAGCTCCGCCGGCCTGCTTATCGTCCAGCTTTCGGCTCCGTACAGCAAGACTGGAAGTATGAGCGTTTTGTAAAGCATGTCTTTGGTCTTTCGAGTGAGGAGTTTTGACCCCAGTTGTTTGGACAAGCCGAAGTAGCAGCGGTTGCCAAGGGCGATTCTATGCCGGATCTCCACTGTGGTGTCATTTGTGGAATTTACGTTTGCCCCGAGGTAGTCAATCTCCTTAACTACCTCGAAATTGTAGCTGTCAATTGTTATATTTTGTCCCAGGTGGTGAGCGACGGATTGGTTTTTGCTTGACAGCATGTACTTCGTTTTGTCCTCATTGACTTTAAGACCGACTCGTTTCGCCTGTTCTTCAATCGCCGTGAATGCTTCCACAATGCCACGGCGAGAACACGCGATGATATCGATATCATCCGCGTATCCTAGCAGCTGGACGGACTTGTAGAATATAGCGCCTTCCCTGTTGACGCCTGCCCGTCGCACCATCTGCTTCAGCACCAGGTTGAAGAAGTCACATGACCGCATCTCCTTGCCGAAATCCGGTGCATGTTTCAAACGGTTCCGAAGTCCTGGAACCGAGTTGCACGGTGCATCGCGTATTTTTTAGCGTGGCACGACACAACTGGATCAGCTTTCCCGGGATCCCGAATTCGGCCATCGCAAAAAACAGTCCTTCACGATGAATGCTGTTGTATGCGGCTTTGAAATCGATAAAAAGATGATGTGTATCGACTCGAAACTCGTTGGTCTTTTCCAGGATTTGTCGAAGTGTGAAAATTTGGTCTATAGTTGATTTGCCGGGCCGGAAGCCGCACTGGTAGCTGCCGATTAGTGCGGTGCAAAATGGTTTTAGACGTTCACACAATACGCTGGACAGGATCTTGTATGTGACATTGAGCAGGAATATACCTCTATAGTTCCTGCAAGAGGTAGGATCGCCTTTTTTGTGGATGGGGCAAATAGAGCTGGTATTCCTGTCGTCGGGCATGCTTTTATCTTTCCAAATTCTGAAGGTGATCTGGTGCATGCTCCCTACCAGAACATCGCCGCCAGCCTTGAAGAGCTCTGATGGCAAGCCATCTGCGTCTGCGGCCTTGTTGTTCTTCAGCTTCTGAATACCTGTGCCGACTTCTTCGATGCTGGGTGGGAGGACTACTTCAGCTGGAGTTGGGATTTCCTCGGTCCCTACCATTCTCTCTTGGTCATGCTCGTTAAGCAGCTGCTGGAAATGCTGCTTAAATACATCCACTATTCCCTGCGGGTCGGTGACCAGATTACCCTCGCAGTTTCGAAGAGCCTGGGTACCCTCTTTGAAGCCTCCTGCAAGGCCTTTGGCTTTCTTGTAAAAGGCTCGTGTTTTATGCTTATGCCTAGACTCCTCGATATCCTTGAGCTGGGAGGCTGCGAAGTTTTTTCTCCTCCCTTCTCCTGATTCGGTACTCTTCTTGCGCTGCCCTGATTTTCCTCTGCAGCGCCTTTTGGTACGCCTCGTCGTCGGTTGCTGCCTTTTTCTGCTCACACTCGCCATCATACCACGGGTTTCTTGTCGGGGGTGGTAGGCATCCTAAGGTGGCTTCGGCTGATTCCTGAATGGCTGAGCGGCAATGGAGCCGCATATTAATGGCATTTGTGTTCAACGTAGGCAAATCGTCGAGTCTTTGGCACAGTTGCTCCCTGTAGACTCTGGTAACCTCCGTGTGCTCAGGCGCCCAATGTCGAACCTCCTCCTGGTGGGCTGGTGCAGCTTTCTGACATTTGACTGCCGAGCTCGGAATCTTGCTGCTACGAGGAAGTGGTCAGAGTCGACATTTGCCCCTCTGAATGTTCGCACATCCAGGATGTTTGACGAGTGCCTTGCGTCAATGAGCACATGGTCGATTTGGTTGGCGTTCGACCGTCCGAAGATCGCCAGGTTGCTGTGGGTATTCGCTTACGAGGGAATTTTATGCTACTTATTACCACATTACGAGCTGTCGCAAAGTCCCCGGTATTAAACTGTAGATCCCTCTCACCTCTGTGAAAAATGAATCACACACAAAACGGGTGATTGAAAGGAAGTTTGTCTCTAGTCGTGTGGCTTGTATCTTGTCTATTGACTCAGAACGGTGTCATAGCGGGTTTTGAGTTTGTTGAATAGCCATAAGTCGCACGATGGCAAATCGGGTTATTCGAAGTAGGTACTAACGCATTTGAATAGAAAACAAACCAATTTAGCCCAGCCGGTCTGGCAAGAACGTCAATAAAGGAAGAGAAAGATTTAACACACTGTAGCAACAAACCATAAATCATCCTCCCTGTCCACCCAAGACCAGGCAATTCTGTCTCCCACACGTGCGTGTGCAAAAATTCAGAATTGCACAAACGCACCCTACTTCAGTCAACACGGAAATAAATGACTTCCGGTTAAAAGGAAATACCGATCTCCAGCATCATTCTGTACAACTTCCAATAAATTATTACCTCCGAATCCCATTCGACCATACTCCTTGCTGAATTTCCGTCCGTGCGTCCGTGCATCCTTGTAACTCGTATTCACCCCACAATTCGCCAAGAAGTGCAAAGCAACGTTTTCGCACAGTGCACATGTGTCGTAAGGCACATGGACAAAACAAAAATGATTGTCCGACCATATGATTTATGATTTAGCAACAAGGACTAAAACGTCAACAAAAGGACACACGAACAATAGACGTAAATGGATATCCAAAGTAGAAATTAAAAGCCGCATGTCTAATTTCATCCGATTGTCCTCACGAGGATTACTGTTCCGTTTCAGTTGTTCATGTGGCCTTTCTCCTCTTTTCTAATCTATTCATTATCAAATTCTGAGGTTGATTGGAAAATTCAAAAGTCCATGGCGACTTGATTATCACGCAGAGATCCTATACAATACTGTTTAAGGTCGGGGCCGGTATACATACCTATAAGTTAACTGGAGCAGAACAATGTCTGCTGTTTGTTAGCTACCCTCAAATTACATACTCTCCCGGTGAACGCTGCTAATAAATCTAAGGGTATATCAGAAAAAGGGAAAGAAAGCGAGAGTAAAGGGAATACAGAGTAAAGGGAATAGGAGGGACATCTCGAGGGTTTTGTGTTTTATCGATAACATTTTTGATCGAAAACGGCATTCTGTTGGGCTACTGATTACAACCACCTGGAACGCTGTTCCGCCCGAATAGTTCTAAATATGAAAACAAAAACGATTCTACGATGGAAGAGCTCGAAATAGGGTTGCGACACAAAAGAACGAGAAATGTGCGAGCTTTGGGTATGCGTGGAGGGATTGCATCTACTATCTAGATGAATGAAAATTGAAAATTTCATGGGTCTATTGACGATATCTAAATTGATTTATATAGAGTTCTCAATGCGATTCTACGTACGAGATAAGTTCAATTTTAGGAGCATGGAGTCGGCTTGGATAGGCCTACAATGAGGATAGAGAATTTCAGTATCGTTGGCATTATTTAAACGGAACGGGGGTATTAATGATAATTAGATGTATTATGTACTTCACCGAGGGGACACCAAGTGTTCGTCGTTCGCCCGTGGAAAATAAAGAGAAACGATAGAACGACATGGGTGTTTTAAAGATACTGGGTAATGACATGGGATGTTGCGTTCCCTCGTTTTGTGTCATAGAATATTGAGGGGCTATAACAAAAAGATACGTTTTTGATTACCAATTTAATTTCAATAATTTAAAGTGACTTTGAGAGGTTGGTAGGGAATACATATAATGACTACAGTAGTCCAATAAGGCATGATGCCCACTTAATTATTCCGGACAATAGACCTGCATTGATGAAAACACGCAGGAAATTAAGAAATAAATTACCGTTACATGATCGAACGTTGAGAGCACCGTGGCGCAGTGGGTAGTGTGTTGGCCTCTGACGCCGATGACACGGGATCGAATCCCGACACAGCCATGTCATTGAACGTGTTATTCACGGTGTTTCTCCTCAGCGGGGTTCTGACAAAACCCCCTGTAGTAAAATTGTCGTGAAAAGCTTCTCGAAATTCGCCGTTCGGAACCGGCAATAAACTGAAGGTCCCTTTCACCTATGGGAAAATGAAATCACACACAACATGGGTGATTGAGAGAAGCTCGGCTCAGGTCCTTCATGGACTGTAACGCCAACATACATACATACATACATGATCGAACGATGTGTTTAAATTTGTATAAAAAATGTCTGCATTAAGCAATAGAAAACCTTGCATGAACGAGCGACTTTGAAATTTAAATAAACTACGCCAACTGCAGCATTGAAAAATTCAGAATAGCAATTCAGCAAATCAAAATAGCAATTCAGCAGATCAGAATAGCAATTTAACAACTCAAAATAGCAAGTCAGCAATTGGTTTCTTGTTTGTTTGTTTATTTATTGTCCCATTCAATTTATAAATATAAAGAAGAAACATGTCTTCCGACGTCTGCATGGAGTTATCCCTTTAATGCTGGATAAAACATAGAAGCGGTAGAAGAGATTCCATGTGAAACGTCAAAATAGCAAGTTAGGCAGTCCCAAATTGTCGATTAGAATGCGATAAATTGTTGTCTTAGAGACATCCAATTCCATTTTCATTAATTTCAATTAAGATTTTGGCGAATCTTGGAATAGAGGAACTATCATGATTCAAATTAAATCCAAAATCAATCAAAATTGTATCAAAAATCTTGTAAATTCGATACGAATTTGAAATTAAGTAATCAGCCAGAATCAAGAATAAGCATTTGTAGTCCTAATTAGTGCTTAACCTCCCGACACATATCCGAAGGTAACAGGGAAAAGGAGAGTTTCGCCAAGGTTCAAGAGTTATATACTTTATGGTGTTTTTGATGTTTTTGACACACAACCTGAAGGTAATGCAGTGGTTTGGGTGGTAAATGTTCGTTCACTACTCTCAGGGGTGGTTGTCCAAGAAAGGACGAGAGCCGACCGAATTTCCCGTTGGTTATAATTCTCAGCAATTGTTTCATGCACTTTTGGTGTTATATTGCATATGCAGAGGATGAATCTGAATTTACCGTATACTGTAAGTGTTATGCCTGCAGCAGTATATTTTATCACTTCTTTATCATAACTGTGCTGCATAGTTTGAGCAATTTCCAGCTGTTCCATCCCATGTAGAGGAAGAATGGCGACTATTTTCAACAGCTGTCTGTCCATCTGTCATTGCTGCTGGTGAGAAAGGAACTGAGTAGTTTAAAACACCCGGAGTTCTTAAAGCCATCAGAGAGAAAAAGAAGGAAAACACAGGAACTGGATTCTCTTGGGAGGCTCTGCTTCCCATGACCGGTACACTGTGGCGCGAAGAACTCGCAAACTGGCTGTGCGAGCAGTTAAAGAGCAGTCCTGGAAAAAGTTCGGCGCGAAGTTGGAAGGCGACCATAGATCCGCGGAAAAAGTGTTCTGGCAAACCATTCGCCAGAGGAAGGAAATTCAACATAATGGAAGGAGTTCAAACCAAAGATGGTGTGTTGCTTTCCAATGAGACGGACATCTTACGAAGATGGAGCGAGCACTTTTCGGAGCTGCTCAATCCCGAACAGGGCACTGAGGGGGACAGACCTATAGTCTTGTGGGGGGCGGAGAATTGTCAAACGGTGGAGGAAGTCATTTTAATTACAGAATCGCTAAAAGTTGGCAAATCCGCCGGTGTGGATGAAGTTCGACCAGAAATGCTTAAGGCAATGGGTAAAGAGGGAGTATTATGGTACTCTCGTGTTACTAAGGTAGCCTGGGAATGCGGTGAGACACCTAGCGATTGGCAGACTGAGGTGACTGTCGCTCTTTTCAAAAAGGGGATAAAAAAAAACAGGCCAAGTGCGAGTCGGACTCGCGCACGAAGGGTTCCGTACCATCTGTATATGTATATGCATAAAAATGAAAGAGACGTTGTATGTTGCCCCATCAGTCATTACATTAAAACGGCTAATACGTTTATTATTATTTTTTACATCATGACAGATCTGAAAACAGAAACTCTACAAGGTAAGAGTAAATTTACAGACTGGAACTACTTTCAAGCACTATTAAAACAGAATTTAAACTTTAACACAATGCTATGAAATAAAAATCAACTAGAAAATGAAGTATTAGATTTTACGGAACAAATACAAACAGCCGCTTGGAAAAGTGCTCCTCAGATAAAAAAGAAAGAAGTCGGTTATAGTTATCCGAAATCAATACTTGATTTAATATCTGAGAAGAGAAAATTAAGGAAGAAAAGGCAACAAACAAGATACCCGCTGTACAAGACACAGTTAAATAAGCTTACAGAAATAATTCTCTCCCAATTAAATGAGCATAAAAATGAAGCAGTTAGTCAAAAATTATGCCAACTAACAGCCGACAAATCGACCGGATACTCATTGTGGAAAATAACTAAATATCTTAAACGTCCTATTCAACACAACCCACCAATTAAACTAAATAATTCATGGGCAAAAAGCAACCCTGAGAAAGCAGAGGCATTCGCCGATCATCTGGCCAAGGCATTTCAACCCAATGAGAGACAACAACAAGAAATGATATGGCTGATAGTCGAGCAACAATCCGTGGAATTTCCTTAAGTTACACCATTGGAGGTAGAAGATATTATTCATAAAGATCTTAAGAGGAGGCGAGGAAAAAGTCACCTAGCTATGATCTTATTACTGCTGAGCTATTACAACACCTACCACCTAAAATAAATGCTCAAAAACTCAAGCCATCTTTTTCACTAGGAAAAGGAAAGCTTGTTTTTTACCGCAAACGAACTTAACAATTGGTGGTAACTGCGTAGAATGGGAATCACATATTAAATATTTGGGAGTCGCTCTGGACAAAAGACTTACATTTGGCCAACACATCAACAAAGTTGTTAGTAAAATTAACAAAACAATCAAAATATTATACCCGTTAATTTGTCGTTAATCTGGATTAAGCAACGACAATAAACTTATAATTTTTAAGTCAATCTTTCAAGCCATCTACGCAGGCCCTGTATGGGGGGACTGTGCTAACTGCCACATCAAGAAATTGCAAATATCTCAAAACAAAGTTTTAAAAATGATTCTAGGACTACCACGGCACTTTCCAACTTCCGAACTGCATGAAGTAGCTAAAATCGAATTAATTAAAATTCGAATAGCCAAGCTTTGTGATAATTTTATCGTTTCATGCAATATATCCGATAACCCCCTTGTTTCAAATTTAGCTATTAACAATTCCTGTTTATTATGTTTGTATTTGTGTATCTATGTAATTATCCATTTATTTAATTATTTTTTTATTTATTTACATATTTACTTATTTATTTATTTATTTATTTACTTTGTTATTTATTTACATATTTATTTATTTATTTATTTATTTACTTATTTATTTATCATTATCTATTTACTCATATTTAAAACTCTTTAGTTTTTGTTATATTTAACATGTTTACATATTTATGTTTTGCACATAAAGAGCATAAATACATAAACACCTGTATACATATCTGTGATATTTTTAATGAAGGATTTTACATTAGCTTTTCCTTCAATGTTCTTTTCTTTTCTACTTAATTTCATGCTTGCTTGCTTTTTCATAAGTAGGGTTAATAAGACCACATCTATGTACACTCCAGTTGTATTATAATAAAACTAAAATGTAAATTGTCGCTAAATAAATACAACTACTACTACAATAGGGATCAAAGCTTGGACGTGTGCTATTGGTTGTGGGATATAATCCGAAGTTAATTTCACAATTGGATTTGTTGCAACATTTGATATCTTAACCTATTAGGATGGAAAATGAGGGGAATGGCAATTGTACGAAAGGGTTTGCAGCAAAGATTAACTTAGCAGTGACACAATAGGGATCATCAAAGTTTAAAGGGTATTTATTATTGGTTGATCGCAATTATAGGAAAAAGGGTTGCAGCTAGGATTAATACATCAAAGAGCCCCCCTTAAATACTAATTTTGATCTGTTTTGTCTAACTATCACGGTTCATGAGATACAGCCTGGTGACAGACGGACGGACAGCGAAGTCTTAAGCGGCCTACACACGCGCTACGGATCGAATGGATCGGTTTGAAGTCATTTCGCCACACACTTGTGGATCGGTATACGTTCTTCATTTCACGCTGTTCGCCGTCGAGTAAGGATGGATCGCGGAGAAAAAATAATTTTGTTGTGTGGTGTATATATTGTATGAAAAAAGGAAAGAAAGGATAATGAAAGAGAAACGTTCACTGTGGATGCAGGAGTGGTTTCTGATCCTAATAACTTATTCATATATAGATACATCTTCTTCTTCTTTGATGGCGTTACAGCCCATGAAGGACCAGAGCCAAGCTTCTCTCAATCACCCATGTTGTGTGTGATTTATTTTTCACATAGGTGAAAGGGACCTACAGTTTAATGCCGATTCCGAACGGCGTGAGTCGAGAAGCTTTTTCACGGCAAGTATACTACGGGGGGTTTTGCCAGTACCCCGCCGAGGAGGAACGCCGCGAAGTAAACATTCGATGGCGTCGGTGTTGTCCGGATCCGAACTCGCTCATCGTGCGTCAGAGTCCAACACACTAACCACTGCGCCACGGCGTCCTCATATATAGATACATGCATTCACAAATATGTGAATGAGGGTCTCATAATTCTATTGCCTATTGCCTGCGAGTGTTTATTGCTTGTTTCATTTTATGGCCTGTTTTCATTTTATGATTCGATGTTCACAGTTTTATAACATACATTTGTGCACATACGAATCATAAATACAATCATAAACAGACTGCATAGATGCACTCTAACAACTTCGGGTGGACGTTTCCTAGGCATCGTCAACCGCGCCACACACACGCTACCGATCGCAGGAATATCAAACTCATTTGAAAACTTGCGATCTGTAGCAAACTAGCCCACACACAGGACGATCTGTTTGAATCGCAACATTTTCAACCGCGCCACACACACACTACCGAATGCAAGAATATCAAACTCATTTGAAAACTTGCGATCTGTAGCAAACTAGCCCACACACAGGACGATCTGTTTGAATCGCAACCGATCCATTCGATCCGTAGCGCGTGTGTAGGCCGCTTTAGTAATAGGGTCCCGTTTTACCCTTTGAGTACGGAATCCTAAAAAGAGTGCTCCAACTATAAGGGCATACATACATATCTCTTTTAAGTGTACCCGGTAAAGTTTACGCTAAGGTGTTGGAGGCGCGTTCTATAGCTATGGTCGAATCCAGGATAGGGGAGTTTCGTGCGAGTTTCGTCACGGCAGAAGTACAACCAACTAGCTTTTCACTCTAAGAATGGTACTCGTGAAAGCTTGGAAGTACACCAAACCGATCTACAGCTGCTTTGTAGACTTGGAAAAGGCGTACGACAGAGTTCCTCGAGGTAAACTCTGGAGTGTTCTGCAGGAGTATGTGATTGATGGTCTCCTGTTGAGGGCCATTCAGTCTCTATACACAAACTGTTGCAGCTGCGTTCAGGTTAACGGTAGTGAAGCAACAACTTTCACCGTGGGCGTTGGACTTCGCCACTTCGTCTTGTCACCTCTTCTTTTCATTAAATATATATGGACTGGATCTTGCAGCGCAGTGGAGACGAGGAGTGTTTCACATTGGGAGAGTTGAGGGTAAGCCATCTACTTTTTGCAGATGACTTAGTTGTCCTCACATCCTCCCAGACGGAACTTCGACGCGCGCTAGATAGGTTTCTGGCCGTATGTGCTGATGCTGGAATGAGAGTTAACGTGGACAAATCCGAGGTTATGGTTATTTTCCGACCACCGGTCCAATGCTGGGTAAATTTTGAAACAGCTTGGAAGATCTGTAATCAGGAAGACCGATCTTGGTGTCAAAGCTAAGTTAGCGGTTTTTAACTAAGTATTTGTTCGCACTCTCACCTATGGTCATGAAATTTGGGTATTGATCCAAAGAATAAGATCGCGAATACAAGCTGCCGAAATGAGATTTCTTCGTGCTGTTGTGGGAGTTACTAGTCGGTATAGGGCGAGAAACAAAGCAGTGCGCGGGGAGCTCAATGTTGAGCAGCTGCTTCTCCGAACGGAAAGAGCTATGCTTCGATGGTTTGGTTACGCGTGACGAATGTCGCCATCATCACGGCTTCCAAAGCGTGCCTTGAATGCAATACCAGGCGGGCGACCGCCGCCCAGGACGACATGGTTGGACCAAGTCCAAAAAATTCGCCTGGGTGCGCTTGGGCATAGCTCCTGATGAGTTAGAGAATCGATCACCTAAATCCACAAATTGGGATACATATGTACAAATCCCTACTTGAGAGTATAATTGTATAATTATGATGAAATACTTTGTTTCCAATAAATTCTTCTAATTTCATCTTGTAAACTATAAGGATTACACTTAAGTACTAATACCAATACTCGTGAGGAACTTTAAAATTCTGTCGAATTCCTTACAGTTGCTATTCCGAGTATTCTGCTGTAGGGCATCGTAGCTTGTTGGATTGCTCGTCAATCGAAACCTTCTGGGAAAGTACAAATATCGGCCACCATATACAATAGTGGCGCTATCAGATCGACCCACACGGAGGCCCTAAATATTCTACTACATTTCCCACCATTGGGCTTCTTCAGCAAACAAGATGCTGCCTGCGCAGCCCTACGGATTGGGAGTATAGGAAAATGGCCCATATCATTACACCCTCCCGAAGAACGTGTTCACTAAGAACTTCGAAGTTATCTTTCCATTCCGGGAGGAATGGGCTGAAGGATAAGTTTTCCCTCTATACCTATGGCTCCAAGATGGAGACGGGTATAGGAAGTGTAGTCTTCTCCAAGGAGCTAAACCTCAACATATCATTTAGACTCCCAAATCACTGCAGTGTGTACGAAGCAGAAATAACAGCAATAACGGAGGGCCTTGCATGGCTTAGGATCAATGTAATATCCGCTAAGGGCATTATCATTTGCACGGACAGCCATTCTGCGATAAAATCCGTGACTGCGGTAACTCACAAATCAAAGACATCACTTATGTAACTGCCGCCTATCTCTCGACGAGATGGCTGAAGAGTTCAACATAAAAATACTGTGGGTTCCCGGGCATAGGGATATTCCAGGAAAATGGCATGGCCGACGAACTCGCAAAGTTAAGGTCAAGCACACACAGTCTTCCAACTCTCGGGTATCTAAAAACACCAATAAGTACGGTAAAGCACATGATAAAACTTCGAACCATTGAGGCTATCAAACTCCAATGGAACAAAAATAACATCGGCTTTATCACTAAACAAATCTGGCCTAAGCTAAACTTAGGATAAACCAGGGATCTTGTGGCAACCAAAAGGGGAAAGCTTAAGCACTTTAGTGGGTGTTATTACAGGCCACTGTACCATTGGAAAACATGCCGCCAAACTAGGGCTACCTTCCCATGACTTCTGCCGCGGCTGCATGGATGAGGAGGGAGAGGAATCGATTCCCCACCCCCTTTGATAATGTCCTTCTTTTGCGAATCGCAGTAGGATCTTCCTCAGCGCGCCCTAACTTAGAGTTACTTCTAAGGTCTCACTTTCCTGGGTGTATTGTAAAAACTAACAATAATGACAATACTCATGCGAACGCTTTTCCAACAGAGGTAGAAATCCCAAAGTTGAAAAAGTCGATTGGCATATTACCTGCACTTTTAATGCATTTCGCTAACAAATTAAAATGGAGAATGGTGAAGGTAATATTTATACCCAGAGGAGGCAACAAACCACCTGAAAACCTACCGACCAATCAGTTTCTTCATTTTAACTAGATATAACATAAAAACTGATAGAACTGGTCATAAGACCAACACTGGAGAAAGCACCACCCAACAAGGAGGTCGCGATTGGCGCATTTATAGATATTGAAGAAGCATTTGATAATGCAAGCCATTCATCGTAAACAAATGCACTTTAAAAGAAGAATGGGAAAACGTCATGCTAAAAGAGAGGCATTTAAGAGCTAAATTAGGCACATCCGAATAGTGTCCTATCCCCACTTCTATGGTTAATTTCAGGGGACGATCTTCTCTATGTACTTAATGATAATGGTTTCACTGCCACCGGCTATACTGACGATATAACCGTAGTCGTTAAAGTCGTTGGAAATAACTTGGAACTGGTGCGATGAAGAAGGACTCTCCACTAACCCCAGCAGGACAAACATAATCCGATTCACAAAAAGAAGAATAAATAGTGATCACTTCAAACTTCCAAAATCGAAAAAAAAAACTGCATTGGATTAAAGGAAGGGGTAAAGTTCCTGTGAACAACACTGGGCCAAAAACTCTTTTTTGAATGACACATAAACAATATATACTCAAAAGCCATCAAGGCTTTTTGGTCCCTAAAACAACTCGTAGGCAAAATATGTGGACTAAGCCCAAAGATAAGTATGTAGATCTTCAATCTGTTTAGCGCTGTTGTATGTTGGAAAAAATTTGAACAAAGAGGTGCCATGAATAAACTGAACAAAATACAAGGGCTAGCGTGTATCTGCACAACTGGAGCAATGAGAATTACTCCGAGTGCAGGGATGGAAGCAATAATGAACATTCCACAATTACACCTTGCCAAACAGGTTGAAGCTGCAAAATAAGCCCTAACTTTACAGAGAACCCATACTTATAAAGAAGGAGACCTGGGTGGACATTTAGAGATTCTTAAAAGGGTGGACAATATTTGGGAGCTGACCCGAGTGAGTAATGTGATACCCCCTGAGTTGAACTTTAAAATACACTACGAAGTACTCATACCAAGCAGAAGAGAATAGAAAAACAACCCGTCGTGGATGAACGATGGAACCTAGAAATGGATTACTGATGGGTCAAAATCCAGAAGCAAAGGAGGGGCTGGAGTGATAGGACCTAGGTGCAGATTCCACATTCCTCCCTGCGGTGAATCAACAATGTATCAGCCTAAAATTTTCGCAATTCGTGAAGCAGCACAGCGACAATATACATATCTATATCTCAGATTGCTAAGCAGTTCTTAAGGCACTAAAGAGTTACACATTTAACTAAACAAATTGGCAGAAAACAACAACCTACAGCTGATTTGGGTGCCAGGCCATAAAAACCATGAAGTCAATGAAAAGGCTGAAATACAGGCTAAGAAAGGTATTCAGGTAGCTTTCACATGGCCTTCCCCCCTTTATGGTTTCAAGAAGTTGAACACAAACCTACTCAGCCTAGCTAAACCTACTCAAAGGAATCAGTTTTGGAACAGCCATGAGGGTACTAAACACTCAAAGAAATTAATGGAACAAAATTACAATCCAAACTGAGCCCAAGGAGCTCTAGAACTTTTCAAAACTGACTTAGGAAGTCAGTTTGCAAGCCACGTGTTATGTGAAGCACTAACACGTGGCTTGCAACAACTGGGTCACAGCAGCACGGATATCTCCAGGCGATGTAGCAATGCGAAGGAAACCATTGAGCATACATTTATTAACTGTCTGCCGAAGCCTCGCCCGGGAAAGATTCAGAATGACAAACAAAGCAACAGTAACAGGGAAAAATGTTCAAGAAATCCCATCTAGAGATTTTGCCAATTTTTTTAAGACAGCACTTAAATCCGAGACCAAAGAGGGGTTCACAATAGACCTTTATGGTCACAATACTAGTGTCTTCGTCTGGCACATACCGATATCTTCAATTCGATTCAAATTGCTTTATTGAAGATCGGAATGACGATGTTTTAAAGCACCAGTGAGTCATGCTTGCACCAATCAAAATACGAAAGCACAAAAGAACGACAACATCATCTGCGTACGCCTCGGAGTAGACCCAGAAGGCTTTGAAGGCATTTAATAAGGAACAGGCCGCCAATGACAACTGTAGCCTCATATTTATACACTATGCCCAACTTTAAATATCTTTTTAGTACAAACTAGCTTAATGGCAGCTTACTGTTAGTATACGACCTTTCTTGATAGAAAATCTGATTAACTTTTTACTATTATGTTAAGAGTAGTGATTAATTGTAGATCGTCTCAACTTTAATTATGTTAAAGACACAGAAATGAATGACCTATCTTTAGACCTTCATGGTGCAGTAAACAATAAGTTGATTCTTAATGTGCCACAAAATCCCCGACGTAAACCATGACAACCTCGGAAATGGGGGATTGGTAACTAAAAATCTTTTTCACATGATTACCACTAACGAACCGAAACGAAAACTTTCCATGAACCCCCACTCGCAGATACAACTACGACTAATAGTATAGAATTCTGTACTCGCCAACAACGGAAATGTGTATGTACAATCCTGCGGCTCTGTTATGTTGGGTTGGTTCGTCAAACTTTCCGCACCAGTCCAATGCAAAAAAGGACGAAAGGAAGGCAAAAACCAAAAGAAAACAAAATGGAAAACCTGTACAGTAAGCAAAACAGGTGGAACTGGCAAGCAACACAAACTAAAACTATATTTAACGCCAAGGACACGTTTGCTATGCCAACAGTTGTAACTGAAACGCAAATATTTTTCGATTTTTACGACCTACAAGCCTTTGCTGGAGTTTTGTTTCCTTTTTACGGTTTTTTTTTTATTCGTCCTCTACCGTGTCATTGCGAAACTACAAAGGACATTATTTATTACAGGCGCGAGGGAGCAATATCAACGAGGAAGTATTTTTTTTTAGAATGAAATGAAATATCGGTGCATACATGTATCTGAAATGGTGGTGTTTAATCAAGAGTGAAGTTTGAATGCTTTTTTTCTGTAATAAAAATGTAGTTGCAGATAAATTGACGATAATGATGCATTGCTATTGAGTAAAAATTAAACCCAAAATGCATTGATGTCCTAGATTCTTACTTCCGAGATCGACAGGAAGTCACACGGAGTTTGAAAAAGGTGCCTTCCTTCCTGCCTGATTATGTATATTGCAAGCGATTTAGCTGCAGCTAGATGAAAGAACTTCATTAGAATTCATGATGCGGCGGTCGTCGAATACGCTTTTCACATGACGAGCGACCAAGAATCCTGAATGCTTTGGCAATTTCATAAAATGCTTCTTGGTGGCATGTTCCATTACGTAGCCAACACTGCTCTCAATACTTGCCGCAACGGGGAACTTAAAACCTCCATTATTCAATCGAAGACCTCGATCAGTACCCCACAACCAACCCATGTTGCTAGACAAATGACACCAACCAAAGCGATAATATGCCATGATGTTCAGCCGACTACGAGAGAATGTGGAGGAAACGTAAATCCGTGAGAGGAAAATAGGGCGCAATGTGTCAATCCGATGAATTCTTTCACCTTCATCATTCCCCTCAGACGCGTTTGAGGATGTATTTCCGTGTGATGTGTTATAGACTAGGGATTAGGAATCTCCTAATGGTGGTGTTCACACTCTCACGTACGGAGCACATATGATGTGCCTCGAGGAGGGTTCACCTTCTATCCTGGATGGAAATTTATGACAGAAAAAAAATAAGAATTCTTCACGAGAAAAGGAAGCACAGGAAGCCCTCGCGCATCATTGCTCGACTATCAGTGGGCTCGACGGTTTTGGTGCAGAGTTGAGTGGATTTATTGCCGTCAGAACGTGTTCCCATTGATAAAGCAGCAATTAAACGATGTAGACTTATAGGATTTGGTTACTTTTTTTCGGGTTTTGTTTTCAATCCTCTTTTTTATGGCCACGGTTACAATACTTTGTGTAGTAATTTGTAAATCCATTAGGGGCTTTTGTAACAAAGTGTTATTGCTGTCACAATGATGGATGTTTGTCGGTGTAAGGCACAAGGCACACAGAAGTGACAAAGGGAAACGGACAACCGCGGCAAGTGAATAAGTTTTATTTTTCTTTTTTGGTTGGGTTTATGGTTTGAGAGATCTGATGGAGATTGACCTCCAATGAAAGAAAGAAAGATCAGCGCATCTATGGAATTAGCACAAGCCTATTGTAACCTATTGTAATTACTTGGCGGCGACGAGCATGAAGATCCAAAAAAAAGATACTGGAGACAAAAAGTTGCCATAAATCAGTGATTCTTTATCCACGGCGCAGAGAAGTTACGAGTATGATGAGAAAAACTGCTCAAATGACATAAATTGTATTTACCTTAGTTGCTTCTTGACAGTCTTGACAGTACGGAACGTTTGAGTAGATACAGTTCATCTCGAAATAAGTAAAGTTGCGTCTAAAGAGGTTGCGACTATCGAGGTCACATACATAGAGTGACTACAAAAATACTGTTTAAAACTGCCGGGTATGGAGAAAACAATAAAATCTTCATATTCGAGCATAGACAATAGCAGACCTATAAAAAGGTGCTTACCTATTTTTCTTGCAACCTACATATGCGAGCCTTAGGCGGCTCCAAGGACTATTCATTTTCTCGCGGTGTGACTGCACATATTGACTCGGACCAGAGAATCGTGTTTTCACACGAAACTCCTCTTCTATATTTCTACTCCTATCCATCCCTGTAGTCTAGACCAAAGTATTATAGGATCCGCGCCAAGATTCATTCGAACTAGGTAATTTTATAAAATAACTTACTATATAACGAAGTATCCTGAGCCAGATCAGAACATGACAAACTAAAGAGTACATCCGATCCCTCTTTAGGTGATTCTATAGTCAATGATGAAGGAGATGACAGAAGGGTATGGCCCCAATCCACCCAGTACGGAATTTAATGACAAGCCTTGAGATTACCTTACAAAATCTATGTATAACCAGGGCTTACTTGGACCACAATTACTAAATCTTAGCAGAATGATCGCAGATGCGTGGAGTTTCTTTCAGTTATAATATTGGTGTTGTCGAGTATGAGCCCACTTTTAGTGCTTAAAATAGGCAAGGTCCTCGGACAATGTCGCCGGTGCAATCACGGAATGGTCAAACTCCAAAAAACTATAATATGACTGACTGGCTCAAATGGAGGGTAAAAACGTCAGGTCTAACTCATGCGCTGAATTCCATAGTTGACAAATTCACGTTAAGGCCTATGATAGTGATCAACGGAAGGGAATGCAAATGAATTTGTCATACATATAAGTAGTAATTTAAAGAAAGCTTCTTGAGATGAGAAGTACGAGAAAAGTCTTGCTAATGTTGTGCTTAACGCTAAAAAATTGTCGTTGAAGACTAAGACTATTTACCAGTATTAAAAATAAATTTGTAGACAAAGAACAAGCGATTTAGGTTTGTAGCAAAATTTAGTATTGCCCATCACAATACCTAGTCCCCATCTTACATAACTTTTTGTTGCTCTCATGATACGATGCACCCTTAATAACCCCACGAAGTTAACTGGTTCAGCACCATGATTACAGCCTTTTGATCTTCTCTACATCGACGTGCTGAATTTCCTTGGAGTGTAACTTCAAGTCGCAGAGACCAATATCGGGGCTATCGGGTGGATGCGGCAACGTTGGAATGCATTTTTAGCCAACTCTTGTACAATCAACGAGAAATACGCAGGTGTATTGTCGTGGTGTAAGATCCAGCCCTTCTTGGCGAGTTCGAGTCGCCCACGGAAATCACGTACTTGAAACCTCTTCATCAACATAAAACTGTCCAGTAAATGTCTGGTAGGAACATTTTCCCAAGGAACGATAACGCGGGTATCGACAAAAAAAAAAATCAAACGACCAGCATTTCCTTCAGCCGCCTTCAACATCCCCGATTTCGCTGGCCGCTCCTCACCTTTTTTCACTCTCTACTGCCTTTGTCTAAGGGTCTCGGTAATTTTGGGAAGATTTTTGAGAGTTTTTCACCAGATTGCACTACACGTTGCTTGTAATGTTAGGTACTCATTTTTACGACGCCACTAACAACTTTTTTTTCGAAAAATACGCACCACACACAAACAAAACATGCCGTCGACTTCAGGCCTTGGATGAAAACTGAAAGACAGGGTGCCCTTTCTAGACAAATATTGACAAATGATGATGTGGTGCAAGTTTCCGAGTTATGACTAAATTCCCGGAACTTAATTGCCACACCTTGTACATATGTTCAAACAAATATATGCCAAATCAAGTGCCAATGCCTACATTTTACACAGAAGTTCATAAATCACAAGGAGTCAGTTCACTGCACTTTACTCGAACAGAAAGCATTAAGTCGGCAAACAAGAATTGACTATCGTTAGAGGGAATTCCAGTCTAGAGCTTGGTTAAAGCATTCTCTTAAAGCCATGTTTTGTGTTCCAAAATATTCCCCCCATTATTGAATCAAATTGAATGATTCCGGAGCTATTTAAAACAGTTATCGAACAAACATTCTTTTTGAAACCCAAAACCACTATCTTCTTCTTCTTCTTAATGGGCGCTACAGTTCGGGGTGAACCTGGGCCTCAACCAACCTCTCCAACTAGCACGATCTTTTCCTAGCCTTTTCCATCGCCGCACACCCAGTTGACTGAGGTCCCCTTCCACTTGTGTGCGCCATCTTAAGTGAGGCGGTCCTCTGCTTCTTCGTCCCTCGGAGTTGGATTCAAAGACTCTGCGGGATGGAGCTGTGGTGTCTATTCGCCCTACATGGCCCAGCAATCTCAGGAGTGGAATCCGTAGACGCCTGACTAGACACATGTCGCTGTACAGCCCGTAAAGTTCGTGGTTGAATCTTTTACTCCATCCCCCACCTGCGTTTAAAGGCCCGAAAAACACGCGCAAAATCTATCTCTCGAACCGACCAAAGGCCTCCTCATCTGCGCCGTACAACAGGACCGGGATGATAGGGGTCTTATATAGAGTCAACTTTGTCGTTCGGGAGAGGGCTCTATTACTCAATTGCCTCCTGAGCCCAAAGAAACAACGATTGACAAGAGTGATTCTGCGTTTGATTTCGGAACTGATGTTGTTGCTCAAGGTCACTGCGGAGCCAAGCTAGACTAAGTCCTCGAACTTATATCTGCCAATACAAACGTTCTGGCCAAGTCGTCGGTGGTGAGCGTCCTTTTTTGATGACACCATATATTTAGTTTTGCCCTCGTTTACCGCCACACCAATTTTCGCCGCCTCCATCTCAATACTCGCCTCATTGACATCTTGCTGTGATCTACCTATTATGTCAATATCGTCGGCGTATGCAAGGAGTTGCGAGGATTTGAAATAGACTGTGCCTCTTGTAATGGCCAGTAATTTTTGCACAATCATTTCCAATATGATGTTGAAGAAATCACACGAGGGCGCATCCCCTGCCTAAATCCTTTTTTGACATCAGAACTATCGGTAAGGAGTTCACCGATTCAGATGGAGCAGCGAACATTCTCCAAAGTCATCCTGCATAGTCTGACGAGTTTAGCAGGTATGTCAAAGGAAGACATAGCGTTGTATAGCTCGTCTCTAATTACGCTATCGTATGTGGCTTTTAAGTCGACAAATAGGTGTTGGCCGTAGTGTGAAGATTTGGTCGATGGTGGACTTCCCTGATAAGGACCTATCAGCTTATTTACAAAAGGCTTCAGGCGTTCACACAAAACGCCAGAGAAGATTTTGATGTTAAGGAGACTTATTCCTCTATAGTTGGCGCAATCAGAGGGGTTTCCTTTCTTGTGGATCGGGCATACGACGCTGAGACTCCATTCCTCGGGCATGCTTTCCTCTAACCATATCTTACGGATGAGCTGGTGCATGTTCCCAACCAGGTCATCCCCAGCTGCCGTGAAGAGCTCAGCAGACAGTCCGTCTGCGCCAGGAGCTTTATTCGACTTGAACCCGATATAGCAATCTTAACTTCGTCGTGGTCAGGGGGACAGAATTCTCTGCGGTCTCCGTCGATTAGAAATGGATCATTCTGCCTGACAGCGGTATATTGACTAACATCGCCGTTATACAGTCTGCAGAAGTGGTTTTTCCATATTCTCAGCATCGACTGCGATTCTACTACTAAGTGTCCGTTCCCATCCCTGCAAGCTTCCGTTCTGGCTTTATAACCTGGTCGTGTTCGCTTTATCTGTTGATAAAACTTTTTTACGTCACGCCTGCAGTAGCACCTCTCCAAATCCTCAATCGCGAGCTTCTTGTGCTCTTTCTTCTTTCTTCTGAGAAGCTTATGCGCCTCCCTTCTTTTTAACTTGTGGAGCTCACTAGCTGTTCTTGCTGCGTGGAGGGTTTTAGTTTTTTTTAAATAATTTGCGCGCTCTCAAGGTCTATTAACCTTATTATGTCGACGGCACAGTGCGGGCAGAAGGTAGAAAGGAGGAGGGATAGAGAAGATGCCGTTGGACATTGATCTTAAATGCTTGCCTGTTGCATTGAGGGGGGAAAACCGAAGCCGACAGGGAGTTCCAGATTCGTGTGGTTCGGTTAATGAAAGATTCTCTATATTTGACGGTACGTCCGAAAGCGGGCTTCAGGGTACATTGGTGAGCATTCCTAGAGAGACGTGTGTTGCGGGAGAAATATTGAAGGGCGGAATGCAACTGGCTATTTCATCAGAGTATTTTTGGTGGAAGTAACGACAAAACAGGGAGAGGCAGGTAACATTCCTGCGGTGTTCCAGCGAGTCTAATGTTTTGGTAATGCTGGAGTCACCTATCAGTTTTATAGCGCGCTTTTGTATTCTGTCTAGTAGGTGCAATGAGGTCTTGGAAGCACCGGACCAGACATGAGCGTTGAACTCTAATTTGGGGCGGTTGGAGGTGTATTGGAGAGCTTAAGGGAGACGCGATCGATAAAAGTAGAAGCGATTGTAGCTTTCCGACGTCATAACTTTGTATTCTTACTCTACTCCGCTGCGTTGCGTACGCGCATCTTGGCTACTACAAGATATTGATTCGAGTCGATGTTAGCCCCTCGGAAAGTTCGAACATCAGGAATAGTGGAGGAGTGTCTGACGTTGATCGCGATGTGATCAATCTGGTTGGTAGTCGATTGATCAAAAGACCGCCAGGTGCCATTGTGTATATCGAGGTACGGGAAGCGCGTACTGGCTGGAAGGAGATTTCGCCCAGTAGCAATATCAATCAGCCTGTTTGCCGATGACTCGTTCAAAGATGCTCTCCTTACCCAGCTTAGCATTGAAGTCTCCTAGTACAATTTTGATGTCATAGCTGGGACATTGGGAATACGTTCTGCCTAGGAGATCGGAGAACTCATCTTTGGTGGAGTCATCCTTGTCTTCCTTGGGGACGTGGATGCAAATCAGGCTGATGTTAAAAAATGTAGCCTTGATACGGATTGTTATGAGGCGTTCGCTAACATGCCGAAAGCTTAGGACTTTTTGCCTTAGTCCACCTCGAACAACAAATCCGCATCCAAACAATCGCAGTCGCCGTGGTAAATATCGCAGTTTTTCATCCGCTTTATACCCGGTCCATTCCATCGCATTTTCTGTATGGCGGTTATGTCCGCTATATAGCGGTGTAGGGCGTCAGCGAGTTGTCGGCTGCACGTGGCCTGTTTAGGGACCTAACATTCCAGGTACAAAGCCGAAGATCATTGTCCTTTTTTCGATTTTTGCTAGGGTCGTCAACATAAAGCCGGTGCGTTATATCGAGGCTTGTGGTTGTTTCGGAGTGTGAGTTTTTTTTTTTTTTTACGGTTACGGCTTACTAGGCCGTAGCCCAACCGACTAATCCTGTTTTTTTGGCGCAGGAGGCTCGCCATTCGCCCTTCCCCATCTGCAATTTTCATAGGAAATCTCCAGATCGCACCACGAGGAGGTGGGGATGGGACTTACTAACAGTGCCGCAAGATGTTCGACTGCGGTGGCTCTTTTCGCTTTTTAGCAGGCCAGCATCCGTCGGATGGATGCTACCCCTACAGGCCTTTGTTAGTCCTTTGCCATCCCCAAAACCACTATGGTGATTAGAAATAGTTTTAAACCGAAACTACCACCCCATTCTCTATTTGCCAAAGAAACTCCATATCGTTCATACTATGCAGAGGAACTTTCCGGCAATAGTCAATCATAGCCTCACAACAGTTCTTTTCAATCAAACCGAGCTCTTATCGCCATTTCAGCACAATGCCGTTCATTAACCTTCGACAAAATATAAAGTCGTAAAACCTCAGGAGCGCAAACCAGCAGGACAAAATACAAAAAAAGCATAAAAAGACACTGAAATTCAATTTAAATTAAAACGTCCCATCTGCCACGACGTTTCAGACAAGACTACCACTCAGCTCACCACAAGCTTCATCAACACTGAAGCCTTATATTCGAACAATTATGTAGACGCTTCACATCCGTATCCGGGTCATAAGCACAAGGACAGCGTGAAGCGACACGGTTTCAATAAGCCTTCATTCATGATGTGTAAATACATATGTATTTGGAAAATTTAATTTTGCGATTGATACCGTCCGCAGTGTTTGTTTGACTATAGACGGGTTTGATTAAAACGCCTCTCGTGGGTTGTTATGGGTGAAATTAATTGTGTTACCAACCACGACTACGACGAGAGACGAGGGTTGCTTACGGTCGTAATGAACGCCTACAGTTCACAGTGACCGTGCGGGATGGATGACATAAAATCTTACCTGACAATGATGGTAGGGTTATAGCGATGGGAGTATTCGTCAGTTGTCATTGTATTATTTTCCGGATGGCAGTGGGCGTCAGATTCGTGTAAATATTTCATTAATCTATGTATGTCATCGTCGCCATACTTATGGCTGGTATGTTCTTTAGGGATTTCAAGGCTTCTCTTCTAATTTCGCCTCGTGGTGACACGGTAATGTATTCAAATAAAAATGTCGATTAAGGATGTCGTCGCAGCGCTATTCTGAGCTGTCCAGTAATGATGGATTGCTTGAAAGTCAACCTGCCACAATGTAGCGTGGATGAGGGAGAGTTTGGAGAGAAAGCAGTCAAGGAGAACAGTGTCAGCTACGACATTTGGATAATGACTGCTCCTGGATTTTCCGTGTTCAACGCCTTCACGTGTTTGCGTTTCTATTTAAGGTCCTCCCCTGTGGCGATTTTTCTAGCATACTCCGAAAAATAACTTTTCTTATGGCTTAAGTAGTGATTTCATTTAATTTTTTCCCCTTCATTTACTCCTCACTGGGCAACTGTCCAGTAAATTAATCCTTGGGAACAAACAAACCGTGAAAAGTTACATATTTGCTCGGAAACTACAAGAGAGATACGGAAATAAAGAGAGAGAGAGAGCAGTTTTCATTCTTTTGAAATACCAAAGTCCTGGAATTGTTTTAAATTAGTTTTTATGACTACAACTATGGGTAGAGTATTCTTCCTGTGAAAGAAATCGGGATCGACCTTTACGGTTGTTTTATAGTTTTGTTGACATGAATCGAAGGACATTTTGAAAAGAAGGAAGCAACAAATCGCAAAAAAAGGAAATTGTGGAAACACTTGTGAGTATGTATCAAGGATAAAGGATATGATACAGTTTAAGAGCTGACCAATACAAGTAAAATTGTGGTTAAGGAAAAAGGGGTCAATTTGGTGGAGAAGGAAAGCCTTGAAAGTACTGCCCTAAGGCGATTGTAGGCAGAAACCTTCGACACTTAAACACACACAGAGAATGTAGTGTAATTGTGTCTTTGTATGCTGCGGCCTTTGTTCTCTTTTTTTTTTTTTTTTTTTTTTTTTTTTTTTTTTTTTTTTTTTTTTTGAGGCTTCGGCCATCCGCTGGAGCACTCAGACGCAACGCACACACTGGTCCATTTTACTCCAGACAGACACCTTACATTACTGTATCTTCCCCGTTTTCCGGAGAAAACTTTGAAGAAGCATCAGTGATGTAGAGCTAAGGGATTCGGCACACACCACGTCGGCTCCAAGGGTGCGCCACCGTATGCGAGCAAAGGCGGGACAATCACAAAGGAAATGCTCTGCAGTGTCATCCTCCTCTTCGCCACATGCAGCACAGGTAGGCGTCTCACTGATGCCGAGCACGTAGAGATGCTTGGCAAAAGTGTAATGGCCCGTGATAACTCCCACAAGCCTACTGCAGTCGACTCTCCTTAAAGACAGGAGGAATGCTGCAGATTTTTTGCAGACATCAGGGCATACGCGCTTAGTCATCCTGCAACCTGGACAATCCCTCCATCTACGCTTGTATGTATTAAATACACAATCGTTATTGTAGGAATTTACCGTGGACGTAGGTAGACCTAGAGCGGGTTCAGGTCCTGAGAAGCTCTCCTCTGAACCCATTCTGGCGAGTTCATCAGAGATCTCATATCCTGGAATCCTAGAGTGACCTGGAACCCATACAAGCCTTAATGAATTTAGTCTGCCGACTCTGTTCAAGAAAGACTTGAGTTCAAGTAATAATTTGGAGCTAGTAAAGGGGTTACACACAGCTTTTAGTGCAGCTTGGCTGTCACTACAGACGCATATGCTTTCCCCCTTCCACCTGTGCTTCACAACATAGTGCATGGCCATTAGGATTGCGTATATCTCTGATTGGAAGACAGATGCATACTTTCCTAACGAGAAGTGCAGTCGGATGTTTTCGCGTTCAAAGAAGACTCCAGCACCGGACCCCCGCCCAGACCTGGAGCCATCCATGAAAATGCGAAGACTATCCTTTCCAGGTTCAGTATGCAGCCATAGCCAATCCTGACGCCATGGAAACTCGACTGTGAAATAACGACGCAATAGGATAACGTGCGTCAGAAGGCATATCCATGAGACAGGGGTCGCAGGACAATTCTTGCGAAAGCACACCGTTATTCCTATGCGAGTTGTACCAAAAGCCATTTCTCTTCAGACGAGACATGGCTTTCAGTGGAAGGTTCATCATAACATCTAGAGCAGCGCCCGGCGTGCTGGGAAAAGCCCCCGTGCAGCTGAGACAAACCGTTCTTTGGAGTTTGGTGAAAGAAGCTACGACGTGTTTATGTTTTAGTCTGTTCCACCAGACAACCGATGCATATGGTCTTATCGTTACCGTGTAAATCCAAAGTACCTTTGCCGGCGATAAGCCCCATGTTTTGCCAATAGCTCCTTTGCATTGCCAGAAAGCTTTGGTGGTTTTTGACTCAACATGCTTTGACCAGAGAAGCTTACTATCTAAGATGACTCCTAGATACTTAGCCTCCTTGGATATCGGGATGGAAGTGCCCTTTAGTACCAGCAGAGTCATGTCAGTATTTTTCCTCCTTCTCGTAAAGAGAACGACATCGCTGTCAATCATCGATCACATTTAGCGCCGCCTGTGCTTTGCGACGGACAATCGCCAAACATGAGCCGACAGAAAGAATGGCGACGTCATCCGCATAGGCCTGGGTATAGATTTCAGAGGCATTGAGAGCATCAAGCAGAGAGCCGACCACCAGCACCATGAAAGCGGAGACAGGACGCCGCCTTGCGGGCAGCCCTTTTTTACGCTAGATTTAACCCAATTTCCGAGACGTGCACCAACGATCAATGGCCTGTGCACAAGCATTGCTTTGATTTGAAAGAGCAGTACTTCATCTACGCCGTGCCGTCTGACAGCGTAACACATGCTGTCGCGGACAAGCACGTTGCATCTCCGAAGAAGGATGCGTTCGAAGGACTAATTTGCGCACGTGCATCTCTATCAGTCTCTTCCCTTACCCAATCCGTCTTTCTCGGATTCTGTCAGGTTTGCAAGGAAGAGTTCCCACAACTTAATCGGAATCCGATATATTTATGGTCCGATAGCCTAGCATCAGGCAAGACTCTCCAGTTAGTGATGTCCTTCACATATTGGTTGGATAGGGTCAGCTCCTGTCGTCTTGTCGTAACAAAGGTTGGTTGAGAGCCAACATTGTTGATAGAAATTATCCTGACCTTTTCAGAGATACTTACATTTTCTTGCTTTTCCTTCCTTTGTTTTCTGTTTTCCCCAGAAAAATGACAGGGAAAAAGTTCGAGGGAAATTTTGTTCATAATAAGGCTGATTGTCCCGGAAATTATGGATATTGCCTTTCAAGTACGCCGCTTGATATTTTAGAACTTCCGTATAGAACGGAGTGAAGGAGTTGAATATACTCGTATGTAGTTCCAGACTTACGACTTACATAAAAGTGATTCATTGTGGACATTAAGCGATGACCGTAGTCCCGGAGCATCCTAGCACATTCAACTAACTCATTACCTCGAGCCAGCGACAACAGACCATCCAAAGCTGTTTCATATTTAATTTCGCCGAGAACCGTTCCTCTCACTTGGCTGCATCGTACATCCACCTTATATTATAGTCGCCCTCTTGCTCCTGACTTTCACTCCAACGTGCCAATGTCTCACTTCTGCTTCACTCTTGCTGTTACTCAATTAGAAAATCGATAATCCCCCTTGGTCGCAAAACTTGGGTGTGAAAAAAAAGTGCTCATCCAGGCTACCTAGGAAACAAAAGTTTCGTTTTACTCCCCTCTCGCATGAAAGAAAGTAGAACGAAATAAAAGTTGTAGTGCCCCGGAGGCTTTTACTTCATCTGCTAATCAAGAATTAAATCTATTCACAGCGCTGCTGGGGAGTTTTTCTTTTCCTTTATCTGCACCATGCCAGTAGGACTTGGTTTATAGATTGGAGCTGCATAGATAAAAATGAACTACCGGTATGCGACGACGTCTTTGGTGTGCCATTTCCAGCACAACCTAATTGGGTAATAATGACAAGGCAAGAGGCTTACGCTCTGGTAAAGAAGTTGTCGTTAACAAAATTAATTTAAGGAGAGGAAGTACATATGAATGTAGAGAGAAGGGAATCTATGCAAAGGCAGCTAAAGACGAACAATTCCTCGCCAGTTGGTGTTAAAAATTTCCATAATTCATGCTGCGATTCCCAGCATTCTGACTAGACTCGCCCACTCCAGACACACAGCCACGAGTACGCACGCCATTAACAACATGACATATGAGTTCATGTCTACGAGTACGTACATTTGTCGCGTGCGTCAGTGTACCAAGATCGACGCTATAGATACCGGGGGTGATGCAGTAATGCACACCCGCGTACCGAGCACACAAGTAATAAATAGATATGATCCGTACTCGTATGCACGTACGCAATGGTCATAGGGACACTCTTTGCGTGCATTCGATGCATTACGCTCAACGAAGAAAACCCGAGGAGAAATGAAATATTATATTGACATCCCTGCACGTGCGCCTTTCATGCGTCTGTCAATTGACACTTATTTGACATTTGCGTACAAAACGTGAGTGCTGGGTGCTGATAAGGCTTACCCGACTAATTCTCCCCGAAGGGAACCTTTGTGCGGGTACTGGATGGAAATAGGGAGATGAATAAGAGATACAGAAATCAGAATTGTGGTAACGTCTCTACCTCAACCCACCAGCACGACCGTCGTTACGTGGATCGACTAGGTAATGGGAGTGATTCGTCACTGCTAGGATGACGGGGGGTCTCTGGATGTGTATGTCTCGTTGCAAAGTGTTAATGATTTGTTTATGCATCCGTTGTCATCGTTTTCTTTCTCCCATTGTCCTCCGTCGATTTCTTTGATGCATGTACTACATACCTACCTAGATATGAATGATGACATTTAAGTGAGATTCAGTAGCTTCAGTTCGCAGTCAATATCAATACCTCATTTTGAAATTTTTAGGAACCATCGATCTACTGATACTACGGGTGGCGGAGTAGTAATTTACTGCAAATCAGGTATGAACTGCAAAATGATTGCTAAATCCAGTGGCAGTGGAATAGAATACCTTTTAGTCCAATTATGCGACAATAGTACGAAATGAGGGCGCCGTGGCGCAGTAGTTAGTGTGTTGGACTCTGACGCACGATGAGCGAGTTCGGATCCCGATAACACCAACGCCATCGAATGTTCATTTCGCGGCGTCCCTCCTCGGCGGGGTACTGGCAAAACCCCCCTGCCAAACTTGCCTAGAAAAAGCTTCTCGACTCACGCCGTTCGGAATCGGCATTAAACTGTAGGTCTCTTTCACCTGTGCGAAAAATAGAATCACACACAACATCGGTGATTGAAGGGAAGCTTATCTCTGGTCGTTCATGGGCTGTAACACCACCAAGGAAGCACTAAATGTTTGATTGCATGTGTATAAAGCTGCTCCCCTTTACCGTTCTTCTCAGTAATTTCTGGCTACAGCGCTCTATATGAACGACTTCAATACTTATCGATTGAAAAATTACTCACTTGCTTTCCAAATGAAAGACTTAATTTCTTCAGTTGGCATAACATTAGTAAACACTACTTATCCCACTCGCTTCGCTCAGAATCGTCTTCCAAGTCTTCTGGATTTAATCGTTGTGTCCACTCCGTCACTTGTCTTATTGTTTGAACAATTGTCATTTGCTGTTTCTGACCACGATCTTCTGTTCTGCACCATGATATTAACTTGTCAAAAAACGTTATCCCAGATTCATTCACATTTAAAGACTTAAATGCCATCGATTTAGTCACTCTATAAAACGCTGTTGCCTCAGCCGCACTTTTTTAGGAGAAGCTCCTTGCTCAACCGCATTTAATTTTAATCAGACATCAGACCGTCAACACTCGCTCCAAGATTAAACGACTTTGTTGTTGCCACTGAAGAGGAAATTGTCCAATGTGTCAAAGCCATTAAATCCAATTCTATTGGGGAAGATGGCATACCAATACGGTTCGTCAAAAGTATATTACCATACATTTTCTCCCATCTTACCCATGTATTAAATTGGTTTATTATTACATCGACTTTTCCACAGTCGTGGAAAGTTGCTATTGCCAAGAAAACTTGTCCAACATCTTCTACTGATTTTAGGCCAATCAGCATTTTGCTTTGCTTATCTAAAGCCATCGAGAAAATAATAGCCAAACAGATCACCGAAACAATCGTCATTTATAATCTGTTGTATGCTCAGCAGTCCAGTTTTAGAGCCAATCACAGCTGTTCTTCAGACATGGTTAATCGGCTTGAAGAAGTAAGACAATCTTTTGATAAGAATGTTGTGTCCTTTCTTTGTCTACTAGATTTCAAGAAGGCTTTTGACAAAGTAAACCACAATGTCCTTTGCTGGAAGCTTAAACATAATTTTGGTTTCAGTGAAAGAGCGGTTTGCTTATTGAGTAGTTTTCTTTCCGGTAGGTCGCAGAGGGTGGTTTTGGGTGAGCGTTGTTCATCTCTTATGAATGGGAAACAAGGCGTACCACAGGGTACGATACTGGGTCCAATATTATTCTGCATGTTCATCAATGATCTTCCGTCGGTGTGCAGACATTCCTCAGTGCATTTATACGCGGACGATGTTCGATTACACTTACACATCTAAACCACTTGCGAATATCGATGAACTTGCGTTCCTTATAAACGACAATCTGACACGCATTTACTCTTGGTCTATCACCAACGGCCTACTACTTAACCCGACTAAATCACAAGTTATCCCCATATCCAAAAAACAATTTCACCTAGATCTTCTTCCAGGCATACTTATATCTCAATGACTCTAGAATTAAGGCTGTTGAGTCAACTATTAGCCTTGGGTTTGTAATAAGTCGAGACTTATCTGGGTACCTTCATACAAACATGGTCATTAGTCGTGTTTATTGTTGTCTTCGCAAAATGTGGCCCAGTGCGTACTTCACTCCACTCGAAACACGCCGCAGACTGGTTATTTCTTTAATTCTACCGCTCATAACATACTCGGAGGTAGTATATAGTAGCCTAGACTCCTTATCCCAACGTAAATTACAAGTAGCCTTCAACGATGCAGTGCGTTACATCTATGGTATTCGCCGTTACGAGTATAACTCTCTCTCTGCAACTTGCGACAATACCTCAACACCAGAAACTGTATCTTCCTACACAGGATTATTACTAACCGTAGCCCGGCGTATTTGTACAACAGACTGAATTTCACTCGGTCTTCTAGAACCATGAACATTATTCCCTTCTGCAGTAATTACGTCACCTCGTCACGTCTATTCTTCATTCACGCTATTAGACTATGGAACTCCTTGTCCTCCAATATAAGGTCAATCTCAAACTTGGCCAATTTTAAAAGTGCAATCCTTCGTCATTTTACCAGTCACCATCTATAAGATGATAACCCCCAGCTATTCCTGCGCTTAGATTTAAGAAACATATTGAAAAGTAGTATTTATATTGAAATCCAACCTTTCTGTAATCAATTTACTAAGTACTAAAAAAGATTCGCATCTTAGGCTGAACCCACACCAAGGCCGACAAAACGTTTTTACTTATCGTGTACGACAAGAATACATTGCATCTTATGAGACAACACACACCAAATGGAACGCAACACGACAAAACATTTTGTTCGGCCGTGCTCGTTGCTCCGATGTCCATCTTATACAGCATTGCATACAGCCAACCCACACCGAACGCAACAAACGTGTTGCGAACACGTGTCGTGAAGCGAAGATAGAAGTTAACGCGGAGAACCTCCTAATTTTGATTGAGCTAAGGAGCGCCATGTATACTACGGGGCAAAACCCCCTGTAGTATACTTGCCATGAAAAAGCTTCTGGACTCAAGCCGTTCGGAATCGGCATTAAACAGTAGGTCCCCTTCACCTGTGTAAAAAATAAATCACACACAGCGTGGTCAGTTCGGCGAGAAGTTTGAAGGCGACCATAGATCTGCGAAAAAGGTGTTCTGGCAAATCATTCGCCGATTCGGCGAAGGAAATTCAACACAATCGTACGAGTTAAATCCGAAGATGATGTGTTGCTTTCCAATGAGATGGACAGCATACGCAGATGGAGCGAGCACTTTTCAGAGCTGCTCTATCCCGAACAGGGCGCTGAGGGGGACAGACCTATAGTCTTGAGTGGGGCGGAGAATAGTCCAACGGTGGAGGAAGTCATTTTAGCGATTGAATCGCTAAAAGTTGGCAAACCCGCCGGTGTGGATGAAGTTCGGCCAGAAATGCCAAGGGAGTATTATAGCTCTCTCGTGTCATAAGATGGCCTGAGAATGCGGTGAGACACCTAACGATTGTCAGATTGGGGTGATTGCCCCTCTTTTCAAAAATGGGGATAAAAGAGAGTGCTCCAACTATAGGGGCATATCTCTTTTAAGTGTCCCCGGTAAAGTATACGCTAAAGTGTTGGAAGCGCGTTCTAGAGCTATGGTCGAATCCAGGATAGGGGATGAACAGTGCGGGTTTCGTCACGGCAGAAGTACAACCGACCAGCTTTTCACTCTAAGAATGGTACTCGAGAAGGCTTGGGAGTACGCCAAACCGATCTACAGCTGCTTTGTAGATTTGGAAAAGGTGTATGACCAAGTTCCCCGAGGTAAACTCCGGAGTGTTCTGCAGGAGTATGGGACTGATGGTCCTCTGTTCCTCCATTCAGTCTCTATACACAAACTGAAGCAGCTGCGTTCGGGTTAACGGTAGTAAATCAACACCTTTCACCGTGGGCGTTGGACTTCGCCAAAGGTGCGTCTTGTCACCTCTACTTTTCATTATATATATGAACTGGATGTTGCAGCGCAGTCGAGACGAGGAGTGTTTCACATTGGGAGAGTTGAGGGTAAACCATCTTCTGTTTGCATTGACTTAGTTGTCCGCACATCCACCCAAACGGAACTTCAGCGCGTGCTAGATAGGTTTGTGGCCGTATGTGCTGATGCTGGAATGAGGGTTAAAGTGGACAAATCCGAGGTTATGATTATTTCCAGAACACCTGTGCAATGCACTTTACATGTTAGTGAAGTCCCATTGAAGCAGGTGGAAAAGTTTAAATATCTCGGGGTCTTCCTCACGAGTGATGGGAGGAGTAAAACTGAGCTGTCCTGCAGGATTGGCCAAGCTGGGTCAATTTTGAAACAGCTTGGAAGATCTGTAATCAGGAAAACCGAGCTTCGTGTCAAAGCCAGGTGGTTTTTAACTCAGTATTTGTTCCAACTCTCACCTATGGTCATGAAATTTTGGTATTGACCGAAAGAATAAGATCGCGAATACGAGCTGCCGAAATGAGATTTCTTCGTGCTGTTGTGGGAGTTACTTGCCGGGATAGGGTGAGAAACGCGGCAGTACGCGGGGAGCTCAATGTTGAGCAGCTGCTTCTCCGAACGGAAAGGGCTATGCTTCGATGGTTTGGTCACGTGAGACGAATGTCGCGACTTCCGAAGCGTGCCTTGGATGCAATACCATCAGGCAGGCGACCGCTTGGCAGACCCAGGACGAGGTGGTTGGATCAAGTCCAAAAAATCATCTGGGTGCATAGCTCCTGATGAGTTAGAGTCGATGGCGGAGGATCGAGTGGCCTAGAAATGCCGCGTGCGCGCATTACACCCGCGACTCTTTTAGTGGAACATGAGGTCCACTGAAAATGTACCTATGTATGGTTGTATGTACAGCGTGGATGATTGAAGATTGGCTCTGGCCCTTCACGGGCTGTAACGCCGCCAATTTATAATTATCTTGAATCAGACGACATTTCAAACGACGATGACTCAATTTGTTTTTTTCAACCCACATCAAGCGCAATAATTCGTCGGAAACATTTTGCTTGTCGGTAAGTGTTGGGGTTGGGGTGGGTTAGAAAGAAAAAAACCGGCCAAGTGCGAGTCGGACTCGCGCACGAAGGGTTCCGTACCATCTGTATATACATATAAATATGAAAGAGACTATGTATGTATGTTACCTCATCAGTCATCACATTAAATCACATCTTTTGTATGATGACAGATCTTGGTTGCAGGCAGGTTATCGGCATATTACTTTGACAATCACCATTGAATTCAAATCAATTATCTTACTTGACAGCAACGATGTGAAAAGGTGAATAACAATAAATATGGGGAAAAGGTTTGCAGCTAGGATTAATTCATCAAAGACACAAATATATTGTCGACTAACCTTAGTTTGGTATGTGACCAAGGGGATTTTTTGGATGAAAATCATGTCTGTTGTATGGGAGCCCCCCTTAAATATTCATTTTGTTCTGTTTTTAGTATTTGTCGTGGTAGCGGCAACAGAAATACATCATCTGTGAAAATTTCAACTGTCTAACTATTACGGCTCATGAGATACAGCCTGGTGACAGACGGACGGACGAACAGCGAAGTCTTAGTAATAGGGTTCCGTTTTACCTTTGGGTACGCAACCCTAAAAACGTTTTCTTGTCGTGCGACAAAAAAACATTTGTCGTCTTCGTTGTGGGCTCAGCCTTAATGTAAATTCCAATTGATATGAAAAATAAATGAAAATGAAATGAAATATCATCAAGAAGATTTAGTCTAAGCACTGCAATTTGTTGATCTATCACCCGTACCGAAAACGACTCGTAGTTATTCTTCCACTCAGCATCACTAACGGCTATGGGATTTCGAGTCAAAGAATTCTCAAATACCTCCATTTGCATGGAGCCTAATAACTTCGAACAACATCAGTGCATTTCGATTCAGAGGGCGGTTTTTACATCCACCTCTGTGAAGAGAGTTGATTTCTAAATCTAAAGTGCCGCTAGGAAGGTTATACGTTTGTTGTAGCGCTTCATCCTCATCGGAGCTTGTTACAGGCGTACGAGAACGTACTAGTTTCAAATTGATACACCATTGGCCTATTGCTCCACTTCCCTTCTACCATTTCGTTTTTTTCTTTTTTTTTGTTGCTGTTTGGTACCGCAACCAGGATTTGGCGGTTTGGTTGCAGTTGTATGGGAGTGGCAGCAAAATCCACAAACTTTAAGATTTACATTTTCGAGTGCTCAACTGGACACGGATTCGGCAAATAGATACTTAGATACGTGTTACCACGTCACAATCTGTTTCCTTTAGAGAAATGTTGTTGTGAATTTTCGGCTAAAATTATTAAAACACATACACACATATGTATATGCAAGGATTCCCAACATTGTAAGGTAGCCAAAGGTACATGGTCAAACTCCAAGGCAACCGTCGAGCGTCAGTTAAGTGGATCAATGTACCATTCCATCGTTTTAATAAACAATTTTCTAGCTGATGTTGCAACTGGAAATTTTGGAAATTCCATGATGCCAAACAAATCCACAGAGATGTTATTCAACCTCATGCAATCTTAATGACTTTAAGTGATGTTAAGAGCATAGATTGGGATGGGACTAAGTGAGGAGTTGTAGGTTGTGCACCCTGGGCACAGCTTGTGTTTTACATTTTTCAAAACAGGAATTTTGGAGAGGATGATGTTGAAAGAGGATGACGGCTTGGACGTTATGATATGCAACTTAAGAGGAGCTTTTAGGGTTACATACGAGCCATTTGGGTGAGAGTCAATCGATATTCGAATTTTAAACACTCGCAGCAATGGTTACACTCGTAGGTACACTGTTTGGAACTGATGTTGGTTTGCTTTAATGCAAATAGTTAGATTCTGGTACATAGAGCCTCGATATTCACCAGTCGATTCCGCTCAAATGCGAGTAATTTATGGCACCTCAAGTGCTCTTTTTGAAGTGCACACGGCAGATGTATTTATATATTTTGAAGTGTTAACAGCTCCGTCATTTTCCTTCCTTATAATATATTGAACGCAATCATTGGCATCTTTGGACTGCCAAATCAAACTTAGTAATGGTTCTTTACTGCTACTATTGCCGGGGATTTTAACTCACTTCCGGTTTACTTACTTACTTAGATGGCGCTACAGTTCGGGGCGAACCAAGGCCTCAACCAACAAGCCTCTCCAGCCGGTACGATCTTTGGCTAGCTGCTTGTTGAGGTCTATTTCCACCTGTGCGCGCCACCTTAGATGCGGTCGTCTTTTGCTGCGTCGTCTCTCGGGTTTGGAGTCGAATACTCTTCGGGCCAGAGCGGTGATGTAAATTCGCTCTACATGGCCCAGCCATCTTAGACGTTGGATCCAAAGACGTCTAACTAGACCGATGTCGCTGTACAGCCCATAGAAGCAGCGGTTGGGTTATTCAGCGGTTTATCGCAGCGCTGATGTCGTTGCTGCTTTTCACTATCGAGCAAAGGTAGACGAAGTCCTTGACCACTTCAAAAATATAGCTGCAGAAGGTGACATTATATTTGGTCTTGTACCCATTTACACTTAGACCTACTTTAGACGCTTCTGCTTCAATGCTTGCGAACGCCTCATTGACGTCCCGCTTTGGCCGTCCAATAACGTCAATGTCATCTGCGTAGGCAAGCAATTGTGTAGATTTGAATTAGATCGTACCTCTTGCATTGGCGGCAGAGTCCCGCCCGATATTTTCATGACAGTGCGTCACCCTGTCTGGAACCTCTTTTAACATCGAAGGGGTCGGTAATTCATCGCCGACCTTAATGGAGCAGCGAGAATTCTCCATAGTTATCCTCCACAGTCTGACGAGTTTGGCAGGAATGTTAAAACATGACGTGGCTCTGTATAGCTCGTCTCAATAAACACTGTCATATGCGACTTTAAAGTCGACAAGAAGATGGTGGGTGTCGACCTGTCCACGAACGGTTTCAGGCACACAATGTTCAGGAGACTTGTCGCTCTGCAATTGGCGCAGTCATATGGGTCTCCTTTCTTATGGACCGGGTAAATGATGCTGAGATTCCATTCATCGGGCATACATTCTTGCAAATGAGTTGGTGCATGTTCCTGACAAGCTCATCGCCAGCTGCTTTAAATAGTTCCGCGGGTAGTCCGTCTTCTTAAGACGGACTTAAGACTTAAGTTCGATATCGCTATCTTAACATCGTCTAGGTCGGGTGGACGAGGGCGCCGTGGTGACTCACGCCGTTCGGAATCGGCATTAAAACTGTAGATCCCTTTCACCTGTGGGAAGATTAAAGCACACACACCATGGGTGATTGAAGAGAAGCTTGGCACTGGTCCTTCATGGGCTGTAACGCCACCAAAAGAAAAGGTTGGGTGGAAGGGATTCGTTTTCGTCTTCGTTCATTGTTCGCTCTCCCTGACGGCGACATTTTGACTATCATCGCCGTTATACAGTCTGCAGAAGTGGTCCTTTCACAATCTCAGCATCGACTGTGACTCCACAATTAGTTGTCCGTGCTCATACTTGCAGCCTTCTGTCCTGGCTTTATAGCCTTGACATGTTCGTTTTACTTTTGGTATAACCTTCGAATATCGTTCCAAACATTTATCAGTCTAATGTTGGCTACGCTTCAATTGAAATACTCTACTTCTTAGATGGCTTAAGGCAGACATGGTTTTTGGTTGGCAGATTTTCTCCGTTGAATGTTGGTTGCGACAATGATTCGAGTCCGTGATGACTCTTCGGAAGGCTCGAATAGCATCTCTCCATCTCCTCGATCTCCCGCTTCCCGTGCTCCTTCTTTTTTCCCATTAATTTCATTTATTTAAAAAACCATTTTTATTAATATTAAAACTTATAACTACCTTACGCTAGACAAAATGACTTAAACTAGCTTAATTATATTATATTATAAATACCTTAGTGGCCTATGCCATATAGGTTAACTCTAAGTTAACCTATATTTTATTGCTTATATTGTGTGTACAGGTATTGCATCCTAGATGTACGAACCTTCCAAGGAGCCAACATCGACTCAGATCACTACCTTGTTGTAGCCAATGTAAAAATGAAGATATCAAAAATGCCACGGAGTCAAGCTGGACAACGAAAGTTTGACGTCGGAAAGCTACAATCGAAGGGGACCACTAGGACCTTTGCCGATCGAGTTTCCCTCAACTAAACTCCGATGACACCGGAACAATCCACAGAACAACAGTGGGAACATTGCCAGCGCGCTATCAGAGAAGCTGCCTCTGATGTGTTGCGTTTCAAACAAGCGCACAACTAGAAACCCCTGGTTTGATGGACAATACGGGCAAGCAGATGTAGCAAAGCAAAACGCCTATAAAGCCATGCTACATAGACGAGCGAGAGCCGCTCGTGAACATTACGAGCAGAAACGGGGAGAGGAACATACGCTTTTAATGAAGAAAAAAAGACAGCATGAAAAGCTTGAGCTCGAGATCCAGAGATGCTACCACAGGAATGATGCTCGCAGGTTTTACGAAAAAGTAAAACGAACATGCCAGAGCTATAAAGCCAGAGCAGAAGCCTGCAAGGATTGAGACGGACAACTAGCAGTAGTCACAGTCGATGCTGAGAATATGGAAGGAATACTTCTGTAGACTGTTTAACGGCGATGAAAGATCTAATACTGCTGTCAAGCAGAATGGTCCATTCACAAAAGAACGAAGATGTAAGAGAAGTTCGTCCACCCGATCTAGATGGAATTAAGCTAGTCATTTCAAAGCTCAAGACTAATAAAGCCGCGAGCACAGACGGCCTGTCTGCCGGCTTAAGATTATCTGGCAGGACACATGCACCAGCTCATCTGTAAGATATGGTCGGAGGAATGAATGAATCCTCTCTGCTGTTTTGTGTGAACGTCTAAAACTATTCTTCAACAGTGCGATTTCAGGCCAGGGGATTCTACGATAGACCAAATTTTCACTTTTGATCCTGGAAAAGACACAAGAATTGCAGATCGACACTCACCACCTATTTGTAGATTTCAAGGATGCTTATAATAACGTGCATAGAGACGAGCTAACTGGCAGTAACAAATACGAACACATCATTACCGGGATTACACACAGAATAACTCCTGCAAAGTGGTATTTTTATTTTTTTTTTGGGGTTCAAAAGGCAATTGAGTAACAAAGCCGTCACTCACCCTAATTATCCCAATCCGGCTTTATGGTGCAGAGGCACGAGCGCTATTGAAAGCGGATGAGGAAGCTCCTGGCCTTTTCAAGAGAAAAGTTCTGCGTGCGATCCTTGGTCCTGTTTGCGTTAATGGCATCTGGAGGAGAAAATTCAAACACGAGCTGGTAAAACGTCTTCGGATACAACGCTTAAGATAGCTAGGCCATATAGAGCCGGCCCGAAGAGTCTTCGAATCCGAACTATTGGGATGGCGCACACACGTGGGAAAGGACCTCAACCAACTTGGTGTGCGTGACTTGAGGCGGCTGGCAAGTGATCGTGTTGATTGGAGTCCGTTGTTGATTGAGGCCCAAGACCACACCGGTCTATAGCGCCACGAAGAAGAAGAAGACAAGGTTGACTGTGACGCACTGTTTCTCAAATTTGGCTGCCCTTTTAGTCTGTTTTTAAAACAACCTTTAAGTTGTTACTTTCCTCTTAAAAAAATATCCTAAATGGAAACGACAGATGTCGATATGATAGTAAATTTTGACTTGTTATTCAAGATTAGTGTTCGTAGCACAGAGATCCCTGAGTCATAAGTCATTGTAAACACAAAATGCATAACAAAACAATATTGCGACTTACCAATTCAACCCTAGACGTGATCTGAAAATAGAAGACAAAACATCAATTAGCGTCACACACGAATCGCAGTCATTTGAGAAACAAAAACTAAACGCAATTCAAACTCGTATACTTGCACAAATATGTATGATCCACGCGATCGCTTTCAAGCGATTTCACATGTCTATACTGTTCACACTCGAATTGTGACACCCTCGTTCCGATGGTTTACGACACACCATCCACACAATTAGGCCGTATAAAGTATCACCGAGCTAAGGTGATGATTAAACTGCAACGTGAGATTGTAATGACTAGCGCCAAACTTCTGTCAGTCGCTTTTTACTGCAGGACTTTGAGTCATCAGCGATAAGGACTTAGGTCATCAGTTAACGTTGTGTTTTATTTTGAGTGGGATTTTATCTATCAGCATACTGGGGTTGGGTGGTTGTACTGATTAACAAGCAAATGATAAAAATAATAAAGAACTTGATGGGAATGATGTCACTGGTGGATTTTTGCATAAGCCACCCATCATTTCACAATGCCCCAAGCAAGAACTCTTGACGACAATCTCGTTAAAGATAAGTGTAGAAAAAAGTGAAGTTATCGTTACAAAAAACAAAAAGTGAAATGCCATAAGGCCGCGCTGATGGACCCGAATTAGCCATAGGTCAGAGAGAGAGCTATCAAAATAGTAGTGGCATAGAAATCCTGATCTCTCCCGAATCGTGACTCTACTAGTCTGTCGTTTTAAGTAAATTTATAGAATCACTCACACCTCGTCCGCAACTGTAGCCACCGTGAGTGGAATTCTAAATCAATTAATACCCATGAAGATTGTCACCTAGGCACGCAAAATAACAAATTCTAAATTCCCTGCACCATTTAGACGTTAGCTGATGAATACACAAGTAACTCCACTCAACTGACACTCCCCTTTTACGCGAACGAGTAGAATATTTGAAATAACGATCGGTCTAACACTGAGTTAGAGTTTTGCGTGAAAGGATTTAATTTGCAAACACCAACGAACCAAACATCTGCAGGTAGTCCATTCCCCTCTAGAGCATTGGTATGGAAAACATTATTTGAGGCAATTGTTTTCCATGGGCATGTGCCATAGCTCACCGAACCCAACTGGGTCAGTGGTTTCAAGTTTTGTCTGCAGTCTAAGAATAGAAACCGCTTCATCGAGAGAGTAACCAACAAAATCAACGAGAAAACAACCGAACAAATGAACCAGGACACCAGGCGGTTCGTAGACTTTTGTTAAATTACTGCAGTCCTATCAATGCGCTTCTGCTTGTGGCCACAGGTACAAGACTGCATATTGGGGTTAGTGGGTGGCTTCACACTGACGTTACTCACCGACACTGATGGTATGCCGCAAGTTATCGGAAAAAGGAAATGCGGGGAAAATTAAAGCTGTCACAACAAGATTTCTGCACTTTACGAGCGTACGAAATGATAAAGGAATACATGGTGATTGAAGTAGCGGACAACCCATTCGGGATCGAATCTCATTTCGCCAGGTTACTGGTATGGTGGCAAACATGGGTTAACGAGCACAAAACACGAATCGAAGGAAAATAGGTTGCCCGGTGGGCCGATGGAAGTCACGGACAGAGAACAAATTATCGAAGGAGCATTCGCGAGTGATGGCGAGCATTTTCTCGTGGCCGTTGAAATAAGTCTCACGGCAGGAGCCGGTCCAGAATGTGGTTGTAATTAATTTTTATTTTTATTTCCTCGTTTAATTGTATCCGACTGTTATAGCATCAGGCGAGATGCCCTTTTTTTGATAATTACAGTGTTTTCTTGAGTTTCCTTTGTGCGCTTTTTCGAGTGGGGATGGCGCCGACAAGAGGAACGGCAATTATGTTGTAATGATGTTGTTTGGGAGCAGAAAAAAGGAAATGGCCAGCTGTTGGGACAATTCAATGAAATTATAATGATGTCCTTATAGTTATTCTTTGGTAATAAAATGTTCGACCCTTTGTGTGGAACCTGCGAATGTAGAAAAATAATGTAAACCAGAAGTAATGTGAGGGCGTCGTGGCCCAGTGGTTGGTGTGTTGGACTCTGAGGCACGATGAGCGAGTTCGGATCCCGATAACACCAACACCATCGAATGTTTATTTCGCGGTGTCCCCCCTTGACGGGGTACTGGCAAGATCCCCGGTAACATACTTGCAATGTGTAAAAAATAAATCACACACAACATGGGTGATTGAGAGAAGCTTGGCTCAGGCTTTCCATAGGCTATAACGCTACCAAAGCAAAACGAAGTAAGAACGGAGGAATTGTTCTGAGGGATCACGTGAATAATTCTTTGAGTTTTGTTCCAAAAAACTAAGAACTATAAGGGACTGAGGGCCTTATACGCTGCTAACTCTAGTTAACTAGTTTCAAAGGCTAAAAAGTAATTCTGGCTTCAACTAGAATTAAGAGTTGAACAGTCTTGATTGGTGGGTTGTAAGGTTGGCTAGCTGATTGCCAAGCTGGCCAGGTTGGCTGGCTTGCGGACAAGTTGACTAGCTGATGGACATGTTGGCTGTCCGGTGGCCACGATAAGGGATCGCTGTGGGGGCCAGTTTTTGAGGTCGGTGGCGAGGTTGGCTGGCTGGTGGCCAGGTTTGCTTGCTGGAGACCAGGTTGGCTGGCTGGTGGCCAGGTAATCTGGTTGTGGTGAGGCTAGCTGTCTGGTGGCCAGGTTGGCTGGCTGGTCGCCAAATTAGCTTGCTGGTGGCTAAGTCGCCTGGCTGGTGGCCAGAATGACTGGCTGGTAGCCAAGTTGTCTGGCTGGCGGCCGAACTTGCTTTGTGGTCTCCAGGTTAGTTGGCTGATAGTCAAGTTGGTGGGCTGGAAGCCAGGTTGGCTGGCTGTTGGCAATGTTGGCTGGTTCGTTGCACGTTGGCTAGCTGGTGAACAAGTTAGCTGCCTTGTGGCCAGGATGGTTGGCTGCTGACCAGGTTGGTCGTCTAATAGCCAAGTTGTGCACAATGGAAGACTGGAAATTACGAAACGGTGTCAGATTTTTGCAAATCATAATGGTAAATTCTTCCCCGAACTCCACCAAATACTCAATCTAGCTTTTGAAGTCATTCGCAGAGTGCCACCGGTGTTTTACTCCAACTTGCGTTGGATAGTCCCGTATTAAATTTAGTTTTTGTCGCCCATAATAATTTGCTTCGATTTTGTTGCTCTTCGGGAACTCCTTTCACTGATGGCAATTTGGTCAGTAAAATTTCTTTGCGTTCAATCATATGGCACCCAAACATCGAGGTACTCTAGTAGCCTACTCTTTTTAGATGATTTCAAACCCTCCGCTACTTCCTGTTTTGTGTTTTGGTACCTACCGGCTAGTTCATCTTCGACATTGATCTTGAGACATGTCAGAGTTTTCTTGATTATCGCCACCTTTATAGTCTAAAAAAGGCTTATATCAAAGCCCTTGGGGAAGAAATCGACAATGCCCATTTTATCCCATGACAGGTAAAATATCCTCAGAGCAAACTATTTTTTTTTATTTTAGTTGAAAAGCATGTTAAGAACGTCAGCATGTACGACCGCTTTGTTTCGCTTCGAGGTGCGCATCCGAGAGGTCAAACTTTCGACGACTCTTGTGCTTCCTCGTTAATCAGTTTGAATTTAAGCGATGGCAGGGGTTATGGAGAAGGCCGTAGGTCAGTGGATAATATTTTGATCTCTGACGCCAATGACAGCAGGATCGACTTCCCACACTATCCAAGTCACTGTCATTAGGATTTGTAGTTCGCATCGCTTCTCTCTGTTTCGTAGTGTAGTGTTCGGTTGTTGGTACATTAGATCAATAGTCGTGCCTGAGTGTTTCATCGGATAAAACACTATAATGAGTTATGTTGACTTGGGTAGCACCTGTTGATAACAATTTATTGCCATTAGCTTGTGACTTAAGAAAACCTCACAAGAAAAAGTCTGACGCCAGCAAAATTATCGCCTGCACATGCTTTTCCAATAGAGGGTAATCAGTGCAAAATTTAGGCGCCACCGCATGAATAACTTGCTTAGTATGTCGTTTAAAAACTTCTCTGCCGTTTTATGTGAACGCTTGAAGTCTTTTGTAAATGAGCTGATAGGTCCTTATCAGTGCGGTCTCAGGTCAGGGAAGTCCACTATCGACCCTATCTTCACAAATCTGCAGATCCTGGAAAAAATCGGTGACATTCATCACCTATTTGTCGACTTCAAAGCCGCATACAACAGCGTAACTAGAGACGAGCTATACAACGCCATGTCCACCTACCTTTGACATCCCTGCTAAACTCGTCAGACTATGCAGGATGACTTTGGAAAATGCTCGCTGTTCCATCCGAATAGGTGAAGACCTGACCGATAGCTTTATGTCGAAAAAGGATTTAGGCACGTCGATGCGCTGTCGTGTGATTTCTTCAACATCGTATTTTTTTCAAATCCTCACAACTCCCCGCATACGCAGATGACATTCACATTATCGGAAAAACACTGCGAGATGTCGATGAGGCGTTTACGAGTATTGAGGCAGAGGCAGCGAAAATTGGTATGGCAGTAAATGAGGGCAGAACTAAATATCCTCATGCCGTCATCAAGAAAGGACGTTCACCTCCGACGTCTTGGCCAGAACGTTTGTATTGACAGGTATAAATTTTAGGTAGTTAAGAACTTCCATCTACGATGACATCAGTTTCAGGTGACCCCTATCATCCCGGTCCTTCTGCACGTCGCATTAGTATGGACGCCATCAAAAGCGGATGAGGAAGTCCTTGTACGTTTCGAGAGAAAGATTTTGTGTGTGACTCCCGGACCTATAAACGCAGACGGGGGGTAGAGGAAAAGATTCAAAAACGAACTTCACGGGCTGTACAGTGACATGAGACTCATGGCTGGCCAGCTCCAGCCCGGAGAGTCTTTGAATCCAAAACCGATTTTCTCTTCGAGACTTAAAAATAAAAGTAAATATAAATTTAGTTCTTTTTCATAGTTAAGTACTCAGCCTTATTTTATTTTTTAAAACATATCTTGAGCAATGTTAAAAAAAATCTAAACTTCTGTATGCTAAGTAAGCCTCTCAAAAGCAACACGATAATGAATTTTCTCAGCGAAGGAGTGAATTGGATTAAAAGTAACAGACAAGAGATCATTTATAAAAACGAGAAGGAGTATCGGAGGCGGAGCCCTGGGGAACACCAGCATTTACAAAGTGAGCATTAGACTTTAATCCGTGGAACGGATTGAACGATTCGAAAAGTATTTCTAATCTATTGAAGCACGCATTTTCGACAAAAGGGATTCATGCCAAACCCTGTCAAATGCTTTCGAAATATCCAGTGCAATTATTTTGCTTTCACCTGCTTGGTGAAGCAAGCAATTTCACTTTTCGGCGAGACATGCCATCTAATCACCAGTTGATCCATTGCTGCGGAAACCGTACTGACGGTCATTGACGAGCTTCCGTGATTCAAGATATTTCATAAGCTGACGGTTCATCAGCGTTTCCATGAACTTGGAAAGAAGGGACGTTAGTGCAATGGGTGGGTAGTTGAAGGGAGAAGATTATTCGCCTTTTTTGGGAAAAGGCTGGACAAATGCTGTTTTCCACCTACTCAGAAAGAGCCTAGAGGAGTAGGAAAGGTGAAAAAGCTTACGCAGTGGTTTTGCCAGCATAGAAGGACACTGCTTCCGAACTATTGGGGCAATACCATCTGCATCAGCGGATTTGTGTATGTCGAGGTCCTTAAGAACTCTTGCGACTGTACGAGTGTGAAAGTGGATTAGTCCCTTGGTGGAATTGAAGCACTCTAGTACAGGCGGAGACAAAGTACAAACTGGGAGCTGAGAGCTGTTGGTTAAGTAGACAGCAAATAGGTTAGCTTTGTGTATGGGGGTAACAGCTGGAATGTCATTGTGGATGAGCGTCGGTATAGACGACGTAGTTGAGTTTTTTACATTTTTTACAAACGCCCAGAAACTTTTGCTACCTTTGGGACAGTGAAGGATTTTGCGCCTTCATTTTTGGTCGGATTGGAATTTCACCCGTCGAATGAGGGTGTTGCAGTCATTTCTGGCTGAGGGAGGATGACATTAAATAAGAGACACCTCGTTCTGTGAGGTTCTGTTTCTATATTCCAATTAAATTTGAAGAACAGGTATGTATATAGTAAATGTAAGCTGAGTTTTTCTATCCTTTCAACAGCATTTGTGTAGAAATTATTTCAAACAATACAACAGTATGCCAGTATTCCAAAGTAAAGGCTTTACAGTGCAAAAGTGTCAGACAACTCCTTTGTATTCCTCTTAATAAATCCAAACATCAAATTAGCTTTTGTTGTCGTATAATCAATGTGAGCGGTAAAACTCAGCTTGGGATCTAACATAACGCCCATTTCCTTAATTCGAGTGACCTTTGTCAACTAAAGACCATTCAGAGTATATTGAAACTGCATTATATTTCTTATTCTGTAACAGGGAAAATGTACACATTTCGAAATATGTATTTAGGTGCAGCGAGTTTTAATAACACCAATGAGATAAATGGGTAATGTCGTCTTGCAGATTCATACAATCCGTTTTTTTTTTATAAATTTTAAGATCTTCTGCATAAAGAAGGCATTTAGGCAATAATAATTGACCTGAATGACTACCGTGTGGAACCCCAGTTGCAGTTATTAATTTTTACTCTTTGAGTTGTTTGCTAAATAAGTTTAAATCCATTTCAAAAGACAAGAATGAAACCCTAATTAAGACATCAGTTTGGCAATTTTCCTCAAGGTTAGAATTCAAATAATTTACAAAAATTGAAAGACTGGTGATAGTAGATTTCGATTTAACAAAGCCGTATTGGAATGGTGGTATATGCCTTGGAACCTTATTATATAAATCTCTCATACACAATTTTCTCGAAAATTTTAGGATCGTGTGAAAGCTTACAGATAGGCTTGTAGTTTTGAATTTTCAGTTTGGATCCCGATTTGAAAATCGGTGTTAGAAACGATAATTTCCACTAAATAATAAATAATCATTCCTGAGAGATAAATTAAAAACATAAGGTAATGGCTCCGATAACGAAGCTGCACAGTTTTTTAAAAGATGAGGAGACATACTATCTGACCATAAAATGTCCTTCAGGCTTCCCAAGCAATTTAAGTATATACACTACTTGTTTAGTTTCACGCTTAGCACAGAAAATTTGCCAACTCAAATTGATTCATTTCAATGATTGCCTGATCAATAATCTAGCATCCTTGATGTACCATGACTTATAGATCAAGTACTTATCTACATTACTTTAAGAGCTCAAACGTGACTTATTCACAAATGTCCGAATTCCAACTATCATCCCCCCAATAATCATTACACCCATTCAGTCAAAGAATCTTTGCCGTCTGTCTCAACTAAATCGTATTTTCAATTGAACAAATTCAAATAGAATCAAACCACCAACTAACCACTGCAGCTACAAATGCATTTTGGCGACGAAAAGAAAAAGAAGAAAACCAATCCAATGCAGACAAACTCAGCACCCCATTTGTATCAATGTATCCTTAAATGAAAGCTTCTAACGTCGCCTTGCCGAGGGATCCTAAAAACCATTGCACTTACAAGTATATTCTATAGATTAAAGGATATAGATAAGTCAGATACCCACAAATGGTACTATGATACTCAACCATTCCACCCTACTATATGGTCTCGTTATTAAATTGAGCATTCCATCTTTTGCTGTCTTTATCCTCACGTTCTCTTTCATGCCCTCTTCAGTATTGTCGGTATGTCTATTTTTTCTTGCTTTTTCCTGAGCTGGGTTATGAGCCCTAAGCTGTCGGGCGACTTTAGGGTTCACAAATATGCAATTTTGAGAGTTTTACGAGTACGAATCTCACTCACATTTATCTACTTTATCACTCACTATTCACTGTACTTTCTCTGTTCCCTTGTGACAGAGCCGTTAGGGGGTATGGGTTGTTTGCAGAAGATTCTATCAAACATCGAGGGTGGATATTTGAGTTCAAGAACTAAGAGATGCAAAAAAAGAGTAAAAAAAGGCAACTATCCATCTGGGACGTGAGGATGGGGATGGGGGAATTAGTGTGCATTTGTTTGCTTGAGTGATTTTAATGACACTGGAAGAGCTGAGGCTGGAGAGCTTTAGCGTAAGTGCATGTAATAATTGGATTTTAATGAGTTCAAAGCATCGTTATTCAGATTTAATATTCCGTAAAATGATACGAATATGGATTACGAAAATTAGCATAAAGGACATTCTGTCAAATGTTTTATACGGACTATAGATACATATCTACAAAAAAATGGTTTAAAGGTCACATTACTTAAAGGGCCTTTAATTCACGTGTTTGTGTATGACTTGTACACCACACTTAAAAAGTTAACAAAACTCCTGACGCTTGCTAAAGGTCATACCCCCTAATTACAGAGCAGCTCCTTACTCGGGGGTCTGGTAGTTCACTTTTAGTAAACTAAATTAAGTACCACTTCGCATGCAAACTCATTTACTCACACATAGCAACGAGTTGCGACGACGAATATATCGAATATCCTTGTACCCTAGATCAAGTTGGCAGCTTCGACGAACCACACCCACAAAATTGAAATACACCGCACATTGAGAAGGCAATTAATATTACCGTTATTTACTACGAGAAACATATACATACATACATACATATATGCGACGACAAGTTGTGTAATCATTCGTGACCAAGACGAAGTCCACTACCCCACCTGAGCCAAGTGAAAGGAAACGTAAGAATTTCGATAATTACTTTTGGTTTTCAACTAGAGATACTCATACTCATAAGCACACAGTGAAATAGCGTGAGAGAGTGTGAGAGGGTGATTAGAAAGGAGGAAAAGCTGTTTGAACTTCAAAGGAAATTGAATTTCAACTTCGAAGAGTCCTGAAGGACATCCGGGGACGAACGGAAAAGCAATGACATTATCGAATTGAAACAGATATGTACATATCTGATATCTATGATCTACTGATTGAGTTAGAATTCGCGTGAGTTATATGCTTGAACACAACCAAAAAAAAAAAAAAAATAAAAGGAACAACGGATACGATACTTCGCCGTTTAGTTAGAAATGAGGAAATTCGAAAATTTCATGGACGAGTTACGTTTTAATTTCGCATCGAAGACAAGATGTTGATAGGAAATCAAGGGTAAAGAGAAAACAAGGACAAGGACAAAAATTGCTGACGGAAGAATGACACACAAGAGGGTGGTAGTGAACTGATTCGAACATAGCAATCATGCAGAGTGATAGTACCAATTTGTTAATAGGATGCATTTGGTTTGCAAGGAAACGGATATGGGGTGTAGAACTGCAAATGATTGGCAAACAAAAAGCGAACGCCAGTCGGGGTGTAATTTGGTATAATGAATCACAGGGAAGTTGGCGACAGATCCTATCGTACCCTTGTTTGTGAGAAGCTGGTAGTGGCCTTTTTGAACTAATTGGTTGGTCAAACTGAAAAGGGTGGTTGTTCTGCAGTCCATAGTTTTATGTTGTGTTTGAGGAAATTCTGGTGATATACTTCTATCAAATTTATTACTGACAAAATGTAGATGGGACGCATTGCAGGTTAATAGGATCTGGAGAATCCTTGGTACTAGGAAATAGAAACTGTCCGGGCAAAGAGGACATATTTGAGCCGATCATAGGAAAGCATAGCCTCCATAACACCACATCCGACAATGGACTTAGGCTAATCTATTTCCTAGCGGGGCGTAACGTCCTTGTAGCAAGCACCCGATTCCCCCATCTCAACATCCACAAGGGTACCTTACCTGGCGGTCTTTTGATCAATCGACCACCAACCAGATTGATCACATTGCGATCGACGCCAGACACTCCTTCTGTATTCTCGTCGTACGAACCTTCCGAGGGGCCAACATCGACTCGGACCACTACCTTGTTGTAGCCAATGTACGAATGAGGATGTCAAGAATGCTTAGGAGTCGAGTAGAATCGTGTCTCCTCCAAGCTCTCTCAAAATCCGCCCACAGCAGCACAAACAATAGAACAGGAATGGGCGCATTGCCAGAGCGCCGTCAGAGACGCTGCCTCAGAGGTGCTGGGTATCAAACCGCCACCACCTAGACGAACAATGCGAACAAGCCCATGCAGCAAAACAAGAGGCATATAAAGCCATGCTGCAACAACGGACGATAGCTGCTCGCGAAATCTATGAGCAGAAGAGAGCAGAGGAACAAACGATTTTCAGAAGAAAGAAAAGAGAACATGGAAAGCGTGAGATCGAGGAGATGGAGAGATGCATCCGCAGGAATGACGCCCGTAAATTTTACAATAAGGTAAAACGAACACGCCGTAGCCCGCGGCAGACTCTATAACGGCGATGGGAGACAAGATACCGCTGTCAGGCAGAACGAGTAATTCGTAATGGACGACAATGTAACAGAATTCAGTCCACCCGGCCTAGACGAAGTCAAAATGGCGATATCAAGACTTAAGTCTAATAAAGCCGCGGGCGCAGACGGCCTGTCTGCTGAGCTCCTTAAGGCGGCTGGAGATGAGCTGGTAAGGTGCATGCACCATCTCATTTGCAAGGTATGGTCGGAGGAAAGCATGCCCGACGAATGGAATCTCAATATGTTTGCTCGGTCCACAAGAAAGCAGACCCCTATAACTGCGCCAACTATAGGGGAATAAGTCCCCTTAACATCGCATATAAGATCTTCTCTGCCGTATTGTGTGAACGCCTGAAACCGTTTGTGGATAACCTCATCGGCTCTTATCAGTGTGGTTGCAGGCCAGGTAATCCACAATTGACCAAATATTTCAGCACCTCTTAGTCGATTTCAAGGCTGCATTGTGATTCATATTTGGACGCCACAACTCATGAACTACCTCCAAAATCAATTTTTTGCTTAATAAAGTGCGATCACTTCATAGCGTCGGTTGGTGTTGTCCATGTCTCAAAAGGTCTCTTGCGTTTGACAGAATATCAAATAAACACTGGAGAGCATTTGGCATTTCGATATGACGTTCCAAACATTTATCAGTCTAACGTTGGCTACGCTTCAATTGAAATACTCTACTTCTTAGATGGCTTAAGGCAGACATGGTTTTTGGTTGGCAGATTTTCTCCGTTGAATGTTGGTTGCGATAATGATTCGAGTCCGTATTGACTCTTCGGAAGGCTCGAATACTCAGAATATTATTTTTATGATCGTCGGTTGCCTTTTACAAATGTTGAGATGTTAAAGTTTTATACTGACAAGAAAAATGTTTTATTTCATTCATGATGGATTAACGCACCAGATGTTGTGGTACATAGTCATAACCCAGCGATTAAGAGGGCCTTTGGGTGTGGTTTTCTTGAGTTCATTTGAACACAAGTAAACAGTAGTGAACATCTTAGTTTTCCATCCGGTTTTTACGATGTCAATATCATCGTATTTCCTGTCGCCATTTATGATAGCTACTGTTTAATTAATATTGTTCTGAATGAATGTGCCACTAGTTGTTTGATCACCAGTCTCCAATTCTTCGGGTCTGCTTTCCCATATTGTGCTCTAAATCCTACCCCAGCATTTTAGTGAAACTCCTCTTATAAATAGGACGTCTGGTGTGCTCTCTACCAGTCAATGGGTTCAATCAACAGCCATAAATTGTCCTGTCGAAATTTGCTGTAAACAAAATTCCGTACACTCAAGGCAAGGAAAAAATCTCCCGAACGTGCAGAATTTCATCAACTTAACCCCAATTAACGTTATTTATCTACATCTGCAACCACTTCCCTGGTACGCTGGCATCATATCTCAAAATCCATTTCCACTTACCCCACTAATCCAATGCAAATCACGCACTTGGCAACGCACTCGCACCAAACCAGATTGTAAAGCAAATTCAAGACACAATCCTACTAACCCCACTTGCTTCCAAAACACTCCACACTCGCCTTAGTCGCTCAAGCCATTAGCATAATACCAGCGCCACTATACCATTTGCACAGCATGGCTTCGCGTCGCCATCATCAATCCACCTCAAGCACCAAACCTATACCCGATTTGCCGCGACTGGAAATCAGATATGAAAAAATACAAAAACAAACCCGAAGGATGGATTTGCAGTTTACCCGATGGGGTCATTAACATTGCATTCCCGACGCATCGCGTCCACCGCAATCGGATACTAATTCTGTATTTATTCTTGACTGCTGCACTTCTCATGCTCCGAGAGGACAATGTGGCTATAAATGGCAGGTTGTGTATTTGCTACTCGGTTTCTAGAAATGGAATGGAATCTCGGCACAAGGGATCAGAGTGGCGCAAACATGCATAGAAGAAATCGCGACAAATAATGAAATAGTTGGAGCATAGTCCAGAGCTGCCAGCCAAACTGAATTCTATAGAACTTGGAAACATAATGCCCGCGTCCTATGCCCGTAGATACTTAGTAAGAAGGTAGAAGAGACTAGTTTGTTCGTATATTTTTTGCTCGACTGACATCCGATGCCTTTATCGGCATTTGTACTGAGCCAGATGCACATTCGGTTTCTTTCTCTCTTTGATCTAATCCCCTTTAGTTTTCAAGTCGCAGAATGCTGGAATGGGGAATAAGGAAAAGATAATAATCCTTTTTCTCGTTTAATGGAACAAACATTTTAGACTTTTCATTTCGTTTTATCTTGCGTCCATTCATTGTAGCCGCTCACATTGGTACCATACGCAGACTGAATGGTGCTTGCACTTGTGACTGAGTAGATGCCCTTCGGAAGATATTTCGAGGGCTACGAGGGAAACTTTGTTCGTTTTTAGAGTAAATTGGAGGGCAAGCGAGGGAAAATAACACTTGCCTGTCTCGCGCGAAGGCGAATGAGATTAGAAAGAAGAAAAGGAGTAGAATGGAACCCTGACGCCCTTATAATGGAGAAAAGGATTTAAGATGCAGTCAGTCAGTTATTCTTCAGAGTGACGTTGCATATTTAGATATGAAGCTATTGCGCCATGAATCGGTTGTGTTTGGGGATCGGTAGTTATTGTAACTGTGGAACTGAAGTTAAGGCCATTATACTTGTCCCAGATGTACGATGCTTTAAGAACGCCTGTTTGGTCATCTTTATGAGCGACGTCCTAGCACAGTAGCAGTCCAATCGGACTAAATATTATCATGGAATCGGCTGTATTATACTATCAAGGATTGTCAATCAATATCCGTGTTCGACATGAGGCTGTATTGAGCAGGACAGTTGGTGTTGCTACCGTAACCTGGCATTTTCTAAATGGTACAATACTAACTTTCAATTTTGCGCGAGAATGGAAGAACATTCATCTTCTTATCAGGCCGGCAATCAGTGGAGGATCTGAACCTGAGCAAGTTATCAGACCAAGTTTTCTTACATCCGCGATTACTTGGCCTTTATACCGGAGGTTCAGTTTCCTTCTTCCTCTGGAGCCAGGAAGCTCGGAGTCGAAGACCATCTCAGCTGGAGCGTTGGTATTCATGAGCTCGATGTAGCCGAGCCAATGTAGTTGACAGATCTTTGCCTTCCGGACTATATCCACTTCCTCACAGACAGGACCACATATCCGGCGCAGAATTTTTCTTTCGAAAGAACCCATAATCAGCTCCGCCGTCCTGCTTATCGTCCAGCCTTCGGCTCCGTACAGCAAGACTGGCAGTATAAGCATTTTGTAAAGCATGACTTTGGTTCTTCGAGTTAGGAGTTTTGACCCATGTTATTTGGGCAAACCGAAGTAGCAGCAATTGCCAAGGGCGATTCTATGCCGGATCTCCCCGGTGGTGTTGTTTGTGGAGTTTACGTTTGCCCCGAGGTAGACAAACTCCTTAACCATCTCGAAATAATAGCTGTCAATCGTAATATTTATATTTTGAGACCATCGCCTGTTCCTCAATCGCCTAGAAAGTTTCTACAAAGTCCCGTCGAGACCGCGCGATAATGTCGCCATAATGGCTTGTGGTCATATAAAAGAGATGCCTCTCCCTATCATACATCCCTAGCAAGTGGAAGGTAACCAAAGTCATTTTCAAACCCAAGGCAGGCAAAAGCTCCCACACGTATCCAAATGACTTGAGGTCTGTTAGTCTCACTTCCTTTCTACTAAAAACTCTAGAGAAGATTTTAGACGCACACATTCGATACAGCTATATCTCAGGAAGGCTGTCGGAAAACCAACATGCCTACAACAAAGGCAAATCGATGGAAACAGCACTCCACTCACTGGTCCGCAAAATAGAAAGGTCACTGGAACGTAAGGAATATACTCTAGTAGCCTTTCTCGATATTGAGGGCGCCTTTAACAATGTTGAACCGTGGGCTGTCACCAAACCGCTGTCTGATCTGGGTGTTACGGGGTCAGTGATAGAACTGGTACGACAACTGCTGACGCAAAGAGTAGTCAAACCCAACTTCGCTGGTGCCGTCTCAACTAGAATGGTCCGCAGAGGTACACAACATTGTGGAGTACTCTCCCTTCTCCTCAGGAACGTGGTGGTCAATGAACTACTAATGTTGCTACATTGCCGTCGCGCATGTATCTACTTTGATACCATTGTTTATTGGCTTTCACTATTAGTGAGTGGCGTTTTAGCTTCAGTTGTGGTCTGCACGGAGATTACGCCTGAACCTATTTTGGCTAACTCATCAGTTCCGGAGATATTCATCTGACCTGGTAACCAGCAGAAGGTCATCGTATTGACATCTCCTCCAGCCTATTTTTGCAGAGTGTCACGAGCTTATCCCTGTTGCCTGCACAGCATTGATGGTTGTCTGGCTGTCAACATAGATGTTGATCCCCTTACCTGGAACGTTTTCTCTAAGAATTAGGTCCGCAGCCTATTTAATCGATACAGCTTTATCTCAGGAAGGCTGTCGGATAACCAACATGCCTACAACAAAGGCAAATCGATGGAAACAGCACTCCACTCACTGGTCAGCAAAATAGAAAGGTCACTGGAACGTAAGGAATATACTCTAGTAGCCATTCTCGATATTGAGGGCGCCTTTAACAATATTGAACCGTGGGCTGTCACCAAACCGCTGTCTGATCTGTGTGCTACGGGATCAGTGATAGAACTGGTACGACAACTGCTGACGCAAAGAGTAGTCAAACCCAACTTCGATGGTGCCGTCTCAACTAGAATGATCAGCAGAGGTACACCACAGGGTGGAGTACTCTCCCCTCTCCTCAGGAACGTGGTGGTCAATGAACTACTACTGTTGCTAGAACAGGAAGGGTACGATATGACCGCCTAGGAAGATCACATTGCTATTGCCGCCACATGAACATTTCACAGCACTCTAAGCGACCTATTGCAGGATGCATTACATACAGTAGAAACCTGGACGCAGTACTGTGGACTTGGGGTCAATCCTAATAAGATCGACCTAGTACTGTTTGCAAACAAATGTAAAATTCCGCCCTTCAACCCACCGAGGCTGGGTGGAATCTAATTAATAATCAAAGATCAGACTCAATACCTAGGCCTAATCCTTGACAGGAGGCTGAATTGGAAACCCAACATTCTTAATCGTGTCAAGAAAGCAACCACTGCTCTTTGCAGCTGTATGAAAAGTGGGGTTTCCAATCAAGCATTATGCACGAGCTCTATACAGTAGTCATAAGGCCGTAATTTGGTGGACTGGTCTGAACAAGGCAGTCTATCGAAACCTTCTGGGGAAAGTACAAAGATCGGTCAGTTTATATATAAGCGGAGCGATCAGATCAACCCCCCGAGAGGCCCTAAATTATCCTATTACATTTTCCACCGTTGGACCTCTTCAGCAAGCAAGCTGCCTGCGCGGCCCTACTAATTAGGGGCATAGGAAAATGGCCCACATCACATAAAGGTCATACTAGCATTCTCAATCACTTCGAAGTACCCATGGACACAGACTACATCATCCCGCAGAATGTGTTCAACTAGGAACTTCGAAGTTGTCTTTCCATCCAGGGAGGAATGAGCTGAAGGGAAATTCATATCGAAGGACTCGATTTCACTCTATACAGATGGCTCCAAGATGGAGACGGGTGGAGTGGAGTCTTCTCCAAGGAACTTAACCTCAACCTATCATTCAGACTCCCAAATCACTGCAGTGTGTATTAAGGTTATTGCATGGCTCAGGATCAATGTAATATCCGCTAAGGATATTATCATTTGCACGGACAGGCAATCTGTAATAAAATCCCGGGCCGCGGTAACCCACAAATCAAAAACATCCCTCAACCGCCGCCTATCTCTAGACGAGATGGCTGAACAGTTCAACATAAAAATACTGTGGGTGCCCGGGCATAGGGATATTCCAGGAAACTGCGCGGTCGACGAACTCGCAAAGTTAGGGTCAAGCACACTCAGTCTTCCAACCTTCGGGTATCTAAAACACCAATAAGTACGGTAAAGCACATGATGAAGCTTCGAACCATAGAGGCTATCAAACTCCAATAGAACAAAAGTAACATCGGCTTTATCACTAAACAACCAACCTCGTGGCAACAAAAAGGGAAAGTTTAAGCACTTTAGTGGGTATCATTACAGACCACTGTACCATTGGAAAACATGCCGCCAAACTAGGGCTACCTTCCAATGACTTCTGCCGCGGCTGCATGGAATCGATTCACCACCTCTTCTGCTTATGCCTTTCTTGTACGAATCCATTGCCAGATAATGATTTACTGTGCTTAACTGTGTACACGTTTTATATATAAAAAAAATGTATGCACCTTCATTTCCATTCGTTTTTCTTTTAGTACTATCAATACCAAATGGAACAAACTCATTCGCTTACCGTTAAATCATCACTCAAAATGATGTTCAGTAGTAAGCAGAAGTATTGAAACCTACAGCCCCTGGACCTGGACGAAGTGTAACGTCACCGTGATATTAACCCAGTGTCGTCGGTGTACGAGTGTAATTAATTCATTCCAAGTACCTACTTCGAAGAGCCTCTTAATACCCATTGCCGAACTTAACCTAATCTGCTTACCTGCCCTTTCCGTGTAGCCTCATTTCATATTCCCCCTTTCATTTGTCCAATATTTTCTCTGGTTTATTTTGAATCTCTTCCGCTTTTTTTCCTACTAAATATTGTGGGTGTAAATGTGCTTTTTTGTCCTCCAAGGAATAAAGTGGAGAAAGGAGTAGGTTTACAAAACAAAAAACGAGCAGTTTGATGAATGGGTCTGCGCGACGTGAACATGAACGAACGGAAAACAGGATCACCGCTGATGATGAGTATAGAATACCAGACCGACGAACGATGACGATAAAAATAGTAACCATAAACTAGGTTATAATTTATCGTAGTTAAAAGTGCTGCACGTTGCTTTGGTGTCGTCCTAAGTGCAAGCAAAAATAAAATGCCATGGAAAAAGAGATTTTCTATGGCAAGTACGAATACCAATAACAAAAAGAAAAAAGGATTTCAGGAGGGCGACTTCAATCGAGGTTGAGTAAGGATTCCGGTGAAGAAAGGAGATGAAAAGCACTGTGCACTCTTGTGTCATTGCACGCTTAGCGACTTGAGAGGAAAAGAGTTCTAAAATGAAAAATCTATTTACAGATAAGTAGTAGGAGGAGAAGAGGAAAGTCTTAGACGTGTATTTTCAAACAGATACGATGCCATTGGAATGGGAAGTACACTTTACGAGACTCCGGAAAGCGGATAGAAATAACACACTTTTCTTCTCTTTTTTTCTTTTTTTTTTGGTAATAAAAGTAAAGTTGTGTCGCTATTGATCGGATCTTATGACAGCTTTGAGGCACAATTAAGACCTTCGAGATTTCGTAAGAATGCATTTGAGGAAGGTGCAATAATTCTAGAACTTTTTAACTGGAAGTAACAATTTAAACACTGCACGTTTAAGTCGTCTACTCTCTACTTTGGCTTTGAGTGACTTGTTATGATCTGACTACATGTATGTATGTATGTTGGCGTTACAGTCCATGAAGAACCTGAGCCGAGCATCTCTCAATCACCCATGTTGTGTGTGATTTCATTTTTCCCATAGGTGAAAGGGACCTACAGTTTATTGCCGGTTCCGAACGGCGAATTTCGAGAAGCTTCTCATGCCAATTTTACTACAGGGGGTTTTGGCAGAACCCCGCTGAGGAGAAACACCGTGAAAAGCACGTTCGATGACATGGCTGTGTCGGGATTCGATCCCGTGATGACTACATATCTATGTATATTTAACAGAGCTATGTATACAGAGGGCGATGCAAATTTGTCGAGCAAAGTTCTTTTATTATTTGGAGAAACCAATAGTTCCCTAAAGTTAATCCAAAACATGATTTAGAAGGAATTCCTACTAATACTATCTCAACTGTCATCTAAGGTTAGGTTAGGTGAATGGGTGCCCTATTGACGAAAGGTCAAGGCTCACTTAGACTACGAGGAGTCCATTGCGCCCAGTTAACGTTTAACGCGTAGACACCTACAAATTGCCCGCTGAACTGAACCACTTATATGCAGATAGAAATCCCAGTAGTCTGTTCAGCCCTATGTTACTTGCCTATTCTAGTCACGAAAGGAAGTGACTTCCAAGGTAATACGTATTTTCCTTTTTTGGGGCTTGTGCTGGGAATTCGCATAGTTGTAACTTCAATTTCCTCTTCGTCCCTGCAGCTTCTGCAGAAGTCATTGTGAGACTGGCCCAGTCTAGCTGCATGGTAGGATATCATGCAGTGCCCAGTGAAGGCACCGACTGCCAACCGAACATTCTCACGATTGAACTTTAGTAGGCTTTCTGTCATTTTCTTACCATAGACGGGCCATGTTGATGTTGCCGTCGCGCTTGTATCTACTTGATACCATTGTTTATTGGCTTTCACAATGGTGGCATTTTAGATTCAGTTGTGGTCTGCAAACCTATTCTGGCTAATTCATCATTTCCGGAGATATTCATATGACCTGGTACCCAGCAGAAGGCCACCGTATTGATATCTCCACCAGCCTCTTTTTGCAGAGTGTCACGAGCTTATCCATGTTGCCTGCAGAGCATTGATGGTTGCCTGGCTGTCAACATAGATGATGATCCCCTTACCTGGAACGTTTTCTCTAAGAATTGGGTCCGCAGCCTATTTAATCGCGAAGACCTCAGCTTGGAAAACATGATAGCTGTATCATCAAGTCAATAGATCCCAGCTCCCGTATCGATATCCAATTTGGATCCTTCGGTGCAGATTGACAGTTAATCTTCCGTACGTACCATACCATTTGTACATTCCTTCCTGGATTGATGCATGGCCATGAGGACTACTAGCCCAGAGACCGGATTCTTGTATGCTTAGCACAGTCCAGGCTGCGATGCATTCGCAGTATATGTCTAAGGGAGGAAGGTTCTGCGTTGTTTTAAGAACCGCCTTTGGTGTGGATTTCATAGATCCAGTCAACACCAGATAAACCTGCCCTATGAGCTCTTGAACCGCTTTAAAGTGGGCATTTCTTCTCAGGTGCTTTCCACCAAACAATTGAACCATAGACTAAAATAGGTTTTACTACCGCAACGTACAACCAATATACAACTTCTGGTTTGAAGCCCAATGTCTTTCCAAAGGCTACTCTGCACGAATACAGTGCCACGTAGGCTTTTTTGGTTCTTTCATTAATGTCGTCCTCCCAGCAAAGTTTGGAGTCTAAAACTATACCAAGATAATTGACAGATTTTTTTTTCGGGAAGATCGAAACCATTCATACAGGGGTAACTGTATCTTGGTATAGATCTTCTTCTTGTGAAGACCAGTTATTAACCTTTGACCCAGTTATTAACCAAGTGCATATCTTAGTCTTTCGTTGAGGACCTGAAGAAACTTCCCAGATATCAAAATGTAAAAGTCGTCAGCATAGGCCGTGATGTTTAAATCACCTGCTTCTAGAAGTTTTACCATTCCGACGACAAGAAGCCATAGGACAGGCGATAGAGCACCACCTTCTGGGGTACCCCGATTGACCCTTACCATCTGCTTACTCTCAATATTGCTGAATTCATTATACGATTACTCAGCATTTGTTCAATCCACCTACATATTGCCAAATTGATTTGGGCCATATGAAGGCTGGACAATATTGCTTCAGTACTGACGGTATTAAAGGCACTCTCAATGTCTAAAAAGGCACCTAGAGTAAGTTCTTTGACATTGAGTGCATTTGAGACTACCCTGTGAAGAGCAGTATCTACCGACTTACCCCCTATGAATGAGTTGTGTCATTGCGACAGATAGCTGTCAACAATCTCATCTCTTTTATGTATACTCGTACATGTCGATTTATCGTTCCAGCGTTTTCATAAGGAAAGATGATAAACTAATAGGTATATAATCCTTTGCATTGGCATGGTTGGCCTTTCCCGACTTGGGTATGAAAACCACCCTAACTTCCCTCCATGTTTGCCAAACAGAACCCATCATGAGGCACCAGGAATAAATGCGCTTCAGCCATGGAATAAAACTTCACCTGGTTCTTGCAGCATTATCGGATAAACATATGTTTACCGTGGATTCCTGGTGCCTTGTAAGGGTCGAACGAATTGACTGCCCCTAGGACCTGTCTCAGTAACAATCTAAACGACTGTTTCAGGTCGATTGCCGAATTAAAAGTTCTTGCATTTTCACAGACAGGGAAATAACATTTTAGTAGGTACCGTCATCTTGGAATTCACCGATTTGATAACGTCGTTCGGAGCTTTAACTGGCAAAGCTGCTTACTCAAGAACGACAAAGCCAAGGTTTTACATAAGCTGTAAAAAGGCTATTAGGTTAAGAGAGCAAAGGTTTTCTGACGAAAAACGAAAAAAGTACAAAGAAAGAAAAGTAAAAAAGAAAACCTTAAAAACTCGATCTTGTCAAGTGGTATTTGAGGATCACTTTTAGATCTTTAACAGAGGACTATAGCCTAAGGTAAGAAATGGAAAGACATGCTGTTATCTAATTTTCTGAATTACGCCCAATCGTTCATACATAGGGTTCACTGTAAATAGGAGGCATTAACATACGAGACAGGATCTGTGGCAAAGCGTAAAAAACATGACGTTCAGACAGTATTAGAACTATGTACGCAATTTGTTCACCAAGTACAACAAGTTCACGAAAATTCTTAAAAGTAAATGAGAGCGATTGTGTGGAACCTTAACGTCCTGAGCCTGTGAGTTGACCCCGAGCGTAAGACCAATAAGTATCCTTTAATCATTTTTTCATTGAAGGATTAACTATTAGTACTGTTATTACAAGCATGGTCAATATGAATAGGCGCATTTGGTTCAGTCATGCAATCGTTTCCAGCTCAGGATATTGTATTGAATATTATAATCAGTAGTCACTCAGCATTCTGTAAAAATATCATAGAAACATAATAAGTTTTGTGAAGCGAATTAAGTTTCAATCTCAATTTGACGATATACACTATTACTTACTATAAAAAGCTAGCGTTCCTGCTGCCTGCTTCTAAGCCAGCTCGCAGGTCTCAGCTGGCAATTCGTCAGCAGATTGATGAGTCTCGACATCAACGGAACATAAGCTAGTTTTTGAATTTTTCATTTGAAGGTGTTTTGGACGTATTCATGCCTGATATTCCTATTTATTAAATATCGGTGTTCCCTACAAACACTCTCTCATCCACAAAAGTCAATACGCGTTCCAGAAGAACAAAAGCACTGGTAATTTGTTAGCTGAGTTTGCAAATAACATTAATGAAAGCCTCAATAAAAGCCACCATATTCTAGTAATGTATATGGACTTCAGTAAGACATTCGATACGCTGAACCACGTAAAACTTTTAGAAACACTTGGGCATCTTGGCATCCGTCGAGTAATGGCGAATTGGCTTACCAACTATTTAGAAGAACGGCTTTATTAAGTAAAAGTCAGGGGCAGTTACAGTATAATGAAAGGGGTTGAATAGAGAGTGCAACAGGGATCCAAACTAGGCCCGATTTTGTTTATACTGTACACAAGTATTTAAGAAAAGTAAACCTTTTGCTTTTGCTGACGACACTGCAATAGTGGTTCGGCATGGGTTTTTAGAAACAGCTACCAAAATACTGCAGGAGGAGTCCAACAACAGTGGTGTCACGACTGGTCATAAATGTGTCCAAAACCAAAATGATGCATATCCAAAATCAACAATATCGAGTTACTCAACAACAGATACAGTTTAGAAATGAAGCATGTCCCTCAACACACAGTCAGCAAATTGAAATAGTATAATCCCACAAATATTTTGGCGTGACAATAGACAGTAATTTTTTTTGGAGCCTAGGTATATTGAAAAAGTCCGATCCAACATAAAAAGCGCTCTTTTTGCACTTGCTCACTTACGATACCACGCCACACCTCAAATTTTAAAACAAGTTTACTATACCTTAATTGAATCCAAACTAAGGTATGGCATACTTGCATGGGGCAGTGCATCTAAAACGCATACAATGAAATTACAAAAGCTTAAAAAATCGGAGCTAAAACTCATCAACAGCAGAGAAACTCAAACTGGAAGACAATTCAGGGCAGCGACAAAACTCCGACCAGAATGGCGGTTGTGCGGCGGGCTAACAAACCGCCCACGTAAAAAAAAAACACAAGTTATAAATGAGCAAGATGCCTCGGATACACGGACGGATACTCGACGACGACAACGCACGAAAAAAGAACACGATTTGCGAGTATGCTCCTGAAATGTCAGAACCCTGTACACTCCCGGAGCTGCTCATAAACTAGAAGGAATCCTCGCGCAGTACAAGGCGGATATTACTGCGGTCCAGGAAATACGCTGGATAGGAAACGGTATGATTAGGAAAAAAAATTGCGACATATATTACAGCTGTCACAAAAGATTGCACTTACTGAGATGCGGATTTGTTGTGGAAAAGAGGTTAAGGTCGAAGGTCATCGACTTTAAACCTATAAGTGATCGCCTGACTGTGATCCGCATGCGAGGCAGATTTTATCACATCAGCCTTATATGTATGTGTACACGCCCCTACCGACGAGGCTGAAGACCCTATCAAGGAGGACTTCTATGACCTCCTGGACAACGTCTACGGAGATTGTCCGGAGTACGATGTTAAAATCGTGCTCGGGGACTTCAATGCCAAAATCGGTAAGGAGAACACCCTTGGCGAAGTGATCGGAAAGCACAGGACTTTGCGACAGCTCGTAGTGCGGTGATAAGTAGCACAAGATTCCCTCGCAAGCGAATCCACACAGCAACCTGACAATCTCCGGACGGTCGAACCGCCAACCAAATCGACCATGTGCTCATTGACGCAAGGCACTCGTCAAACATCCTGGATGTGCGAACATACAGAGGGGCAAATGTCGACTCTGACCACTTCCTCGTAGCAGCAAGATTCAGAGCTCGACTGTCCAATGTCAGAAAGCTGCACCAGCCCATCAGGAGGAGGTACGACATTGGGCGTCTGAGCACACCGGAGGTTGTCAGAGTCTATAGGGAGCAGCTGAGCGAAAGACTCTACGGTATGCCTACGTCGAACACAAGTGCCAATAATATGTGGCTGCATTGCCGCTCAGCCATTCAGGAAGTAGCCGAAACCACCATAGGATACCTACCACCCCCGACAAGAAACCCGTGATATGATGGCGAGTGTGAGCAGAAAAAGGCAGCAACCGACGAGGCGTACCAAAAGGCGCTGCAGAGGAAAACCAGGGCAGCGCAAGAAGAGTACCGAGCCAGAAGAGGGGAGGAGAAAAACTACTGCGACAAAAGAAAAGAATCTTCGCAGCCTCCCAGCTTAAGGATGTCGAGGAGTCTAGGGATAAACATAAAACACGAGCCTTTTACAAAAAAGCCAAAGGCCTTGCAGGAGGCTTCAAGGAGGGTACCCAGGCTCTTCGAAACTGCGAGGGTAATCTGGTCACCGACCCGCAGGGAATAGTGGATGTATTTAAATGTGGGAATAGTGGAAATGCTGCTTTCCAGCAGCTGACCGAGGAAATCCCAACTCCAGCCGCTGAAGTAGTCCTCCCATCCAGCAGTCGGCACAGCTATTCAGAAGCTGAAGACTAACAAGGCCGCAGGCTCAGATGGCTTGCCATCAGAGCTCTTCAAGGCTGGCGATTATCTGGTAGGGAGCATTCACCAGATCATCTGCAGAATTTGGGAAGATGAAAGCATGCCCGATGACTGGAATACCAGCTCTATATGCCCCATCCACAAAAAAGGCGATCCTACATACAAGATCCTGTCCAGCGTATTGTGTGAACGTCTAAAACCATTTTGCACCGCAGTAATCGGTAGCTACCAGTGCGGGTTCCGGCCCGGCAAATCAACTATAAACCAAATTTTCACACTTCGACAAATCCTGGAAAAGACCAACGAGTTTCGAATCGATACACACCATCTTTTCATCGATTTCAAAGCCGCATACGACAGCATTCATCGTGAAGAACTGTTTGGGGCGATGGCCGAATTCGGGATCCCGGTAAAACTGATCCAGTTGTGTCGCGCCACGCTAAAAAAACACGCGATGCACCGTGCAACTCGGTTCTAGGACCTCGGAACCATTCAAAACATGCACCGGATTTCGGCAAGGAGATGCGCTGTCATGTGACTTCTTCAACCTGGTGCTGGAGCAGATAGTTCGACGGGCAGGCGTCAACAGGGAAGGCACTATCTTTTACAAGTCCATCCAGCTGCTAGGATACGCGGATGGGATGATATCGACATCATAGCGTGTTCTCGCCGTGGCATTGTGGAATCATTCACGGCGATTGAAGAACAGGCGAAACGAATTGGTCTTAAGATCAATGAGGACAAAACGAAATACATGCTGCCAAGCAAAAGCCAATCCGCCGCTCACCACCTGGGACAAAATATAACAATTGACAGCTACAATTTCGAGGTAGTTAAGGAGATTGACTACTTCGGGGCAAACGTAAATTCCACAAATGACAGCACAGTGGAGATCCGGCATAGAATCGCCCTTGGCAACCGCTGCTACTTCGGCTTGTCCAAACAACTGGGGTCAAAACTCCTCACTCGAAAGACCAAAGTCATGCTTTACAAAACGCTCATACTGCCAGTCTTGCTGTACGGAGCCGAAAGCTGGACGATAAGCAGGACAGCGGAGCGGAGTTTGGATTCTTTCGAAAGAAAAATTCTGCGCCGGATATTTGGTCCTGTCTGTGAGGATGGTGAATGGAGAAGAAGAGACAACCGCGAACTCTACGAGCTGTACCAAGATGTGGATGTAGTCCTGAACTGCTCGTTTCGTTTAGTTATCGCAAAGATTTGACGAATTTACTGAGAACGCGTGGTTTGCTGATTGCATTCAAAGCTTTAGGGTAATAGGGCCCTTTGATATTAATGATGAAAGCAACTTGATCATGTAGTATGTATCTCTGATAGCATTCCTCTTCCTTATATTTCCCTAAGAAATCCTTGATGTTTGTAGTGTAAACTTAAGAAAGGTGAAGGCTCAAATGAAAATGTCAAATTGAATCCGTTCTTGAGACATTTTTTCTTTTGCTTTTGTCAGAAATGGAAAACTCTCATCTCCGTCTACAGTTCACCAATCCACCTCAAAATAATCTCAGTTGCTTGTAATGATAAATTACATTTCCTAGCTCTTTACTTATTTACTTTCGTTTTGACAGCATTTCCAGCCTGTCTCTCAATGAATTCAAAGCCATAGGCCTAAAAGGATATATCCATCCAGCTTTTCAGTCCCCGAAGGATAAGTGTCGGCTTAAGATATTTACATTCAACTGCAACTGCAATGAAACGAAAGAAGACACACATAAAAAACACTTTGCTGCATGGTTTTACGTTGTCAGCACTTAACGAATGCAGCATGGAGTAAAAAAACAAGGATTCATGTAACTGTAATTCTCGAGGTTTAGAACGTTTAAAATATCATGTCTTTTAACAGCAAACCAACTCGTTCCCTTCTCTTCACATATTTAATATTCCTTTAGTATCAAATTCCAGCTTTTGTTTGCCGTTACAAATGTGCATACGTATCCTTCCGCCCAAGAATGTGGAATATGTATGAGAGTATATGCCTCCTTCCCTGTTTAACCGCTCGTTTCAAATGAAGTTGGCTTTACTGCAAACTGTTAGAATACTACCCACTCGTACGTCCTTGTTGTAACTGGTATGGGGAAACCCTTAAAAATGCTTTATATCCTCACGTCTCTCCAGTTCCACTTATGAATTGCGGCTATAACTAGAAGTATAGTAGTTTTGTAGCGATGGTGGCGGCATAGTGTACTAGTAGTTCCTCATCCACTTTCATTTATTTATTCTCTCCTTCAAAATCAGACAATATACATGCGCATTTATTTGCATTCATTTCTATGGCAAGTTATGCTGCAGCATACAAGTTATGATCCACACCAACGTCAGGTCTCCCTTTCCGTCATCGACAATTCAGGAAAAAAAAAACAGAAAACACTTGACTCTGAGGCTTCTCGTACGTGAAATGAGAATTTACTTAATGCGAACTTATTGCCCGTCGAGGGGAATTTCGTAAGGATATAATAGAATTCATAACACACATACATACATATATATATACTGTCATAAATTTAGATTTCCTAGCGATACTTCTCTTTTCGTTTTTTTTTTTTTGTTCGATGAACTATACAAGATTCGTCCTTCGAAGTAGCGAAGATGTGTACTTTATGATTCCCAATAGCCGTGCCAATACTTGCGGGAACGAAAGCATATCGATATACTACTGTATGCTTTCTCAATCAATTAGTCTGAATAAGAGCAAACGAACATAAAATTGGTAATAAGTTTTATGGATACTGTCCAGTAAGTAGACACGTTGATGTGGTATTGCCCATTCTGTGCCATACACATAGTACGAGAGTTACTACGTGCTGGATATAAGGTTGGCGATTGACTTTGCTTCTACAGAATTTCCTACTGTGTATTTAGAGGAGGGGCAGGGTAATCCCCAAGGGACGAGTGATTAATCATTTTCATATTCTGCACAGTGACAATGTAGGACCAATTTAATCGAGTGTCCTTTCCATGTCGAAAGATAAAAAAAAAAAAAAAAAAAAACCAAACGAACAACTTCCACAAAACAACAGACTGTCTATCTAGTGATTTATAATCGTGCTTACATCAATTGGTGTGCCTAGCAAGGTCACATGGCCCATGTGACCTGACCCCATGGACAAAATGGGACGGCTCTGAACGCGACAATGAAAAATTACTGTCACCCGCGAATCCAGACGAGTGCATGCGTTTGTATCATGTGATAAACGTCCTTGGAGATACATTAGCACGAGGCCGACGGTAGGTAAATGCATATCAAGCGGGGGGAATGACCACACGGTTATGAAAAATGCACGAGACTCGCCGACACCACGCAAACCTGTCTATTGTTGAACTTGCCAACATCTGAATCACATGAACCCTTTTCCATTAGGACGCACTCAGAGGTAGTAAGAGTAATTTCTATTCCTTTTCCTTTCTATTCGCTTACTTCTGCCTTGATTCGACTCACCCAGGCGAATAACGATGAGAGTGTGCTTGTTAGGCACATTGTCGAATCGCCTGACCTTTCTTTATCTGTGCTGATGTCTTACGTTGACTGATACACTGATGAAAACATTACGCATGGAAAGATTTCAATAAATCATCCGAATCGGAGTGTTCTGCTTCAGCTACACGTTTTCATACTACTGCAGCATCTACAGCCGGTGTCTATCTGTCTTCTGGCCCACGTCGTTCGGTTTTATCTTGTGGGGAGCGAAGCTAATAAATGATTTCCTGTCGAATGACTTCATGTTTGTGGATTTCTGTTTGGTTATTCAATATCGTATTTTTTTTTTTTTTTTCATTTTTATTTCCCACTTATCTGGCATGCAATGTCAGTGCCAATTGGTGTCGTACCGATGGGACCACAATTTCTTATACCTATATCTACCCACTATGTATATATCTATACTTTACGGTAAGTTGAATGCACTGAAGGTGAAGGACAAGGACGCCAGTGGTATTATGTACCTCTCCTCTATTATGAATTTAGTTTTCCATCTTCTATACGTAGTTTAATTTGACTTGTACTTTCCAACTTAATTAATCGGTGCAAATGTCCTCCACCCGTTCGTAATTATCTATTTGCTTAAATATCCTTTTAAAGAATGTAGAATGCATCCCGAAATCTTATCGTGTATTTCGCAAATATTCTTCTCCAGAATTGAATAAAGTCCAGATAAAATACAGAAAATAACCGAAGTCTAGAATAAACTGAGGTGAGAAAGTCTAGAAGGAACAAATACGGAACAAAAAATAAATTCAGAACAGCAGCTAGTGCGCTTTATCCTTTTCTACAAATTGTATGTTGTTGAATGCTGGAAAGACGAAATATTTGAAAGAATTTTCCATTTAATGAGATTAAGTACGAAATTCCCTCCCTGCTATCCTCACGCTGAGGTTGCATCTAAACCATATTGCAATTGGTTGTGTTATTCCTGCGATGTAAACATGCAAGCATTTCCGGATTGTAATAGTGGTATAACAGGATTTCAGAATTACAGAATTTCTAAAGAGCTGATTGAGTATGGAACTCTATTCAGTTATTTAAGGCAATGAAAAGAAAAAAGAAATGGAGTTCAAAAAAATCCAAATTTCCACCGTGATTCATATCACTTGGCTTATAATTTTGGGTTTGCTCTAGTAACCCCTCATCCGAGTAGTTACCATGCAAATGGAAGAAGAATCATTATCATCATGGTTTCTTTTATCTCTCATTGGAGCATAGGGCGTCTTACAATCTCGGCAGTTTACTGCCCACCTAAGTTTAACACATCAACGGAACAATATAAATACTATATCAACCCACCCCAAATCGTACCTCGATATTCGTTATTAAAGAGTATTTTTCAAATACATAATCTCTGATCTCATTGTTGCCTAGCAGTCACCAGGGTCCTCAAATTTAATCCCAACCCTTAATGATTACGACTATATCATAAAAGACTCCAGTTTGTCAATCTACGCTGACGATGTGAAAATTATTAGGAAAATAGCAACTCCGGCTGATTCGCTCGCCCTCCAAAACGAACTTGATTTCCTCGGTACTTAGTGTGATAATAACGTCAGTAAATGCCAGGCCGTTATCTTTTCTCAAAAACCCTTCCCCTTGGCTCCCGGAAATTGATACCTTCTTAACAAGCCTGTACCCCATGACTCTTTTCTGCGGGACCCATGAATCATATGTGATAGAGAGCCCAATTTTCTGTCCCAGACCAAAATTACTACAATACAAAGATGTATTGAATTACTACAATACAAAGATCGATTACAGTTGATTGGCTTACAAACCTTAAAAATACGCCATGAAGTAGCCGACAACTTCGTTGTGACCAACTGTTATCCTATCTCGTTCTCATATTATTGGATTGGATACATTGGATCTTTTCCTAATTCCATAGTTCAACGGCTCGTCCGCCTCTCATATGTTTTATAAGTTAAGTTCCTATAGTAAGTTCAGTTTTTCTTTTTTTTATTTTAGCTAGTTTTAAGCCAAGATTGTTTAAGTTTTAGATTGTAGTAGGTCGCAATAAGAGGGTTATTGTGTTGGACTCTGGCGCGTGATGAGTGAGGATCCCGATAACACCAACGCCATCGCATGTTTATTTCGCGGCGTCCCTCCTCGGCGGGGTACTGGCGAAACCCCCCGTAGTACAACTTGCTTGAGAAAGCTTCTCGACTCACGCCGTTCGAAATCGGCATTAAACTGTAGGTCCCTTTCACCTGTGTGGAAAATCGACACATTCGACGACATGGCTGTTGTCGGGATTCGATCCCTGATCATCGGCGTAAGAGGCCAACACACAACCCACAATCAACTTCATGGTTCTGAACGAGTTAACATCGGAGGTTTGCCAAGGGTGCTCCGAATCGTTGTATAGAGTTAGAAGAGGACTATTGTGAAGGTCGACAGTTAATAAAAGTTTGCGGCGCACCTAATTTTCTTGTTTTTTGTTTACAAATTCCCGAAGCTTGATTTCCACACCTCGTACATCTAATCCCACTTTAGGGCTCCGTACCTCAAAATGAAAAAAACGGAACCCTTCTAGGATTACCTTGTTGTCCGTCTGTCTGTCGATACCCTTTATCTCGGGAACGCGTGAAGGTATCGAATTGAAATTAAAACGATATACTCAGGTCTACAGACTCTCGAAAGAATCAAACTTATAAGTTAACGTAAAAAAAGATACGGCCGTCTATGTCGAAAAAAAAAACCTATATTTCGACACTCTCAGGGAATCAAAATTTATTGGGTATTTTCCCCATAAAGTACTACCGTCTTATACTACAACTATATGGAGAAGTCTGAAAAGTATACATTTGTAATTAAATCATAAAAAACCGGCCAAGTGCGAGTCGGACTCGCGCACGAATAGTTCCGTACCATCCGTATATATAAAAATAAAAGACACGTTGTATGTTACCTCACCAGTCATCACATTAAAACGGCTAATACGTTTAAAATCACTTTTTACATAATGACATCTTGATTGCAGGCAGGTTATAGGCATATTACCTTGATGATCAAAAATCTCCATGATGAGATAGTTGATCATCAAAGTATCCATTGAATTCAAATCAATTATCTTACTTGATAGCAAGGAGGTGAAAAGGGGAATGACAATAATTATGGGCAAAAGGTTTGCAGCTAGGATTAATATATCCAGGACACAAAAGGGATAAAAGCTTGGAAGTGTGTTATTGGTTGTGGGATATTACTTACTTACTTACTTTGATGGCGCTACAGTTCGAGGTGAACCAGGGCCTCAACCAACAAGCCTCTCCAGCCGGCACGATCTTTGGCCAGCCGCTTCCAGTGCCGCATGCCCAGTTTGTTGAGGTCCCTTTCCACCTGTGCGCGCCACCTTAAATGCGGTCGTCCTCTGCTGCGTCGTCCCTCGGAGTTGGAGTCGAAGACTCTTCGGGCCGGAGCGTTGATGTCCATTCGCTCTACATGGCCCAGCCATCTTAGACGTTGGATTCGAAGACGTCTAACTAGGCCGATGTCGCTGTACTGCCCGTACTGTTCCTGGTTGAATCTCCTCCTCCACTCGCCGTTTACACAAACGGGACCAAAGATTGCACGCAGAATTTTCCTCTCAAAACGCCCAAGAGCCTCTTCATCCGCTTTTGATAACGTCCAAGTCTCAGCGCCGTAGAGGAGGACCGGGATGATTAAGGTTTTGTAGAGGGAAACCTTAGTTTTTCGAGAGAGGGCTCTACTACTCGATTGCCTCTTGAGCCCGAAGAAGCAGCGATTGGCAAGAGTTATTCTGCGTTTTATCTCAGCGCTGGTGTCGTTGCTGCTTGTCACTATCGAGCCAAGGTAGACGAAGTACTTGACTACTTCAAAAATATAGCTGCCAAAGGTGACGTTCTGACCAAGGCGTCGGTGTTGCGGGTCTTTCTTGGATGACAGCATATATTTGGTCTTGTCCCTATTTACCCTAAGACCCACTTTAGCCGCTTCTACTTCTACGCATGCGAAAGCCTCATTGACGGCTCTTTTTGTCCGTCCAATAACGTCAATGTCATCTGCGTAGGCAAGCAATTGTGTAGACTTGAAGGAGATCGTACCTCTTGTATTGGCCGCAGAGTCCCGCACGATCTTTTCAAGAATGATGTTAAAGAAATCACATGACAGTGCGTCACCCTGTCTAAAACCTTTTTTAACATCAAATGGGTCGGTTAGTTCACTTCCGACCTTAAAGGAGCAGCTAGAGTTCTCCATAGTCATCCCGCATAGTTTGACGAGTTTGGCAGGAATGTTAAAACATGATATGGCTCTATACAGCTCGTCTCTATAAACACCGTCATACGCGGCTTTAAAGTCGACGAAAAGATGGTGCATGTCGACCTGGAATTCATGGGTCTTCTCCAAGATCTGCCGTAGTGTAAATATTTGGTCTATCGTGGATTTTCCTGGCCTGAAACCACACTGGTAGGAACCTATCAGATTGTCCACGAACGGTTTCAGGTACTTACACAGTACGGCAGAGAGGATCTTGTACGCGATGTTCAGGAGGCTTATCCCTCTGTAATTGGCGCAGTCATAGGGATCTGCTTTATCCTTGTGGGATAGTATCCGAAGTTAATTTCACAACAACTGAATTTGTTGCAACATTTGATATCTTAACCTATCAGGATGGAAAAGGAGGGGAATAGCCATTGTACGAAAGGGTTTGCAGCAAGGATTAATTTAGCAGTGACACAATTGGGATCATCAAAGTTTAAACGGTATTTATTATAAGTTGTTCGTAATTATAGGAAAAAGGGTTGCAGCTAGGATAAATACATCAAAGACACAAGAGGGATCAAAGTTCGGAAGTTTGCTATTGGTTGTGGGATATTGTCCAATAACCTTAGGTCAGTATGTAACCAAGGGGATTTTTTGGATGAAAATCATGTCTGTTGTATGAGAGCCCCCCATAAATATTTATTTTATTCTGTTTTTAGTATTTGTAGCTATATCGGCAACAGAAATACATCATTTGTGAAAATTTCAAATGTCTGCCTATCACGGTGCATGAGATACAGCCTGGTGACAGCCGGACGGACGGACAGCGAAGTCTTAGTAATAGGGCTCCGTGTTACGATTTGGGTACGGAACCCTAAAAACAGGGCCTTTATACAAAGAACGGCGGTCCAAATTTTGAATTGAGTTAACCGTGTCATGTGGGGTATCGTATAAAAGGGCTTCATTGGCACAAGCTTAAACAGATTCTTAATTATTTTTATGATGTATAGTAGGTAGGTACCTCATAATTTTGGTGAATGTAGTAACTAACAATTTGCACTGTTATGCATACCTGCTTATTTAAATCAAAATTTCGTAAATAAACATAACCCTTAATACGTATTAGTTACCTATCTACTAAAGTGTTTTGTGACTAGGTACCTAGTCGTTTTATACGGAACACTCGGTGGGCGAGTCTGCCTCGCAATTGTCCCGTTTTTTTTTTTATATTTCGACTATTTGATGAAAAATTGGCTATCCATTCCACGGTGCCGTGAAAGCCAAAAACGGTGAATACACTATGCAGGTCCGAGGGTAAGGTCAGTGAAATACAGCTACATACCTTCAACATATCTACATGGTCCAGCGTGTCTCTAACATCAGTATTCCTTCACAGATGTGATAATCTAGAAGACTGTACAAATATTCCTTATCAGTTACCTCACTCAACTTCGTTCAGGCACTCAACGATATCAGGCACTTTTTTAATGGTTTCTGGTGTGGTTGCGGTTATTCGTTAATCCTTGACGTCAGCCATATACCAGTGATGTGCGAAGACGTTAAAATCTAGGCAGGAAGGTGTAACAAAAATACTATATATCGTAGTGACCCGTTCGTAAGAGTGCGCTATAAACTGATTAGTCCAAGTCATGAAACTGATTTTCTAAAACTAGGAAACACGACAAGGAAATCATTTTTCCTCGTTACAACCCAAACCTAACTTTTTGACATATGTACATATATATGTACATTCAAACATTTTATGTTTTCGTCCTTACGTCGGACGACTTTCCTCAATCGAAGTTACTATCAGAAAACATATCTAAAAAGTTCCTGTTTTCAGTGCAACATACACTAACATCTGAACAAGCAACAGTTTTCTGTAAGGAATAAAGTCCGTAATGAAAAGTAACTGACATGATACAAAAATGCTCAAATGAGTATGATCCTGTTCAACAACTTTTCCCTCACTTCCTTTCGGTCTAAGCCCCATTTATAAAGATCCACTTTCATCAACTCATGTAAACTTTCTAAGGTCAGAATCAGACCCATTCACTACGGGCGTAATATATGCCCCCTGTGCCATTTTCCTTATAAAACCAAAACAAGCACTCCCTAAGCCAGTGACTAGTTATCGGCATAAGCAGCAACAGCATTTGGACTTTTTAAACAACAATACATTAAAAAAAGTATGAATATACTACTCGGACACTAGGGTTTTTGTTAATAACAAACAGCTTGCTCAGCTCTCAACTGCATTACACCTCCATTTCGCACATACACACATGGAACATAACGCAAGGGACAACTGACTAGGGAATAAGAGAGCCGTCAGGAGCAGTATTAACAAATGTCTATTCCCAGGCAAACTTGAAAACAATATATAATATGCATGTCGTAGTGGCAGAACTTTTGGAATAATTTTATAGACTGCCTCGTGCATCTTGCTCCTTGTCAGTACCCTGCAATTACCCTTCCGGTTCTTCCTGAACTCTGCCTCGGTCGACAAGTGACTTGAATGCTTATATTTCTCTCGATATGCATTCAAACAGGACCTTACATCTTACTTGCAGGACATTTGTTTTGTTTATCCTAAAACTATGATTTATTTTTTGTTTTGGCCCAGTTTCGTCTCAATTTTATTTATGCTCACTTAAGGACTCGATTTACGTTACAGGATCTTCCCAGATATCTAAACGCATAATGAATAACAAGGGGCACAACCACAAAAAAAAAGACATGAATGTCTCCTTCAAAAGCCCAGGACATCCCACAGATAAGCCCAACGACTGGATGGAACAACAGGGTAGAGATAAATAGAATTAGAACCAGGAAGAGAAAGAAAAAGGAGTCAGCAATCTTCGTCCCCAAATCCAATTAAAATATGCAAATAATAGAGATATATCCTTCTCCTTCGTCTTCTTCTAGTTTGTCGTTATCTTCTTGCGGACAAACACATGAAATATTTCTTAATTGTCATTTCTGTATGAAATGAACAATGAGCTCATCTTGCGAAACAAAATTCAAAGTCGGGAGAATGGATTGATGTGAAAAACATTCAAACAAGGAGACGTTGGCACAATAAAGAGAACAAACAAAACACAAACAGAAAGTAGAGCAGAACAAGAATTTAATGTTCTGCTGTCCTATTCTGTTTGTTATGATCCTCTGGAATGGTGTCATATTTGGAGTCACAGTTTATACAACACACCAACTATATGAAGAGGTGAGGAACAAAGGTACCCGCACACTGCACTAGCGTAAGAACCAACAGGTTAAGAGGTAATTAGAGACCTGATGACAGTGACATGAGTGTGCAATTACAATAGGGGAGGAGTACTAACTTGTGTTAGATGGTAGTATTAGGGAACTTGTGAACTTTTTAGGTAACAGTTCAATTAGCTGGTAACGTAGTTTGAGGTAATCCCTGACGGCTAAGTTATCAAAGCTCACTAAGGAAACTGATAACTAGGTCGTTTCGTTCCTAAGGCAGTCATTATCGACATGAATGGGCAAAGTAGTTACGACTTGTTGATTATAGCTTCAGTCGCTAGGATTTTGTATAAAAAGAGGACAGAACACAATCTAGCCGTTTTGAACAATTTGTTTTGATCACTTTTTGCAGATGACATCATGTTAAATGGTCGCCTTTACAGCAGATGGTGCAATGAGCCGGTTTTGAGCTCTTTGCGAAGTGTCGCGGGCTCTATAGCGGCTATTTCGAGTCGGATATTGGCCTTTAGTTCTTCCACAGTCCGTGGCTTGTTGACATAGACTTTAGAGTTAAAAACCCCCCGACAAGAAAAAATCCGGTGGCGTCAAATCGGGCGATCTCGGTGGCCAGTCAAATTGGAAATTAGACGATCGACGAACTTACGGCGCAATGAAGCAATGGTGGCCCGAGCTGGGTGGGCTGCGGCGCTATCTTGTTGGAACCAGAAGCTGACCATGCCACGTTCCGCTAAAACTGGCAACAAAAAATCCTTTATCATCGCCCGATAACGTCTTCAAAAGAGACCGGTCCAATGACTCTATTCGCACAAATTCCGGCCCAAACAGTCACGCGTTGGTCATGGAGAAGTTCCTCGTGGATTATTTGAGGATTAGCGTAAAACCGACGATTTCGTTTGTCGACCGTTCCATTTAACGAAAAATGAGCCTCACTGCTCATGATGATTTTTTCCCAAATATCAGTATCGGTGTGAGCTAAGTTCACGACGCATTCAGCATAATCCAAGCGACAACGTGACTTATCCGTTGGCAATAATCGCTGAGTAATTTGAATTTTGGGGGGAGGGAACGAGCAAACAAAGCAAAGAAGTTGATCGCGTTTAACATGGCAAAGGTCAGCTTCGATCTCTGTCCCTGCTCAATACAAATTGACACACAGCCTCCGCGTGCCCCCCTCGGTATAGCTACCCGGGCACCTGCCAGATAGTGAACCATTATGTGCAGCGACCCAACCCCTTGTTCCTGGGGTAAGAGGAACCTGGCCCTCCAGGTTGGGGGTTTTGCTTAGGGGTAACATCCCTATCACGTGAAAACCTACTTGTTCCGAAACGACAACAAGCCTCGGATACGGACGGATACAAAGCTGACGACCCCTGCAAACGAGTAACGGACTTGAGAGTCTGCACCTGGAATGTGAGGTCCCTTAACAGACCGGGTGCAGGCGATCAATTGGAGCAAACACTCAACTGCTATAAAGCAGATATAACCAAACTCCAAGAAGTCCGATGGGATGGACCAGGCAAAAGACCGATGAAAAACTACGACATATACTACGGGAACTGCTACAAGGAGAACAAACAGCGCATATTCGAGTGCGGATTCGTTATTTGAGGAAGACTCCGACAAAAGTCTTAAGCTTCCGAGATAAAAGTGAACGCCTCATAACAATCCGCATCAATTTGGAAACATTAGCTTAATTTGCGCTCACGCCCCGATGGAAGAAAAGGACGATCGACTCAACGAAGAATTCTACGATCTCCTAGACAGAACATATGCCCAATGCCCCAGCTACGACACAAAAATAGTTCTAGGAGATTTTAATGCAAAACTGGGCAAAGAGGACATATTTGAGTCGATCATAGGAAAGCATAGCCTCCATAACACCACATCCGAAAACGGACTTAGGCTAACCGATTTCCTAGTGGGGCGTAACCTCCTTGTAGCGAACACGCGATTCCCCCATCTCAACATCCACAAGGGTACCTGGCGGTCTTTTGATCAATCGACCACCAACCAGATTGATCACATTGCCCTCGACGCCAGACACTCCTCCCTTATTCTCGACGTACGAACCTTCCGAGGGACCAACACTCGCACCACTACCTTGTTGTAGTCAAGGTACGAATGGGGATATCAAGAATGCTTAGGAGTCGAAGAGGACTACGTAAGTTTGACGTCGGAAAGCTACAATCGCAAGAGACTGCCAGAGCCTTTACCGATCGTGTCTCCGCCCACAGCAGCACAAACAATAGAGCAGGAATAGGCGCATTGCCAGAGCGCCGTCAGAGACGCTGCCTCAGATATGCTGGGTTTCAAGCCGCCACCACCTAGAAACCCCTGTTCGATTGTTCGATGAACAATGCGAACAAGCCCATGCAGCAAAACAAGAGGCATATAAAGCCATGCTGCAACGACGGACGAGAGCTGCTCGCGAAATCTATGAGCAGAAGAGAACAGAGGAACACACACTTTTCAGAAGAAAGAAAAGAGAACATGGAAGGCGTGAGATTGAGGAGATGGAGAGATGCATCCGCAGGAATGACGCCCGTAAATTTTACAATAAGGTAAAATGAACACGCCGTAGCCAGAGCGGCGGCGTGAAGGGATGAAAAGTGAGAACTGGTAGTAGAGTCGCAGTCGATGCTGAGGGTTTGGAAATACTACTTCTGCAGACTCTATAACGGCCATGGTAGACAAGATACCGCTGTCGGGCAGAACGAGCCATTCGTAATGGACGACAATGTAACAGAATTCAGTCCACCCGGTCTAGACGAAGTCAAAATAGCGATATCAAGACTTAAGTTTAATAAAGCCGCGGGCGCAGGCGGCCTGTCTGCTGAGCTCCTTAAGGCGGCTGGAGATGAGCTGGTACGGTGCATGAACCATCTTATTTGCAAGGTATGGTCGGGGGAAAGCATGCCCGACGAATGGAATCTCAGCATCGTTTGCCCGGTCCATAAGAAAGGAGATCACTATAACCGCCAACTATAGGGGAATAAGTCTACTTAACATCGCATATAAGATCTTCTCTGCCGTATTGTTTGAACGCCTGAAACCGTTTGTGGATAACCTGATCGGCTCTTATCAGTGTGGATTCAGGTCAGGCAAATCCACAATAGACCAAATATTTACGCTACGGCAGATCTTTGAGAAGACACAGGAATATCAAATCGAGACTTACCACCTTTTAGTCGATTTCAAAGCTGCATATGACAGCGTGTATAGAGATGAGCTATACAAAGCCATGTCTAGTTTTAACAACCCTGCCAAACTAATCCGACTATGCAGGAAGGCAATGGAGAATTCTCTCTGCTCCATTAAGGTCTGTAATGAACAAACCGAGACCTTTGATGTTAAAAAAGGATGTAGGCAAGGAGACGCGCTGTCATGCAACTTTTTCAACATCGTGCTTGAAAAGTTCGTGCAAAAGTCACTGGCCAACACAAGAGGTACGATTTATGTATTTCAAGTCCCCGCAATTGCTTGCGTATGCAAGCAGTTGTAGGGGTTTCCTTTCTTATGAACCGGGCAAAAGATGCTGAGATTCCATTCGTCGGGCATGCTTTCCTCCGACCATACCTTGCAAATGAGAAGGTGCATGCACCTTACCAGCTCATCTCCAGCCGCCTTACATTACAAACTAGTACATCGAAATTGGAAAAGTAATAAATCTGAAGACACATTATCTGATGAACTTTCGGTTTATCGGAAAACACCTGTCGGAAGACTGAACAAAAGTCCGTTGGAATTTTGAAAAAATTATAAGACCCAGCTTCCAAAATTGTATAAAATGGCAAATAAATTAACGATGGCGGGAACATCGGTTCCATCTAAAAAACAATTTTCGCAAGAGGCGCAGGTGATGACTCAACAAAGAAACCGATGGAAGGGCAAAAGATTCGGCTAACTTTTGTTCTTACAAAGTATTGGAATATTTAATTAACTATTTAATCGATGTTTGTTCGTTTAATCATTTTACCTTATTTTGTTTCTAATACGTCAACAGTTCCAAAATTGGAAAGTTAATAAAGCTTAATGATTTGTACATTCTTGTTTTATTATATGTACATATATATGTATACGCAACATTCATATCCACCCTTACATCGATAAAAACATCGATGCTTTTTTTCAATGTCCCCCACTACTCTCAGGGGTGGTTGTCCTAGATAGGACGAAAGCCGACCAAATTCCGCGTTGGTTATAGTCCGTAGTAATTCGTTCGAGCACTTTAGTATTGCATACGCCGAGGACGAATTTCAGTTGACCATATACTGTGAGTGTTATGCCTGCAGTAGTACCGTCTGGTCACTTTCCATTCACGTTGCATACTTTTTATCCATATAGGAATTAATTTTTCTTGGCTATGAAGCGAATTTGAACTATAGACCTTCCGCTCGGCGGTCGATGATGTTAACCACTGCACCACGACCACCCCTACTTCCCTGCCTATATGGGAACACTCTCTTCTCAAATAGTGTGAAACTACACACTCATCTCTTTATTTTCGCAAAAGCGTCACAAATGTAGTTAAGCCGATAGTAAGATAAAATGGACAAATGCCTTAAAAAATATCAAATTAAAGGCGGCATCAATCTCCACATTCCAAGTTTTGATTATTGAATAGAAGCTCAAACGTCACTCCTTTGTAGTCCATGAATTACCAGGTTCCGCTCGTAAATTCTCGGCCAAAACACAATTTAAACATTTCATGCATATCCAGCACTGCCGGATCTGAACGAGCCAGTATCCTTTAGGGTAAACACATTCCTTAAGCACCTGTCTACCAACCTCGTCGTACGTTCCTCACGGGCAGAACATTGATAAAAGAAAACTTCCTCGTATCCGTCGAGTACACCCACATTTTTGTAAACTTTTAACTAATTTCCATCCAGAAACTCAATACACCGGGTATAGGTCGACTTACATACATATGTATGAATGTATGTATGCATGTATGTATGTATGTATGTATGTATGTATGCATGCAGGAATATCCTAACTGTATATAGGAATATAACAAAAGATCGACTTTTTAATAAATAGTAAAAAGGAAATACGTATGTAAGTATGTCTGTGCATGTATCGAATGGTAAAGCTCTTGACAAATCATGTCGGGACAACCTACAGATGGCGATGTCAACGAGAGAATTATTCAACGAACACAATGTCCCCGTCTGTGAAATGCACTTCAGAGTTGTAACTGAAATGCAACTATGTGTAAGACTGTAGTCATGTGGGTGCACATGTGATGTACATACATATACCATATACATATGTACATAGTGGGGAATTCAAAGAAATTGCCACTCGAATTGAAGGAAGGTTGCTCGTCTGGAAGGAACATACAATATCTGCATCTAAACTACGAATAGAAATCAGCATTGTGGCATACGTATGAGTACATACCTGTGCACTTGGATCCTTTCGGCGAAAGAAATTTTTCATCAGCGTGTATGTACATACAAGAGGAATTGTAACGTTGTTATTAAATTTATTTATCCTCGTTATATCGTTCTGTAGGAATCCTTCAGGTCTAGAAGAAAAGAAAAGCAAACATTGAGAAAACGAAGTACACTGTAGTTTGGCTTTACACAATGTAAGAATAGAAATAGACAAAACCACCAACCGCCATCACCATAGCTCAAGATGACAAATAGTCTACAAACTCACTAAACCCGACAAGAATAACCTCCACTCTGTTATAAAGTTAAGTCCATCAATCCGGACCGCCGCCCCAAGTTAAGTATCGAAAGAAACCGCGAAAACCCGAAACAAACGCCGAATCCACAGAACAGATTTCATCTTTCTCACCGCTACACTGCACCTTATATGCATATGTAGTATCTTAAGGCGATTTCCATGAAAAGGAACTGCAAAACCGCAACAGTTAGGTACGCCTCATGGACTTGCATTGGAATTAAAGCCTCAGGCCATAAATATCGCTAGCGTTGATCGTAAAAGGGCAGGACAGCAACACCGCATGCAAGACGCAAACCCTGGCATCAGCACAATTCGAAAAGTGGAGTCGAAAGGCCAAAAAACCGTTTCTTCTCTTTTTGCTTGTTTTCGTTTAAATTCAACTTCAAAAGAGAGGATATCATTGCTATCTGCCGTATCCGACTGTATGTATGCATGTATGTATGTGCTATCCATCCGAAAGCATAGTCCAATGATGCTCACCGATTGGGAAACAACAAACGATGGAGTTGAAGGAACAAAAGAACAGCAATTGAAGTCATGTCGAAATTCTCCGATGATTTGCCAGTTTGGCTTGGATCTTGCGGCACGGTGGGGTGGCAGACAGGCATGCCTTATAACGCAGGTAAGTGATTGTTGTTCAACTGCAACCGAACCGGTTTGCATTGTTACAGCACATGAGAGTACTGAACAAGATACGCTTGTTAGATTCCGACAACTAGCCCAACCAATCGTCCATGTTTTTTTTGTTTTCTGTTTCTACTGCACGATCTATGCTTGAAGCCAAAAACTGGTTCCAATGGAGTGCGAAGCCGGAGCCCCTTTTACTTCATTCCCCAATTCCATGTTCGATGATTTTGCCTTTTGTGTTTATTTCCTTCTTTTTTTTTTCCATCCAGATTACTTCTCAATTTCATTACACCGGAAGAGCAATGCTGAGATAACAGGGGCGGAAAGGAAAGAGCAGCATTTGAGGAAATGAAAAGAAAATCAAAAAAGCAATTATTTGCTCATCTTTTATAGTTTAAAACCATATATTCCTCGGTCTTAGATACTCTTCCGACGAACATAGACGCAGTCGCACATATTCATTCGCCTTAGACTTCCTCCGACTGCATTGGATCCAATTTAGTTATGAAAGTGATGAGATGATTGCCAGTACGGATTAGGTTTGAGGTAAATTGCGCAAGTGAAATTGTGGCATCAAGTCTAGTTAAAGCGGATTTTAGCTCTTTGCTTGATTACATCCGGAATACGAAGAGACTTATGACAAAATTGAATTGCAAGGAATTGGTCCAACCATGATTGGGTATTTATGGTAAAATCTGTAAGCATAATCGTGAATTAGACAATTGTGTCTTTTGTAGGTTTTTGTCCCAATTTCGACATCGTTTGATGTCGAAGATACGGACATTTGGATGCAGGAGTATATGACGCAATTTGTTCACCTAAAGTTTACAATAAAATTTCAAATGTGTCTGAAAGAAATGCGCACGCCTGCCATATGTATAGCCTTAAACGTCTTTAACAGCAGCACATACGTACGTATGTTCATATGTACCGGGAAAACTCGAGCTTCTCAGGCGACCCGGCGCGTTCCCAGGTGGCGGATAGGGGGAGGCCACGTAATGTGGTAGGGGTCATCGCACCCCCGCGGACCAAGAGCACTTACATTCCCAAGTCAAGTTGGTTTGGATTACGTGCCGAGGACTGAATGGTGCAGAGAACACAAAAATGTGCATCGCTAACGTACGATCCCTATGTGATACCGGGCGCCCTCACATAGTAACTAGCCTTACATCTACATGGGAGCTCTGTAGATGGTTGACCATCATTTCTCACCATACTCGTGGGACCAACACATGAATAACAAAAACAAAAAAAAAAAAAACGAAAGCAAAACACTAACAGAGTCGGAGGAAGAATATCTCCTCCGCTCACCAGTACACGAAATGGAGACAGAAGACACAGAACCATCTCCAAATTCTGCAACCACACTCCTGCCCAACAAGACGGACAACCAAAACGCTCAGGTACCTAAAGGTCCAAGCGCCGAGGTTGCAGTGGTTAACGACGCCAAAAAGCCTCGGCAGAAATGCGATTATTTCACCGGGGCCCAAAAGCGACGAATAGCCGCTCTAATCCGGGACGGGATGGAGCCCGAAGAGGCGAGACAAAAAGAAAGAGCAAGATATGCTCTCGTGCTTGCGGAAAGGGAAGCTCACAAAAACACCGATACATCAAATCCCAAACGCAGCCGATCCAACGACAACTCCGTTGTGGAGAATATCCGCAAGAAGAGTCGACCACACACAGAAGCACCTAGCAGCTCTTATGTTGGTAAAAGAAATGATCGCCTTGGGCGCGCTTGCGAAGGCAAAACAAAACCCACTAAGGGAATTAGTGGAGGTGCACGAGAGCGTACAGATGCACCCGAGCCATCCTAGCGGGATGCCATTGCTCGGTGCAAAGTCGCTATCATGCACTCGCAACACCCGCAAGAGACCCTAACAGACGAACAGATAAAATAAGTGAGGAAGAGCCTGCTAATGGAAATGGACAAGGCAGATGAAGATTGTTCTGCCCTCAGATTAGAGGCCACCTCAGCCAGAAATGGATGGCTTTCCATCACCTGTCACGACATAGAAACAAAAAATTGGCTCATGTCGTCGATAGAGAAGACCAAGCCATGGAAAAACGCTGATTTGTGTGCAACTCAGGGTAATGACATTCCCAAGTTATACACCTGCGTAACATTCGTCCCCGAAGCCGATAACCTTACCAAGGACACCTTCCTTATGCGCATAATGAGGCAGAATGCGAACATAAGCACTAAAGGATGGAGAGTCCTCAGGATTGCCAAGGAAAAAAGCGGTGGGGACCAAGTAACCTTTGCCATTGATGAGGCTTCTAAAGACGCTATTGTCAAGCAAAGGTTTAAACTGTTCCTCAACTTCTCCCAGATCCTAATCAGGATCAAGGGAGTTCCCAAGCAGGCAAAGGTAACTGCGGACAACAAAACTAAGGACAGGGTACAAGCCCATCCGAAGTGCGATGCCCAAAGTATACCGGCTATGCTCAAGAAAGGGAGTGAGGAACTCGAAACGACCAAGGGCATCTTCATCCGCTTTTGTTAAGGTCCAAGCCTCTGCGCCCTAAAGGAGGACTGGGATGATTAAGGTCTTATATAGTGTCACCTTGGTTTTCCGAGAGAGGGCTCTACTTCTCAATTGCCTCTTGAGCCCAAAGAAACAGCGGTTGGCAAGAGTGATTCTATTGAAAAAGTTCCATGACAGCTCGTCACCTTGCCTAAATCCTTTTTTAACATCAAAGGTCTCGGTTTGCTCATTACTGACCTTAATGGAGCAGCGAGAATTCTCCATTGTCATCCTGCGCAGTCGGACGAGTTTGGCAGGGATGTTTAAACTAGACATGGCTTTGTATAGCTCATCTCTATGCACGCTGTCATGTGCAGCCTTGAAATCGACGAAGAGGTGGTGAGTGTCGAGTTGGTCTTCTAAAAGATCTGCCGTAGCGTAAATATTTGGTGTATTGTGGATTTACCTGGCCTGAAACCACACTGATATCCACAAAGGGTTTCGGGCGTTCACACAATACGGCAGAGAAGATCTTATATGCGATGTTAAGGAAACTTATTCCCCTATAGTTAGCGCAGTTATAGGGGTCTCCTTCCTTATGGACCGAGCAAACGATGCTGAGACTCCATTCGTCGGGCATTCTTTCCTCAGACCATACCTTGCAAATGAGATGTTGCATGCACCTTACCAACTCATCTCCAGCCGCCTTAAGAAGCTTAACAGACAGGCCGTTTGCGAGCGCGGCTTTATTAGACTTAAGTCTTAATATCGCTATTTTGACTACGTCTAGGTCGGGTGGACTGAATTCTGTTACATCGTCGTCCATTACGAATGGCTCAAGAAAGGGAGTGAGGAACTTAGAGAGCATAAGCCAAACCAGAGAGCAACAACCATTGCATCTGGCGTTAGTGCAACAGCCATAGAGACAACGAAAGCACACCAAACGTCAAGACTGTCTGGAGAAACAACTCGGGCAACCAAGACTTCAGGGGTCAGCCCTATGGTTGGGACAATGGCAGCCCTGCCAGTATCTCACTGAATCCATTATGCCGGGATTAAGGTGCATCCAAGTAAATCTACAGCATGCAAAGGCCGCGTCCGCGCTACTGAGCCATAGAGCAAGGAGCACCTCGACATAGCCTTTATCCAGGAACCGTACACTATTAAAGACCAGATCAAAGGACTATCAGGTAAGCTGCTCTACGACTCCACAAATGAAGGACGACCTAGAGTATGCTTAATGTTCAATAACAATATTAAAGCCATTCCCATTCCAGAATTTACGAATAAGGACATGGCAGCTGCCATCATCCAGCTATCCACTGCGGAAGGTAGGTCAGAAGCTGTAATCTGCTCAGCCTACCTTGCGGGCGACTCCACGGATCTCGGCTTCACACCACTGCAGGATCTTCTCGACCACTTTGGAAGAAGAGGCTCACACACCATCATATGCTGTGACGCAAACGCAAACCACACAGCATGGGGAAGCTCGGGCATCAACAAAAGAGGTGAGTACCTATTAGAATTCATATTCAGGAACAACCTCAATATCATAAACCGTGGAAATAATCCCAACTTTATGAATAGAATTAGAGAAGAGGTATTAGACCTCACCCTAACTACCCCGTTCATAGGTAACTCGATTCAAAACTGGCATGTCTCAACAGAAACATCGATGTCAGACCATCGACAGATCTGTTTTGACATAAAAACGGGAGATAGAATTACTAGAACATATAGACAACCGAGAGCGACAGACTGGGACACTTATAGCCTAGAAATCGCACAAACGATTGGAAACTGTCCAAACAGCATCAGAGACATAGACAGCCTTGAACTCTGCTGTCACAGCCTCAATGCTACCATCCTATCTGCTTTTCACAACGCTTGCCCAGAGAAAGTTAAGTCAGGCAACCGTACCACTCCGTGGTGGAAAAGCAATCTCGCCAAGCTAAGAGCACTGACCAGAAAACAGTTCAACAGAGCTAAACGGACTGGTGACTGGACGCAGTATCGTGCCTCACTCACCAACTACAACCAAGAGATTAGAAGAGCCAAAAGAGACTCATGGAAAAAGTTCTGCAGCAGTCTTTCAGACGTTCAGAGCAGCGCTCGTATCCACAGAGTTCTCGCCAAAGAGCACACTAACCAAATTGGACTGTTGAGGAGAGCAGATGGCACTTACGCGGAAAATGGTACGGAAGTACTCAAAATTCTGCCCAGTACGCACTTCCCAGACCCCAACATCATACCCTCCGATCTCTCTAACATACCTCCTCAGATCAGGGCAACTAGACCCACCAGGGAGGATTGGAAAAGAGCGCGAGCGATCTTTCACGAGAGAAGCATAAAATGGGCCATCAATTCATTTGACCCATACAAATCCCCGGGGGAGGATGGCATCTTCCCGACCCTTCTTCAGACGGGGAGTGCGCAAATCAGCCCCATGCTCATTTACATCTTTAGAACCAGCTATGCATGGGGACATATACCAACAAGCTGGACAGAGGTAAAGGTAAAATTCATTCCCAAAGTAGGCCGTAGACCCACAGACCTGACTAAGTCCTACAGACCGATAAGCCTTACCTCTTTCTTCCTAAAAACAATGAGAAAAATCCTGGATAGGCATATCAGGGACGGTGCACTGAAAACATCACCACTTCACAAAAACCAATATGCCTACCAGCCTGGGAAATCGACAACGCATGCTCTTCAGGAACTAACGGCCCGGATCAACAAATCCCTGAGCGACAAAGAAATTGCGATAGGTTGCTTTCTCGATATTGAGGGTGCTTTCGATAACACCGAATACACCCAAATAAAACGTTGCATACTCAGGACAGGGGTGGACAATGCCACATGCAATTGGATCCAACACATGCTTAGCAAAAGGAAAATAAACACCTCACTAGGCAATGACAAAATCAGCGTAAATGCCGCGAAAGGATGCCCTCAAGGCGGGGTTCTCTCACCACTCCTGTGGTCCATCGTGGTTAATGAACTGATAAGCATACTTAGCAGCAATGGCTTCTATGTCCAAGACTACGCTGACGACATAGTGATCCTGATTAGAGGCAAGTTCGAAGACACAATCTCGGAACTCCTCCAACGGGCACTAAACCTTGTTGAAAACTGGTGCATAAAGGTTGCACTAAATGTCAATCCTAGGAAAAGCACCATAGTCACCTTCACCAAAAAAAAGGAATAGGCACAAACTTACTAAACCTACCCTCTTTGGTGAAGCGATAGAGTTCTCAAAAGAAGTCAAATATCTAGGGAAATCTCTAGACGAAAAGCTCACTTGGAACTCTCACATTACAAAGACCATTGAGAAAGCCAGGATCACTTTATGGACCAGCAAAAGTCCCTCAACTTCTTATGCTTTCGAGGAGTCAGATTCCTTTAATCACAGGTTTCCTTACTGGACACTGCCCAGTTAATAAACACCTCAAAACAGTGGGCATCATACAAGATGGCACTTGCTGAATGTGTAATGAAGACGAAGAAACAGCAGAGCACATACTATGCCACTGTAACTGCCTGGTCAGCCAGAAGAAATCGCTGCTAGCTCACTCAAAAACATACTAAGTTTTATCACGAACTCAGGTTTTCTGAGTGAACTGTAAGTGGGGGACATCACAATAGGCCCACTCGTGGCCGCAGTGATCAGGCGACTCTGTCCCACCCTATCCTATCTATCTATCTATGTTCATATGTACGTACACACATATTTTTAAAGAGGATAGATCCAAATATACATATTTCAGACGGTTTTTCGACTTTCGATCTTAATATAATATGATCATAAGACGATAGGAGAGTATTTCAATTAGTTTCATTCATCGATGTCCCTAACTCTGATGTCCCTAGCACCTCTATCTCAATAATGATCCCCAACAATTTTCGATTATGCTAAGATCAGAGGAGCGTGCTGCCCATTCTAAAATATTTTTTTTTTTGGAAAATGCCTATCACTTTTGCGGGGTAGACAACTGCATAATTTTGTACTACGAAGAGTCCATTGTGCCCAGTAAGCTTTTAACCAGTAGAAACCTAAACATTTTCCGTTGAGCTGAAGCACCTACATAGAAGATAAGAATTCTAGTATTCTGTTCGGTCCAATGTTACTTACCTCCTCTAGTCCCGAAAGGAAGTGACTTCCAAAGAATGTGTTCCTTTTTCGGGCTTGTGCTTCGCATCCACACAACAGGGGACGAAATGGACTGAATTTCCTCTTCGTCCCTGCAGCTTCTTTGAATCCATTGTGGGACTGTCCTAGTCTGGCTGCATGGTAGGATAACATGCAGTGCCCAGTGAGGGCACCGACTGCCAGTCGAATATTCCCACGACTGAACTTTAGCAGATTTTTTGTCTTTTTCTTATCATAGACGGCCCAAGTTGATTTTGCCATTGCGCATGTATTTAATGCATACCATCACTTATTGGCCTTCACTCCCTAATAGCTCCGTCTCTATCTCTCTGTAGAGCGTACTGATTGCCGTCTTAGATTCAATTGAGATCTGCGCGAAACTTGCGCCCAATCCTAGCCTAACTAGTTCGACCGCCCTCTCATTTCCAGAGATATTCACATGATCTGGTACCCAGCAGAGAGTCACCTTATTTACATCCAATATCTCTTCTAGCCTCTCTTTTCAGGGTTTGACGAGTTTGGATCTTATCCAGCTGCCTGCAGAGCCTTAATGGCTGCCTAGCAGTTGGCACAGATGTTGATCCTTTTTCCTGAGAGATTCTCTCTAATAATCAGGTCTGCCGCCCGCTTGATTGCGAAGACCTCAGCTTGGAAAACGATGCAGCCATCATCAAGTCTATAGGAGCGATATAAATCCCGATATTCAAAATAGACCCCAGCCCCCCGGCCACTGTGCCGACATCTACATACATCCTTCAGTGTAGATTGCCATTTCATTTTCTGGATGGATTCTAATAGAGAATGTCCATTCGTAGGAAGGAAGTCGGGTCATATAGTCCGTTTCGGTTCTGAATCTCGAGACGGCCCATCGATCCAAGACCGATGCGTGGCCATAAAGACTACTTGTCTACAGACCGGATTCCTGTAGTCTTAGTCACCAAAGGTTTTCTGCATCATCCTCAATAAATCAGCAACAAAAAACAATTCCACAACAACATTTATTGCGAATTCTTTGCTTTTAGCAGTTGACAAAAGGAAGAGTATCTCAAACACTAATGAATATATTGATGTGAAACTTTGTACGGATGTTGACGACAGTCCTATTAATCTTCAAACTCAAATGTCGTCTCTTTAGTTTTAGGACACAGTATTATAATATGATTACCATGAAATATGCGAGTACCATAAGAACCTAGAAAATAGACAAAACGGTGATTTCGTTCTATCGCATTTCCCTCGAATACTTTAAATCGATGCGACTTTATGTAAATTGAGTGGAATCGCCGTGCATATCTGCAATCTTAAGTGCCGAGCAAAACACTTTCCGATGAGAGACATTCACAATTCCAGATACAAAACGATAAGCAAATGTGCGCTCGTCGACAATTGAATTAAAATTCGTTCATTTTCTTCTCCGCAGATAGTATCCACTATTCAGAGTTCATGCATTTGGTTGTTATGTAAAAATGCAAATAAGTAGCCCCGACCGGTAGCCAATATTCTGTATCTTCCTATCGGGTGTAGTATATATGCAAAATTCAACAACACTGTTATCTAAAACAGAGCCAAGATGAGATGGAAAAACAAAACAAAAAAATAAAAAAAAATAAAAAGCAAGAGAAAAACAAACTCATCTACATACATCTGAATAATGTATGTATGAGAGTCAAGTCGCGTACTCTTGGCAAGATGCACTGCACAACCAGTTCCACCGCATCTCTCTTCCATTCTCTCCTCATCGTAGAGATCTCTGAATCGTGGAGTAAAAAACTTCCACTTCTTTCGTGGCGCTTCGAAGCCCATGGCAATCATTCAAATCACGCGCATCGCGACCAATTTATCAATTCGACCCAAGAATCTACTCTCATCCAGCTTCGCACTACACATCGATTCGCCTGATCCAGTGTGTCGTCCATGAATGACGACAGAGCCGACGGATATAGGTGTATATTTTGCCGGTTAAATTGTCAAGTGAACAAGATAGAAGCGAAGGCGGACGACGCGAAATTGATTGCTTTTTCATTGTTGTTGCGGTCGTTTTGTTTGGATTTTGATTGTAGATATTTATTACTTGTTTGCAAGCTCTTTCTCACCCTCTCTCCCTTCCTTTCCAGGCGCCTTTGTTGAAGTTGTTCAATAAACGCAAATTGATTACAAATGAATCAGATGGGGCTGGGCGGTGGACGGTCCCATGGTAGTAGAATGCGGCTCGATCCAAATTGTGTGTGTGGGAGGGAGACACGTTATACGAATACTCGTAATTCCTTTAGTTGAAGACCGCCGCCGCTGCCGGTGCAGTTGTCACGCATATTGCAAATGGTGTAGAACACGCGCGACAACTGAACTTTAATTATGGCGGTAATTACAACGCCAATAATTGGCGGCAATGGCGGTTGGAACAAAGGATCCGGGGTGGTCGACATGAGTTTGTTGCTTGAGTAGGCTTCCATAACCATTGCTGACTGGGGATTATAGATGAAGGACGTGAAGTTTAGCTAGAGAAGCGGCAACAGACATATGTACATATGACTCAGAGCAAGCAGTGTGGAATGGAGGTGAACCACTAGTACAGGGTGGTAGGTTTGTAGTAAGCAGACATACTTTCCTACGTGAGCGTTGAGATGGAGCGAGGGAATAGTTTTCCAAACGTAGTATTATATTAACAGATATTAAAGAGTAGTTTGAAGATTTTTATTTTTTTTTTAATGTACAGTGACTCAAAGTTAAAATGGAACAAGGCGAAAACAAAAAATAAATGGACGATAATAGTTTATATATGTACTAGAGTAAACAATTATCAAAAAAGCAATAAAGCGATCTCAAAGTTATAATGGAACGCACCTACAAAGTTTACGTCACTTTTCAGGGAACTGTGATTTACTATGCTTTTCTATTTGCAAATGACGTAGGAGATCTTCAGTTAACAGTTAGATTTAAATTGTCTTGTGTTCTTGAGGAAAAGGTGGGTGAATATGAGTATGGCGCCACAAACACCTGTTGAATTGCAAAAAAAATTTAATTCGTCGTTCTAGAAATAGCAAAACTGTGCGAGAAATTACAGTCCGTGGTGAACCTGGGCCTCAACCAACAAGCGTCTCCAGCTGGCAAGGTATTTCGTTGATTAAGGTCCCCTACCACCTGCTTGTGCCACCGTTGATGCGGCCGTCATCTGCCGCGCCTTCCTTGCAGGGTGGATTCGAAGACTCTTCGGGTCGGAGCTGTATTTTCCATGCGCTCTACATGGCCAAGCCACCTTAGACGCTGTATCCGTAGACGTCGTACCAGGCCGATGGCGCTGTACCACCCGAACAGTTCTTCGTTATATCTACTCCTCCGTAGATATAACGGAACAAACGGGACCGTAGATAGTACGCAGAATTTTCCTCTCGAAACGACCAAGGGCATCTTCATCCGCTTTTGTTAAGGTCCAAGCCTCTGCGCCCTAAAGGAGGACTGGGATGATTAAGGTCTTATATAGTGTCACCTTGGTTTTCCGAGAGAGGGCTCTACTTCTCAATTGCCTCTTGAGTCCAAAGAAACAGCGGTTGGCAAGAGTGATTCTGCGTTTCTGGTCATCAGTGAGCCAAGGTAGACGAATTCCTTGACCTCTTTAAACTTATATCCGCCCATGGTGACGTTCTGGTCAATACGTCGGTGTTGTCCGTCTCTTTTAGATGAAAGCAGATATTTGATTTTACCCTCATTAACCTTGAGACCCATCTTAGCCGCTTCTACCTCAATGCTTACAAAGGCCTCATTGACGTCTCGCTGTGCCCGTCCAATCACGTCAATGTCGTCGGCGTACGCAAGCAATTGCGTAGACTTGAAATAAATCGTACCTCTTATGTTGGCCAGTGGCCAGTGACTCTTGCACGATCTTTTCAAGCACGATATTGAAAAAGTTCCATGACAGCTCGTCACCTTGCCTAAATCCTTTTTTAACATCAAAGGTCTCGGTTTGCTCATTACCGACCTTAATGGAGCAGCGAGAATTCTCCATTGTCATCCTGCGCAGTCGGACGAGTTTGGCAGGGATGTTAAAACTAGACATGGCTTTGTATAGCTCATCTCTATACACGCTGTCATATGCAGCCTTGAAATCGACGAAGAGGTGGTGAGTGTCGATTTGGTCTTCTCCAAGATCTGCCGTAGCGTAAATATTTGGTCTATTGTGGATTTACCTGGCCTGAAACCACACTGATATCCACAAAGGGTTTCGGGCGTTCACACAATACGGCAGAGAAGATCTTATATGCGATGTTAAGGAGACTTATTCCCCTATAGTAAGCGCAGTTATAGGGGTCTCCTTCCTCAGGACCGAGCAAACGATGCTGAGATTCCATTCGTCGGGCATTCTTTCCTCCGACCATACCTTGCAAATGAGATGTTGCATGCACCTTACCAACTCATCTTCAGCTGCCTTAAGAAGCTTAACAGACAGGCCGTTTGCGAGCGCGGCTTTATTAGGCTTAAGTCTGAATATCGCTATTTTGACTACGTCTAGGTCGGGTGGACTGAATTCTGTTACATCGTCGTCCATTACGAATGGCTCATTCTGCTTGACAGCGGTTTCTTGTCTATCATCGCCGTTATACAGTCTACAGAAGTGGTCTTTCCAAATCCTCAGCATCGACTGTGCGAGAAATCGCAAACATTATAAATAGAGCTCCAACAATAGTATTTAACATTGTAAAGCGTTACAAGGAATCTACAGATGATAGCAATAAACCTAAACCCAATTTTCGGGTAAATATTTACGGCCAACTAAAAAAAAAACCCATATCAGTGCTCCAAAACTTAGTGTACTAGCCGAAAAACATCTTGGTGAAAAAGCAAGCTCAGAAACTATGAGAACTGTCCTAAGAAAGCACAAGTTTAATGGCAGAGTAGCCTCTACCATTAGCCTCTCCTATTAGCAACATCTTATTAGCAAACCTCTTATTAGCAAAATCAATAAAAAGAAGGACAAGGATTTTTCGTTCTGCAACCATGTTATTTTTGCCGATGAGAGCAAATTGAACGTGCTTGGATCAGATGGTAGGTCATACGTGTGGAGAAGTACCAATGAGGAGCTTAAGCAAAAGAACTTGCGGCCATCAGTAAAAAATGGTGGTGGCTCTCTGATGGTATGGAGTCCTATGTCCGCTTAAGGTCCAGAAACCTTAACATAATTGAAGGTACAATGGACCAGAATATGTACCTCAAAATTTTGAAAATTGAGTTTCGTGGTATAATACAACACCAATCGTAAAACCTCGAACGAATGATCGCCGGGTCACTTTCACATGAGCACCGCGTTTGCCGATGTTGGATCCTGGATACCCCAATACACAGCAGAAATAAAGGAACAATAAAAATGACTTAGGCAGGCGAACGTGCTGCAAAAGAGGCAAAAACGGTTTCGTCAGCTAAAAAAAGCAACGATTTTCTGCGACTCCTATGATCCAATCTCTGCGTATTATTTAGAAAAGGAAAATAGGATCACCGGACAGTACTGCGCCTGATCACCACGATAATATACCGGCTCATTCCGGTCTTTTTTTCGACGCATAGTCACTCTCAAATGCTTTTCAACTCGACGAATATCGAAAAAAAAAAAAAAAAAAAGGCCAAGTCCGAGGCGGACTCGCGCACGAAGGGTTCCGTACCCTCATCTGTAAAAACGGCAGAAAAATCATGTCTTTTGAATGGGAGCCCCCCTTAAACATTTATTTTATTCTGTTTTTAGTATTTGTTGTTATAGCGGCAAGAGAAATACACCTTCTGTGAAGATGTCAACTGTCTAACTATCACGGTTTATGAAATACAGCCTGGTGACAGACGGACAGCGAAATCTCACCCGTTTTACCCCTTGGGTACGTAACCCTAAAAAGAGAACAGTGAGCAACATTTGAAGTTAATTCAGGTTTTTGGAACTGGCTGTATGTATATTTCACGCCTAAGACATCAACTACAAAATGACGAACTCATTCGTAAAAGATGAAGCTATTCTCAAACCAAAGTCACGATTTTCGAGCATTATATTCATATTCATTCAAGTGCGATGGGATGGACCAGGCAAAAGATGGATGAAAAACTGGGATATCTACCACGGGAACTGCTACAAGGATGATGATTAGTTATTCGAGGAAGACTCCGACAAAAAGCCTTAGACTTTCGGGATGTAAGCGAACGCCTCATAACAATCTGCATCAAAGCTAATTTTGGAAACATTAGCTTGATATGCGCTCACGCCCTAACAGAAAAAAGGACGATCGGCCCAAAAAAGAATTCTACGATATCCTAGAGAGAACCCATACCCAATGTCGCAGCTACGACACAAAAATAGTTCTAGGAGATTCTAATGCGGAAGCGATCACGGGGAAATACAGCCTGCACGACACCACGTCCGAAAAAGGACAAAGGCCATTCGACTTCCTGGCTGGGCGCAATCTCCTTCTGGCTAGCACACGATTCTCGCATCTCAATATTCACAAAGGAACCTGGCGATCACGAGATCAGTCTACCACCAATCAGATTGATCACGTTGCGATCGACGCCAGACACTCCTCCAGCATCCTAGATGAACGAACCTTCCGAGGAGCCAACATGGACTCGTTGTAGCAAAGGTAAGAATGAAGATATCAAGGATGTCGAGCTGGACAACGAAAGTTTAACGTAGGAAAGCTGCAATGGCAGGAGACCGCTAGGACTTTTGCAGATCAAGTTGCCCTCAACCTCTCGCAAACTCCAATGACACCGGAACAATCCACAGAACAACAGTGGGAGCATTGCCGACGTGCCATCAGAGACGCTGCCTCTGATGTGTTGGGTTTCAAGCCACTGTCAGATAGAAACCCCTGGTTTAATGAGCACTGCAGGGCAAGCCCGTGTAGCAAAGCAAAACGCATACAAAGCCATGCTACATATAGGGACGAGAGCTCCTCCTAAACATTACGAGCAAAAACGGAGAGAGGAACACACGTTTAAAAAAAAAAAAAGACAGCACGAAAAGCGTGAGATCGAGAAGATGGAGAGATGTTATCACAGGAATAACGCTCGCAAGTTTTACGAAAAAGTAAAACGAATATGCCAGGGTTATAAAACCAGAGTGGAAACCTGTAGGGATGAAAACGGGCAACTGATAGTAGAATCACAGCCGATGCTGAGAATATGTAAGGAACACCTCTGTAGACTGTTTAACGGCGATGAAAGATCTAATACCGCTGTCAGGCAGAATGATCCATTCGCAACGGACGAAGATGCAAGAGTATTTCGTTCACCCGAACTAGATGAAATTAAGCTAGTCATTTCAAAACTGAAGAATAATAAAGTCGCCTATTTAAAACGGCTGGAGGTGATCTGGTAGAGCTCGCTCGCATAAAAGATCTTCTCTGCCGTATTGTGTGAACGCCTAAAACCCTTTGTGGATAATCTGACAATTTCGTATCAGTGTGGCTTCAGGCCAGGTAAATCCACAATAGACCACATATTCACACTGCGGCAGATCTTGGGGAAGACCAAGAATACCAAATCAACACCCGTCACCTTTCCGTCGATTTCAAGACCGCGTATGGCAGTGCCCATAGAGGCGAGCACCGTCAGAATGTGCAGAATAGCAATGAAGAACTCGCGCTGCTTCAATAAGGTCGCTAGCGAATCAACCGAGACCTTTGATGTAAAAAAAGAATTTAGACAAGATGACGGCACTGTCATGTAATTTCTTCAATATCGTGCTTGAACTGTACGGACTGTAGCGCCACCTAAGTAAGTAGTTTCACCAGATTTCACTCATTTTTACGACGGCAATTACAAATGTTTATTTTTTTCTTTTAGAAAAAATATGCACAGCACACAAACAAACCGTGCGGTCGGCTTCAGCCATGGATGAAAACTGAGCAAAAAAAAAAAAACATGCTAATTCCACCTAACAACTCCCTGTTCTTTTGCCATAAGGCATCTTATCCATTTATCTCAACAAAGCGCAGAAATATCTCCAAAATTGTGTAGTCGATTTCAATCGACTTAACCGACATCAAGTGCATTCACTTGCCAAAGACATACAATCTTTACTTCGACAAGCTGTCGATACTCCTATACTTCGATTTTGATAAACTGTATCTATACTGACGTCCTCCTTCTGCACGTATAGAACACATCCCAATGACGTGCAATCGCACAATCAATGGAGAACAAAATGCCGATAACAATAAAATTACCTCAATTGGTCAACAAATAATTTTCTGCATTTTTCTTCTTTTATCTCTCCCCTTCCTGCAAAACGTAAGTAAAAGGATTAAAATCGCGTTTCATGCCAACTAACTCTGTCGCCTCCTTCCCTCATCCCGGTCGTGTCTACGTAGCAAGTCGCCGAGCTTATCGGACTCGATTTATTGACTCAGTTGCGAATTTATCGCCTCTAGCTTCAGTCCATTGCACTCGTTTTGGCTCCTAACTTCTTTGGCGACAACAACAATAAAACTAATAAATAAAAACGAACGCAGATGCTATTTATAACTCGCCGTGGTATGCATTTGATATTCACGTACGTCGCGACGTCGTTGCGCTTGCATCTATAAGATAAATGATCACCATTCTCGACGAGTAATAATAATAATTGAATCCATGAATGGCTGATGATGGATCCATTCTATTCTATCTTCGTATTTGGCTTCGGTTGGAAAACTAATTTTCACGCTTTAATTGATGGACACATGGTGGTCAGGGGTTATCGGTATTTCACTGTCCGCCCGTTGAACCAGTCCATATGAGTATTGGAGCGTTCATTGTGAAGCGGCGTAATTACAAGTACTGTGGCGGATAGGGCGTGTTGTGAAGGGCTCAGTTCGTCATTATCAGTTAGTTAAAGGCAACACGATTTGACCTAGTTACGACGGAACGTATTTTCGATTTTGAATTAGATAGATTGTTGAAGCTAGTTGCCTGTGCGATGTGTAGTTTTTCGCGGGTAATTTAATGGATAGACAGTTTGTGGGCGGTGGATAACAGAAAAGGTTAATGGATCTAGGGGAACTTTCACCATACTTCCTGAGAATTTTTTTGGAACAAAGTGATGGGTTTTCACTCAGGTAATTGTGGCAGTTTTAAGAAATAATGAATGCAATCAATCGAAAATGGATTGTGATGGTCGGCGGAAGTGGATCTTGGTTTAATTTATTTTTCCAAAAGCAACTGTGCTCATGGAAAATGCAATGAAGAAAGTGCTTTCTCAAAATTCCCTTTTAGAGAGATTTGTTTCAGCCTTAAAGGCTAAACATAGGCTATAGGACTAGAATGGATATGTATGTATGTCCCAATAGTGGCAATGGGTGTTTTTTGTCGTTTGTTTTTCAGTGTACTATTTCTGACAGTTCACGCGTGATTCGTGACATATGTAAAGGCTAAGCATGCTCAGTTGGCATGGAACAACGCTTGCAAATTAGTAATTATATTCAAAATGCGAGCAAACAGCGCAAAGTAGTTGATCGCGGTTAACGTGGCAAACGCCAGTTTCGATCTCTGTCCTTGCTCAATCCAAGCTGACACACAGCATCCGCATGGCCTCCCCTGGATAGCTGCCTTGGCATCCGCCACCTAGCGAACCATTGTGTGCAGCGACCCGACCCCCTTGTTCCTGGCGAAAGATCAACCTGAACCTACAGGTTGGGGGTTGTTCTTAGGGGAAACATCCCTTTCACGGAAAAAATGAATTGCTGCGAAGCAATGCACCAGTTTGCACCTGGAATGTGAGGTCCCTTAACAGACCAGGTGCAGGCAATCAATTGGAGCAAACCCTCAGCTACTATAAAGCAAACATAACCGCACTCCAAAAAAATGCGATGGGATGGACCAGGCAAAAGACGGATGAAAAACTGCGACATGTACTACGTGAATGGCTACAAGGAGAACAAACAACGCTTATTCGGATGCGGATTCGTTATTAGAAGAAGACTCTGAAAAAAAGTCTGAAGCTTTCGGGTTGTAAACGAACGCTTCATAGCAAGCCGCACCAAAGCTAATTTTAGAAACATTAGCCCGATATGCGCTCACGCCCCAACCGAAGAAAACAATGATCGACTCAAAGAAGAATTCTACGGTCTTCCGGACAGAACATATGGCCAATGTCCAGCTAGGATACAAAAATAGTTCTAGGAGATTTTAATCCGAAACTGGGAAAAGGGGGCATATTTGAGTCGATCACGGGGAAATATAGCGTACATGACACGACGTCCGTAAACGGCCATCGGGTCCACGACTTTCCAGCGGGGCGTAGTCTCCTTCTGGCTAGCATCTCAATATTCACAAAGGAACCTAGCGATCTCCTGATCAGTCAACCATCAACCAGATTGATCACGTTGCGATCGACGCCAGACATTCCTCCAGCATCCTAGATTTACAAACCTTCCGAGGAGCCAACATCGACTCGGATCACTACCCTGTTGTAGCCAAGGTACGAATAAAGATATCAAGTCGAACTGGACAACGAAAGTTTGACGTCGGAGAGCTACAATCGCAGGAGAGCGCTAGATGAAATTAAGCTAGTAGTAGCTAGTAGTTCAAGACTAATAAAGCCGCGGGCGCAGACCCCCTGTCTGCCGAGCTATTAAAAGCGGCTGGAGATGGACTGGTAGGGTGCATGCACCAGCTCAGCTGTAAAATATGGTCGCACGAGAACATACCCGACAAATGGAATCTCAACATCGTTTGCTCAGTCCACAAGAAAGGGACCCCTATGACTGCGTCAACTACTGTGGAATAAGTCTACTTAATATCCATACCAAACATTCACAATGCGGCAGATCTTGGAGAAGATGCAAGAATACCAAATCGACATCCATCACCTTTTCGTCTAATGAAAATATCATACGAGACTCATTGGCCAACACAAGAGGTACGATCTATTTCAATCCTGCACAACTGCTTGCGTACACGGATGACATTGACGTATTTGGATGAACACAGCGGGAAGTCATTGATGCGTTTTCGAAAGCATTGAAGCAAAACCGGCTAAAATGGGTTTTTTGGTTAACCAGGGTAAAATGAAATATATGCTGTCAACCAAAAAAAAACGCACGACACCGACGTCTCGAGGGCAAAGACTTCCTTTACCTTGGCTCACTAGTTACCAGCGACAACAACACCAGCGCTGAGATCAAACGCAGAATTACTTTTTCCAACCGCTGCTTTTTTGGGTTCAAGAGGCAATTGAGAAGAAGAGCTCACTCTCGAAAGACCAAGGTTGCGCTATACAAAATCTTAATCATCCCGTTTTTTTTTCTATGGCGCAGAGGCCTGGACTTTAACGAAAGCGGATGAGGAGAGGAAAATTCTGCGTTCAATCTATGGTCCCCTTTGCATAATCGAGGAGTGGAGGAGAAGATACAACGGAAAACTATATGTATCGGCCTAGTACGACGTCTACCAATCCAACGTCTAAGATAGCTAGGCCATGTAGAGCGAATGGAGAACACAACACCGGCCCAAGGAGTTTTCGAGTCGAACACCGAGGGACGACGCAGCAGAGGCCGACCGAATCTAAGGTGGCGCACTCAGGTGGAAGGGGACTTTAATCAACTGGGAGTGCGTCGCTGGAAACAGCTCGCAAAAGACCGTGAATTTTTATTAGTTAAGGCTCAGGTTCACACCGGACTGTAGCGCCACCTAAGTAAGTATCAATATGCGTTGAAAAAAGTTTTTCGCGTACTTTGACCACATCATGGTCACCCTAACCGACCTTCTGCTGCTAAGCAGTTAAAGCCGTGGTGATCATATTTCCCATAAATTTCAGGCCTGATGTCCAAGCCACATACAGGTATGTGGAGGGAAATATTGCTGCTGTATATACCAAGTTTGATGAAGACCGCAATTTGCCTCGTTTTGGGCTGGTAAAGTGGCCAGTAGTTCTTTTAGTTTATTACTTTTTATGGGGATATCTCAGATCACTCATCTATGCCGATAAGTCGGCGTCAGTTGCAGCCTTATGGAGCGACATTCCAATAAATATGCATGAGAAAGTGACTCAGAATTGGACTCTTCGTAAAGAATACTTTAAGTGTAGCAGCAGCCAACATTTACAATACATGAATTAATATTTCAGAAGCGAATGGCATGCAATTAAAAACCAAGTGCTTAAAAAGTCCCACGATAGTATAGGGTTGTCCCAGTAAAGTGTAGGAAAGTAAACATCAATTTGACAAAAACGCTATATTTGTTTTCTTTCGTCTGTATGCCATTTCGTCAGTAAAATATTTGCCATTTCTCGTCATGGAGTCGTATTCGATTGAGGGAGGACTCCATCAAATTATACAAAAGCAATACAAAAATGGTGAAAAACTGAAAAAAACATTTCTACATTTGGTCGCGATAGTCGAATAAATAAAATGTTCAATGGTGCGTTAATTCGAGGTACAGATTAAGAGCGAGAGATGCACTTAAGTCTGGCAGGGCGAAAGAATAAACGTGGATAGTATTTATTTTCAACAAAATGCTGCAATGACGAATTGCAAGGTTTCTTCGAAAATGACTTAATTTTGCGTCACGGAAATTTGAATTAGCCCGCAAGATCATACGATTTGTCACCACTTGATCTTCCACCACTTAATAGGCATCTTCGTTATTGGAAGACGTCATCACAAATGTTGGCCACCAGATCGACATCTTTAAAACCAGCCGCGGTGTATGTTCAAGTGATTTCATTCTTCGTATATAAACTGCGACATCTACTACGGGACGGGAACTGCTACAAGGGAACAAACAGCGCCTATTCGGGTGCGGATTCGTTATTAGAGGAAGACTCCGACAAAACGTCTTTAGCTTCCGAGATATAAGCGAACGCCTCATAACAATCCGCATCAAAGCTACATTTGGAAACATTAGCTTAATATGCGCTCACGCCCCAACGGAAGGAAAGAAGAATTGTACGTTCTCCTAGACAGAACCTATGACCAATGCCACAGATACGCCACAAAAATAGTTCTAGGAGATTTTAATGCAAAACTGGGCAAAGAGGACTTATTTGAGTCGATCATAGGAAAGCATAGCCTCCATAACACCACATCCGAAAACGGACTTAGGCTAATCGATTTCCTAACGGGGCGTATCCTCCTTTTAGCAAGCACGCGAATCCCCCATCTCAACATCCACAAAGGTACCTGGCGGTCTTTTGATCAATCGACCACCAACCAGATTAATCACATTGCGATCGACGGCAGACACTCCTCCAGTATTCTCGACGTACGAACCTTCCGAGAGGCCAACATCGACTCGGACCACTACCTTGTTGTAGCCAAGGTACCCATGAGGATATCAAGAATGCTTAGGAGTCGAGTAGAACTACGTAAGTTTGACGTCGGAAAGCTACAATCGCAAGAGACTGCCAGAATCTTTGCCGATCGTGTCTCCGTCAAGCTTTCTCAAAATTTGCCTACAGCAGCGAAAACAATAGGGCATGGACGGGCGCATTGCCAGAGCGCCGTGAGAGACGCTGCCTCAGAGGTACTGGTTTCAAACCGCAACCGAAGAAGCCCATGAGGGAAAACAAGAGGCATATAAAGCCATGCTGCAACGACGTACGAGAGCTGCTCGCAAAATCTATGAGCAGAAGAGAAGAGAGGAACACACGCTTTTCAGAAAAAAGAAGAGAGAGCATGGAAAGCATGAGATCGAGGAGATGGAGAGGTGCTTCCGCAGGAATGACGCCCGTTAGTTTTACAATAGGGTAAAACGAACATGCCATGGCGATGACAGACAAGATACCGCTGTCAGGCAGAACGAGCCATTCGTAATGGACGACGATGTAGGAGAATTCCGTCCACCCCACCTAGACGAAATCAAAATAGCGATATCAAGACTTAAGTCTAACAAAGCTGCGGGCGTAGACGGCCTGTCTGCTAAGCTTTTTAAGGCGGCTAGAGATGAGCTGGTAAGGTGCATGCACCATCTCATTTGCAAGGTATGGTCGGAGGAAAGCATGCCCGACAAATGGAATCTCAGCATCGTTTGCCCGGTCCATAAGAAAGATGAAACCCTATAGCTGCGCCAACTATAGGGGAATAAGTCTCCTTAACATCGCATATAAGATCTTCTCTGAAGTATTGTGTGAACGCCTGAAACCGTTTGTGGATAACCTGATCGGCTCTTATCAGTGTGGTTTCAGGCCAGGTAAATCCACAATAGATCTTGGAGAAAACCCAGGAATATCAGATCGACACTCACCACCTTTTCGTCGATTTCAAAGCTGCATATGACAGCGAGTATAGAGATGAGCTATGCAAAGTCGATGAGGCCTTGACGTCGTTCCTCATTCTGGCTGCGTCTCTGGCCGACCGTGCTAAGTTCCGGGATCGTTTAGGAGGAAGTGACATATTGTCTCAAGCTGTTTTTTTGTAGACTTCAGTTGATATATGAGATCTATTGTTGTTTTCTGTTATTTTTTTTATATATATTGCTTGTTATTTTCTGTTTTTATCAGTATGTAGTTTTGCAGTAGTTTGTAGTAGTAGTTTGTAGTTTGGCCGTATTCAGTCATGCAAAATTCTCTAAGAAAAATAACGTGACTTGGGGCCGAAAAGCATCAAACATGGAATTTTTGTTCAAATTTAAATAATTGCGCGCGCAATTTCTTTTTTTTTTTTAATATTTTATTTTTTTTCTAGATTTAATTTGGTTTTTAATTTTTTACAATTAAACTAAATCGAAATTCAAAATTCCGGCTTAGTCATGGTCCGATTTATATGGTCAACTAATAGTGTAAACAATTTCGTCTCTCTAAAATATCAAGAAGTGGTCCAAAAACGCGCACAACATTTTGAGTCCGAGTCAGCACAAAGAAAGCTCACCTTCGGTTCGCTTTGATAATAAATAAAAAAGAAATAAATAAACTCTGTCAACATAAAGAATCTAATAGAGTTATCTAACTGAGCCATCTCCGAGGTGAACAATTGTCCATATATTAAGCAAATCTTTATTTGTCTGCGCATCATTTATTTATAAAGTTCATGCTACCTTTTCGTTTCAATTCGCCTTGATTGGTTAAAACCTCCCTCCACATCTTGCGATACTTAAGTGTAGTGTTTAAATTCAACCCTTTACCACACCACTGAATTTAATGCAAAGTAACTACTCCAGCACAACGTAGGGTCTAACACACCAAAAGGGTTATAACTTTTAAGACATAATTGCTTGATCAAAACCTAACAATTTTAGGGCACTATTGCGCTCATATTTTCTACGACCACCGTACCCACTCGACGCCCCCAAAAAAGAAACATTTCCGACAGGGTATAATTTTCAACTCTACATTTAAACATTTCGTTTTCACTCCTTCTGTGCACACACCCCGCGACGAAACTATTTCGAAGGCAGAGAAATGCGCTCAATTGCAGAACGGACAGAACGGACTGTTCCAAAAGGAATAGGGAACGAAAAAATTAAGAATGTGAAAGGCAGAGAAAAGTAACTGCTTCACGTTTCCCTTTGTACCCTCGAGCCGCTCTCTCTTTCTTATACGCGAAACTTTCGACAGGAGGAGCACTGCTTATCCTCGAATAGCAAGAGGCAAAAAAGCAAAAGGCAACAAATCCAGATATGGCCCTGTATCTGTAACAAAAAAAAAAAAAAAGTGTGAAACAAGGCAAACGACTGTTGGAAGAAAATTGAGAAAAAGGACAAATGAAGGTATAAAACGTTAAGTAGATTTTTTCACTTGATTTTAAAAAAAGTCCGGAACCTAAATCTTTTCTAGCCTAAAGCTAGTTTCGTGATCTGTTTCCATAATTCGAATCAGATTTTTATGCCTTTCTCGTTTCTTTATTTTCTGTTCATTTCAGTCCGTTTCCCCTCGTTTAATTTTAACTCTGATTTAGCTTTGACAAGTCATTTGCCCGTAGATTCCAAAACTTACGTTTGTCGGGACAACTTATACGGTTGTTGGCTCATTCGTGACAGAATTCTTTGGTGCATACCTTTGATTTTAGTTCATCTGCTTTTTCGTATTGGATCTTTGTACGTTTGAGGTACAATCAGCTGTGAAAATTGGTTTAATGATAATCATATGAACGTATGAGACTAAAAGGATCTGGAGATGAGCAGTCATTTTCGATACATGAATTTCTTTGACAGGGAAAGTCAGGTCCTAGAAAATGTACACCACTCACTTCACTGATTTGCGAGAGGAGACCATTTGAAGGTGATTTAGTGTGAAATTGCTGTATCAAATGAGGCATAGAGTCTTGACCTTTTTTCGGGTGTAGCAATAAAAATGCCTGGACTTAGTGGACTCTTCTGGTACTCTGTGTAGATGATCATAAACATATAGGTTTACTGGTAAATACAGTTCACATCAAAAGAGATTCTGATTAACTTGATTTATCAACCCTCCAATATAATCTTTAAGTTCACCCAGATAAATAAATATTATCCAAATGGCATCCCAATGAGAGAGAAATATTGTTGTAATCCAAACGAGAATAATAAATTATAGGTAGGTAGGTGGGTTCGTAGCCTCCCCGGAATGGGAAGAATACACTTAGGCCAGAGAGACCCGTTGTGTTGCTACGAGGGGGTTTGTCCCCCTATGGAACCACTTAGTGCATCTTAAAAAGTTAAGGTCAGTTTAGGAAGTAGGATCCTAGGTAGCGTTTCCTGATTGAGCAAAAAGCCAAACAGGCGCAGAGTAGGTGATGGATGGATTCGACTTCCTCTTCATCTAGGCAGCTTCTGCAGAAATCATTAGTAACTTGCCCTAGTTTTTGTGCATGACTGCCAATGAGACAATGACCGGTGATGACACCAATAATTTTGTAGATGTCAGTTCGTTTTTAGGGAGATTAGTCCCCTGGTCCGTTGACTATCGAGCCGAGACCAGATTTACCTGGTAATGAGGCGGGTGTGTCCCTAGGCCCATCTCAGGTTCGTCTCAACTATGGCGAGCGCCGTGGTGCAGTGGATAGTGTATTGGCCTCTGACGCCGATGACACGGGATCGAATCACGACAACAGCCATGTCATCGAACGTGTTTTTCTTGGTGTTTCTCCTCATCGGGGTACTGAAAAAACCACCTGTAGTATAATTGTCAAGAAAAGCTTCTCGAATTTCGCCTTTCGGAACCGGCAATAAATTGTAGGTCCCTTTCACCGATGGGAAAATAAAATCACACACACCATGGGTGATTGAGAGAAGCTCGGCTTTGGTCCTTCATGGACTGTAACGCCAACATATGTACATACATGGCGAGGTTGTGTGATTTTAAATTTAATGGCTGCAAGTGGTATACCCTCGCATGCCATTCTTGATTGTTGCGTCGTTCCACGTTTGGCGAATATGTCAGCCCTTTCGTTGCCTGAAATGTCGCTGTGTTCTGGTACCCATGGGAGTTGTATATTAAACTGGCGACAGGCGACAGTCAAGGCGTGTTCTTGAAGTGTTTTGAAGTATATATTCCGTGAGAATTCGGACAGTCAGGACCAGTTCCGTCTGTCCGGCTAGGTTATTTTGAATTGCTTCTCAAAGACTATGGTGGACTCTACGTGATCCGAGTTTTCTGCCATGGTTATCCTGTTGTTCAGGATAAAAAAATGGCCAGTGATAACTCGTCCATTTGGGGTTGCCTTTTAGTCTTATTGCCGTAATAAGACATAAAGAGAGAAGATTCGTGACCTTACATTTTGCTTGAGATTTCTGTTTAAGCCCAATATTTCGACATGTGTTTCGTTTTTTGTTCCCATTCTGTTTCTTCCTTAGCCAAGTCAGAATTATTTAATTCCTTGTGATCTCGCCAATTAATCTTTCCTTGTCTCCCAAAAAGTCAAAAGTTTAGATTGAAGCTCACAAGGAAAATGCGTTAGTTTTGACCAGTGACGAATCTTGTTAGGCATCAACCCTACCCAGGGTTGAGGTTTATGTTTGAGCCCATTTTTCTCATACACGTTCCGTATAGACTTAATAAGCGACTCTTTTTAAAGAAACCATATCCGAAATATCCTACATATCGAAGTTAGTAGTAGCCAATGTTATTACTGTGTCCAAAAATTAAGGTGGTGTTTGGGGAAAGCCCTTATTTTTAGGTTGTTAGGACTGTTGATTGATTGAGGAGCGTCGTGGGGAAGTAGGTAGTGTATTGGCCTCTGACGCCGATGACACGGCATCGAATCTCGACAACAGCCATATTATCTAATGTGGTTTTCACTATTCTTCTCCTCAGCGCGATACTGACGAAACCCCCTGTAGTATAATTTCTCGAAATTGGCCATTCGGAATCGACAAAAAACTTTCACCCTTGAGAAAATCAAATCACACACAACACACAACATGGGTGATCGAGAGATTCTTCTTCTTCTTCTTCTTCTTTGGTGGCCTTACAGCCCATGAAGGACCAGAGCCAAGCTTCTCTCAATCACCCATGTTGCGTGTGATTGATTTTTCCCACAGGTGAAAGGGACCTACAGTTTAATGCCGATTCCGAACGGCGTGAGTCGAGAAGCTTTTTCATGGAAAGTTTACTACGGGGGGTTTTGCAAGTACCCTGCCGAGGAGGGACGCCGCGAAATAAACATTCGATGGCGTTGGTGTTATCGGGATCCGAACTCGCTCATCGTGCGTCAGAGTCCAACACACTAACCACTGCGCCACTGCAGTGGCATAGGCATTAGGGTATCCGCAATGCCACATACACACATACAGGACTGTCTATGATATCTGTGCTAAGTTTCAAATGAAAATATTCATTAGTGTTTGAGATACACTTTATTTGCGGAATGAATTTTCGACTGCTGATTGGTTAAAGACGGTGCAGAAAGCCAATGGTGGAAAGCCTTTTCGAAAAAAAAAAAAAAAAAAAAAACCGTTTACAAGTAGTATAATGAGTTCCAAGAAGGACCAGAACGTGCCAAAGATAGAGAGCGTCACGGACGACCATCGAGTTGAGGTTAACTGACGGAGCTCATGCATTAAAAAACAAAGAATTTCTTACTTTGAAGGCGATGAAATTTAACTGGAACAACAAATAAAGATTTTGCCCACCTCGTCCTGGGTCTGCCGAGCGGTCGCCTGCCTGAGGGTATTGCATCCCAGGCACGCTTCGGAAGTCGTGATGATGTTGACATTCGTCTCACGTGACCAAACCATCGAAGCATAGCCTTTTCCTTTCGGAGAAGCAGCTGCTCAACATTGAGCTCCCCGCGCACTGCCGTGTTTCTCGCCCTATCCCGGCGAGTAACTCAAACAACCTAAATTTCAATACCAAAATTTGATGACCATAGGTGAGAGTTGGAACAAATACTGAGTTAAAAACCGCTAACTTGACACTAAGCTCGGTCTTCTTGATTACAGATCTTCCAAGTTGTTTCAAAATTGACCCTCCCATCACTCGTGAAAAAGACCCCGAGATACTTAAACTTCTCCACCTGCTTCAATGGGACTCCACTAACATGTACAGTGCATTGGGCCATATATAACCATAACCTCGGATTTGCCCACGTTAACCCTCATTCCAGCATCAGCACATACGGCCACAAGCCTATCTAGCGCGCGCTGAAGTTCCATCTGAGAGGACGTGAGAACAACTAAGTCATCTACAAAAAGAAGATGGCTTATCCCCAACTCTCCCGATGTAAAACACTCCTCGACCCGACTGCGCTGCAACATCCAGTCCATATACGTATATAATGAAAAGGAGAGGTGACAAAACGCACCCTTGGCGAAGTCCAACGGCCCCCGTTAACCCGAACGCAGCTGCTACAGTTTGTGTATAGAGACTGAATGGCCCTCAACAGAGGACCATCAATCCCATACTCCTGCGGAACACTCCAGAGTTTACTCGGTCATACGTTGGAAAGCAACACACCATCTTTGGATTTAACTCCGTCGAATATGTTGAATTTCCTTCCTCTGAGCCGGCGAATGGTTTGCCAGAACACCTTTTTCGCAGATCTATGGTCACCTTCCAACTTCTCGCCGAACTCCTTCCAGGACTGGTCTTTAGTTGCTCGCACATCAAATTTGCAAGTTCATCGCGCCACAGTGTATCGGTCACGAGAAGCAGGGTCCCCCAAGAGAATCCAGTCTCTGTAGGCCTTTTTGTTCTCTCCACAAACATTATGTGCAGAGGCAATGAGAGCTGTTGAAAATAGTCGCCATTCCTCCTCTACATGCGATGGAACGGTTGGATGGTGCTCAAACCTTTCGGATATGTGTCGTGCTAAGTATTGCCGCACCTCACTGCTCTGATTTCTCCCACCGTATGCGTGTAACCACTCTTGGTTTCCGCCTTGGCAGACAAGGTACTCTTTCAGTAAGATACAGCTTACACAACACCAGGTGATGATAAGTTGACATCTCAGCCCCTCTCAACACACGAACGTCACAAACCATCCGTTTCACACACGATGGTACCACAAGGAAATCTATCAACGATTTCTGTTGAAGACTCCGACGACACCACGTATATTTGTGAATGCCTTTGTGCGGAAGGAAGGTATTCATAATGGACATGCCATTTGTACAGCAAAAACCCAACAACCTCTCTCCGTTCGCGTTTTGATGAGGATCACCGTTCCTCCCAATCACACTCCACCGTGTCGTTACATCCACACCCACGTGGGCGTTGAAGTCACCCATCAGGATATAGGAATCTATCTCAACCACCCCATCAAGGGCCGCATTAATTTCATCCAGGAAAGTCGCATACTCAGACTCTAGATTCGGTGCATACACCTGGACCAGAGCCAAAGTTGATCTTTCATACATGAGTTTTAAGATCGCGACTCTCCCTCCTAATGGTATCCAATCCAATACCCTGTCTGCCAGCCTGAGACCTAAGAGTATCCCCACTCCCGCCTGTGCACACATTTGGGTTGTAACTTCCGACAGGAAGAGTTTCCACCCGTCCGAAAGGTCCACAGTTTTATATCCTCTTTGCTTTGTCGAAGAGATACCTACCATATATAACCGATACCTGGCAGCTTCCTCAACCAGCTCGTGATACTTCCCTGTGAGCGATGAGACGTTCCACGTGCCCATCCTAAGTCGATGCCGTTATCTGTTGCACATTTTACACACTTTAAGCTTTATTCCACGACCGATCACTCGTTATTGAATCCCGAAACTCAATGATCCCAAGGGCGAGGGCTCCCGCTTACATAGCTCTCGGTGGACTTTCTCGAATGTTCGCCATCAAACGGCATTTAGCACTATGCCGCTGAAGGTTACCATCATTTCGTTTTTTAGCTGCAACAGAGCATCCAAACTGTGACAGCAAAATTCGAACATAACCGCCTTCTGAGTGCAGAACTGTAATTTGACCATGACTACGAATTGTTTCCTAGCTTGACATTCCTATCTGTTCTTCGAGTTATGAATCGATAAAATAGAAATCAATATTGTCATTGTGTGTCAGATGTCGAACTCAAGCTTTTATAGCCCTCTAATGATACAACATCAATCTTTCTTTGTACGAAAATATTATCCTCATCACATCATTTCATGAGAAAGCAGAAAGAATAAATCGCTACAATCGATCTGGAATTCGCTCAAATGTTCTCATACAACTCGCATTAGTGTAGTAAGGTACGGTAATGCTGTTAATGTAACCAAATCAAGAGCGACATCATCCCACTCCAGCGACACCCAAACCATTCAGATCCTTTCCACGTATACACTTATATTTGAATCTATCCATCGTTGTACACATAAACATGGAGCCTTCGGCCTACCTACGCCTACGGGCTATAGTTCGTAGTCGAGTAGCGGAAGACTAATGATGCATAATGCATGACATTAACAGCATAAAAGGGACATTGAATACCATCGCCTTTTCCCTATCATTTTTATTCCTTCTTTTTGCAATCAGCTCGTAGCACGCACGACAAAGCCATTAACAGAGTACGGAGGACGTGGGATGCGGGGATTTAAATGATCGATTGTAAAACGAATGCTATCGATGCTCGAGCGATATTGTTGTTAACAACACTACCACCACTTCGGAACGCGGAGTGGATCGAAGAGCTTAAACGGCCAGAACCGTCTATTGACAAATTAAGCCGCTCGGTCACTAGATTCCTGTAGTATTGCCCCATGTTATATCGTTGTTACATTTATCCAACAAATTGTATAAGCCAGAAAGAAAGACATAATTTTGCACATGGAATAGGAGAACGACAACGAGTGGAAGAACAACTTTGGATGTCGTATCTCTGTTTGTGCTTTATTGCTCTTATGAGCTTGAGATTGTTGATTCATTTATGACAGGCAATATAACATGCCGTCATGTGAAATTACGTTCGGCCTGTTCTGTAGGTATCCATATGTACGTATGCTTGCCGCAAAGTGGTCTCTTCCGTCTATACTGTTCGAGAGGCTGTAAAAGTGAGGCAATACAGTTGATTGACATGCAAAGGCCATGGGTTCAATGGACACTTGGAACGAGAATGTGTTTTTCTTTCTCTGTTTTTGGCTGAGTATTTAAAAGATACAAATTGAACTTTTCATAGCTTTCAGGATACAGGTGGTGGTGACGGCAAACATAATGAGTATTGTTGGGTGTGTCGAATGGAGGCGTGTGTGTGGCACGCGGATGCTCCAGTAAAGGTGGTTGGCCTGACGTAAACAGTTCACATAATTGATGTGTTGACTACAAGTGATTTATTGCCTGACAACTTTTTCTCAGCAATGTTACAAATCTCTTTCGGGTTGTATAATTAATGGTTAATGTTGGTTTCTGGCATATGTATTTGTTAACTAACAAATGATTGCGAGCAAAAGTTCTCGTACCGCATGAAAATCCGCACAATCAGACGTTGTTTGTACTTCACTTCGTGTTTCTTCCCACACACATTGAGAGTGAGAATCAACGCAGATGCACATACATATGTATCTCATGGAACAGATGTGAGTTTTCGGTTATCGACAAGATGGAAATTCATCTCGAAATCGTAAAACCCATAACCACATATTCACTCCCAAAGGACCACTCAAAAAACATAGTCGATTTTCAATTTCTGTACATAATCCATGCGAATCTCTATCTATCCGCTGTGCTATGTAAATAAAAATTCTTGTAACCGTATCAAGGATTTCCGAAAAGCCGTCAACTTGCACTCGAGGAGCAAAAAACAGTGCATCCCCGAGGACGACGGACATATGGTCACGTGAAGCACGCCTCACAATGATGAAACACCATGCACAGTCCATCTTCCGACTATAGGTTATGTTCCATATTTTTACCTCCACTAGCATTTCTCGAGTGTATCGCCGTATATATTTGTTGACTCTGGTTAACAAGATTCCTTTCATCCATACAGCCGTTTGTGGGTTAGCATCCAAGTAAGGGTTGTTCGGCATGGTCTGCGTGAGTTGCAATTCTGCGATACGATGAAAAGCTGTGTCCTCGTTTAACATTGTTACAGTTGTACATACGTTCTACCGTCAGCCTGATCATTCCCATTCAAAGAGATGAATGGACAACAAAAGTTTATTAGAATTTTCATCTCGTCCATTCGAGAGCGGTGGTTGGCAAAAGATCTCTGAACTTTTTTTTTTTTTTTCTGTGGCAGCTGCACATTCGTTGCTATTGTAAAGTAAATTACATTCCATCCCGGCACAATGTAGCCGAACACAATGACCAGCTAGAATGATGCTGGGGAGACTTTTGTGCGTAGCCCACTTGACGCTTAATCACGCTACATATTACCCGTACAGAGTACAAAGGTACTAACTGGTAGCTTGGTACTTTACATGCAACAGTTGCTCACTGCTCTGTACTAAATAACGTTGTCGTTAATTGACAATATGTCTCCCTTGTGCAAGTCCATAGACTGAAGAATGCCTTCTGACCAATTGAAAATCCAACCATGGACAATAGCTCAAGGCGTGCGCTATTTCAACCCTTGCCCTTGGCAAAATAATGTTGCGAACAAAAAAGAAGGGTCATCATCATCGTCTGGACTTCAATTATGTAGCTTAGTAGTGATGTTGGCAGCAACTGCAGCAATCAGTGCCATGCCGCTTTAGATCTTCACCATATTCTTCGTCTTCGTCGGATGGCAGCAAGTCGAATTGAGTTTAATTGAAAACGATGTTAAAATGTCAAGCAGATACACACACATATGCACGAGCATATGAAATACAATAATTAAGCAATTCACTGGTGGTTCGGTTGTATGTTGTGGCGTTGTTCACTGGTTTCATGTGGTATGCATCCATCGGGGTGCCGGTGCATTCCTATGGGTGCTTGACGAATCAAGAGACCATGATGGAGAATTGAACAACTTGAGTGCGTTGTCGTCGGGTTGGAAAGTAAAGTCAAGTCATCGGAATGAGTGATGAATGGCATAGGACGACCATGCTGCCTGCTACTAGCGAGATGGATGTGATTGAGATTGTGTCGGATTAGATGCAGAGGGAAGGGAAGCAAGGGTATGAAAGGAAGTCGACTTCATTGGCAACGAGATATGTGGCCGTAAATTTAATTAGATGAGGATGGAATTATTTGCTGTGTTCAAGGTAATGACTTGGAGTAAAGGAGGTTATCGAACCTAATGGTGATGGTGTACTCGTACTGTGATTACTGCTGGGTATTCAACGTGGTATAGTGGGCATTCTATATACAGTTCGCCGTAGAGCAAACGGAAATACGTGTGGGAGCTTAACTTAATTCGCAAATCTGCTGTGCAAAAGACCGTAAGTAAAGGGCATCCTAACCTTTCGTTGGATTCTTTATCCTTTTAAATGATTTTTTTGCTTGTAACTGTCAATCATTCTTCTGGGTGGGCCCGAATGTGCTTGGGAAAAGAAAAGGATTAGTTAATCTCTCAAAATAAATATCTCGTCCCGATTGATTAATCGACTGATTAATTCGATGAGCCAAAAACAGAAGCGTTATCGGGTAAGCACGAAAGTTCGTAACAATTTCTTAGTAAGTTTTGCTAGGCTAGAGTGTATAAATTAATTTTTTTATGTTAAAATGTCCCATTTTTGTTGACAAACTTTCGGATAAAATTACGGGACGATCTCTAGCTTTTCATGCAAGCGCTACATCGATGGGTTTCCCCAGACATTTTTTTGATTTTTGATACATTTGATTAATAGCGAAAAAATCGCTATTAAAAGTCCTTATGATCGTTCATTGGGCTAGAATATTTATTTTATTATTTATTTATTTGAATCGGTGTTAACACGTAGATACAAAATCCTTAAATTGTGTAATAGTTATCATGGATTTACAATTATTAAATTAAATACAGTAAGAATAATTACGAGAATTAAAATAAAATGTATAGTTTATAGTTAAAATTAAAATTAATAAAATAATAAAAACCTAAAGTAATACAAGCATTAATAACAATTTTAACAATAAGCAAAAAACAAAGACAAAAACAAAAAAAAAATAAATAAAAAACTAAAAAAAAACTATGTACAAAAGTGTTGTTTCAACTCCCGTTGGAAGTCTCCGATACGTGACGTTCGCCTTAGGTGAACCGGAAGCGAGTTCCACAGTCTTACGGCGTATATAAAGAATTGTTTTGTCGTTGTGTTGTAGTTGTATGTTGGCGCAATAAGAATTCTACTTCTAGCAGAGGAAGAAAATTGCAATTTTTGGAACAGATAATCTGGTGCTTTGCTCTCTTTTAAGTTAAATAGGAAAGTCAATATTCTGTTATTCATATAATTTTGTAGGTCCATTCCGAGAAAGTCTCTCACATAGCTGGAAATGTGGTTTCTTCGATTCAAGTTGTATGCGGATCGTATTATACTATTGAAGGCGACTTCAAATTTGCGATAACTGTAGCTGTATAGATCACAGAAAACTGGATAAGCATAGAAGAGAATCAGTATCAACATTGAATTAACTAGCATTGCTTTGATATTCAAGTGTAGACAGTTTCCTATTTGATACAGGGCTCTTAGCGAACTATAGATCTTAGCAACTACATTCACAAGGTGGTCTTCCCAGGTGAGATACTGATTGAAAACAGCTCCCAGGTTTTTAGCGCTGGAGATATATGGTAGAGGTGACCTATCGATAAAAAGTTGAAGTTGGTATCAATGCGTGATCGGGTAATAGCTATTGCCTGACTTTTTCTAGAATTAAGCATTAATTTGTTTCTACGGGACCACAAAACAATTGAATTTAGATCTTCATTAAAACGTAAGGTTGCATCTTCCGCCAGTCCTATAGGATAGCTTAAATGCAATTGTACGTTATCTGCATACATCTGGATTTTGCAGTTTTTTAGAATCGATGGGATGTCGTTGTTGAACATGGTAAACAATAGCGAACCCATTATTGAACCTTGTGGGACACCAGCTTTAGCTTCAAGGAAAGTTGACAGTTTTTCGTTTGCATACACAGCCTGGATGCGGTCTTTCAAGTAACTTTCCATTAGCTTAAGTGCCGTCGAGTCAAAATTGAAATAGTACCTGAGTTTGTCAATGAGTCTTTCATGGGGTACAGTATCAAAATCTTTCGAAAAATCCAATAGTACAAGCGATGTTGCATTATTCTTATCCATTTCAACACGAAGGTCTTCAACCAAATTTACAAGTGCCGTTGTACAACTGTAATGCGGTCTAAAACCGGACTGATGTGGTGAAAGGAGAGAAAATTCGCGAAGTTATTCATGAACTTGCCGACTCATGAGTTTTCGAACACTTTTGAAATTAATGGAGGAATAAAGATTGGGCGGTAAGTTGTATTTCGACTTGCTGAGCTCTTAGGGATAGGAATAATCTTAGATGCTTTCCAGGACTTCGGGTAGGTAGAATAGGTAAGAAGGCGATTAAAAATATATGTAAGTTCACCCAGAACTTCGTGAATTATGATTTTCAGGAATTTCGGATGCATGCCGCAGAATATATGTACCTAAGGCTCTCCAAAAATCTTAATGTCAATAACTATATCAAAAATTTGGTGGATTTTCAACAACTTGTCGGTCAGACGAAGATCGAAACACATAGTCAGACGGTGCAATGTCCGGGATATACAGTGGATACCCCACAACTTCCCAACCACATCATGTTGACTTGTACCGAGACATCAAAGATGTACATACATACATACATATGTATGTGGCCTGGCATTGTTATGATGGAAGGTAATTTTTTTTCTGCTGGCCAATTCTGGTCGCTCTTTCTTGATTGCTTCGTTCAAACGGACGGGTTGTGCACAGTAGAGGACCGAATTGACCGTTTTTCCAGGTTGTAGCGGCTCATAATAATGAGGACGCCGTGGTGCAGTGGTTAGTGTGTTGGACTCTGACGCACGATGAGCGAGTTCGGATCCCGATAACACCAACGCCATCGAATGTTTATTTCGCAACGCTTCTCCTTTGGCCAATCAAATTTCTTTGAGTTAATTTTTTTTATTTATTTATAAATAAAAAAAATGTACCGCCCTTTCAATAGCCTGCTCTTTTAATACGATTTTAAACTGTTACGTGGTTTATATCTAGGGTCTCCGCTATCTTCTAACAAGCCTTCTCCACCAGCTGTAACGTTTTATTCACTTTTTCAGTGATTGGCCGACTAGAGCGAGGTGCATCTTTTACACCGAAATTTCAGGAACACAATCGAACAAACTTGTGTACAGAAAAAATTGTGGTATGAAGTGTCACCTTTCAAATGCGGGGTTGTTTTATAGTATCGGATTAGTCCCGTCCAATATATCGGCACCAACACCAATATATCGGCACCCAACACTTCCGTCTTAAGAGCCAGCCAATCAAGTCCAAAGCGGCCTTGAAATACCTGGGTGTAATGCTCGCCAACCGACTTAATTTTAAAGCCCATGTCGAATACTGCAGCAAAAAGTCATCACACCTGCATCGCTTGCAGGAATGCTGCCGAACATCGGTGGAGCAGGATATGCGAGGAGGATTCTGCTTTCCAGAGTGACGAGTGGTAGACTGAATACTCCTATACGCGGCGCCGGTCTGGACGGGAGACCTTACAACGAAGGTGACGAGAAGAAAGTTCTCATCTGTATACGGGCTCTGAGCAATAAGGACAATATGTGGTTTCCGGACAATCTCGGATGGAGCAGCCTGTGTCATAGCGGGTGTGGTCCCCTTCGACATCCTCGCCAATGAGATGCACAGACTTTACCTTACACGAACCACAGACCATACCATCAAGATATATGTGAGTGTTATCCGGAGGATAAAGGCCGCAGAAAGGGCTACATCCATGGCATTATGGCAATGCAGGTGGGACAGCAAGACAAAAGCTGATCCCTACGATCGAGGTTTGGGAAAAAAGAGCACACGGGGATGGCGTTTACCACGGATCACGGGGGCTACCGAAAATACCTCCATAGATTTGGACACGTTAGCTCGCCCTTCTGCGCAGAATGACCAGAGGTGGAAGAAGACGCACATCCTTGAAGCTTGGTGTAAGTAATTCCAGGACTAAACCCCCTCCTCTTCTTTCTTTCATCATTTTAGACAATTTTGTTTCAAATAATTTTATCGAGAAATTAGTCTGTCTGAAGAGAAGCTTTACAAAATCGTTGGCGCATTTTTTTAAAAAATTTAATGAAACCAAAAAAATCTAAAATCTAAGAATAGCCCCCAATGAAAGCAACTGCTAGCGTTGAAGATAAATATTGTTGTGGGTGATAAGAAGCCATACAATTGTTTGTATTTTTTACCCGACTTTACACAATTTAACTATCTGAAGCCACTCAGTAGAACTTTGATTTTATTAGAATACTATGTAAGAGCAGAAACTTCTCTTTACTCGAATGCAAACTTCCAACGCTTCATTTTAATAATTAATTAAATGCCAGTGAACCAACTAGAATGAAAACTATCTTTATCCTTTATCCCAGTTGGGAATCGAAATATAATGACTCCTGCAAACACGGCGTAACACTAATTATGTACATCAGAATCATCATCTTCCCATACTAACCATTCAAAATGTGAAAAAATCCTATAACCGCCCACTGAACATCTCATCGCCACAGAAGACCACAATCAGTTCCTTGGAATCTAGTATCTCAAACACACACCTGACAGACAGTAGCCGGAATATTTTCGTATTCGACGAGTACTCTCAATTAAATTAATATCAAATGCTAGGAACCAACCTAAGAATCTGATTCTAGTTCAACTCATGATTCACTGTCGTGATTCTATCGTGCTGACGACGACGTCAAGCAGGGGCGGGTCCGGTCAAGTGAACTGGAACGTAATTTTAAGAAAACACTTCCAGGTGTTTATGCTAATAGTATAAATCAACATAGAGGGAATTTTTCATTCGAATGCAGATGGAATCCTGCTGAGGGTGTACCAGTATCAACGGATTTAATAAGCTTCGCCAATACCATTTGTTTTTTTGACAGGCGTGATGTCTACCAACGGGCAAGAGGATTTTTTTTGAGACTACTTTGCGACAAGAAAATGTCAAAGAAAGGACTTGAATAATGAATGTTAAATGAGGGCGAAGTCCCGAAGGTCATTCAACGTTCGAATGGTTTCCAGAACAACGAAATTGGCTTATTTAGCTAAGGACTTAGAATATTTCGAGACGGATATAAGGTGTTTGCATTTATTTTTCATCTAGATTTTGAGTGCTTTTTGAATGAGATTCCTTTGAATAAGTAGTTTACTTAGATGATCGATAGTCTCGATAAATAACTGTTAGCCACCATCGTCATTAATAAAGTCATGATACTCATGATATAATAACATAATGACTTCCAGTTCGCCATGTGCTAATGACTGATTAATGCACCATGCATCATTTAGATCGTTGTTCCCAAATCTGTCACACTCCCCACACGAGGACGTCATAAAAATTTACGACGCGAAAGCGTCGTTCGTTGCTCGGGTCATTCCACACACACAATTAACTGATCCAATTCGAGCGCACAAGCCCCTAATACAGGATACAATCGCACAATAGAATTGCTCGACTGCTCCCACTCTAGAGCTCTTGGATTAAGTGACCAAATGCCACCCAAAATCTAAGGTCGTAATTTGTTTGTTAAGATAAATTAGCGCAATAGAATCGAATGCGAATCGTTTACTAATTCATTCACATGGCATGATCTCGTTTGTTGGCATCAATCCAGGTAGATCAATATGTAGCGCCGCATTTTATTGCCTGTCATCCTCTTCCGTCACCTGTTGATTAATATTTTACAACTTCTTAAATGGAACACTCCTACGTGAGTGTGTTGTCTATTCGTATCTGTCTGTTTATGTCCTGATGTGGTGTTTAGTTGACATTCACCGAAATAACGACTGCCATTAATCTTTCTACAGCTGCGGAGGGCTGCAGGGGGGTTTTTGGTAGTGCTTGGAAATTAATTGATTTTTATGGATTTGGAAAATGATAACCAGACGGGTCATGCCCCGTCAACGAGCCGACGGTATGTACATATGTGCTTGCAGCCGATTTCCTCAATAGCAATATCCAGCAATAATGGATGATGATTTTGAATAATGGTTACTTGGAGGAACTAAATTGACATTTATTGAAGTTCTGCTATAAGTTGATAGCGTTTTGGTATAACTATTAATTGCAGTGTTCAATTTTGCTCGAAGGGTGAAGGTGTGGCTTCATTGGTTTCTTTATGGCGTTGGAGGTTGAAGCACATGGCTGAAACGAAAGTAGATGGAGTTTCGGACGATGTCGTTAATAACTTGGTGGAGCTGCTATCTGAAGCAATTTAATTTTATTAATTTTTTTTTAATAATCGCACTTGAGGGCATTGTTTATCTAAAAGGATAGCATTAATGAAACATGTGATCCATAAAATCTGAATAAATAAGCTGAACTCGTAGAGCTCCTTTGTTACCCGGGAACAGCACTTACATTAGGGAATTTACCATTTGTGAAGGAAACGCATTTCAATATGTTACTACTGGTAGAACAATCGACTTTAAAGTGTATTTTGGCATAAAAGTGAAAAGTCGTTAAAACTTATCCACGGCACTCATTCACTATTTCATTAAAACACTTTTCCCGGAACTTATTTCAATGCAGGCATTGAAACAGTTTCAGTTTACCAATATCGCTATCGATTTACCAGATTTTTTTTTTTAACGATAACTGGGTTTTTCTCGAAGTAGTTAATTAAAAAGATCGTTATATACGAGTTTTATAGACGGTGGGCCAAATACAAGTTTGTTTAAAAAATGCAATAAAATCAACAAAATTAAATTTTTACGATGTATCATGGCTTTACTAGTAAGAACGAACATTCCCATTAATCATGAAATACAACGTCGTTCAAGTGGCTGCCCCGGCTGGCTTCGCAGTAGCGCATTCTGTCACCCCGCTTTTCCATGACTTTGTTGATGGTTCCGTAGCTCACGGATTGCTTGGATGATATTGACCTTATGACCTTAAGTGCTTGGATCGTTTCCGGATTGTTGGCATAACATCGAGCCTCACGGTTAGCCACAAAAAAAAAAAAAAAAAAAAACAAAAAGTCCAAAGGGGTCGAATCACAGCTACGAGGGGCGGCCAATTGACATCGCCAAGACGGCTGATAGCACGATTTGGGAATTTAGTGGGCAAAAGATCGATTGCGGCATTGGCTGTGTAGCATGGTGCGCCATCCTGCGTGAGCCGGAGTTCGTCCAAATCCATATCTTCAATTTCAGTAAAATTGAAAATGAATTTAGGCTGATAGATTTCGCAACGGGGCGAATTCTTCTAGTTGCTAGCACGCGTTTCCCACATCTCAACATCCACAGGGGACTTGGCGGCCTCCGGATCAATCAATTGTCCACCAGATTGACCACATTGCGATTGATGGAAGGAACGCATCCGATATTCTGGATGTACGAATTTCCCGAAGAGCCAACTTCGATTCGGACCACTATCATGTAGCAGCCAGGTTACGACTACGAATATGCATGTAAGTATGTTGGCGTTACAGTCCATGAAGAACCTGAGCCGAGCTTCTCTCAATCACCCATGTTGTGTGTGATTTCATTTTCTCCATAGAAAGGAGCCTACAGTTTATTGCCGGTTCCGAACGGCGAATTTCGAGAAGGTTTTCATGACAATTTTACTACAGGGGGTTTTGTCAGAACACCGCTGAGGAGAAACACCGTGAAAAACTCGTACGATGACATGGCTGTGTCGGGATTCGATCCCGTGTCATCGGCGTCAGAGGCCAACACACTACCCACTGCGCCACTGATTCTGAATCTGCCATGGTATTTCTCAACAGAGGAACTTCATAGGGTTGCGAACATAGAAATGGTTAAGACTAGAATTGATAAAATATATCAACGTTATAACATCTCGTGTTTAACATCCGACAATTCAATGATTTCTAACCTAGCTTTGCCATCAGGACAGGATAACTCTTCACCGAGAATATGAAATAAATTATTAGTACTTTTAACATTTATCTATCTACTTTATTACTTACTTATGTATGGCTATTGTATATTTTTTTATTTAATTACTCATATATTTAGTTACATATTTATTTATGTACATATCTATTTATTTATTTATTCATATATTTAATTATTCACATATTAATTTATTTATATATTTATTTATTTCCTTACATATTTATCTATTTATTTATATATTTAATTATTTACATATTTATTTATTTATTAATATATCTATTTATTAACATCTATTTATTTACCTATTTACATATTTATGTATTTATTCATATATTTAATTATTTACATATTTATTTATTTATTAATATATTTATTTATTAACTTATTTATTTATTTGCCTATTTACATATTTATTTATTTATTCACATATTTATTGATTTATATATTTATGTATTATTTACATATTTATTTATTAATATATTTAAATATTTACATATTTATTTACTTATTTATTCATAATTCTAATTATTTACATATTTATTTATTTAATTACCTATATCATTATTATTATTTATTTACTTGTCCTTTCAGGTACATACATACATACATATGTATGTACATATACTATTAACTCTAGTCTTTTACTTGTGTATTAACAGTTATGTATATATATTTCATTATGTGATTAATTACTGATACCTCTTCTCTCTCCCCTCCAACGTAATCGAACGATTTACTTTAATGAAGGTTTTTTCTGTGGCTTTTCCTTCAAATCATTATATGTCTTACAATTGTATTTATTCTTATGTTCTTTTTTTTAATATCTGTACGAATTTTGTAGTAGTAAGGTTATTCAAACCATATCTCTGTAATATACATATATGTATGTAACATCTTACTGTGAACTGTACAAGTTTCTGCCACAATAAATATCCATATATATATATATATATATATAAGCTTCTCAAAAAAAAAAAACAAAAAAGGTCGAAGAGATGGAGAGATGCTATCACAGGAATGACGTTCGGAGGTTTTATCAACGAATAAAACAAACATGCCAGGGATATAAAGCCGGCACGGAAGCCTGCAGGACGAAAATGGAAACCTAGTAGCTACCGATTAGTGCGATGCAAAATGGGTTTAGACGTTCACACAATACGCTGGACAGAATCTTGTATGCGACATTGAGCAGGGATATAACTCTATAGTTCTTGCAAGAGGTAGGATCGCCTTTTTTGTGGATGGGGCATATAGAGCTGGTATTCCAGTCGCCAGGCATGCTTTCATCTTCCCAAATTCTGCAGATGATCTGGTGCATGCTCCCTACCAGAACATCGCCGCCAGCCTTGAAGAGCTCTGATGGCAAGCCATCTGAGCCTTCTTGTTCTTCAGCTTCTAAATAGCTGTGCCGACTTCTTCGATGCTGGGTGGGAGGACTACTTCAGCGGCTGGAGTTGGGATTTCCTCGGTTTCTACCACTCTCTCTTGGTCATGCTCGTTAAGCAGCTGCTGGAAGTGCTGCTTAAATACATCCACTATTCCCTGCGGGTCCGGGACAAGATTACCCTTGCAGTTTCGAAGAGCCAGGGTGCCCTTTTTGAAGCCTCCTGCAAGGCCTTTGGCTTTCTTGTAAAAGGCTCGTATTTTATGTTTATCCCTAGACTCCTTGATATCCTTGAGCTGGGAGGCTGCGAAGATTCTTTTCCTTTGTCGCAGTCGTTTTTCCACCTCCCTTCTTCTGGCTCGGTACTCTTCTTGCGCTGCCCTGGTTTTCCTCTGCAGCGCCTTTTGGTACGCCTCGTCGGTTGCTGCCTTTTTCTGCTCACACTCACCATCATACCACGGGTTTCTTGTCAGGGGTGGTAGGTATCCTAAGGTGGTTTCGGCTACTTCCTGAATGGCTGAGCGGCAATGCAGCCACATATTATTGGCATTTGTGTTCGACGTAGGCATACCGTAGAGTCTTTCGCTCAGCTGCTCCCTGTAGACTCTGGCAACCTCCGGTGTGCTCAGGCGCCCAATGTCGAACTTCCTCCTGATGGGCTGGTGCAGCTTTCTGACAGTCGAGCTCTGAATCTTGCTACTACGAGGAAGTAGTCAGAGTCGACATTTGCCCCTCTGAATGTTCGCACATCCAGGATGTTTGACGAGTGCCTTGCGGCAATGAGCACGTGGTCGATTTGGTTGGCGGTTCGACCGTCCGGAGATCGCCAGGTTGCTGTGTGGATTCGCTTGCGAGGGAATCTTGTGCTACTTATCACCGCATTACGAGCTGTCGCAAAGTCAGCGAGTCGGAAGCCGTTATCTGTTGTTGTATCGTGGAGGCTGTGCTTTCCGATCACTCCGCCAAGGGTGTTTTCCTTACCGATTTTGCCGTTGAAGTCCCCGAGTACGATTTTTACATCGTACTCCAGACAAGATCCGTAGGCGTTGTCCAGGAGGTGATAGAAGTCCTCCTTGATAGGGTCTTCAGCCTCGTCGGTAGGGGCATGTGCACATATAATGCTGATGTTATAAAATCTGCCTCTGATGCGGATCACAGCCAGGCGATCATTTATAGGTTTAAAGTCGATGACCTTCGACCTTAACCGATTTCCCACGACAAATCCGCATCCCAGTAAGTGCAACCGTTTGTGAAAGCTGTAATAAATGTCGCAATTTTTCTTCCTAATCATACCGTTTCCTATCCAGCGTATTTCCTGGACCGCAGTAATATCCGCCTTGTACTGCGTGAGGATTCCTTCTAGTTTATGAGCAGCTCCGGGAGTGTACAGGGTTCTGACATTCCAGGAGCATACGTGTATGTATGTAAGCAAGAGCGAAAAACAAAAAATCGTTATTTGATCTATCCCCAATGATATTTAGCCGTGCACGCACGAAAAGCCAAACATTTACTTTTCCGTTTAAAAACGAATGCAAACAATTTCAAAGCTGTAATGAGAAACTCACCAGCGATATTGACTTCCATTCGATGAATCTGAAAGTGATAGTAAAAAAAAAACGTAAATATTAGCTTTACTCAGCAGATAGCAATAAATAATATGAATACAAATAAAAGTTTTTACCGACCGCAAGCAGACCCTCATTATGACAGATTGCAACGCAAGCTAGCTTATTACCTTGTCAGAGGTATGCGGCATGATTCGCTGCGGGCAATTTGTTTCTTATTAAAAAAAATTATGAAAAAAAAAAAATATTAAAACCAAAGCAAACAGGTTGCCGTTCAACGATGGAATGCACTACTTTATGATTGCAAATAATTGCTATGGGGTTGTCTAATTACTTATACAACACAATCCAGCCCGGGCCCTTTGCCTGTAAGTGGTAGCACACAATATCAGCCCAGAAGGATGTAAATGAAAATTTAATAAAACATAAAACAGAGTCAATATTACAATCGGGAAGCAGTCAATCAACCAAAAAACAAAAAGTCAAACATTGTGTTGTGATAAGTTGGGAATTGTTGATTGAAGGGAGTGACATACCAACCCTTAGGTGGTGAGTGGGTGGTACGACAATCCGAACAGATTTATGCACTTAGCGTTGTTGTATGGTTGCGTACACATGTGGATACGTCAATTGTCATTGATAACGAGTTTACCATCAATGTGGAGATGGAAATCAAAAATAAATGAACAAATTGGGGAGATTTTGTACAAATTGACTTAATGGCAACGCAGCAACGAAGCGTAAAATAAGTGAAATACTGACTCGCGATACTTTATTCATTGTTTCAGTTTGTTGCTACGTTTTTAAGTGAACAAAAAGTGAAATATTGATTCGAGATTCATTGATTTACTTTGTTTCTATGTTTTAATTTATTTTTTGTTTTATTGTTTTCAGATGCATTTTGAATAATTGCCGACAAAAAATCGTTTATGCAGTAGTGGTCTTGGCAATATGGTCTAGATAACCGTTTGTTTACTTATTTTTAAATTTAACTGCTGGCTGCATCCATATGTATCATTTTTCGTTAAAACAAAAAAACCGAAAGTTATAATTTAAAAGGTCAATATACAGAGTGTCCCAATTAAAGTATTAGTATTTGCTTTATAAATAACTCGAAAAAAATAACATTTATTTGGTGTTAAGTGACTAGTATTTATTGTACTTCGACACCTTCCACCGATGGCTATGGAGGCATTCACTATCCTGTTTAACAACGCACTGAACAATACATATTATCCGGTGCGTGGGATCCCCAATAAAGGAAAAGATTCGTCCAACCCGCAAATCTCCGATCGATAAGTCTCCTTCCGAGCATCAGCAAGGTATTCGAAAGATAATTCATAGAGCCCTTTCAAAATGGGTTGAGGACAAAGACATCATTCCGGATAACCAATTCGGTTTCAAGGCGGGGCATGGTACGATTCATGCAGCGTCGAAACTCGTCTCGGATATCCAATGGAACAGATGCAAGAACCAATGCACGGGTGCCTGTCTGGTTGATATGGAAAAGGCCTTCGACACCGTATGGTTAGTGGGACTTTACTACAGGCTTAACCAGCTAGGTATAAGTAAACCACTGCTGTATATGATCTATGATATGCTAACGGGAAGAAAGTTCGCTGTGAAAATTGCCAACGTGACTTCTTCTCGAGCATTTGATATTAAAAATGGTCTGCAACAGGGCACGGTGAACTCGCCGATATTTTTCAACATTTACGTCAGTTATCTGATAGCTTCACTTCGACATTCGATAGCATACGCAGACGAGCTAGTTGCGTACAGGACGGGCCCAACGATTGATGTCATAGCTACGCTCTTGTAACGTGATTTCGAAAAAATTCAGAGTTTTTGTAATGACTGGAAGTTAAAAATCAACTTCCAAAAATCTGAAATCATTTGGTCCGAACGCCATTGTCTGGGGCCTCTAGGGATACCAGGCGAAACTGGCGAAAATGTTCCATTCTTGGACCGACCGGGCGTCCACTGGCGAACCAAAATGTAGTCAGATACCTTGGAATCTTGTTGGACCAGTATCTGTATTTTAATAATCATATAGATGCTGCTTTGGCCAGGGCCCGGGGAGCTTTCGCTCTGTTAAGGTGGCTATTTCATAGAAGCCAACTTGATAAGAGAGTGAAAATAATCTGCTACATGGCTTTAGTCAGGCCCATAATCGCCTATGGATGTCCCGTTTGGTTCAATGTGAGTGCAAGCCTGATGGAAAGAATTCGGGTGTTCGAGAGACAGTGTCTGAGAACCTGTCTGGGATTGTGCAGAACGCCAGAATCCGAGTACATAAACTATTTTTCCAACGAGGTCCTATACAATGGAGCTAAAGTTATAAGAATAGACAACTTCATGATCAAGCTGATTAGAGGACATGTTGTGAGGGCAATGCTCTCGACCAATAACTTAATATTTGGGGCTTATTACCCAAATGAGCTATACCACGAGAGAGTGCGCCTTAGTGGCTTTGTTCCCCCAGAAGCATTCTTATATTACGACAACCGCGAACTGATACAGGACAAATCGACGGTTCACTTAATCTTCCACGTGTCCTGAAGATCTGTGGAGAAGAGTCTATCCTACAACCGCGATGTTGCACACAGTCTCCGTTTCAGTGTGGCAACGTCCAATCAAGATCGAGTAGATGTAGCTCGACAAGCGCAGCGTTTCTGGTGGCTCGAGGAGTCTCCGTCGCTGAATCCCTTGGGCTAGCACTAGGCCCAAAACAACAAAATTTTATATAATATAATAGCTGACTTTAAATTTAGGTAGTTAGTTAGGTTAGTTGCAAGTTATACCTTATATACATATGTATGTGTATATACAGGGTGGCCCAGGGTAATACCTAACGGCAGTCTCACGGGGAGAGTGGTTGAAATGTGCAGAGGTGTGGTTTAGTACGTAGGCGCGTGGAAAAAGGAGAATAATATCCCGCGAATCGTGCATGCTGGCAACACGGGCTACCAGTATCTTTTGAAGATTCCACATCCTTGGGCGCAACCAAAAAAGTGTGCCCCACGAGCAGTGTGCCAAAAAGCTAGAGCGTGTAGGTCTGGTCAAGACAAGAAAAAAATCGTACGGGAGGCGAGTCTATTCCCCTCCTGCTAGATTCGTATCAGTGCGGTTCCAGGCCAGGTAAATCCACAATAGCCCAAATGTTCACACTGCGGCAGATCTTGGAGAAGACCCAAGAATACCAAATCGAAACCCATCACCTTTTCGTTGATTTCAAGGCCGCAGAATGACAGTGGAGAATTCCCGCTGCTCCATTAATATCAGTAGCGAATTAATCGAGACTTTTGATGTTAAAAAGGGATTTAGACAAGGTTACGCACTGTCATGTTATTTCTTCAACAACGTGCTTTTTTTTCTTTTTTTTTTTTCCAAATAATTTGCGCGCACTCAAGGTCTAATAATCTTAATATGCCGGCGACACAGTGTGGGCAGAAGGTACAAAGGAAGAGGGCTAGAGGAGATGCCGATGGACATTGATCTTAAATGCTTGCATGTTGCATTGAGGGTGGAAAACCGAAGCCGGCAGGGAGCTCCAGATTCGTGTGGTTCGGTTAATAACAGATTCTCTATATTTGACGGTACGTCCGAAAGCGGGATTCAGGGTATATTGGTGAGCATTCCTAGAGAGTCGTGTGTTGCGGGAGAAATGCTGAAGGGGCGGAATGCAACTGGCTTTTTCATCAGAGCATTTTTGGTGGAAGCAACGATAAAACAGGGAGAGGCAGGTAACATTGCTGCGGTGTTCCAGCGAGTCTACTGTTTTGGTAATGCTGGAGTCACCTATCACCTATCACCTAGTGCTTGAAAAAATCATACCAGACTCACTGGCCAACACAAGAGATACGATCTATTTCTAGTCTAGACAACTGCTTGCGTATGCGGAGGACATTGACGTAATTGGACGAACACAGCGGGACATCAATGATGCATTCGAAAGCATTGAAGCAGAATCGGCTCAAATGGGTCTTTCGTTTAACAGGGGTAAAACGAAATACATATGTATATGCTGTCAACCAAAAAAGACGCGCAACACCGACGTCTCAGTCAGAACGTCACAATCGGCAGCTACAAATGCGAAGTAGGCCTTCGTCTACCTAGTGACCAGCGACAACAACACCAGCGCTGAGATCAAACGCAGAATTACTCTTGCCAACCGCTGCTTCTTTGTGCTCAGGAGGCAATTGAGAAGTAGAGCCCCCTCTCGAAAGACCAAAACTGCGCTGTACAAAACATTAATCATACCGGTCCTGCTCTATGGCACAGGGGCCTGGACTTTAACGAAAGCGGATGAAGAGGCCCTTGGTCTTTTCGAAAGGAAAATTATGTGTTCAATCTATGATCCTGTTGGTATAAATGGGAAGTGGAGGAGACGAACTGTATGGGCTGTGCCGCGACACCGGCCTAGTACGACGTCTACAGATCCAAGGATTAAGAAGCGATGTAGAGCGAATGGATAACACAGCTCCGGCCCGAATAGTCTTTGACTCCAACCCAGAAGGACGACGTTGCAAAGGACTGCCGCATCTAAGGTGGCGCACACAGGCGGAAAGGGACCTTAACCAACTGGACGTGCGACACCGGAAACAGCTTTGAAAAATGCATTAAATTCGAAATACTTTTGTAAAATTGTTTGCACTATTAGTACAGTATCTTAAGGACGAAAGTTTTTGAGTGAATAATGAGATATTAAACAACTTTATTTTCTTCACGAAAGTGGACTTTTATTAATCCCTTTAACCAAGATATATCGAAAATCTAATTAGAGATGCACTTATGCACTGAGATGCGCTGAGAGTTAACGAACGACCCAAACCACTGCACTCCGTTCAGGTTGTGTGTATATGACACATTATAAGAAAATATAAAACTTTTGAACCTGCGCGAGATTCTAAAAAAAAAAATTAAGAAATTTTGAGACCATTGTCTCGAAAACCACTTGTAAGGATTTAACATTTTCTCAAAAACTTAACTATTCCATTTTCTCTTTTACTTGACGGATAGAGGTGATTCTGGAAAATACGATTTTTGAGGACTAACGAAGGGTCCTAATGTTCTTCATAAGACAATTGCTCGAGCATCAGAAGTGGCACAGTCTTCCGAACATCTTGAATGTGGAGTATCGTGTCCGCGCTTTTTTTCGTATACCATTAGACCAATTAGCTTCAAATTCAATTGTGGTTTTTTTTTTTGTTTTTTTTTTTTTTAAACGCTTTGTTTTGTCAATTCTTATTTTAACCCAACAGATAATGGCACATTTAAAGGATGCCATCATTTTAACTAATTTTTTGGACGCTTTCCTTAAAAGCGCATTTTTTAAATCATTTTCAAAATATGTACGATTCAAAAAAGTTTGTGGAAAACGAATGCCTAAATACACCGATGACGCGCACCGTTTTGTCCACATTTGGTTTTTACTAAATCTTACGACCGTCAAAGAAGTCTGACTTTGAATAAGATTTGTTGGTCAATACTTTTGCAAAGTTGTTTCACCATCTTCACTGATCATGCCCATCACCATAAATCTTTCAAGACATGGAGAAGCATATTAATTTGAAATTCCAAGGTTTTCTCAAAAATAGCGAGTATGACATACTATTGCAGAACGAATGTCACATCGAGGGGCCTATTTCCAATATATCCACTCTGACTCTGATAAAAAAAGGACTGAGTGATAAACGTCTTCTTCTTCTTTGGTGACGTTACAGCCCATGAAGGACCAGAGCCAGGCTTCTCTCAATCACCCGTGTTGTGTGTGATTTATTTTTCGCACAGGTGAGAGGGACCTACATTTTAATGCCGATTCCGAACGGCGTGAGTCGAGATGCTTTTTCATGGCAACTCGCTCATCGTGGGCCAGAGTCCAACACACTAACCAATGCGCCACGGCGCCGTCTCCTAAACTTTACAAAAAAAAAAAAAAACACTTAACGTATTTCTAGCTATAAACAAATGCAGATAAGACCATGACACATTATACTACAGTCTGCCAAAAGATATGTTCTTTACTACACCATCCTTCGATTATTAACGCCGATCATATATATTTGTTTACACGCCTCGCTAATTGGTGAAAAAACATCCCGAACGCGCTGATAAAAAACTCGTGTGAAACAAAATAAAACGAGAAAAAAAAAATTCATAAGTGTACCTATTCGAAACATAACACTTTTTTCTTTATTAAACCCCTAGATAACAGAAAGTAAACATCGACTGAATTATCGAATTCCAGGGCAAAGAGCACCCGCCGTAGCCTACTTTACAGGTTACGCAAAAAAAAAAAAAAAAAATCTTATTGGGTAACACGCGCAAACAGCAGTCAGTGTAGACGCACAGTGTGGGAAGACACATGAGCAAAGCTTAAGACAACGTTTTATTGCCTATACTTCATATCTGAGTATCTTGTGAGTAACTATTGTTTAGACTGAAGCAAAGAATAATACAAGTTGCAGATAATGCGAGCAAACGGATTATCATGCCAAGGTCGAGACAGTGAGGTAAACAATAGAATACCCGATTGTGAGGGGGAAACTTTCTCATTTTCGCGATCCAATCAAATGTCAACTGTTCGACTGACAATCCGACATATATCTTTTTAAGAAGTAATTAAGACAACCACATGTCTCATGCCATAGAAGATGGATACACACATTCCGTCAGCTAGATTAGTATCTGGATCTTTGTTTGGAGCACAGATAAAAAAGTTTCAAGCGTTTATTGACATGCCCAAAACGTATACATGATATTGGGACATTCGTTCTGTCAGCATAGAGGAGACGAGATGACATTATAAATTCTGTTTATTTGTTTTTAATGGAATTGTTTGTGATTTAGTCCAAACGACGAAGGGATAAAGATAAAACCTTTTATTGTTATTACTTTGGTTGTTCTTCTTCATAGAATTGTTGTTGCGACGACGATTGTACGGATGGGAGCGCATCCGGCTTGTCAAAAAAAAAAAAAAAAAAAAAAAAAAAAAAAAAAAAAAAAAAAAAAAAAAAATAGAAGACGACCCTCGTTTGAGGGTTTTGTATATTTCCTTTTCTTTTGGTTTATGAACTGCTAAAAGGGGAACAAATTCACGAGCTTTTGGTTTAATGGTAACCTCAGGGTATTTACTACATTAATTGAGCAGCTTTTCGAACATAACATTTCTGGAGCACAAGATAACATGCGACGCTCAAGGTGATGAGTAGCGATCTAATGGAAGAGGAACAGTTGTGATTCAATATATATGTACGTACATATTCATACATATACAGGGTGCCCCACGAGCAGTGTGTCAAAAACTAGAGCGTGTAGGTCTGGTCAAGACAAGCAAAAAAATCGTATGGGAGGGGGGGTGTATTCCCCCCGTTTAGCCGGGAGGGGCAATTTTCTAAAAAAATTAATTAATTTGGAAAACAAAAATATTAAAAATCAACGGTTACATCCACAATGCCGTGACATACGTTTTGGTCAAGCCAAAGACCTCTTCTTTCATTCTGTTTTTAAACGAAGCTCTTTTAAGGAACAGTATTTGAGAAATTAATTTTCAAACTCAAAATTTTGAAAAACAAAATGAAAAAAAAAAAAATTTCGAACTATTTTTTTTTTTCAAAATTATATGTGATTAAGTACTTTTTTTTTTTTTGAAAAATTCAATTCTCTTATAAGTTTTTAGTTAAAAACAGGAAACCGGATGCAAAAATGTCTTTTAGTTTTTGAGAAATTAAAAAAAAAAACCCAAACCAATTTTTTTTTCTAAGAAAAACCTTGCTTTTGGTATTAACGCGGCTGGACTTGTAGGCAAATTAATGTATGAAACATTGACGTCCTTTTATTATTTCAAAAAAAAATCGGAGTTTTATGAGGATAAAATAAAGTGACACAGTATTGGAGTAGCCCTCGATTAATCCTTTTTTTTTTTTGTTCATTGATAACGCCTGAAAACGAATAGGTCCGTCCGCCGCCGATGGGTTCTACCCACTAGGACCTTAAGACAATAAAACCGCAATTTTTCTTTATTGAAAAAAAAATATTTGCAACCCGAATGTAAATATAAGGCATCGCATTTTTAATAAAAAACCATTTCCAAATTAGATGTTAACTCATCAACACATTACGATGTCAAACTCATACTTTCGAGAAGAATTAACGGACATGCACTTCTGCTACGGTTTAGCTAATGGTCGAGATCGTGAAGCCGAAAGACTCTACGCTTAAAGATGTCCCAATCGGAGGTGGCCTAGTCGTAGTATCTTTTTAAGAATCTACCTACGTCTGCGAGAGCATGAAGTGCTAGAGCATCGAAGAAGCGAAAGATCAATTACAGATGGATCAGCAATCTTAGATGAAAGAATTTTGGTTTTGGTCCGACGTAATCCCTCCCTGAGTACAAGGAGGATAGCTATTATGCTTGGAGTGCCAAGAACTAGAGTATGGAGAGTGCTTCATACCGAAAAGTTACACCCGTGCCATTTTACACCAGTTCAGGAACTCACCTCAAACGACAAGTTTTTGAGAGTAAAATTGTGTCGATCATTACTGCTTCGAGATTAAACTGAACGAAACTATTTCGCATGGATATTCTGAACGGATGAAGCACAGTTTACCAGAGATGGGGTTAGTAACTTCCACAATTTGCATCATTGGAGTAGCACCAATCCACACAACAAAAAACTAAATAAATCACAACACCGCTTTGGCTGTAATGTTTGGCTTGGTATTGTTGGATAAACTGTAATCGGGCCCCGGTTTTTGAATGCCGTTATTAATGGAGAATCATACCTGCAGTTCCTACGAGACCTTTTGCCCGATTTGATGGACAATGTTCCCTTGGCCGTAGCAGATAATTTAATCTTTCAGCAAGATGGGGCACCATCACACTACAGCTTAGAGGTTAGAAACTGGCTGGAAGATAATTTTAGTGACGGTTGGATCGGAAGAATGGGCCCCACGGAATGGCCACCTAGATCACCAGACTTAACTCCTCTAGATTTATATGTGTGGGGATTACTGAAGAGTTATGTTAACGAAGTGGAAATAGTATCTTGGAACAACTGAAAGAACGGATTGAGGTCGCTGGAGTCAAATTGCAGGAAATTTTATCAAGCATAGACTTATGTGCAGCCATTAGAAGGAGATATAATCTTTGCCTTCTAAAAAATGGGGATCATATTGAAAATTTATTATAATAAAACTTCGAATTATTTAAAAATAATAAAAAAGAGGTCAATGTTTCATACATTAAATTGCCTACAAGCCCAGCTGCGTTAAAACCAAAAAAAGAAAGGTTTTTCTTAGCAAAAGAGTCATTTGGGTTTTTTTTTTTTTTTTTAATTTCTCAAAAACTACAAGACATTTTTGCATCCGGTTTTCTGTTTTTAAGTAAGAACTAATAAGAGAACTGAAATTTTGAAAAAAAAAATAGTAGTTAATTACACACAATTTTGAAAAAAAATTAGTTAAAAATTTTGAGTTTAAAAATTAATTTCTCAAAAACCATTTCTTAAAACACCTTCGTTTAAAAACAAGACAAAAGAAGAGGTTTCTGGCTTTACAAAAAAGTATGTCACGGCATTGCGGATGTAACCGTTGATTTATAATATTTTTTTCCAAATTAAGGACATTTTTTTTTTTTTTAGAAAATTGCCCCTGCCGGCTAAAGAATAGACCCCCCACCAATACGATTTTTTTCTTGTCTTGACCAGACTTACACGTTCTAGCTTTTCGGCACACTGCTCGTGGGGCACCCTGTATATAAAAAAAAGTATTGGTACCAAGTGGTATCCCTGCAGCTCGTCAAAATCCATGGAAATGTATTAAACAAAATTACAAAATATTTTTCCAACTCCTCCGACTCAATCCATTACCATTCGAAAGGAATCCCATTGTGCATGGATTTATCTCAACAGAATAATAGCTTCACTGTTCTTTCCGTTCCAAAAACTCGATTTTATTAATAAATCCGTGAGAAAACTAAATCCCATCGTCACCATCCAATTGCATAAGACCTGTTCGTATCCTGTTTTCTTAGAAATACCAAGAGAATCCCAGCGGCAAAAGTTGATTCAAAAATATATAGAAGACTAAAACGACGACGATGAGGTTGGATAAGGACTGCTCTTCATTCTCTTAATTCCAATTTCCCTTCGTCCTATGCCATCCATCCATTCATTTCGTTCTCGATATAAATCCCCGTTCTCGTTACGTTTTCATTTCCTGTGCGCGCACACTCTCTGTCGACAATTCCGGATCCAATACATCAGGATCATAATTTTTAATTGCCGTTCGCGGGGTTTACGTATCCCACGACGTCCTTGTTGGCATCTCATGTATATGTATGTATCCAAGGAGAAATCCATTCACCTTTCATACACATAAAATGTGCATTTAATGAGGCAACGAGTGGAGAAAATGTTACCATATACGAGACGAGTGTTTCCTTTAAGGTTATGATTCTACATTAAAAACCGTAACAAAAGGCTCCTTGTGCTCTTTCAGCTGTGGTAGCAAGCTTCCCCCAGTGATTCATTCGTTTTTGCTTTGCCGGTTCATTGCGCTTGTTTTTGGACTGTCTTGGGTGAGAGTGAAAGTAGAACAGTCGGGATTGGAAGGATCATTTCGTGTAATTTGAACTATGAAAATCCTATAAAATTAATGCCGACTTGTGTACACGTATGGAGGCTCTATCGCCGGCTGAGTTCAAGCCTCCTCGATAATCGCAATCATCATCATCATTACTGTTGTCGTTTTCAACGTTGGCTTCGTCGAACATCGTGCTCGTTGTCATTATAGACACAATCAGGAACAGAAATAACATGCCAGAGAAAGGAGGTATTTCAACTGCCAGGACGAGTATTAGGGATGCTGTCGCATTACCAAGTCGCGACGACCGAATGGGTAAACAAGAAAAACCAACTACAAAAAATAATATCATCCCGGGACCATAATCGTAATATGATGTTTAATGGAACATATCCATCGGTTTCTGCGTGGGATGGGATTGGGATCAAGACAGAGGTTGCTGTTGTTGCCGATGGTGGTGGATTTATTGCGATCCATAGATGCGTGGATGGGCATTGGATGATAAATTGTTGCAGGACTCGTAAACAAATGGAGCCTGTAACTGGGAAACCGACTGGAAAGTCCGTTAAAAACTCCAGAATCGTTTATCAATTGATGAGCATTTCTCCTGGTTTCTTGTTTCTCTCTCTCTCTCTCTTGGCCTCCTTTCACTTAGGGATACATGTTAACAGATGATGAGTTCTTTTTATGGCATGGCAATTTTATTGGTAAGGAGATAAATAAATGTTAATGGAATTGAGGAATATTGTGTAGGAATCAGCGGGAAAGTCTTATTGCAACCCGAGGCATGGACTTTGCTCTCGGTGTGATGGATGAATTTGTTTTAAAAGTGGTTCGATAAAAACAAATACAGACGATCCTTGCCAATTGGCTTCTTAATTGAACAGGACATGTGTTGAAATAGACAGACGATTAAGTTAATGGGTTTTTTTAGAAAAATTGACAGCATTTCAGATGGTAATTTACAATTATGTTTCCCACGGACATTTTTTCGATTTTATTCAATTCAGCAAGCGCCTAGAAATGCCTCTATGTATGCAGGATACCCTGCTCCCTCTATTTACGCACAGTCGAGTCCATACGGCTGTCAATCCAGGTTTGGAGGGTCACCACCCTCCATGACCATGATCGGCGGATATTTTCATTTTTAACCCTTTTTTTTCATTGTCCGTAATAATTTGCTTCAAAAAAAGTTTGATTTTGCTGCGTTTCTCTGTTGGTGATTCGGCCAATCAAAATTTTGTGCGTTAATTTATGTGGCACTCATTGAGCTTTTTTTGAGCAGTATTATCTTTTTTGATGATTCCAAACTGTCGTGTAGTTGATGTTTTGATGTTTAGTGCCTCCGCTATCTTGTGGCCTGTTTACAAGTCGCTGCTGCTCCCGTAACTGGCAGAAGAGAGCGACGTGCATTTCTGGTCGGTTGGTTCGGCGCTCACTCATAGTATTCTCGCCTTACACTTCACAAATTTTTCGTACATTTCTTATAACTTCTTATGGAAATAAACTATTTGTTACAAATCCGTGCAAAAATAGTCTGAAATGTCACCTTTTAAACGTGCGTTCGTTTTACAGAATAGGATTAGTGCTACCGAATTTGCGGGAGTCTTTCTTCTTCTTTGGTGGCCAAGCTTCTCTCAATCATGTCAATTATGTTGTGTGTGAAAGGGACCTACAGTTTAATGCCGATTCCAAACGGCGTGAGTCGAGAATCTTTTTCATGGCAAATATACTACGAGGGGTTTTGTCAGTACTCCGGAGACGAGTTGCAAAATAAACATTCGATGGCGTTGGTCTTATCGGGATCCGAACTAGCTCATCGTGCTAGAGTCCAACACACTAACCACTGCCCCACGTCGCCCTCAACAGAGTATAGTGACCAAAAAACCCACAAAGAATTTTATATAAGTCAATATTATTTGCACCTATGACTACCGTTGGCCGTTGATGAATTAAATTATTTTATATGGGTAGGTTCCAACCTTTTGAACCTGTACGTAGATATCATCCTTGTTCCGCATAAAATGCCCATCAATACGATGCTTAAAAATTTCCTTAAATGTTCAGTAGGGTTTAGAACCGAAGCCATTCTATCACTCTAACTTTGTTGTCCTCAAACCATCACTTTTGTTATCTTAGAAATGCATTTTAGCTCGACGTGTTGTAATCATGGAAAATATTTAGGGTCTCTTTCCGTGTTACCCAACGTCACGCGTTACACAACGCTTTCTAAAACCTCGATGTAGGCCAAAGTCTGTAAGGAAGGAGACGAGGTGACATACATATCTATGTATGTGATACGTCCTTCGTTGCTCACAACTCTAAACCATGATAGAAGCTGCATATTTCCACCTTCTACAAGATTTGAATAGAGCCATTTATCCATTTATTTTTTTATCATGATTAAAATTTTATTTTTCGACTGAGAAAATCCATTTTCGAAGCTTCAGGATGCTTAACCTTGCTCAAATACACTGTGCACGAATCGTTCCCTATTTTCGAGCTGGTGCCGACACAAACTGTCATCCGGACATATCGTAATATTTATAGAGAATCTCTTCGTTGACAACTCGACGGATTAGGTCCCCAAAGCTTAAGGTCCCTCGCAACAGCTCTCATTTACTTCGAAGGTTTTTCATTAACGTACTATTATGTCCAAAAAGTAAGGTAACATTTGAATTGAAACTGCGCGAGTTACATGCTATAACACTCCTACTTTTCCCACACTTGTTATTTTCTTCAGCAAAACAACAAATGTATTGTTGATCTTTGCTACGGTTTCCCTCTCCAACTCTATCTTTGAAAGAAGATAAAGCTGGAGCGAATTACCAAGTAGCAAAGACAGTCTTGTTCCGTGTCTTATCTTGTGCAATTGTGTTAAGTAAGTATTAATAAAGTTCGTGTTGTACAGTTTCTTGTGTTTTATTGTATGACCGATGTCATACGTATTATAACTCGCGCGGAAACGTAAGTGGGGGAATGCTTTTATTTTTAGGTTGGGAGGATTGCCTAGTTTCAATTAAACTATTCATTAATATTTAAGACCCGCTTCGTTTCGTGAGCTGCCAAAAGTGAATCTTTCGACTTTCATAAGGTCCAAATTCGTTGAGCAAAGAATTTTCATTACATTTTGTTTGCCGGGTGAATCTTCAGCCAGTGGGGGTGGTGGAGTAAGCCTTTGGTGATGAGGTGTCCTCGTAAAACAGCGACCATCGATCTCAACCGACGAAGCTCACGTCCAAAAAATGAAAAATTTGGTAGGCGCAAACTGTTGATTAACAATTAGGGGATCTAGATGACATTTCTTATTTGGCATTTCAAAAGGGCCAGTTAAGTTATGTTTAGGGCATCAGGCGCGTCAAATATCGATTGATAACGAAAACACCGACTTTTTCTTTGGAAAATCAAATAATGCATTCTGAATATTTAGACAAAAAACTGTGCGCAAAAGTCGTTAAAAAATCAAAGTCATGATGAATGTTTTCTCCGATTATCGTGTTGTGCATTTTGAGTTCCTTCCACCGGGTCAAACTGTTAAGAAAGAATATTATTTGAGGGTTATGCGTCGTTTACGTGAAGCTATTCGCCTAAAGAGGCCGGGATTGTGGTAAGATAACTCTTGGTCTCACACTCAATGCAGTTCTCCGTGATCATTTCGCTAAAAACTTGTCCGATATCATTCCACAACTACCGTATTCACCTGATTAGGATACACCCAAATTTAGATGTTTTCTTGTAATAGGTGCTCCTAAATCTTGGGGTATATTCGGTCTGTAATCATCCTATCAGACCCGAAAAGGTTATATATCGACTTATTATCAAATATTATTATTTCTCACTTATCGGCACTAGGATTTCGATGCTCTTTACCGAATTGAAGTCCTCTCAGGTGGTTTGCTCTTGAACGAGCAAAAAGTTCTTGGGCTGACAACTGTCTGGGTGCACGTTCTCTCGGGTAAGTTGTTGACAGGAAACGTCCTGCACGAAGAAAAGGGATCCGATTCAATAGAGATCCAACCGATTTCGTGGGACGATTCATGTCCATGGATGAAACATGGGTCCACCACTACACGCCAGAAAGAAACCAGCAGTCCAAGCAGTGAATTGAAGCTCTCTGTTCAGCGCCACAGAAAGCGAAGTCGATCGCTTCTGCCGGAAAGGTCATAGCCAACGTATTTTGGGACACGAAGGAGACCCTCTTAAATGATTATTCTGCAATTACAGACGAATATTATTCCAACTGTCTTGACCAGCTTGATACCATAACTCACAAGAGACCCGGCTGAAAAAAAAAAAGGAATTTTTTTACCAGACCAACGCACCGGTATGAAATAGTGCGCTGGCGATGGGAAAACTGCGGGATTTCGGGTTTTTGTTTGACCATCCCCCTTATTCTCTAGATTTGACACCCTTGGACTTCTTGTCCGCAGGGATAATGCATATTGACTTGCTTCTTTCACCTTTAAGAGCCAATTCTTAAAATCGTGCATTTCGTAAAAATATTTTTGCAGTATTCCACGACAAAGACCAAACGAATTATGTATATGTGTAGGTTCCTCTGCATTCTTGGCTTAAGGTCATCACTTACGTATTTCATGTTTTAAAGACTTCTAATCAATCTAATGAAACACAATCGTATATTTTCGCATCCTTGATCCCTTTGTTAACCCTTTTCCTGAACAAGTGTTGATTGATTTTTAAAAGCAGCTTTCCGTACAGACATTAGTGCCAGACTATCGTGCATCTCGAATCGCTCTAAAGACACGTTTTTACGTAAACATTTTTGTGTCGCCCCCATGATTCTGTAGCATTTCGAAGACATTGTTGTTTAGAGGAGCTCGCATCTCTTAATTCATCTCATCCACATGAATACATTTGTTTGATATAAGGTACAACGAGCTATTCAGTCTATTCTCGTCCTTAAATAAAATATCTAACAACCAAATAAAAAAGAGAATATGATGGAAAACTCCTCACCAGAAAATTGCTTGGAGAAAAACCTTTGGAAAATTGTCTAATACATCATCATAATCATAATTCTCCCTGTTCGACAATTTGTGTGTTGTGCGATAAAAGGATATTCGATTCGCATGCTTCTGCTGGTGCTGACGTTGGCGAGGGTGGTGCTTTAAGTCGTATACACTCGAGATTCCAGCCAAATTCAGTCAGTGGCAAAACCAAGGGAAAAAATAGCGAAAAAAAGAAGCGGCAAAAGCGTGGTTGATGGCACCCCTTAGCTTTACATATTTACACACATGTGGTTCCTATCCCGTGTGGGGTAATGAATGAAAAACGCGGTTGATTTGGGAGACGGAATCTGCGCGTCGTGCTTGATCTAGTACGTAGTTACATACATATGTCTAAGGGGATAAACAAATTCACTTACAACACGACGAAGTTTTTCGATATTTTTCCTTGTTGATATTGTTATTTGTATTGTCTAGAACGTAGCGAAGCGGCACTGTTTACATGAATCTTCTTTCTCTGTTGTAATGATGTTGTTCAGGGCAAGTTTTGATACAAAAGAAAAATAAACGCAACAAAATTTAGAGGAAAACATCAGAACAGTATTGGTGGCTGCTAGTACTAAAGGTCCTCACTTGTCTCAAGATATTATCTTCATTGACATGGAGTTAAATTTCATCGAACGACTCCGTTGTGTGGTCGCTTTTTATTTTCTCAAAATGTAATTTACATTAGTACACAACCCACTTTCTGGTATCTCCGTATCTTTTCCTTTCTTCTGTCGTCTCTTCTCTCGCCATGACTAGAGTTATTCTTTACGACACACTCCACTATCACCATCACTGTCATTATCAATATCATTATCATTAGCGAAAGTATCTTCAAGAGGTGTTCCATAAAGATGCCATTTCATCTTCTCCATTTATGATACAAATGTGAGTTGCTAAAAATCGTGCAAAGAAGAGTCTACATTACCCCTTTTATGGTTTTGCTTTTATTGGATTTTCGTTGAGGAAGGGATAATTGTACATTAGTTGGCGTCATCAGTTTGTGTTCTTTTTGTTATATCTTGTTGGGTGAGAAACTGTTTTCAGTTGCATCTTTTGCTTTCTTTTCGAAAAGGAAAACAAGTACTAACCAATTAAGTGAATTGAAATTAAAATTAATTGCTGCCGGCTACTCAGGCATTAACAGATGCAAAATGTTACGTAAAGATTAATATGTGGATCCGGTTTTAAGCATGGTTTACTTTGAATGTTGTTTTCATATTGCAAACTTTTGCTAAATGCTTATGAGAGGTTGTAGAGAACTCACTCACGATTTAACGCTTTTGCTTGATAGATTGTAATCACACCTTATAACGCTGAAAACATGTTTTTGTCGCTGTTCCACGAACATTAAGGAAACACATCACATTCCCAACTTAGGCAGTAAACAACGAACGTCAAAGGTTAACATCTCGACAAGATGAGCTTAAATAGTCCCAATTTAGTATAGATAAACTCTCTGTTGTTCTTCTTGCATTAACTTGGTAATACATATTCCTCTTAGATATTTACTTCTTCTGAGCTTATCTTCGATTGAATACAACATAGTTTTTACGTTTCACATTACATTATTAGGGGAGAACGAGCGGGCAAATAAAGCAATGAAGTTGATCGCGTTTAACATGGCAAACGCCACCTTCGATCTCTGTCCCTGCTCAATCCAACTTGACACACAGCCTCCGCGTGCCCCCCCCTGGATAGCTACCCTGGCACCAGCCAGGTAGTGAACCAATGTGTGCAGCGACCCAACCCCTTGTTCCTGGGGAAAGAGGAACCTGGCCCACCAAGTTGGGTGTTGTGCTTAGAGGCAACATCCCTATCACGTAAAAACCCACTTGTTCAGAAACAACCACAAGCTTCGGATACGGACGGATAAAAAGCTGACGACCCCTGCAAACGACTAACGGACTTGAGAGTCTGCACCTGGAATGTGAGGTCGCTTAACAGATCGGTGGCAGGCGATCAATTGGAGCAAACCCATAACTGCTATAAAGCAGATATAACCGCGCTTTAAAAAGTGCGATGGGATGGACCAGGCAAAAGACGGATGAAAAACTGTGACATCTACTACGGGAACTGCTACAAGAAGAACAAACAGCGCCTATTCGGGTGCGGATTCATTATTCGAGGAAGACTTCGACAAAAAGTCTTAAGCTTCCGGGATGTAAGCGAACGCCTCATAACAATCCGCATCAAAGCTAAATTTGGAAACATTAGCTTAATATGCGCTCATGCCCCAACGGAAGAAAAGGACGATCGACTCAAAGAAGAATGACGGACTCGGACCACTACCTTGTTGTAGCCAAGGTACGAATGAGGATATCAAGAATACTTAGTCGAGTCGAGCAGGGCTACGTAAGTTTGATGTGGGAAAGCTACAATCGCAAGAGACTCTTAGAATCTTCGCCGATCGTGTCTCCTCCAAGCTCTCTCAAAATCCGGCCACAGCAGCACAAACAATAGAGCAGGAATGGGCGGATTGCCAGAGCGCCGTCAAAGACGCTGCCTCAGAGGTGCTGGGTTTCAAACCGCCACCACCTAGAAACCCCTGGCTCGATGAACAATGCGAGAAAGCCCATGGAGCAAAACAAGAGGCATATAAAGCCATGCTGCAACGACGGACGAGAGCTGCTCGCGAAATGTTTTGCACACTACTGTACATAGAACCACCTAGGTATGTACATATGTATGTAAGTAGAATAGTTTAGGAAAAAAAAAGCAACACACATACCGAATCGTGTATTGCTAATAAATATTTTACAAGTCATCAAAACCCTAACTTTTGGCATGCGCTTCTTCCATATCATCCTATCTCTATTTCTACTCCCTAACCGATGTCGGAGCTAGTGTCATTAGCCGTAGCCGATGTGAAACACTCATACAACATCGTAAGCCGTTAAATCTGATTTATGTCACAGACCCTAAAACCAACTTCAATTACTCTTACTCCTTCTCTCAAATCAACTCCCATTCGCTTATTCACATAAACAATGCATAATCCCATCAGTCCACTTACCTACATTCAAAACCACCTTAAAATTGAATAATTTGCCACATCTGCATTACCCTAATCACCATGAAACCATCACAACACGCTTTCCAACCAACCTCCCCTGGTAAAATCAAAAATAGTAAAACAAAGGCAATAAAGAGCGGCTGCAACACATTCATGACAAACTCTACGCCGTTTAAGGGTTAAAATGTCATCATTACACCACAAAACTTAATCAACTCATCTCACCCTTCCTCGCAAAGGGTTGTCACAGAAAAAAAAACCAACAATCAACCCTTCCAAACTGACATTGTGCACAAACAGGGATTACAAAACAAGATACAAATGTACAATGTATGTAGCTCATACTGGTATCTGAATGTAATAAATCTAAATTGTTAACCCACTTCAACTTATCACCGAAAGGTTAGACATTTCATATATGCATGATTTGTACAGCATGTTGATTTCAAACCATAAGGAGAGGATTGAGAAAACGGTAGCTTGATCGACCCTACTGCATAAGGCACAATGGATTAGTGTAATCCTTTACTGGCTTCCACTGGGCCATAAATAATATTAGTGCGGCCTTGAGGTATCCTTGGGAATTTAAACAATTTCGGGTTATACGCCTCGACTTATTTGCATTATTCTGGCATCAGAAATACAAATTTGAAAATTAGATTTGTATCTGACCTTATTTTGGAGAAGTTTCTGTGAATTGTAATCAACTCAAGGGGATGTAGATCGATTTTAAAAACATTTCGTGCGTGGCTAATGAGACACCTGTGTTTTGAGAATCCACACTGCAAAGTGAGAGTGATACGAAGGACAACAACAAAATTCATGAATCAACAAACTACAATCAACATTCCGCGAAATCAGCTCCCATCATCTTGGAAGTATGTACATACATATGTATGTATATGTGTGTATGTATTTTCACCATTACTCACCGACCAACTGAGTTTCGAAATGCTTCCGACTGTATCATATCTGCAACGGATGCTTCGCCCGTGGATTCGATTTCATTGTTCAATCCATTGAGTATTCGTTGTGTTTTGATTTTCATCTCATCGCAACGAAATGAAACGAAAAGAGAGCAAGCAATTTTCAAATTCGGATGAACGATTCAAAGGAGTCAGTTTCGTCTGTTATACATACTTATGTATATCTACTACCACTCTCGATTAGTTTGTTTAGTTATCTGTACATAGATACATTTTCAGTCATGCACTTGTAAGGGACTAAATTGTTCATTTTCATTCGAAACAACGTCGCAAGCTTGAGTTCACCTTTACCATGCGGGATAGTGTGGGAGTTGTTGCTACGAACGTCAAACTTTTATTTTAACCAAGAGCGTTTATTAAAAGTTTGCCATCCGACCGATTGGCTACGGTGTTGCGAGGTATCTCGTTTAATGGTATTGGAAAACGAGATACAATTGCGATATTTTTCAGTTCGAAAGAATATCTAAATTAGATAATGGATACAATTCTACCTAATTAGTTATATTCGACGAATCCTATAACGTACAATGTATATACATACGAGTAGATACACTTTTTACCCACTACGAGTATTATGAATTAGTTGTACTCTGTTCTGGTATGCGTAGTCGTATCTCTGGCGAAAGTTACTTTTTGTTCGATAAATTTACTCAATAAATCTCGCGTGGTCCATGAATCATCAAATTTAACCAGAAAAACGTACAACGATATCCTTCTACCAAAAACTTATTGTTGGCCCTATACTCGTATGTATGTATCTTTTACTGGTATAGAAGTACATAGACAGCATGGAGCATGGTTGTATGGGATTTTCTGCATTGTTAATTCTTCATTATGATGGTTCGGTTAGTGAGACTAAAGTTTTGATTTCCCCTCAAAACCACGGGTAATAAATGTTTGATTGCCGTACTTTCGAGAGTTTGTGTTCGAATTGTTTATTTAATGAACTAACGCTTGTAAGTAACTAATGGTTGCATGAAGGTGATGGAACGGAGACCATTTGTATAAACATACATATGTATGTATGAGCTTTTGACATTTAAACATTAATTTCGAGAGTTGCACATGTATGTAGTTCGAGAGTTTGGATGCTTGAGGACACGTTCGTTCGATTCACTTCTATTTGGTTAGATAAGATCCTGGTCATAACGGACAATAATAATTGCTCACAGATCTTAAGAAAAAACAAGATACTCTATCGAGATCACCACGCCCACATGTAACAGACGTCGACATTGTTGTGTCAATTAAATCTGATGCTCCCATTTGATTGTATTCAATTCAAATATGCAATAGCACGACTTACTATGTGGAAAGAACAAACATGACCATTAAGTTGAACAGATGATTGACATATCATGATGACATGAATGGGAAGGAAAACTATTAGGCCGAAGCTTATACATATGCCGAAGCACATATACAGGGTGCGCCGCGAGCAGTGTTCCAAAAAGCTAGAGCGTGTAGGTCTATTCCCCCCATTTAGCCGGGAGGGACAATTTTCTAAAAAGTTGGCTTAAATTGAAAAAAAAAAATTCAAAATCAACGGTTACATCCACAATGCCGTGATATACTTTTTTGTGAAGCTCGAAACCTCTTCTTTCATCATGTTTTTAAACCAAGCTGTTTTAAGGAATAGTTTTTGAGAAATTAATTTTCAAACTCAAAATTTTGAAAAAAAAACTGGAAAAAAAAATTTCGAACCAATTTTTTTTCAAAATTTTATGTAATTAAGTACTCATTTTTTTTCAATAATTCAATTCTCTAATAAGTTTTTAGTTAAAAACAGAAAACCGGATGCAAAAATGTCTTGTAGTTTTTGAGAAATTAAAGAAAAACCCAAACCACTTTTTTCTAAGAAAAACCTTTTTTTTTGGTTTTAACGCGACTGGACTTGTAGGCAAATTAATGTATGAAACATTGACCTCTTTTTTATTATTTTTAAATAATTCGAAGTTTTATTATAATACATTTTCAATATGATCCCCATTTTTTAGAAGGCAAAGATTATATCTCCTTCTAATGGCTGCACGTAAGTCTATGCTTGATAAATGTTCCTGCAATTTGACTCCAGCGACTTCAATCCGTTCTTTCAGTTGTTCCAAAGATACTATTTCCACTTCGTAAACATAATTCTTCATGAATCCCCACACATAAAAATCTAGAGGAGTTAAATCTGGTGATCTAGGCGGCCATTCCGTGGGGCCCCTTCTTCCGATCCAACGGTCACTAAAATGATCATCCAGCCAGTTTCTAACCTGTAAGCTGTAGTGTAGTGTGCTGGTGCTCCATCTTGCTGGTAGATTAAATTATCTGCTATGGCCAAGGGAACATTGTCCATCAAATCGGGCAAAAGGTCTCGTAGGAATTGCAGGTATGATTCTCCATTAATAACGGCATCTAAATATTTATTTCTTTTCATTTTTATTTTTGTGTTCTCTGTTCTGTATTTTTGTATTTTTCATTTGGGTTCTCAAAAAATATTTTCCTTTCTTTTATACATATTTGCCTTCACTTACTGGCCCGATAACAGTTTGTCCAACAATACCAAGCCAAACATTACAGCTAAAGCGGTGTTGTGATTTATTTTGTTTTTTGTTATGTGGATTAGTGCTACTCCAGTGATGCAAATTGTGGAAGTTAGTAACCCCATCTCTGGTAAACTGTGCTTCATCCGTCCAGAATATCCTTGCAAAATAGTTTCGTTCAGTTTCATCTCGAAGCAGTAATGATCGACAAAATTCTGCTCTCAAAAACTTGTCGTTTGAGGTGAGTTCCTGAACTGGCGTAAAATGGTACAGGTGTAAGTTTTCGGTATGAAGCACTCTCCATACTCTAGTTCTTGGCACTCCAAGCATAATAGCTATCCTCCTTGTACTAAGGGAGGAATTACGTCGGACCAAATCCAAAATTCTTTCATCTAAGATTGCTGATCCATCTGTAATTGATCTTTCGCTTCTTCGATGCTCTAGCACTCCGTGCTCTCGCAGACGTCGGTGGATTCTTGAGAACATGCTACGACTGGGACACCTCCGATTGGGATATCTTTCAGCGTAGAGTCTTTCGGCTCCACGATCTCGACCATCAGCTAAACCGTAGCAGAAGTGCATGTCCGTTAATTCTTCTCGAGAGTATAAGTTTGACATCGTAATGTGTTGATGAGTTAACATCCAATTTGGAAATGTTTTCTTATTAAAAATGCGATGCCTTTTATTTACATTTGGGTTGCAAATATTTTGTTATTCAATAAAGAAAAATTGCGGTTTTATTGTCTTAAGGTCCTAGCGGGTAAAACCCATCGGCGGCGGGCGGACCCAGACGAAATTGACAGGTCAGTTTTCAGGCGTTATCAATGAAAAAAAAGGATTAATCCAGGGCTAATCAAATACTGTGTCACTTTATTGTATCCTCATAAAACTCCGAATTTTTAAAAAATAATAAAAAAGAGGTCAATGTTTCATACATTAATTTGCCTACAAGTCCAGCCGCGTAAAAACCAAAAAAAAAAAAAAGGTTTTTCTTAGAAAAAAGTGGTTTGGGTTTTTCTTTAATTTCTCAAAAACTACAAGACATCCGGTTTTCTGTTTTTAACTAAAACTAATAAGAAAATTGAATTATTGAAAAAAAAAAAAAAAAAAAAAATGAGTACTTAATTACATAAAATTTTGAGAAAAAATTAGTCCGAAATTTTTTTTTCCAGTTTTTTTTTCAAAATTTTGAGTTTGAAAATTAATTTCCCAATAACTATTCCTTAAAACAGCTTGGTTTAAAAACATGATGAAAGAAGAGGTTTCTAGCTTTACAAAAAAGTATATCACGGCATTGTGGATGTAACCGTTGATTTTGAATATTTTTTTTTTCAATTTAAGCCAACTTTTTAGAAAATTGCCCCTTCCGGCTAAATGGGGGGGAATAGACCCCCCCTCCCATACGATTTTTTTCTTGTCTTGACCAGACCTACACGCTCTAGTTTTTTGGCACACTGTTCGCGGCGCACCCTGTATATGTAGCTCGTGTGGAATGTTGTTTCTAGAGTGGCATTGTTGGGCAAATCGGAATATTGAATTACGGTCGAAATGTGTTATTTAGGAGGCGCATATTAAACCTACCTAGTTGCTTGAAGTTTATCAAATATTTTTGTGAATGCCTGTTATCTGATAGTCTCGAAGCAGAGTTTGGGGAAAAGATTTGCTCCATAGATTGCCGTATACAATATGAACTGGTATCTGGTTTGATGAGGCTAAGCTACCTGTGGTGAGTTATACATATTTCAAAGCGAACGTTGCGTTGTACGCATTAGGCAAAAGACCTAAACTGATGGGGTAAAAAAACTGCTCAAATGAGTACGGTGGAAACAAAATGTGAAAATGGTAGATATTAAAAAGCAACAATCCAATGGAGTATCTTATGATTATGGTAATGATTTTATTATGGAGTCCTCATGTTGGTTTTCAGAAAGACCACCCGCCAACTGCAAAATAGGATGGTGAAAGTAAAAGGCCCTGTATCTGTATCTTTTGATAGATTTTTTTTTCGGTATATTCGCAATTACTAACGCACTACTCTTCGAATAATTTTTGCAACTTTTTTAACAAAATATGATCTATATGGTAGTACTTCTGCAGTTTATCGGCGAATAGTTTGGCCAAATGAATTTCAGCCGCTGGTCGGTCGGCCAATTTATTACTATTAAGAGTTTTGCAGAGACCGATACAAATGGTAGTCAGACGGCGCAAGAACCGGGCTATACGGTAGATGCATCAAAATTTCCCAACCAGTTTCCGTTTATTTGTTCTGAGAAATTAATGATGTGTGTGACCTGGCATGGTCATGATGGAACACAAGCCTTTTCTTCTTGATTGCTTGGTTAAAACGATCAAGTTGTGCACAGTAGATGACCGGATTGACAGTTTTGCAAGGTTGTAGCAGCTCATAAGGAATAATTCTCCTTCAATCCTACCAAACACTTATTGTCGAGTTTGCCGTTAGTTTAGCCTAGCCCGGCTTTCACACACGACATTCTCGCCATAAACATATAATTATTCAAATACATATCATACATCTTTCGGCATTTTTTGTATAGTTCGCACAGCTTTAAGAGTTATACTCTTATGATGTTTGTCACATAACCTGGACGGAGTGCAGATGGTTTGGATCGTGGGTGTTCGTTGGTTCGTTCCCTACTCTCCAGGGGTGGTTGTCTTAGATAGCAGAAGAGGAACTCGACTGAACTTTCACATTGGTTGTAGTTCCCAGCAAATGTTCCATACCATTATGATGTTATATTAGAACTGCACACACAGAGTGTAAGTTTAAAGTGACCATATACTGTAAGTGTTATGCATTCATCAGTATTTTTGATTACTTCTCATTAACAACAGCTGGGTTGCACAATTTTTGCGTATAGGAGTTGCATTTCTTTGGCTATGGACATACAGTGAGAGTCAAAAACCAGTATACAGCCAGCGCCCACTAGTACAGAACGTAAGATACGCTATGTTGCAAGTGACTAGAAAAATTATTTAAACACCAAATAAAGCTTACAACTCACTATTTTATTTTCCACTACAAAATAGTTTAAAAAAAAAATTAGTAATTCAAAAATTATTCATCATAAAAGCAAACATCATCTGAAAAAAACAGTCAAAAATGTGTATACACTTTAGAAATAAACACTTATAGTTTTACATAGGCTTAAAAAGCTGAGCGTTAATACTTTATTGGGCCACCGTGGGCTTTAATAGCTGCAGCCAATCTTCTTGGAACCGAAGCAACAAGGTTTTTTATAACTTCACGAGAGATTTTAGCCCATTCTTCAGTTAATGCCTTCGAAGGCCTTGTTTTGACTTTATGACCCGTTTCCTGATATTTCTTTCCAAAACTTCCCACAGATGTTCAATGGGATCAAGGGCTGGAGATTGTGGAAGAAAGTTAAGCTGTTTAGGGAAATGGTACAGTAACCATTTTTTGGCAATTTTTGCCGTATATTTTGGGTCATTGTCTTGTTGGAAGAGCAAGGTGATGTGAGACCCGATTTTTCCACACTTGCCTTTTAAGATGGCTAGATGACCCTCGCTATTCATTGTTGAACCAACAATAAAAAAGATTTCTCGTTTCCGAAGTCGACATGTAACCTCAAACCATCACTGAACCTCCACCATGCTTAATGGTCGAAGTGAGGTTTTGCGGTAGAAGCCTGACCTTAGCAAGAAACCACTCAAATATCGCTCAAACGTTTTGGGACAATATAATCTTTGGTGACGAGAGCAAGTTTGAGATATTTGGTTCAAAACGCAGGACTTACGCCTGGAGAACACCAAATAGTGAGCCTCTACCACAAAACCTCACTTCGTATGCCGTAGAGTAGGACCGGGATGATTAAGGTTTTGTAGAGGGATACATTAGCTTTTCGAGGGAGGGCTCTACTACTCAGTTGCCTCTTGAGCCCAAAGAAGCAGCGGTTGGCAAGAGTTATTCTGCGTTTTATCTTAGCGCTGGTGTCATTGCTTCTTGTCACTATCGAGCCAAGGTAGACGAAGTCCTTAACTACTTCAAAAATATAGCTGCCGAAGGTGACGTTCTGACCACGACGTCGGTATTGTGCGTCTTTCTCGACAAAGTCGACAAAAAGATGTTGCGTGTCGACCGGGAATTCATGGGTCTTCTTCAAGATCTACCGTAGTGTAAATATTTGGTCTATCGTGGATTTTCTGGCCTGAATCCACACTGGTAGGAACCTATCAGATTGTCCACGAACGGTTTCAGGCGCTTACACAGTACGGCAGAGAGGATCGTGTACGCAATGTTTAGGAGACTTAACCCTCTGTAGTTGGCGCAGTCATAGGGCTTTTCTTATGGACCGGGCAAACGATGCTGAGGTTCCGTTCATCGGGCATGCATTCTTCCGACTATTTCTAGCAGATGAGTTGTTCCTATCCAGCTCATCGCCAGCTGCTTTAAACAGTTCTGCGGGACGTCCGCCTGCTTCAGCAGCTTTATAAGACTTAAGTTTCGATATCGCTATAGTAACATCGTCTAGGTCGGGTGGACGGGATTCTCTTTCGTCTTCGTCCATTGTGAATGGTTCGTTCTGCCTGAAGGCGGCATTTAGACTATCATCGCCGTTATACAGTCTGCAGAAGTGGTCCTTCCACAATCTCACCATCGACTGTAATTCCACTACTAGCTGTTCGTGCTCATCCCCGCAGGCTTCTGCCCTGGCTTTATAGCCTTGTCATGTTCGTTTTACTTTTTGGTAGAACTTTCGAACACCGTTCCTGCAATAGCATCTCTCCATCTCCTCGATCTCGCGCTTCTCGTGCTCCTTCTTTTTCCTTCCAGAAGCGCATGCTCCTCCCTCCTTTTCTGTTCATAGAGCTCGCGGGCATCTCTCGTCCATCGATGCAGTGTAGCCATGTATGCATTCTATTTCTCTACAGGGGCCTGTCTACATTCGTCATCAAACCAGGGGTTTCTCGAAGGTGGTGGCTTGAAACCGAGGTCGCCTCAGAACCTCTCTGATGGCGTTCTGACAACGACTCCATTGCTGTTCTATGGTTTCTATAGATTGCATCGAGACTTGAGAGAGATTGAGGGAGACTTGATCGGCGAAGATCCTGGCGGTCTCCTGCGATTGCAATTATCCGACGTAAAATTTTGGTGTTCTTACTCGATTCCATTGATTCCGGGAAATTCGCATCCGTACCTAAGCTGCAACAAGGTAATAATCCGAGTCGATTTTGGCTCCTCGAAAGGTTCAGACATCTAGGATGCTGGAGGAGTACGAGATTATAAAAGTGACTGAGAAACATCGCCTATACAATACCAATACTAATTTTTATGATGAGACGGAATCGAATAAATATAGATTTGACACCTTGACACCTTATTATGTGGCGTACAGAAGGTAAAAAGGAAGAATAGAGGAAATACCGATGGGCATTGATCTCATTATTTGTAGATTGCACTGCGGGAGAAGGACCGAATTCATCAGGGAGGTTCAAATTCGTGTGGTATGGTTGAAGAAATATTTAACGGAATATGCGAAAGTCGTTTTAGAGTATGTATGTTGATGAGCGTTCATAGATACAATCTTTGATGCGGTCTTCTATCAGTTTTATAGCGCGGCTTTGAATTTTGTCCAATGCAATGAGATCTTAGACATCGGCCCAGACATGAGCGTTAAACCCTTATTTAGGGCGAAAACATTTCTTGCATCTGTATAAGAAGCCCAGGCTTACTTTACGACACTAAATAAGTAGTCTAAGATTGCTAGTGACATACATACATACCCAGAATGAAAAGTTTTTTGATTTCTATGATGCATGTGCCATACATGGATAATGGCTGCGGGTCGTTGGTACGCTTGGACGACAGAACTGTGTTCTGGAAACACTAAATTCCACTCCATTTCCCCCATAAAATGATGCTGTCGATGTCGAAATTCAATGAGCTTAACATACGCTCACTACTTACAGCCGAAGAGCAGGGTCGTAAGATAGTGTACGAATATGTGATGCTGAGGGTACTGTCATCAGCAAAGGAATGGATTGGATTAGAAGTTTATAAAAATGAGAAAGATAAAAGTGGATGTCAGGCTGTCCGTCCAAAAGAACTCGAATTGAATAATTCGAAAGGCAGTTTTTATTTCATTAAAGAAAACATTAATCAATCCTGAAAGTACACATTTTCAACAAAATGTACATATCTAGTGCGTCAATTTTACTTTCACCTACTTGGTGAAGCGAGCGATTCCATTTTTGGTGAGATATGCCATTAAATGCGTAGTGTTTTCAGCACGGGGTTCTCATTTAATTTGTGTATCATCAGCCGATCAATGTGTTCAATCACTACGACTGACGGTTCCTCTGAGGGGCACGCGTCTAATGCTGTCAAATCGCACGATCTCCGTGGCCAGTTCATATCACCTCCACGTGAGATGACCATGCCCTCGAATTGCTTGTGCAGAATTTTCAATGCGGCGTGAACTATGTGGCTCGTAGCGCCGACCTGTTGAAACCACATATCGTTGGTGACCATATCATCCAAAAAGAAGTTGGTAATCATCGGCCTATAGCGCTTGCCGTTGACGGTGATGGCCTGTCCAACGTCATTCTCAAAACAGTGACTTTGTAGGTATGCAATGGACGCTCTTGGATCTCATGTGGATTGGTATGGTTCCAAATTCGACTATTTTGCTTGTTGACGTGTCCATTCATGCAAAAAAGGGTCTCATCGCTGAAGATGATTTTTCAATTAAAATTAGGTTTCAACTGCACCAGAGCCCATTCAGCGAGCACACGTAGTTGTCTATGGTCATTTACCTTCACCTCCTGTGTCAGTTGAACTCTGTACGGGTGCACACCCAAGTCCGACGCAAAATTCGCTTAGTTGTGAGCGACGCGAAATCGACTGCCTCGGAATCTTTCTGCACACTCTCACGGACAGAGGCGATGTTGTCGACAGATCTTGCGTTTAGTCGACGTACGGGTGTTGGTTTATCATATACTGAACCAGTGGACTCAAATTTACCCACCGCATCGCGAATAGTCCTGTCGGTAGGTCGATTATAGTGACCATAAAATGGGCGAGGCGCGCGGAACATTGCCCGAACAGAACAGCCATATTGAACGCTATGTCCGCCCATGGTGATTTAGCAGACGGACTGAATAAATTACAGCCGATTTGGCAGACGTAGCTTCAACGATATGGCCGCTACCAACTGTCAAAGTTATGAAGTCCCTATTGGAAGATCCATTAGCTTGAAAATAAAACTATTTCCTCTTACTGGTTGGATTAAAAAGTTTCTCTACCCCGTCGCAACTTTTAATTACTACTCGTACTATAAGAGGAAGAAGAAAATCTGCCGAAGATACTTAAACCCATCCTTCTTTATCTACACCAGTTTATAAATTTAAACGATGCGTTTAAATGTATATCCCATAAAACCAAACTCACAGAACTAATAGATATTATTCTCCAGTTTAAGGGAACGGATACGCAACACAGTGGCGTCGCGTAACTCTTCAAATGCTTTCGCTCTGACTAAACCCTCACGGGTCATCAAAAAATACTATAAGGTACACTATATATGTATATATGTAATTAATAATGCTTTCACCACAGGGGAAAAAGCGTCTGTCGAAATTATAACCAAATGAGTGTTGGCGCCGCACAGCTATTCAACCGATGGCAAACTATAAAATTTCTCTTCGAAATTCATCTTGTATCTCAAGGCGGCAAAAGTGAAAGACTTTTCCATTTAATTTCGCCCAGACGAAGGGGATCCGTTTGTTGAAATTGTTGGCCGCTACTGTTGTTAATCGAACCGAAGAATCGAATTAAAGGGATTTATGGCTCGAAATGGGGGAAATGAATTTAGCCACGAGTGCAATCGACCATGAAAAACAAGAAGATAACAAAGAGGAGAATAAAAAAAAAAAAAAGATGAAAATTAGGCGAAATAACTTTGCTTCGATAGATTATACTTCCAATGGTTCAAAGTAATTAATTGCACTCGGATGTTTCATTCGCACAACTTCTTCAAGCGAATAACTTTCATGCCCTCCAAGTGGTGGCTGCTATGGCTGCCGTGACGAAAAGAAGATAATTTTTGTTGATTTGGTAGATACGATGGTAGAAGTAAAATTAACGGACAAATGAGCATTGCGACAGGAAAGGGATTTGTAGCAAAGGGTTTGGCGGATGAAAGTAATCGAAGCCAAGACAGATGCCGATGTGGTTACGTGATTGACAAGGGTACAGATATTTGCCTGCTAATCGGACAAACAAATTTAATGTTTCAATTAAACTGTAAGAAGATGAAACCAGGAACTTTCTCCGCAACGGCATGATGACTTCATTTCCGCGGCATATCCAACTAAATAAACTTTATGAGTATTACCGCGAAATGTTTTCATCTGTGAAGTTCGTGATAGCAAATCTCCACAGCACTTAACCACAACACCACAACTTTACCATCACCTTCATTCACTTTACGACTCATTCTGGATGATAAAACAGAGTCACGCTACCAAACCAAACCGCATAAAAAACGTGGAAATATCCCCAAAAAAAAACAAAAAAAAAAAAAAAAAAGAGCATCAATAAAACCATCGCACCTTTTCCTCACATCGCTTTTTCTACTAAATCATCATGACCGCCATCATCACCATCACCATCAGAGTCATCCACGGGAGCGCTATTACCATCACGAAGAAGAGACTGGTCAACAACTATCCTCAAAAGTACATTTCTGTGAGAAGAAGATAATCCAACGTCCCATAAAACCGAGCACCGTAAAAAAAAGCAACGAGGAACCTCGGCAAAACAGATTACAGCGGCAATGGCACAAATAAACGATCCTACAATGATTTGTACTTGTTGATCCCATTTGTGGTTTTTTTGTTTATCTGTTTTTGGGTCACTCTTCCTCTAGTATAGTATCACTGACAGAGGGGTCCCTCCCATCCGATGTTCATTGTCATCACTGGTTTTTGTTTTTATAGCCCGACTTAATCTAGATTGAGACTTGTGTCCGAATCCAAAGTTTCCGCCTCGAGTCACAACAATTTTTTTATTTTTTTTTAAGTTGAGATTGTTAGCAAAGCAAGACAGAATGAGAAAGAAATTAGGCCGCGGCGTTAATGGTCGAAATTTTAATTACTTTTTTGCCTCCTTATAGCATAAAAATCACGGGAAGCAACGAAATAATGGATTTAGGAAGTTGGCCATGAAAACTGTTTCCCCATGAACACTTAAGCACTATGACTCATTCGGTCATAATCGACCATCACTGACGCAGGACGAATAAGTCCCTTATTCCACGGCGCGTTTTTAGTACTGATTGAAATAAGTACGAAAGAGATGGTCAGTGAAACAGAAATACACTGGCACAGTAACGCGTGGGTAGCTACTTCGTGCGGCTTTTTGACATTTCCTTATCTCCTTTTCTTTGTTTGGCGATGTCGCTTCACTCCTGTTTCAGATTTGAAAGTGTACGTTTGGATACCATTCTTACTTTTCAAATTTCACCACAGGCTAACGATAATGATATGTGAAACGAAATGTCAAAAAAAATCGCACACTGCTGCGAAATGAAAAAAAGCTCCATGGAATAACTCTTGCTGCTCGGAATATCAGTCCAAAAGGAAATCACCGAGACCTGCAAGTCAAAGAGACGCGCCGTGGAATAAGGGACTAACCGATTTCAATGTCAGACATGAGTTATAACAGAAATGGAAAATCCTTTTTTCTTGCCCCCATCATGCTATATTCGTTGCCCTAGTCCCAAGGTTATAATGGATATCAAACTTTAAATAGATTACAACAAATTCTACTTGCTCCTGACTTTCATTCTACGATTGTGGCAGATGAAGCCGTCGCCTGTCGGCCCAGGAACAATTTCTTCACACACTAGAGATTTCTTTCCATTTTTATGGCACTATGGTAATAAAAATTCAAAGGCACGTAAAAAATTTATCATTTATCTACGGGGCTGATGGGGGAAACGAATTTCTGTTTTGCCTTGATATGTTTACAATGTGATTCATGTCCATTGTAATGGAACCGGGTGTTGTCGCACTGAATAGTCCGACGAGGGTAGATATGCGTTAAGAAGTTTTCTTATTTGTAGATGACACAGCATGCGTACATTTTGACCAGGCGTTGTCTGGAGATAAGTTTCGACATAAATTGCCGATTATTTGTCTCCGTTGAATGTTTTCGAAAAACTGATTGTGAACTTCCAGATCTGGATAAATGGCTGAGTCGTTGACTCATCTGATAAATAGATTGCGTAAAGTTTTTTTTTATTTTATTTTTTTTTTTTTTGCAAAACTGGGATATTCCCGTCATCTTTGCCGGAGAGTTTAATTCCGACGGCAAATTTAATACTTGCCCCAAATGTCCTAAGTCCATTGGTCAATGCAGGTGCATCTTCAGAAACGACTTTAGAAAATACTACACATATACACACATACATATACAATGTGCGCAAATAATAAACAGAACTTTTTAGAAAAGTCCCTTCGAGGCTCTATAAAGTTAATTACACGGTCAAATACAGGTAGAAGTCTCACGGTGCAAAATCAGGCGAATTCGGCGAATGCAAATATTGGCCTAAGAATTAACCACAATTTTTGGTAAAAAAAAAACAAAATCAACGAAAAGTTTTAATAAAAAATCGGTCACAAGTGTTGGCCAAAAAAGTCAGTTTGGTCAAAAATTCAGTCATCACTTTTGGTCAAGAAATTAGACACAATTTTTGGTCAAAAATGGTTATGGACAAAACAATAAGACCAGTGAGCAAAAACTCAAAAAAACATTTTTTTCCCTCCAAACTTTTTTTTTTTTTTAATAATTTGCGCGCACAGTGCGGGCAGAAGGTAGAAAGGAAGAAGGATAGAGGAGATGCCGATGGACATTGATCTTAAATGCTTGAATGTTGCATTGAGGGGGGCAGGGAGTTCCAGATTTGTGTGGTTCGGTTTTTTTTTCTTTTTAGAGACTCGCGCAGGTTCAAGAGTTTTTATATTCTCTCATGATGTGTTGTTACACACACAACCTGAACGGAGTGCAGTGGTTTGGGTCGTTGATGTTCGTTCACTACTCTCAGGGGTGGTTGTCCTAGATATGACGAGAGCCGACCAAATTCCGCTTTGGTTATAGTCCCTAATAATTCGTTCGAGCACTCTTAATATTGCATACGCAGAGAATGAATTTCAGTTGACCATGCACTGTGAGTGTTATGCCTGCAGCAGTACGTCTGGTCACTTTCCATTTACAACTGCGTTGCATACTTTTTGTAAGTATACGAATTGCTTTTTCTTGGCTATGAAACGAATTTGAACTATAGACCTTCCGCTCGGCGGTCGATGATGTTAACCACTGCACCACGGCCACCACCTTAATGAAAGATTCTCTATATTTGACGGTATGTCCGAAAGCGGGATTCAGGGTATATTGGTGAGCATTCCTAGAGAGACGTGTATTGCGGGAGAAATGTTGAAGGGGCGGAATGTAACTGACTATTTCATCAGAGCATTTTTGGTGGAAGAAACGATAAAAACAGGGAGAGACAGGTAACATTCCTGCGGTGTTCCAGCGAGTCTAATGTTTTGGTAATTCTGGAGTCACCTATCAGTTTTATCACGCGTTTTTGTATTCTGTCTAGTAGGTGCAATGAGGTCTTGGAAGCACTGGACCAGACATGAGCGTTAAACTCTAATTTGGGGCGAATGAACGCCTTATAGATTGTAGCCAGATCTAAGGGTGAGAAAAATTTCTTGCATCTGTATAAGAAGCCTAGGCATTTCGCAGCATTCTTGGCGATACTGAATATGTGGCCGCTCCAATTAAGATTGTGAGCAACACACATACCCAGGATGGAAAGCTTTTCGGTTTCTGAGATGCCATTCATGGATATTGGCTGCGGGTTAGTTATACGCTTTAACGACAAGAGACAGCATTGTGTTTTGGATGCACAAAATTCCACTCTATTGCATTGAATGATGCTGTCGATTTCGGAATTTAATGAGCTTAACGTACGCTGCCGCTCACTATCTCCAACCGAAGTGCAGGGTCGTAAACTAGTGAACGAATATGAGAAGCTGAGGGTACTGACGTCAGCGAAGGAGTGAATTGGATTAGAAGTAACAGACAAGAGATCATTTATAAAAATAAGAGTGTCGGAGACAAAACGGAGCCCTGGGGAACACCGGCATTTACAAAGTGAGTATCAGACTTGAATCCGCGCAAAACAATTTGAGTTGGACGATTCCAAAGGTAGCTTCTAATCCATTGTAGAAGAGACTCATGGATCCCAAAAGCACACATTTTCGACAAAAAGGCTTCATGCCAAACTCTGTCAAATGCTTTCGAGAAAAAGGCCGCGCCAGTTAGCTTTCTCGTATAGCCATAGTTCTCTTAGGAGCGTTTTCTTTAACTGGATGGTGGGAGTTCGAGAATTTTGCTGATATCACGCAGTGGTCAGACGAACCTAGGGGCGACAGAAAATCGATCGTGTATTTGTCAGGCTGAGAGGTAAGAAACAAGTCCAGTGTGTTGGCGGTATGACCAGCAACATCGGGGATACGTGATGGCTCATTCACAAGTTGAGTTAATTGATTTAACTCAGCAAAAATTTCAACATACCTTCCTTCGGGTATTGTCTGTCCAGAATGACGAAGCCACTGAGAATTGTGTACATTGAAATCGCCCGCTAAAACGATTTCAGTGCGAGGGAACAGGAAAACAATTCTTTGGATGGCATCAGACAGTGCGTCGAATGCATCAAATGTTGCATTCCTGTCTAGATTGGGTCTTCTATAAAGAAAACAGTAGTGAACGGAGTGCTTACGGAGTGTGAATTTAAGCCATATGAAATTAAATTCCGAGGTGGATGTTTGGCTATACTGTGGAAGAAACTGGTAAGCAATGTCACTACGGACATAGATGGCGAGACCGCGGTGAGAAACGAATAATGGCACTAAGCTATATCCAGGAAGACTAAAATCCGAAGGATCAGACTTTTCATCGACCTGTGTTTCACAAAATGCCAAAAATGCCGGTTTGCGGAGAGAGAGATGGACATACGTTGCCAAGAAATTCTTCCGTAACACACAAATATTGCAGAACTGCACACAGAAATCCCTCATCAATACAAACTACAAAACATGTGTATATAGATACAAAACCGTCAAAGCAGAGCCGTGTAGGTGAAGTTCTATCGCCGGATTTGCAAAAACTGTTTACTGTTACGGTCTTGATATTTTCACCCGTTGTTTACAGTACTTTCGTTCAAGAAAAAAAAAAATAAAAAATAAAAATACGTAGACATGATCGTATGAAGATAAAATGAAAACAAACGCGAGGGAACTGCCACGACGTTAAGTCAAAACCAGGATACTTGTGCTTGTTTTTTTTTTGTTGCGAAAGACTGGATTTAATTTTTTTTTGTCAAGTACACTTCTGTAAATATGAAAATAGAACAATACAAAATGTACATAGATGTACAAAGTTATGTATGGAAACAGGCAATATGGGTCAAGGAAAGCATTGCACCACAACCGAGAGAGGTTTAATATTAAAGCTCATGCAGGAAAGAAAAATACAACGAGAAGTGGCCGAGCTTGTTAGGAGATCAAAAACATTTGTTTTTAATGCATTACAACCCACTAAAAGTAGTTAAAGCACCAACAAGTCGACCACGGAAAACAACCCCGAAAGACGACAACATCTTTTCGGAAGAAATCCCAGGGAGGTACCACTTCTTAACAAAAAACACCGCAAAAATCCTATGCAGTTTGCCAAACAATATCTAGAATGGGCGGGCCCGGAGAACGAGAAAAAGTGACGAAACATTCTCTGGTCAGACAAATGCAAGATTAATTTGGTGGGATCTGATGGTAAGAGTTAGGTCAGACGTCCAAAAAATGCAGCACACAAGCCTCAGTACACCAACAAAAGCATAAAGCATGGAGGCAGCCATATTATGGTTTGGGGATGTTATTCGTGGTATGGTGTAGGTGCCCTATTTTGGATAAAGGGAACCATGGGCCAGTATTTTTAAGCAAAAATATTGGAGGAGGTCGTGCTCCCGTATGCTGTGTGGGAAATGCCACTAAGGTGGAAGTTTATGCAAGACAATGACCCAAAGCACACGGCAGGTAACGTTAAATATATAACTGAAAGATCATAACATCGATCCTATGATATGGCCCTCTCAATTCCCAGACCTCCATCCGATAGAAAATTTGTGGGCAATCCTAAAAAAGTCGCTGGGTGCCAAAAAGACATCCAAATAAAGAGGATTTGTGAGATAAAATCCAAGAAGCTTGGTACGCCATACCGACGACCACTGGCCGCGCACTGGTCGAATTCATGCCGAGAAGAATACGTGCAGTAATTAAAAATAAAGGGCATTCCACAAAATATTAAAAGAAAATAATTACCTTTTTATTAATTGCCCACATTGTATATAGTGGGTCTTATTGTTTTGTCACGCTTTTATGTATGCTTCTTAAAAGAAATGTACTTTTTTGTAAAAATTGGATTTTTTATTTAATCCTTTTTGAATAATTCCGGTTTCTGTTTATTTGAAATGCAATAAAATGCACATTTGAAAATTACAAATTACAAAAACATTGAGTTTTTTTTTAAGAAAGCTCAAATGGATATTCGGTGGTCTTACTGTTTTGTCCATGACTCTAATTCCATTTTTATCTATTCAATCATCACTTCGATTTCACTGACATCACAAAACAATAACTAGGCCTCTAGTAGTCTGTTGGTCATGAAATGTTGACAGAACGTCAGTAAAGGATGTACCTCCTAACTCAGACAGGCACATGCAGGCGGTACCACTAAAAGGGCTATTTTGAACAACTTTTCAACATAGTCTTCATAAAGACGATATTACAGAGATAGTCCCATATTCCAGTCCAGCGATTGGGACTGTATACGATCGACCCTTAATATATAATGAGCTATTGTTTTAAGTCGACGTGGTCTTATTTTCATAGAATTGAAACATGTACTGGTCCAACATTTTATACCCAAGCACCATTGAAGCGCTTGTTTAATTTCAAAAAGTATTTGCCACAGGGGCGCCCTGGCGCAGTGGTTAGTGTGTTGGACTCTGGCGCACGATGAGCGAGTTCGGATCCCGATAATACCAACGCCATCGAATGTTTATTTCGCGACGTTCCTCCTCGGCGGGGTATTGGCAAAACCCCCCGAAGTAAACTTGACATGAAAAAGCTTCTCGACTCACGCCGTTCGGAATCGGCATTAAACTGTAGGTCCCTTTCACCTGTGCGAAAAATAAATCACACACAACATGGGTGATTGAGAGAAGCTTGGCTCTGGTCCTTCATGGGCTGTAACGCCGCCAAAGAAGAAAGATTTGCCACATCAAATGGCATTCCAGTGTCTAGGCCAACAATTTACATAAAAGTCCTTAAATCTGATATTACAAAGAGCGAATTCAAAATCAAAGTATAGAAAGCATAAAGTCTGTACAAATAATTGATCGCCGATAGAAAGCATTCCAATCGACAACTTGGTAAAACCATTCCTTTAAAGGCAGGCTCTGCGTTCCAAAATATTCCTGAATTGTCCCGACAAACATTATTTTTAAAACACAAAGCCACTCTGGTGAACATGTTCCCGTACGGTGCATTTTAAAGCTTTAAATTAAAACTATCATCCCGTTCTCCATATTACTCCATATCAGCACAGCAATCGGTCATACATGCAAGAGAACTCTCTCCGGCAATAGTCAATCATAAACTCACAACAGTTCGCGTTAGTCACACCGAATTCTTAGTGCCCTTTTCACACTGCCGTTATTAAATTAGCAATTAACCTTCGGTACAACATAACATCACAAAACCACAGGAGCAGAAACCAAGAGAACAAAAAATAAAAAACAATAAAAACAAAAATACGCTAAAAATCAATTTAAATTCAAACGTCCCAAGAATTACCACTCATCTATACCGAAGCCCTAGATTCGAACAAATACTTAGACGTTCCACATCCGTATCCAGGTTATAAGCACAGGGACAGAGTGAAGCGACTCAGTTTCAATAAGCACCTAGTAATGACGACTTTAATAGATGCCGCCACTAGAATGTGTTATTTACACTAGTGTGTAAAGCTTAATATGGACTCAGTATGCTACGCCATGCGAACGCTCCTTGTGTTCTTTCAGGATAATTGAAACTATCAGCCAAGAAGTCATTTATAAAAATGAGAAAGAGTGTCGGGAACAAGAGGATCCCTGTGGAACAACATTTTATAAGTCGATGTCGGACTTAAACCGTCCAAAACATCTTTGAATTGAGCCATTCAATGGTAGTTTCTAATCTATTGAAGAAGAGACTCGTCGATCTCAAAAGCATGCATTTTCAACAAAAGTGCGTAGTGCCAAACCCTGTCAAATGCTTTCGAAAAATTCAGTCGTTTGGCCAGCGTAGAAGAGTCCCTCCGGGTCGTATATATGTATGTATGCACTTTTTCCAGTTCTTCTTATTATTTGCCTTAAAGGTCCGAAGACTTTCTTCAACCTCATTACAGTTTATGTCAAACCAAGTATAATTGTTTGGCCTGGTACTTTTAAACCTGGGATAAAATTTGCCACGCCATTTCGGATATTTGCGATATTAGCGGCGGCGCCATGTCGTTGATGCCAACAGTCGGTATTCTATTTTTGTCTCATGGTAACATGTAACATATGCGACAGATTTAACCCTTTCAGATTTCTTTCAATTGGATCAATTGGAGCAAACCCATAACCGCTATAAAGCAGATATAACCTCGCTTCAAAAAGTGCGATGGGATGGACCAGGCAAAAGACGGATAAAAAACTGTGACATCTACTACGGCAACTGCTACAAGGAGAACAAACAGCGCCTATTCGGGTGCGGATTCGTTATTCGAGGAAGACTCCGACAAAAAGTCTTAAGCTTCCGAGATATAAGCGAACGCCTCATAACAATCCGCATCAAAGCTTAATTTGGAAACATTAGCTTAATATGCGCTCACGCCTCAACGGAAGAAAAGGACGATCAACTCAAAGAAGAATTATACGATCTTCTAGACGGAACATATGCCCAATGCCCCAGCTACGACACAAAAATAGTCCTACGTGATATTAATGCAAAACGGGGCAAAGGGGACATATTTGAGTCGATCATAGGAAAGCATAGCCTCCATAACACCACATCCGACAACGGACTTAGACTAATCGATTTCCTAGCGGGGCATAATCTCCTTGTAGCAAGCACGCGATTCCCCCATCTCAACATCCACAAGGGTACCTGGCGGTCTTTTGATCAATCAACCACCAACCAGATTGATCACATTGCGATCGACGCCAGACACTCCTCCAGTATTCCGGACGTGCGAACCTACCGAGGGGCCAACATCGACTCGGACCACTACCTTGTTGTAGCCAAGGTACGAATGAGAATATCAAGAATGCTTAGGAATTGAGTAGGACAACGTAAGTTTGACGTCGGAAAGCTACAATCGCGAAAGACTGCCACAATCTTTGTCGATAGTGTCTCCTCCAAACTCCCTCCAAATCCGCTCACAGTAGCACAAACAATAGAGCAGGAATGGGCGCATTGCCGTCAGAGACGCTGCCTTAGAGGTGCTGGGTTTTAAACCGCCACCACCTAGAAATCCCTGGTTCGATGAACAATGCGAACAAGCCCATGCAGAAAAAACAAGAGGCATAGAAAGCCATGCCTTTATATGCAACGACGGACGAGAGCTGCTCGCGAAATCTATGAGCAGAAGAGAAAAGAGGAACACACGCTTCTCAGAAGAAAGAAAAGAGAACACGGAAAAAGTGAGATCGAGGAGATGGAGAGATGCTTTCGCAGGAATAACGCCCGAAAGTTTTACAATAAGGTAAGACGAATATGCCATGGCTACAAGGTCAGAGCGGCGGCCAGCAGTGAGTCGATGCTGAGGATTTGGAAAGACCACTCTGCAGACTGTATAACGGCTATGACAGACAAGATACCGCTGTCAGGCAGAACGATCCGTTTGTAATGGACGACGATGTAAGAGAATTTCGTCCACCCGATCTAGACGAAGTCAAAATAGCTATATCGAGACTTAAGTCTAATAAAGCCTCGGGCGCAGACAGCCTGTCTGCTGAGCTTCTTAAGGCGTCTGGAGATGAGCTGGTAAGGTGCATGCACCATCTGATTTGCAAGGTATGGTCGGATGAGAGCATGCCCGACGAATGGAACCTCAGCATCGTTTGCTCGGTCCATAAGAAAGGAGACCCCTATAACTGCGCCAACTATAGGGGAAAAAGTCCCCTTAACATCGATTACAAAATCAAGGAATTCGTCTACCTTGGATCACTGATGACCGGCGACAACAACAGCATCGCTGAGATAAAACGCAGAATCACCCTTGCCAACCGCTGTTGCTTTGGGCTCAAGAGGCAATTGAGAAGTAGAGCCCTCTCTCGGAAAACCAAGGTGACAGTATATAAGACCTTGATCATCCCAGTCCGCCTTTACGACGCAGAGGCTTGGAACTTAACAAAAGCGGATGAAGATGCCTTTGGTCGTTTCGAGAGGAACATTCTGACTAACTCGGTCCCGTTTGTTCAAACGGTGTATGGAAGAGAGTCTTCGAATGCACCCCGGAAGGAAGGCGCGGCAGAGGACGGCCGCATCTACGGTGTTGCACGCAGGTGGAAGTGGACCTTAACCAACTGGGTGTGCGGCGCTGGAAACAGCTGGCCAAAGACCGTGTGAGCTGGAGACGCTTGTTGGTTAAGGCCCAGGTTCACCACGGACTGTAGCGCCACCTAAGTAAATAAAAAGGCTAATTTATAACCTAAAAAATCCTAGCTCAACCCATTTTATATGTTCATTAGGCAATGATCTTTCTAATTTCAATGAAAAGCTGGTGAGAAATTGTTTAACTAGTTTTCGGATCATGAAAATTGAACTAGAACGAGATGTGGTTCACGTGTTGTTATTGTAATGCGTGTAAATCGTGATCCGGATCGGGATCTCGATGCATAATAAAAAACACCATATGTCGTTAAAGGACATTTGTATACACATGGCATACAGTTTCGCAGACAGCCTTCGTATTTCCATATATCAACTTTTGCTTCGAATTGAAGTAATGGTTTTTGAAATACTGATCAATGCAAGTTCATACCGAACGCATATAACTAGAGGCATTATTAGAAAATATATAATATATAATTAGAAAATATGTAACATTACTCGAAGAAAGAAAACAACCACGAACAAACAATATAGGCCAAATCACACCATACTGTGGCACCTGATCTATTTTAGTTAGTAAAGCACACGTAACTTCATTAGATTAATCAGAAAAGTTGTTTTCCTTTGAAACCTGACTCAACAGTCTAATTGCTTGCCAACCATCGACCCATAACAAGCACAGGGACATGCCATCACATCAGAGAATGTGTTTTTTCCATTTTCAACGCATAAACTTATTTCCTACCTCCGTAGTCCGTTTCCATCTCATTTCAAACCCATTTAAATGTCCCTACCATCACATCCTTTGCACTATTCATTTTATTGTAGAGCGGCTTTGTACCGATATTCCTCTTTCACGATTGACTATGCGAAAGGAAAAGGAATCATTCCAAGCCAAATGTATGCTCATGTATAGGCTTCATTCTGTGAGCGAGAGAGTGGTTGTTAGATAAACAAGGTACAGATAGTCGTACTAAAACAAAAATGAAAACTGGAGCAAGGGAGTTTTTAACTTTCCCCGCCAGGGTCACTTTCAGCCGACCTTGTTTGGTTGCCAACATTGTCCTCGTACTCGTGGTGTGTGGACTTTTTTTTTCCTTGTGCTTTCGTCCTTTCTATGTGGTTCTTATTTGCTCGGTTAGTTTGTGTACTCTGATGGTTTTCATCGCATTGCTAGATTCTGTATTTTTCTATTTCGTCTTTTAATGACAGTCCTTTCATGGTCTCATCGTCTACTATTCAATCTATCTGTACATACATACTTCTTTTCAATACGCTGTATTCCTCGCTGTCGTCCTCTGGTGACATGTGTATCCGCTTGTGTTCGTGGTGTTGAATTGTCTTTGACACGACACACTCCTCAAATTGAAAATGAAATCGAAAGTGAATTTCACGTTTGAAAAGATGTTGACTGTGCAAGGAATGGTTTCACTTCAGCCCCACTGTGTGAGAGAATTGTTGTTTTACTTTTCATCATCATCATCGTCTTTCGTATTGTACTACACAGCAAGAATCCTTGCCCTGACCCACATACATACATATGAACATATGTACATACATACATATATCCTTTCGCCTCATGGTCGGTATGGGCGAGGAACAAACCTATGGATGGAAGGTTCATAGCATACTGGCATGCAGGTGAAATATAATGTTCGGTTGCTTGGGTTTATTGTTCTTTTGTTGGTGACACTCTCAGAAGTTTTCCTTAGTTATTGGTTTTCAGAGTTTTGAATAATAGAATTGTGAACCTGGACGGGCTTTTTAGACGGACAAGTGGGCGTAGAAATGGAATTTTCTCGGAAAAAAAAGTTAACGTCTTTATGTGACGTTTAATGGATGTGGAGGATTTTGTAAATGGTTTTAGGAACAAGTCAAATAATTTCTGAGTCATAAGAAACTATACATATACATACATATGTACATACGAGTATAGAGATGGAGGCGGAGAAAATTGGTTTGGCGGTAAACGAGGGCAAAACTAAGTATATCTTCTTCTTTTCGTGGCGTTACAGCCCATAAAGGACCAGAGCCAAGCTTCTCTTCAATCACCAATGGTGTATGTGATTTATTTTTCCCACAGGTGAAAGGGACCTACAGTTTAATGCCGATTCCGAACGGTGTGAGTCGAGAAGCTCTTTCCAGGCAAGTTATACTACGGAGGGTTTTGCCAGTACCCCGCCGAGGAGGGACGTTACGAAATAATCATTCGATGGCGTTGATGTTATCCGGATCCGAACTCGCACATCGTGCGTCAGAGTCCAACACACTAACTACTGCGCCACGGCGCCCACAAACTAAATATATGCTGTCATCAAAAAAGGACGCTCACCACCGACGTCTTGGCCAGAACGTTTGTATTGGCAGATATAAGTTCGAGGTAGTTAAGGACTTCATCTGCCTTGGCTCCGCAGTGACCTGGAACAACGACACCAGTTCCGAAATCAAACGCAGAATCACTCTTTCCAATCGCTGTTTCTTTGGGCTCAGGAGGCAACTGAGTAATAGAGCCCTCTCCCAAACGAGAAAGTTGATTCTATATAAGACCCTTATCATCTCGGTCCTGTTGTACGGCACAGAAGCATGGACACTATCAAAAGCGGATGAGGAGGCCCTTGGTCGGGGGATGGAGGAAAAGATTCAACCACGAACTTTTCGGGCTGTACAGCGACATGAGTCTAGTCAGGCATCTACGGATTCAACGCCTAAGATGGCTGGGCCATGTAGAGCGAATGGACACCACAGTTCCAGCTCGGAGAGTCTTTGAGTCCAACCCCGAGCGACGAAGAAGCAGAGGACGGCCGCACTTAAAATGGCGCGAAGGAGACCTCAGCCAACTGGATGTGCGGCAATGGAAAAGCTAGCAAAAGATCGTGCGAGTTGGAGGGCCATGTTGGTTGAGGCCCAGGTTCATCCCGAACTGTAGCGCCCATTAAGAAGAAGAATATACGTATGTTACAATGAGAGGTGTTCCTAATGGCATAGATGCTAAAAAATGTCGTCCAACCGGATCATAAAAAATTGAGCAATAGGTCAGTTATTAGCTATCTCCTTGTTGTAAACACGTCTACAATAAATTTACAAAATACGTACAACACATAGTACGAATAGTAGGAGATATACTATATGGTAACACATTAGCCTCTGTTAGAATGGCAAGTGAGGAACTTCCCACGATGGAATTGATGGCGGCTTTTGCTGTTCATGATTATTAAATACCATAGTTGAAGCGTGGTTCCATAATTGACTGTGTACACCCACGGTTGGTATTTGTTGTAAGTAATTGGCCCTCCAAACTATAGGTTGAACAGAAAAAAACAAACAAACAAAATAACAATTACGAGTCTCGATAGGACTGCTGACGAGCCAAACAAATGACAAAATAATTACGACTGTTTTTGTTCTACAAGAACTTATATACATACATATGTATGTAAGTAAGGCCTCAAATTGCTGGTTTTCCAATGATTTGGTTAATAACTTTTACCAAGCTGAATAAACCCCACGACTCTTTAACGTGCGGTTGACGTAGTCAGCACTCTTCACAAAGTCCGAAACAATCACTCAAAAATCTGCTCAGTCGAATGTATAAAGGTGAAAAAACGCAAGTTAATTAAGTTCATATCGATTGGGCAGGCCAATTCATTAAGCCTTGATTTTGCACAGTACCGAGAACGCATGTGGGCAGGGCTCCATCACACACTCGCCAGTCATTCACGACTTAATTATGTATAAAGAAAAATGAAAAGACAAAAAAAACAAAAATGAAAAAAAAAAAACGAGAAGAAAAACGTTGACATTCACACAATCAGAAAAAAAGCCTGTAACATCACGGCGTGAATGTAACCAAAACTGATTACATGACTTCGCCCGTTGGCTTGATAGCACCTTCTTTACCACCTCATGTTCGAACACATGGTTTTTCGCTTAAAGGCAGGAAATTGTTGAAATTTCGAAAAGAAATTTTCTGCAAAAATAAGAGAAAAGAACGAAAAAAAAAAGGAAAGAAAAAGAAACAAGAGATGATGTTGGATGTTGACTCAGTTGAACAGGCGAACAGTAGCAGAATCAGCATCAACAGTCACGACATCACGAGTTGCAGTGTCAGATACTGGTTTTCATCTTCCTTTCTCGCGCCTTTTGCTTACCTTTCCTTCGGGGGTCTCGTTCAATCGTTTAGTTTATTTTTTTGTTTGCTGTTTGTTATCTTTCTTTCGTCTTACTGTTCCGAGTATCTGATATTAAAAAATGTTTAAATCTCAATGACCGTGGTTGGTTTTCTGGTCGTTTGTTTTCTTTACAATCATTTTTATTCTTCTTTGGTTTTCTTGGTCTTTCGCTTTGATTGGTGGAGACTGGAAGATACTGCGATACTTTGTTACCTGAATCGCCTTTTTAAAAAGTCAACATTCAAGTGTTGATATTTCTTTTTCCTTTTTTTTCAAACTTATAAGAAAAATGGTCACCTTGGTTCTTAAAATGCGAACAATTTCGAAAGAAAAAGTTTTCTTTTTAAAATATTAAGCGCAAAAGCCTACATGATACATATTGGTGCAGGACTTGTATTGTATTTTAGCACTTCCATATCTTACTTACTTACTTTGATGGCGCTACAGTTCGGGGTGAACCAGGGCCTCAACCAACAAGCATCTCCAGCCAGCCGCTTTCAGTACCGCACGCCCAGTTGGTTGAGGTCCCTTTCTATCTGTGCGTGCCACCAAAAATGCGGTCGTCCACTGCTGCGTCGTCCCTCGGGGTTGGAGTCGAAGAAGACTCTTCGGGCAAGAGCGGTGATGTCCATTCGCTCTACACGGCCTAGCCATCTTAGACGTTGGATCCGAAGACGTCTAACTAGGCCGATGTCGCTGTACAGCCTGTACAGTTCTTGGTTGAATCTCCACTTCCACTCTCCGTTTACAAACACGGGACCAAAGAATGCACGCAGAATTTTCCTCTCGAAACGCCTAAGAGCCTCTTCATCAGGACCGGGATGATTAAGGTTTTGTAGAGGGAAACCTTAGTTTTTCGAGAGAGGGCTCTACTACTCAATTGCCTCTTGAACCCGGAGAAGCAGCGGTTGGCAAGAGTTATTCTGCGTTTTATCTCAGCGCTGGTGTCGTTGCTGCTTGTCACTACCGAGCCAAGGTAGACGAAGTCCTTGACTACTTCAAAAATACAGCTGCCGAGGTTGACGTTCTAACCAAGACACCGGTGTTGCGCGTCTTTCTTTGATCACATCATATATTTGGTCTTACCCATTTACCCACTCTAGCCGCTTCTGCTTCAATGCTTGCGAACGCCTCAATGACGTCTCGCTTCGTCCGTCCAATAACGTCAATGTCATCTTCGTAGGCAAGCAATTGTGTGGACTTGAAGTAGATCGTACCTCTTGTATTGGCCGCAGAGTCCCGCACGATATTTTCAAGAATAATGTTAAAGAAATCAAATGACAATGCGTCACCCTGTCTAAAACCCTTTTTAACACCAACGGGGTCGGTTAGTTCACCTCCGACCTTAGTAGAGCAGCGAGAGTTCTCCATAGTCATCCTGCACAGTCTGACGAGTTTGGCAGGTATGTTAAAACATAACATGGCTCTGTATAGCTCATCTCTATAAACACTGTCATACGCGGCTTTAAAGTCGACAAAAATATGGTGCGTGTCGACCTGAAATTCATGGTACTTCTCCAAGATCTGCTGTGGTGTAAATATTTGGTCATACATATGCTGCGCCCGTCTGGTGGCTAAAAACAAAACAAGCAACAGTGCAAGCCAAGCTCAACAGATTGCAAAGACTAGCTTGCATCTGTATCACCGGGGCCATGAGAACAACCCCCACAGCAGCACTAGAAGTCATCACAGACCTGCCACCTCTTCACCTCCAACTGAAGAAAGAAGCAATGGTCTTCGCCCAAAGACTGATCGTGGAGGATGATTCTAACCGTAGGCTCTTTCACCCTGATATCCTTACCGAAATGAACAGGCATGAAATCCTAAAGATATCTCTCACAGATAACTGTCTCTCCAGATGCAACTTCAGCCAAAACTACAAGGTCACATTCCCCAACCGACAAAAGTGGGAACAGGATAGACCCTCCTTCAATCGTGGATCCTACGTGTGGTACACAGATGGCTCCAAAACGGACGAAGGCGTTGGGGCTGGAGTATACGGAGCAAATACAGGCACATGCATCTCAGTCAGCATGGACAGATATAACTCCGTTTTTCAAGCAGAGATATTTGCTATAGAACTCTGCCTCAGAGAAAAAATAAACAGAAATATATTTAACAAAAAACATTTACATTCTCTCTGACAGCAAGGCTGCACTCCTAGAGCTAGAAAATCACCTCCAAACTAGTATGGGACTGCCTACAGTTGCTTCACCAACTGGCCAGCACAAACAGAGTTCACCTCATTTGGATACCTGGACACAGCAGCCACACAGGCAACGAAAAGGCGGACCTACTAGCAAGGAAAGGCTCTGCATCACAACTTATGATGCCACGGCCTTTCTGTGGCATACCCATTGGCACCACCAAATGCTGCATAAACAATTGGTTAAGGAACACGACGGATCACTACTGGTTATAAACGAAAGGTAGCAGACAAGCCAAGCTGTTCCTCCCAACTACATCTCTCAGTAGAACGAAACAACTCCTCATACTCTTGAGGAGTCAGATTCGCTTAATCACAGGTTTCCTTACTGGACACTGCCCAGTCAACAAACACCTCAAAACGATAGGCATCATACAAGATGACACTTGCAGAATGTGTAATGAAGACGAAGAAACAGCATAGCACATACTATGCCACTGTAACTGCCTTGTCAGTACACGTCATCGTCACTTAAGCAAGTATTATCTTGAAGCAGAAGAAATCGGTGCTAGCTCACTCGGAAGCATACTAAGTTTTATCACTGATTCAGGATTCAACTTCTTTGCTCTGTTTGCTCGCTACCTTCTCCCCTGGACTTCCATATCAATCGTATTATTTATCGTCTTAACTAGTTATATGGAAAACACACTGATTTAGAAATATCCAATTTTTTTAATTGTGCCCGATCGTTCGTAGATACACTAGTAGTTATTTAAAGGTTTGAGCCCTATTTAAGTAGTAAAATACAAAAAGTGAAAGCATCTGAGGATTTTAGAAACTCTGTAAGTATAAGCATACACGTGCCTCAAGGTTCAGTCCTCGCGTATATCCTCTGATATAAAGATAACCAAGAGAACGTGACGAAGGCGAAGAGCATCCGGACGACCATCAACCTCAACCGACCAAGTTCACGTCCAAAAATAAAAATTTGGTGCTTACAATCCTTCAATTAACAATTAGAGACTTTGCTAATGCTGTTGTCATTTTAAAAGGGTTTTAAATCGATTGGTATCGAAAACACTGGATTTTTTGGAGAAAACATGCCACGTTGAATTGTGAAAAAACTTTCCGAATAACAGGAGAAGATGAAAAAATAAAAAATATTTTTTCTCAAAAATAAAAATAAAAAATACCGTGTCACCCTACTTTTTGAACACAGTTATATGTTTTCAGTCACTATTTACGGCCGAAGAGCCGGGTCGTAGGGTAGTGAACGAATATATGAAACTGAAGGTACTGTTTTAGCAAAAGACTGGATTGGATTAGAAGCGACAGACAGGAGGTAATTTATAAAAATCAGAAAGAGTTTTGGAAAAAAAAACGGAGCCCTAAGGAACACCAGAGTTTAAAAATTGGACGTTGGATCTGAATCCGCCCAAAACAACTTGAATTGAACTATTCGAACGGTAGTTTCTAACCCATTGAAGAAGAGGCTTTTTCGCTTCAAAAAGCTTGCATTTTCGACAGAAGTGTTTTGTGCTAAACACAAAATACTTTTAAAATATCCAGTGCAACTATTTTGCTAGCGTAGAAGATTGCCTCCTCAGAAGTATTGGGGAAATGCCATTTGGACCAGAGGATTTGTATAAATCGAGATTTTTGAGAACCCTTGCATCTGTACGAATACGAAAATAAATTTGTAGTGCGAGCTGGGAGCTGCGGTGTGACTGCGAATTGGGCAGCAACAAGGGCAGTAGGAATGTCGTTGTAAATACGTGTTGGTATAGATGACTAGAACGCGTTTTTAATGTTTTTGACAAATTACTTAAATTATTTGCTACCTTTGTGAAATTGGGGAACTTTAGGCCTCAGGTTTAGGTCGGATTGGAATTTGTCGATTGTTGGTATTGCAGTCATTTCTAGCTCGTATATACTTTTTTCGGTATTATCCAGAATTATCTGCCATATAGAGCCAAAAACCTTCCCTCGAACTAATGGCCTCTTTATAGCTAATACCAACCACTAGAGTTAGTAAGAGTTAGAGAGGGTACGGGGCGGGACAAAGTCGCCTGATCACTGCGGCCACGAGTGGGCCTATTGTGATGTCCCAACTTACTGTTCACTCAAAAATCCTGAGTTAGTGATACCAACCACTAAGTAGCTAAGCAATGGAACCGTTCTTGCGTTTTCCATTAGTGTTAATGGATGTAAACGTTGTAAATGGATCCTTAAGGACCTCTATCATAATTCGTTTATCGGGCAAAGGTACCCGTTTTGGTAGTAGATTTCGTTTCGTTTGGCTATGACAAATGGAGAACAATGAAGAACATCTACGATGGAATTAAATATACATATGTATCATCATATACTCATTGACCCATCAGTCTGTCTGTTTATTGGACAGTAACTTAAGCCTATATTAATAAATCTGATAAAAAGAGCTGTGCAAAAACAACCAAAAGAGTACCAAATTGAGTTATAAATTCCAAATTTCAATGTACTTTCCCTCCTTTCCTAGTCAAGTAAAATAATGTGCTTAAAAAGGTTCCATTCCAGCCGTAAGCAAAAAACACATCCTCCGTCGAAAAGATTGGGTTCGTCCGTACTGTGTCCTTTCCTTTTCTTATTTCAGTTGTTGTCTTAAATTTTTCTGATTGTTGAACAAAGGAAAACAAAAACTAATTTCGTTATCCTTTCAAATTAATATATCTTGTCACTTTCCACTCCTTAATGCGAGATGCACACACAAGAAGAAAAAATATCTTTGAGTACATCTACCGGCTAAAGGACAAAGCTGATGATAAAGAGAATAAAAAAAAAAAAATACACGAACAGCAAGCAACCCAAGAAGATGATAAGAAGATAAAAAATAAAACAAATTTAACATATGATGGATTTTATAACTCCAGAAAGGGACCCACCAAACCTGAGCTATTCTTTATCCGTGCTCTGTTCACAACGCGGCTGTTGTTCTGCCATGGTGTTGCAAATATCTTTTAGATTTATTTTGTCCTTTCTTTGTTTGTCGTATCCGTTTTGTTGTGATGAAATATTCACTTATCAAGGTAGCTCGTACCTTCATATGAATGGAAAATTAAGCGTCACAAGCTCTCGCAGGGAACCAATGACCAAGCGTATTGGCAGTGACAATGTGATCCAGCATAATTCTTAACGCACTGTTTTAACATGGAGAGACAGGACTGGCATATCACAAGCTAATAAAACAATGTTGACATGACACGGTCGCCAGTAGCCTAAAGCAGACAGATACATACCAATCATTCACAAAGAAGGTATGGAATCAGCAGCACACGGTGACATTCGCAAAAGGTTTTTTTTTTTTTGGATTGGTCTTCTCTCTGATTTTAATGAGAAATTACATATTCAGGGAATGGCACGAAGACCACTAGCAGTTGTCATGTGATGCGAGGAATACTCGAATGCAGGTGCAAAAGGTAGCGTTAAATGTCAGCATGAACTCTCGCTGGCAGAAGTGGTCTGGATTGATGATTCGTCTTCTGTGCATAATTTATATGGAATACATGCAACAATTACATAGTATGGTTGTATCTAGGAGGATCTGGGCTTGTTGGAAAGGGAATTGAAGAACATTTTCGGAGAATTCATCGAAGAAATAAAAACAGCGAATGAGAAATGAGTATTGACTGTGTAACTGGATAGGATTGGGATTATTTTTGGAATCACATATGTACATATATTGAGGTCATAGGTACAAAGGACAACGATTGCCGTCAATATTTTTAATTTTCTTTCCATTAAGATAACTAGATGTCGTAAGTGCTATTCTCGATGGAGGTCCGTGGAACATTAAGACATCCAACGAATTAAATTTTTCGATGTCTCCTTACTCTCAAATTTTCTGTTTTTTAATGTAGCTGTCGACAGACGACCTGCGAATCTTCATAACGCTCCAAGTCCAAGTTAATGTTTCATGATCCTCGAGAATAGTTCTAGAAATATTCTCAAGTAATAACACTTTTAAGAGGGCATGGGCTCGGACATACAGGGTAAAGTTGTTGATCGCTCTCAACCTGGCCAGATGCCAGCAACGATCCCTGTTTAAATGCCCGGGTCAAGTTGACGTACGGCCTCCTCACGGCGCCCTCTGGATAGCCTCTTCAACAACCATTGGGAGGTGAACAAACGTATGCAGCGACAAAACCCCGACCAGAATGGCGGTTGTGCGGCGGGCTAACAATCCGCCCACGTAAAAAAAAGAAAAGTTATGAATGAGCAAGATGCCTCGGACACACGGACGGATACTCGACGACGACAACGCACGAAAAAGGAACACGATTTGCGAGTATGCTCCTGGAATGTCAGAACCCTGTACACTCCCGGAGCTGCTCATAAACTAGAAGGAATCCTCACGCAGTACAAGGCGGATATTACTGCGGTCCAGGAAATACGCTGGATAGGAAACGGTATGATTAGGAAGAAAAATTGCGACATTTATTACAGCTGTCACAAAAGGTTGCACTTACTGGGATGCGGATTTGTCGTGGGATGCGGTTAAGGTCGAAGGTCATCGACTTTAAACCTATAAGTGATCGCCTGGCTGTGATCCGCATCATAGGCAGATTTTATAACATCAGGCTTAAATGTGCACACGCCCCTACCGACGAGGCTGAAGACCCTATCAAGGAGGACTTCTATGACCTCCTGGACAACGCCTACGGAGCTTGTCCGGAGTACGATGTGAAAATCGTGCTCGGGGACTTCAACGCCAAAATCGGTAAGGAAAACACCCTTGGCGGAATGATCGGAAAGCACAGCCTCCACGATACAACAACAGATAACGGCTTCCGACTCGCTGACTTTGCGACAGCTCGTTATGCGGTGATACGTAGCACAAGATTACCTCGCAAGCGAATCCACACAGCAACCTGGCGATCTCCGGACGGTCGAACCAAATCGACCATGTGCTCATTGACGCAAGGCAAACATCCTGGATGTGCGAACATTCAGAGGGACAAATGTTGACTCTGACCACTTCCTCGTAGCCGCAAGATTCAGAGCTCGACTGTCCAATGTCAGAAAGCTGCACCAGCCCATCAGGAGGAGGTTCGACATTGGGCGCCTGAGCACACCGGAGGTTGCCAGAGTCTACAGGGAGCAGCTGAGCGAAAGACTCTACGTTATGCCTACGTCGAACACAAATGCCAATAATATGTGGCTGCATTGCCGCTCAGCCATTCAGGAAGTAGCCGAAACTACCTTAGGATACCTACCACCCCCGACAAGAAACCCGTGGTACGATGGCGAGTGTGAGCAGAAATAGGCAGCAACCGACGAGGCGTGCCAAAAGGCGCTGCAGAGGAAAACCAGAGCAGCGCAAGAAGAGTACCGAGCCAGAAGAAGGGAGGAGAAAAAACTACTGCGACAAAAGAAAATAATCTTCGCAGCCTCCCAGCTCAAGGATATCGAGGAGTCTAGGGATAAACATAAAACACGAGCCTTTTACAAGAAAGCCAAAGGGCTTGCAGGAGGCTTCAAAAAGGGCACCCAGGCTCTTCGAAACTGCGAGGGTAATCTTGTCACCGACCCGCAGGGAATAGTGGATGTATTTAAGCAGCATTTCCAGCAGCTGCTTAACGAGCATGACCAAGAGAGAGTGGTAGGGACCGAGGAAATCCCAAATCCAGCCTCTGAGTTAGTCCTCCCACCCAGCATCGAAGAAGTCGGCACAGCTATTCAGAAGCTGAAGAACAACAAGACCGCAGGCGCAGATGGCTTGCCATCAGAGCTCTTCAAGGCTGGCGGCGATGTTCTGGTAGGGAGCATGCACCAGATCATCTGCAGAATTTGGGAAGATGAAAGCATGCCCGACGACTGGAATACCAGCTCTATATGCCCCATCCACAAAAAAGGCGATCCTACCTCTTGCAAGAACTGTAGAGGTATATCCCTGCTCAATGTCGCATACAAGATCCTGTCCAGCGTATTGTGTGAACGTCTAAAACCATTTTGCACCGCACTAATCGGCAGCTACCAGTGCGGCTTCCGGCCCGGCAAATCAACTATAGACCAAATTTTCACACTTCGACAAATCCTGGAAAAGACCAACGAGTTTCGAATCGATACACACCATCTTTTCATCGATTTCAAAGCCGCACACGACAGCATTCATCGTGAAGAACTGTTTGGCGCGATGGCCGAATTCGGGATCCCGGTAAAACTGATCCAGTTGTGGCGGCCCCGCTAAAAAACACTCGATGCACCGTGCAACTCGGTTCTAGGACCTCGGAACCATTCGAAACATGCACCGGATTTCGGCAAGAAGATGCGCTGTCATGTGACTTCTTCAAGCTGGTGCTGGAGCAGATAGTGCGACGGGCAGGCGTCAACAGGGAAGGCACTATCTTTTACAAGTCCATCCATATGCTAGGATACGCGGATGATATCGACATCATCGGGTGTTCTTGCCGTGGCATCTTAGAAGCATTCACGGCATTCACAGGCGAAACGAGTTGGCCTTAAGATCAATGAGGTCAAAACGAAATACATGCTGTCAAGCAAAAACCAATCCGTCGCTCACCACCTGGGACAAAATATAACAATTGACAGCTACAATTTCGAGGTAGTTAAGGAGTTTGTCTACCTCGGGGCAAACGTAAGTTCCACAAATTCCAAAACTCCTCACTCGAAGGACAAAAGTCATGCTTTACAAAACGCTCATCCTGCCAGTCCTGCTGTACGAAGCCGAAAGCTGGACGATAAGCAGGACAGCGGAGCTGATTTTGGGTTCTTTCGAAAGAAAAATTCTGCGCCGGATATTTGGTCCTGTCTGTGAGGAAGGTGAATGGAGAAGAAGACACAACCGCGAACTCTACGAGCTGTACCAAGATGTGGATGTAGTCCGGAAGGCAAGGATCCGTCGACTACACTGGCTCGGCCACATCGAGCGCATGGACATCAACGCTCCAGCTAAGAGGGTCTTCGACTCCGAGCGTCCTGGTTCGAGAAGAAGAGGAAGACCGAACCTCCGATATAAAGACTAAGTAATCGCGGATGTAAGACATCTTGTTCTTGACAACTGGAAGCAACTCAGGTTTAGATCCTCCATGGATCGCTGGCCTGATAAGTAAGTAAGTAAGTTATCGAACATATTGGCTCGTATATTCCTAGTAACATGTTAATATTGCCTTCAAGGGTGCAATTGGTGCTGGCTTATCGGCATACACAAGGATACATCTCCGATTCGAGAGATATGTAAGTTGATCACGGAGCTCATTTTCAATTGGTCTATCGATGTAACGCCGTCTTATCACATGTCGACCAAAGAAGGCTCGATAACAATAGCGGTCTCCATTAATATTAACTTTGTTTTCACGGTCATCTTTGAAAAAATACGGACCAGGGATACCGCCGAACCAAAAAACAGCACCAAAGAGCGCATTTACCTGAAGTTGCTCATCGGAGCAAATACGGCAGTTTATTTTTTTTAATTAACGCACCCATTCAACCAGAAATTAGCTTCTCGCTGAAAATAATTTCTTGATAAAAAACTGATCTTTCTTCACAGTTTCTAAGGCCCACTCAATGAAAATTCGATGTTGTGGCAGATCGTTCGGTTTTGGTTTATTTTAAACCAAGATCCTTGCAAAATCTTCTACGTTGAAGAGTAACATAACCCCATTCGCTGAGAACGGTGACGTATGGACAGATCGCCGTCTTCATTAATACTGGCAGCTACAGCAGCAATATTTTCTTCTGTACGCCCTTAAACGTAAGCGGATAGCTGGCTTGATGTCCGATAGCCTGATACTGGTGCGAAATTTGGTTACTATGCTTTGAATTGCTTGCAAAAAATTTAGAATACAGCATTCAATGCTTTGTAAGCGTTGTCCCGGTACAAGTCTTTTCAGACAAAAATGGCAATGCTGAATATGATTGACTTTGACACATGTCAAATTACGCGGGAGTTGTCAAAAGCAGAAAAAGGCAAGCAGCAAACAAATCACCCCCTTCAACGTCAAAAATATATAAAGAAACTATTTACCAACGGTCACCTGCTTTCCAACGAAATAAGACAACTCATAAAAGCTTAAAAAGAAAAAATTGTTCCTAATATATATGAAATATGTATCTGGATCGATTGATGCTCTGGGCACATGCCAAAAAAAAAAAAAAAAGGAACCAAACGTTCATGAGAACGCCACGTGTACTAAGATATTTAGTTGTTCCTCAAAACGTTCCTTCACTCACTTGATTCGAATTGTACAATTACTAAAAAGGATACCTACGATGGCCAAAGGATCCTCAGTTGAGAGTAGTATTTCCAGTAATGATGTCGATACGCATACACACTGTACATCTGCCTTGTCAAAAGGAAAAGAAAGGATAAAAAAACTAGAAGCATCATACTGTTATTATCTTCAATTGGTTCACTTGTAGTGAACTTACGAACATATACATATTTATGAAACATACAAATAGATAGATATGTAGATGAGTAAGCAGATAGACATTTCATATGTACGAAGTTGGAGAGAAGAATGTAAAGGCTAAGGGTGACAATAGATGAAATGAAATTCAAAACGTCGAAGGAGAAGCAAACACAACGTTTCAGTATTTTTAAACATTCAAGTGTGATATCTTGAGGGCATTTCGACTTCTTTGAATCCTTCTTACCATTGTTATTGTTCGATTTAAGGAGCAATTCAAGTATCCCCAAGAAAGCACTACACAGAGATACATACATACGTATGTATGTTTGTCAGCATGGGAGTGGCTTGAAAATTCAAATGACTTCTGGGCATACCCGTACCACGTACATACATATGTATACGTAGTTATGTGGATACTTCCGAATTTCATTTCCATCTTCTGGCTGTCAAAGTCAATATTTAAGTAAACAACAGAATCCGTACCACCCCCAGTTAGGGTTAGATTCTCGGTTAGAGGAATCATTCCGAACCAAAGGCAAGGACTTCCTTATGTGTGTGTACGTTAACGTCTTGTCTTTTGGAAGTTGAATTTAAAGAAGAAATTGAATATGGCGTGTGGTAGGTAAAAAAGATACAAAGACAAATTCATCTGTTTGTTATAAGCAAAAATAGCCGAAATTGTTTTCTGCTGTATCCACATCCACGTGTTACGTGCGTGTTGGATTGTAATTTACTATTTGCCGGCTTTCAATTTCGGCATGGAATCCAAACTTGTATGTGACTCGGAGGCTAATTGTGTCGACTCATGCGAGGAAAGGGTGACGTAAAATTATAGCGTAAGTGTTGGGCTAACAAAATATGAATTGACAGCATGTCATCCGCTGTATATGATGGTAAAAAAAACATACATTTCAGTCACCCAATCAACTCCATTGGGAATTGAGGATTGATCGATTTCCTAATGGGAATGTGACATACAAGCCTGGCAATAACACGAAATTCGGCGTCTTGAATGCTTTTCGACTCTTTTCTTCAACACCAACATAAATCGCCGAAAAAAGCAACATCTTCCAGACGAGCATAGGGCTACATGAACGTGACTGGGTGCAGCAATCGAATGATTCAAGCATAACTAATGCCACCCCGCGTCGACTGGTGAAATATTTATAAATGCAAACCCATTACCTATGCACTGACGTGTGCATTTCAAGAATTTGTTTTTGAACGCACGCGACGAATTGCATGTATCTATGGTCTCTCTCCCACTAGATACGACCAATTTGTACGAGTGTGTATGCCTTTTTGTTTTTATGTAATTGGAAACCGTGCAAATAAAAAACAAAAATATATGGGAATCAACCACACGGTAAGTTTGCCTCTGTCTCACATATCATTCATGTTTAAGCTGGGGGTACACATGCACTCTCTATACCAGTCAGATAGCCAGCCAACCGTGAAGCGGGTTGGATGCGAAAGTGGTGGCTCGACAAGAATTTTTTTTTGGAAATATTCGTCGAGGAAATGCATTTGAAAGGGTCTAAGTACATTTGTCTGGGAGTGAAGAGGGGCGATGATGGCTTGTGCAGAAAAATTGCAATCAGTGATGTGCATAATTTTGTGATACTGTTTACGATGTCAGATTTGTTATGGGATTGTTGGGGTTGTAAAATATCAGACAGAAAGTCATAGACGCAGCAGCGTTATTCATATTCCGACTGGTTTTTAGTATTGGATCGATAACGACGAAATTCGCGACAAAATTGAGGCTTCATGACCGTACCGAGAGGAGAGATAATAGCACCAAGAGATTTGTCTAGCAAACTTGAATTTGTATGCATGGGATTTAGTGTGGATAAGGATAGGCATGCATATGCATAGAGGCATTTGACTAGCTCTTAATTAATCAGCCGAAAAGGGTTGTGCGAAAGAAACTAACAAATGTCCAAGATGGACCAAAACCGATGAAAATGAAAGCTTAAATGAATGATATTGGACAACCAGGAATAAAATGGCAACCAGTGTTGAACCAACTTGCTGAGTTCATCTCACACTTTTAAATTGAAAATTAAATCTTCCGGAGAAAACTTAGGAAAAAAATCAGTGATATAGAAGTTATGTATGTACAAACATACATTTTCTGCAGTTAGTTTTTACCTATTTTTCCATTTATTAATTGGTGGAGTTTGTTCGTTATTATTTTGAATAAGGATTTAGCCACTAGAGCAGTTTTTCCGCATGCTTTTTTTAGTTCCTCCTTATAAGCAAGACCAACATAACTTGCAACATCTATAGACCTTTAACAGTCGAAATTGTGCCTATCTACTATATTATCGAGCAACCAGTAACAAGCATCCTCCATTCCTTCTATTGCAATAAGCCAGTTTTTGTGACGTATAAAATTTCTAATTTCAGAAAATATGCTAAAGAATAGTTCCAAGCACTGACCCTGATGGAACCCCATCAACCATTTAAATTAAATATTTTCTTTATCACGGATCTACTTCGAGTCGTCAGTTTGAGGGGTTCACTAAAAAAGCAAACTAGCAACATCGCCTATAAGCGGATCCCATGTGATATGGCTGTGTCCATGACACTTCTTAAAAGGCAAACGTCAGAAAATGAATTGAAGCGTGGAATACTCCTTTCTGAAAAAAGTGCCAAACAGCTTTTTCATAAATTACCCACCAGAAATTAAAGAGCTGATAAAGGATGGCAACAAAGTCGAGTGCCGCAACATAAAACACATTTAAACCGACTATGTAAAATATAGCATGATAGTTGTCAACGTTAAGAAAGGAAATATTCTATTTAACTCTCAAAGCTGAAGTTGAACAAAGTATATTGTGGGCTAGGGCCTCAATCGACGGGTCATAAATCAAAGACTCGTTCATGTTGAGACCAAAGTTTAGCTGCCCCATAGCATTGCACAAGCTGTCAAAAATCACCCTGTTAAAGGTATATTTGATTCTATTAACTTGCATCTGGGATGGTGAAGGACTAGCAAAGGCCTCGTAGGGGTAGCATCTGCCGACGGATGCTGGCCCGACAAAAAGCGAGTAAGAGCCTCTGCAGCCGAACATCTTGCAGCTCTGCTAGTCAGGTCCTACTTCCACCTCCTCGTGGTGCCATCTGGAAATTTCCTTAAAAGGGAAATTACTGACGGATGAGGCCGAATGGCGAGTATCCTGCGCCACCAAATAGGATTAGTGTCGGTTGGGCTATGGTCTAGCAAACCATAACCGTAAAACCACCAATTGCTCAGAAACAAAAAACAACCACGGGCAATAAAACGGAACGGATCTATGTTGACGACCCTATAAGAAAACAAAAAACAAACAAGGACCTTCGGTTCTGTACGTGGAATGTTAGGTCCCTAAACAGACCACGTGCGGCCGAACAACTTGCGGACGCCCTAGACCGCTATAAAGCGGACATAACCGCCATCCAGGAAATGCGATGGAATGGACCGGGTAAAAAGTGGATGAAAAACTGCGACATTTACTACGGTGACTGCTATATGGAGAGAGGACTAAGACATAAAGTCCTAAGTTTCCAGTATGTGAGTGAACGCCTCATAACGATCCGCATCAAGGCAAATTTCTGTAACATCAGCCTCATAAGCGTCCATGCCCCCACTGAAGACAAGGATGACTCAATCAAGGATGATTTCTTTGATCTCCTAGACAGAACATATACCAAATGCCCCAGCTATGATACCAAAATCATACTAGGAGATTTTAACGCTAAGCTGGGTAAAGAAAGCATCTTTGAGCGGGTCATCGGCAAACACAGCCTACATGACACCACATCCGATAACGAACACAGGCTGATCGACCTTGCCACGGGGCGAAAGCTTCTTGTAGCCAGCACACGATTTTCCCACCTCGATATACAAGCCCTGAAGAGCACAGCAACGGAAGTGCTGGACCTTAAAGCTCCACCACGACGAAACACCTGGTTCGATGACGAGTGTAGAAGGATTCATGCGGAAAAGCAGGAGGCATACAAAGCCTCACTACACAAAAAAACAAGAGCGGCTCGTGAGCTCTACGAGCTTAAGAGAAGGGAGGAACATAAGCTTCTCAAGAGAAAAAAGAAAGAGCACGAGAAGCGGGCGATTGAAAACTTGGAGAGGTGCTATTGCAGGCACGACGTTCGAAGATTTTATCAGCGGATAAAACGAATGTCTCAAGGCTATAAAGCCCGAACGGAGGCCTGTAACGATGAGAACGGACACCTAGTAGTAGAATCGCAGTCGATGCTGATAATTTGGAAAAACCACTTCTGCAGACTGTATAACGGCGATGACAGCCAACATGCCGCCGTCAAACAAAATGATCCTTTTTTTGAGATTGCCATGTCGAAACTCAAGTCGAATAAAGCTGCTGGCGCAGAAGGACTGTCTGCTGAGCTCTTCAAAGCGGCTGGGGGAGAGCTGGTTAGGAGCATGCACCGGCTCATCTGTAAGATATGGTCAGAGGAAACATGCCCGAGGAATGGAGTCTCAGCATTGTTTGCCCGATCCACAAAAAAGGAAACCCCTTGGACTGCGCCAACTATAGAGGAATAAGTCTTCTTAATGTCGCATACAAGATCTTCGCTGCCGTTTTTTGTGAACGCCTGAAGCCATTCGTTAACAAGCTGATAGGTCGTTATGAGTGTGGCTTCAGGCCAGGGAAGTCCACCATCGATCAAATCTTCACACTACGGCAGATCCTGGAGAAAACCAATGAATTTCAAGTCGATACGCACCATCTATTCGTCGACTTCAAGGCCGCATACGACAGCGTAATTAGAGACGAGCTATATAACGCCATGTTTATTTTTGACATCCCTGCTAAGCTCGTCAGACTATGCAGGATGACCCTGGAAAATGCTCGCTGCTCCATCCGAATCGTTGCAGAACTGACCGATAGTTTCGAAGTCAAGAAAGGATTTAGACAGGGCGATGCGTTGTCGTGTGATTTTTTTAACATCATATTAGAAATTATTGTGCAAAAATCACAGGTCAATACAAGAGGCACAATCTATTTCAAATCCTCGCAACTCTCTGCATACGCCGACGACATTGACATAATAGGTAGATCGCAGCGAGATGTCAATGAGGCGTTTGCGAGTATTGAGATGGAGGCGGCAAAAATTGGTTTGGCAGTTAATGAGGGCAAGACTAAATATCTGCTGTCATCGAAAAAGGACATTTACCACCGACGTCTTGAACAGAACGTGCATGTTGGCAGATATAAGTTCGAGGTAGTTAAGGACTTCATATACCTCGGCTCCGCAGTGACTTGGAACAACGACAAAAGTTTCGAAATCAAGCGCAGAATTACTCTTGCCAACCGCTGCTTCTTTGGACTCAAGAGGCAACTGAGAAGTAGAGTCCTCTCTTGTATGACCAAGTTGACCTCATATAAGACCTTAATTATCCCGGTCCTGTTATACGGCGCAGAAACATGGACTCTATCTAAAGCGGATGAGGAAATCCTTGGTCGTTTCGAGAGAAAGATTCTGCGTTCGATTTTCTGTCCCATAAGCACAGAGGAAGGTTGGAGGAGAAGATTCAATCACGAACTGTACGGGTTGTACAGCGACATGAGTCTGGTCAGGCGTCTACGGATCCAACGCCTAAGATGGCTAGGCCATGTAGAGCGAATGGACACCACAGCTCCAGCCCGCAGAGTCTTTGAATCCAACCCCGAGGGACGAAGAAATAGAGGACGGCCGCACCTAAGGTGGCGCGCACATGTGGAAAGGAACCTCAACCAACTGGGCGTGCGGCTTTGGAAAAGACTAGCGAAAGATCGTGCTAGGTGGAGAGGCATGTTGGTTGAGGCCCAGGTTCACCCCGAACTGTAGCGCCCGTTAAGTAAGTAAGTAAGTAACTTGCATCTGAAAAAGTGGCTTGAGTTTAGGGAGCTTACTTTTGCTTTAGCAGGTCTGAAGCTCTGCGCGAGATAATAAGATTTTCTTTCCTTTGTTGAGGTTTAGTGTAAAGCAACCAGTCGGGAATTTTTTCCAATTGCCATAATGTGCACATAAATAATTCAATAACGAAACTATTTTTGAAATTAGTGTTTTTAGCGAGCCCAAGTGTTGGCTTTGCTTTGTCAAGTTTAGAAATGGCGGTTTCGACCTAAAACATGTAACTCGATATGGTAAACGAAAAGAGCTAAATCATACGATTCTCCAGCTTACCTTCGAAAGCAAATTTAACGTGTAAGCCATATAACCATCGACTGACACCTAAAAAAATGGATTAAGTCATAAAGCTAGGAAAATGGGTACCACACCAACTTTTGCCAAGTAATCTTCAGCAAATATTCGAAGCTTGCACTGCGCTTCTGTCGCGTTGTAATCAAGACAGCCGTTTGTACCGGGTGGTTATCGGCGATGAGAAATAGGTTCTTTACAATAATGAGTTCTTTACCAATGGCTTAGTGCAGAAGACCAACCTATAGAACACCACAGAAATGAACTTCACCCAATGCAGGTGTTACTAATGGAGCTTAAGCTAAATTTGGAAACATTAGCCTAATATGCGCTCACGCCCCAAAGGAAGAAAAGGACGCTCGACTCAAAGACTTCGACTTCGACTTTGCCCAATGTCCCAGCTACGACACAAAAACAGTTCTAGGAGATTTTAATGCAAAACTGGGCAAAGAAGACACATCTGAGTCGATCATAGGAAAGCATAGCCTCCATAACACCACTTCCGACAACGGACTTAGGTTAACCGATTTCCTAACGGGACGTAACCTCCTTGCTTGCTACACGCGATTTCCCCATCTCAACATCCAGAAAGGTATCTGGCGGTCTTTTGATCAATCGACCACCAACCAGACTGATCACATTGCGATCGACGCCAGACACTCCTCCAGTATTCTCGACGTACGAACCTTCCGAGGGGCCAACATCGACTCGGACCACTACATTGTTGTAGCCAAGGTGCGAATGAGGATATCAAGAATGCTTAGGAGTCGAGTAGCACTACGAAAGTTTGACGTCGGAAAGCTACAATCAAAGAGACTGCCAGAATCTTTGCCGATCGTGTCTCCTCCAAGCTCTTTCAAAATCCGCCCACAGCAGCACAAACAATAGAGCAGGAATGGGCGCATTGCCAGAGCGCCGTCAGAGACGCTGCCTCAGATATGCTGGGTTTCAAACCGCCACCACCTAGAAACCCCTGGTTCCATGAACAATGCGAACAAGCCCATGGGGCAAAACAAGTGGCATATAAAGTCATGCTGCAGCGACGAACGAGAGCTGCTCGCGAAATCTATGAGCAGAAGAGAGGAGAGGAACACACGCTTCTCAGAAGAAAGAAGAGAGAACACGAAAAGAGTGAGATCTAAGAGATGGAGAGATGCTTCCGCCCGTAAGTTCTACAATAAGGTAAAACGAACATGCCATGGCTACAAGGCCATGGCCTGCAGGGATAAAAAAGGAGAACTGGTAATAGAGTCGCAGTCGATGCTGAGGATTTGGAAAGACCACTTCTGCAGACTGTATAACGGCGATGATAGACAAGATACTGCTGTCAGGCAGAACGTAATCTACGACGATGTAACAGAATTCAGTCCACCCGACCTAGACGAAGTCAAAATAGCGATATCAAGACTTAACTCAAATAAAGCCGCGGGCGCAGACGGCCTGTCTGCTGAGCTTCTTAAGATGGCTGGAGATAAGCTCGTAAGGTGCATGCACCATCTCATTTGCAAGGTGTGGTCGGAGGAAAGCATGCCCGACGAATTGAATCTCAGCATCGTTTGCCCGGTCCATAAGAAAGGAGACCCCTATAACTGCGCCAATGATGGGGGAATAAGTCTCCTTATAATCGCATATAAGATCTTCATTGCCATATTGTGTGAACGCCTGAAACCGTTTGTGGGTAACCTGATCGGATCTTATCAGTGTGGTTTCAAGCCAGGTAAATCCACAATAGACCAAATATTTACGCTACGGCAGATCTTGGAGAAGACCCAGGAATACCAAATCGACACTCACCAACTCTTCGTCGATTTCAAGGCTGCATATGACAGCGTGTATAGAGATGAGCTATACAAAGCCATGTCTAGTTTTAGCATCCCTGCCAAACTCGTCCGACTGTGCAGGGTGACAATGGAGAATTCTCGCTGCTCCATTAAGGTCGGTAATGAGCAAACCGAGACCTTTGATGTTAAAAAAGGATTTAGGCAAGGTGACACGCTGTCATGGAACTTTTTCAATATCGTGCTTGAAAAGATCGTGCAAGAGTCACTGGCCTACTCAAGAGGTACGATTTATTTCAAGTCTACGCAATTGCTTGCGTACGCCGACGACATTGACGTGATTGGACGGACACAGCGAGACGGCAATGAGGCCTTTGTAAGCATTGAGGTAGAAGCGGCTAGGATGAGTCTCAAGGTTAATGAGGGTAAAACCAAATATCTGCTTTCATCTAAAGAAGACGGACAACACCGACGTACTGGCCAGAACGTCACCATGGGCGGATACTTTGTCAAGGAATTCGTCTACCTTGTCTCACTGATGACCAGCGAGAACAACCCCAGCGCTGGGATCAAACGCAGAATTACTCTTGCCAACCGCTGTTTCTTTGGGCTCAAGAGGCAATTGAGTAGTAGAGCCCTCTCTCGAAAAACTAAGGTGACCCTGTATTAAACCTTAATCATCCCAGTCCTCCTTTACGGCGCAGAGGCTTGGACCTTAACAAAACCGGACGAGGAGGCCCTTGGTCGTTTCGAGAGGAAAATTCTGCGCACTATCTACGGTCCCATTTGTTCAAACGGTGTATGGAGGAGAAGATATAACGAAGAACTGTACGGGTTGTACAGCGACAACGGTCTGGTACGACGTCTACGGATACAGCGTCTGAGGTGGCTAGGCCATGTAGAGCGCATGGAAAATACAGCTCCGACCCGAAGAGTCTTCGAATCCACCCCGAAAGGAGGACGCGGCAGAGGACCTTAACCAACTGGGCGTGCGGCGCTGGAAGCAGCTGGCCAAAGACCGTGCTAGCTGGAGACGCTTATTGGTTGAGACCCAGGTTCACCACGGACTGTAGCGCCACCTAAGTAAGTATGTAAGTAATCCGAAATTTACAAAACTTCCTTGATTAAAAAAATGTAGACATTGGGATGATGCCCAAGATGCCTTTGGGGCTTTATTTGTATGTGAAAACCAAAAATAACATTTTGTGAAGGCATTAAGAAGTATTCCGAGAGGTGGTCAGAAGTGTAGTCCAATGAAGAAAATTACGTTAACGATTCAATTTTTGGATAACTAATTATTACTTATAGTTTTTGCTGGCGGAATTATGGCGGAATTTACTACAGATACGCATGGCTTGGTCAAAAAATCAATTTAGCAGCAAACCATATGGGTTGCCACAACTCGACCTTTAGAAGGGAAATTCGATAATTACAAAATCTCGCTTGACGAAAATATATGTCAGAAAAGAGACACCTCTTCAAACCCTTGAGCTGAACGGACACATTTATTATTTTTGATCTTAACCTCCTTGCCTAGTTACTTCTTGCCCTCTCTCAAGAAATCCTCTGCAGAGTTCCAAACATATAGGGACAGTGTATCGATGTATTTTATACTTAGCTCATCGCAATTCTTCATACATATGTATGTATGTACATCTACTCGATAGGCTTATTGTAAAGAATGTTAATGATTTTCAAGTGGCCTGCTGGCCTTCGGGTGTTCTCTTCAACAGTTTCAAAGTTTCTCAAGAGCAACCAATTCAAATATGTAACTATGTACTCGTAAAGACCAAATTGGCCTCTTGTGTCTTTCCTTGAAGTTTAAGACTGTATGCTCTCGGGTCAATTCTCCACGGTAAATTACTTTAACGGTTTCCTGGTGTTTCCGAAACACCATCAACTACTCAAACACCAGTCGCTTCACATATACTTTCCCATCGTAACACAGCTACTTCAAGCTACACAGATACTATTATACATTCCATCATTAATCTTTCCTGACTTTCCAAATAATCGCGTACCGTCAACTCATAATTCAAATGTTTCATTTATACCAGAGCTAAATCCGATATATGTATGATATGTACTCATATGTGTACACCTTTGCTCTGTGCTCATATGAGAGAATGTTGCTGTGTCTGGATATCTATAGCTTGTTTTTTGAATGGACTTTCAGATCAGATTTCTTATCAAAATTAAAATTTAGTTACTCAACTACTCAAACGAATCGATTCGAAAAAATGTGAAGACGAAAATGGTGTCTCGCTATCACTCGGAAACGAGGAGATAACGCGCCGCCTCATCGAAGTTTCTAAATAAACAGTTTGTTTGCCGGGTAAGTGATATCAATCCCCGGGGCTAGTATTTACTCAAGAAGAAAAAATATCAGAAATCAGAAATCAACGAGTTGATGATAGATTCAAGAGGATCGTTGAGGCGTTGAACTAAAGCGGCCTACACACGCGCTACGGATCGAATGGATCGGTTGCGATTCAAACAGATCGTCCTGTGTGTGGGCTAGTTTGCTACAGATCGCAAGTTTTCAAATGAGTTTAATATTCTTGCATTCGGTAGTGTGTGTGTGGCGCGGTTGAAAATGTTGCGATTCAAACAGATCGTCGTGTGTGTGGCACAGTCTGCTACAGATCGCAAGTTTTCAAATGAGTTTGATATTCCTGCGATCGGTAGCGTGTGTGTCGCGCGGTTGACGATGTCTAGGAAACGTCCACCCGAAGTTGTTAGAGTGCATCTATGCAGCCTGTTTATATGTTTATGATTGTATTTATGATTCGTATGTGCACAAATGTATGTTATAAAACTGTGAACATCGAATCATAAAATGAAAACAGGCCATAAAATGAAACAAGCGATAAACACTCGCAGGCAATAGGCAATAGAATTATGAGACCCTCATTCACATATTTGTGAATGCATGTATCTATATATGAATAAGTTGTTAGGATCAGAAACCACTCCTGCATCCACAGTGAACGTTTCTCTTTCATTATCCTTTCTTTCCTTTTTTCACACACTATATACACCACACAACAAAATTATTTTTTCTCCGCGATCCATCCTTACTCGACGGCGAACAGCGTGAAATGAAGAACGTATACCGATCCACAAGTGTGTGGCGAAATGACTTCAAACAGATCTATTCGATCCGTAGCGCGTGTGTAGGCCGCTTAACGATCGTTGATTGCTATGCGTTGATCCTTTTACCGATGACAAACAAGTGTAAACAGAAAGAGAGAGGTTTGCTAGTCTGGTGACAGATAAAAAAACATCTACCTGGCTCGATGAAGATACAGACGTGCCTGGTGCGTTGTTTGTGATCACATTATCAGTTGTTGGGAAAAGTACCTCTCGGGTGAATAGGGACATTGACAATTGACAGTGTGTCCTTGAGAGTCATGCTGACAATAAACATAAGGAAAATTGTTTCGGTTCTGGGGAAGTATTTCTATACGTTCAGAGAAAGGTATCCTGACAGGTGCGACTTTTGGTGACTGGTAATATTAATAAATTCTCGAATATTTTTTCTTATTACGAAATTGGTAGTGTCCCATCTAGTCTTAATGAGTCTTCCTCATACATCTTCTTCTTCTTAACGGGCGCTACAGTTCGGAGTAAACCCGGGCCTCAACCAACATACCCCTCCATCTAGCACACCCACACCCACTTGGCTGAGGTCCCCTTCCACTTCATGTCGCTGTACAGCCCGTAAAGTTCGTGGTTGAATCTTTTCCTCCATCCCCCGTCTGCGTTTATAGGCCCGAAAATCACGCGCAAAATCTTTCTCTCGAACCGACCAAGGGCCTCCTCATCCGCTTTTGATAGTGTCCATGCTTCTGCGTCATACAACAGGACCGGGATGATAAGGCGCTTATATAGAGTCAATTCTGTCGTTCGGGAGAGCGCTCTATTACTCAATTGCCTCCTGAGCCAAAAAAAAACAACGATTGGCAAGAGTGATTCTGCGTTTGATTTCGGAACTGATGTCGTTGTTCCAGGTCACTGCGAAGCCAAGGTAGACGAAGTCCTAAACTACCTCGAACTTATATCTGCCAATACAAACGTTCTGGGCAAGCGTCCTTTTTTGATGACAGCATATATTTAGTTTTGCCCCCATTTACCGCCAAACCAATTTTCGCGCCTCCATCTCAATACTCTCAAACGCCTCATTGACATCTCGTTGTGATCTACCTATTATGTCAATATCGTCGGCGTATGCAAGGAGTTGCGAGGATTTGAAATAGATTGTGCCTCTTGTATTGGCCAGTGATTTTTGCACAATAATTTCCAATATGATGTTGAAGAAATCACACGACAGCGCATCGCCCTGCCTTAATCCTTTTTTGACATCAAAACTATGGGTAAGGTGTTTACCGATTCGGATGGAGCAGCGAGTATTCTCCAAAGTCATCCTGCATAGTCTGATGAGTTTAGCAGGTATGGCAAAGGTAGACATAGCGTTGTATAGCTCGTCTCTAATTACGCTGTCGTATGCGACTTTGAAGTCGACAAATAGGTGGTGAGTGCCGACTTGAAATTCATTGGTTTTTTCCAGGATCTGCCGTAGTGTGAATATTTGGTCGATGGTTGACTTCCCTGGCCTGAATCCGCACTGATTAGGACCTATCAGCTCATTTACAAAAAGCTTCAGGTGTTCACACAAAACGGCAGAGAAGATTTTGTTGGCGATGTTAAGGAGATTTATTCCTCTATAGTTGGCGCAATCAGAGGGGTCTCCTTTGTTGTGGATCGGGCATACGATGCTGAGACTCCATTCCTCAGGCATGCTTTCCATATCTTACAGATGAGCTGGTACATGACAGTATCACTAGTTCGTGGACTGTATAAAAAAGGGGAGAGGGAGACAGCAAACAGAGCAAAGAAGTTGATCGCGTTTAACATGGCAAACGCCAGCTTCGATCTCTGTCCCTGCTCAATCCAAGTTGACACACAGCCTCCGCGTGACCTCCCCTGGATAACTGCCCTGGCACCCGGGACCAGGTAGAGAACCAAAGCGTGCAGAAACCCGACCCCTTGTTCCTGGGAAAAGAGGAACCTGGCCATCCGGGTTGGGGGTTGTGCTTAGGAGTAACATCCTTATCACTGAACAAACAATCGTTCCGAAACAACGTCAAGCCTCGGATACGGACGGATACCAAGTTGACGAGCCCTGCAAACGACTAAAGGACTTGAGAGTCTGCACCTGGAATGTGAGGTCAATTAACAGATCGGGTGCAGGCGATCAATTGGAGCAAACCCTCAGCTGCTATAAAGCAGATCTAACCGCACTTCGAAAAGTGCGATGGGATGGACCAGGCAAAAGACGGATGAAAAACTGCGACATCTACTACGAGAACTGCTACAAGGAGAACAAACAGGCTTATTCGAATGCGGATTCGTTATTCGAGGAAGACTCCGACAAAAAGTCTTAAGCTTCCAAGATATAAGCGGACGTCTCATAACAATCTGCATCAAAGCTAATTTTGGAAACATTAGCTTAATATGCGAAGTTGGGCATAGAGGACATATTTGAGCCAATCACGGGGAAATACAACCTACACGACACCACGTCCGAGAACGGACATCAGCTACACGACTTCCTGGCGGGGCGCGATCTCCTTCTGGCTAGCTCATGATTCCCGCATCTCAACATTCCCATAGGAACCTGGCGATCACCTGATCAGTCTACCACCAATCAGATTGATCACGTTGCGATCGACGCCAGACACTCCTCCAGCATGCTGGATATACGAATATTCCGAGGAGCCAACATCGGCTCGGATCACTACCTTGTTGTAGCCAAGGTACGAATGAGGATATCAATGATGCAACGGAGTCGAGCTGGCCAACGAAAGTTTGACGTCGGAAAGCTACAGTCGCGGGAGACCGATAGGACCTTTGCCGATCGAGTTTCCCTTAATCTTTCGCAAGCTCCACAAAACAACAGTGGGAGTATTGCCAGCGTGCCATTAGAGACGCTGCCTCTGATGTGTTGGGTTTCAAATAACCGACAAATAGAAACCCTTGGTAGCAAAGCTTAACGCCTACAAAACCATTCTATATAGACAGACGAGAGCCGCTCGTGAACATTACGAGCAGAAGCGGAGAGATGAGCACACGCTTTTAAGGAAGAAAAACGACAGCATGAAAAGCGTGAGATCAAGGAGATAAAGAGATGCTACCACAGGAATAATATTCGAAAGTTTTACGAGAAAGTAAAACGATCATACAAGGGCTATAAAGTCAGAGCGGAAGCCTGTAGGGATTAAGACGGGCAACTAGTAGTAGAGTCACAGATGATGCTGAGAATATGGAAGAAACACTTCTGTAGACTGTTTAACGGCGAAGAAAGATCTAGTACCGCTGTCAGGCGGAATGATCCATTCGCAACGGACGAAAATGAAAGAGAATTTCGTCCACCCGACCTATGTAGGTGAAATTAAGCTAGCAATTTCAAAGCTGGAGAATAATAAAGGCGCGGGCGCAAACGGGCTGTCTGCTGAGCTATTTAAAGCGGCTGGAGATGATCTGGTAGGTCGCATGCACACCAACTCATCTGTAAAATATGGTCGGAGGAAAGCATGCCCGACCATGGATTCTCAGCATCGTTTGCCCAGTCCACAAGAAAGGAGATCCCTATAACTGCGCTAACTACAGGGGAATAAGTATCCTTCACATCGCATTCAAAATCTTCTCTGCCGTACTGTGTGAAAACCTGAAACCATTTGTGGATAATCTGATAGGTTCGTATCAGTGTGGTTTCAGGCCAGGTAAGTCTACAATTCAAATTGCGGCAGATCGTGGAGAAGACCCAAGAATACCAAACCGACACCTAACACCTTTTCGTCGATTTCGAAGCTGCGTATGGCAGCATTCAAAGAGACCAGCTATACAGAGCCATGTCTAGTTTTAACATCCCTGCCAAACTCGTCAGATTATGCAGGATGATAATGGAGAATTCCCGCTGCTGCATTAAGGTCGGTAACGAATTAACCGAGACCTTTGATGTTAAAAAAGGATTTAGACAATTTCTTCCACATCATGCTTGAAAAGGTCATATGAGATTCATTGGCCAACACAAGAGGTACGATATATTTCAAATCTGCACAGCTGCTAGCGTACGCGGATTACATTGACGTAATTAAACGAACATAGCGGGACGTCAATGATACGTTCGAAAGCATTGAAGCAAAAGCGGCTAAAATGGGTCTTTCAGTTAACGAGGGTAAAACGAAATACATATATGCTGTCAACCAAAAAAAGACGCGCAACACCAACGTCTCGGTCAGAACGTCACAATCGGTAGCTACAAATTCGAAGTAGGCAACAGGAAGTAGACAACAACACCAGCGCTGAGATCAACCGCAGAATTACTCTTGCCAGCCGCTGCTTCATTGGGCTCAAAAGGCAATTGAGAAGTAGAGCCCTCTCGCGAAAGACATCCCGGTGCCTCATCTATGGCGCAGATGCCTGGACTTTAACGAAAACGGATGAGGTGGCGCTTGGTCGTTTCGAGAGGAAAATTTTGCGTTCAATCTATGGTCCCGTGGCGCACACAGGTGGAAGGTGACCTTAACTAACTGGAAGTGCGTCGATGGAAACACCTGGAGAAGTTTGTTGGTTGATGCCCAGTTTCACACCGGACTGTAGCGCCACCTAAGTAAGTAAAGTAAGGACTTGCATAGAAAATGTTTAAGCCCGAGTTCAATCTAAGCTATTTGCTGAGCACGACAAAAATACTCAGAACGTTTGTTCCTTTATAGTTGGCCCAGTCAAAAGGGTCAGTGGGCAAGCTATCATTTGTCGTCCTTATGCTGTAAAAGCAGCTTTTCGATTAAACGATACTTGCGTTCTTCTGTGTCCAAAAAATATGATGACATTTGAAATTAAAGTGGTATGAAGAGTTCCAGGAAGGCCGGGAACGTGTCGAAGACGAAAAGCATCCCAGAAGACCACCAACCGCAAACGACAAAACCCATGTCCAAAAAATTAAAGGTTTGGTGCTTGCAGATGGCCGATTAACAATTAAGAGATCAAAGGGATCAGTCAATACCGATTGGTACCGAAAACACTGAATTTTTGAAAAGACATCGTGGTGTTAAAGTGATGAAACAAGGCTTTCTAAGTATCAGAGCACGATGAGACGCATTATTACGGGGAAAGAGACTTGGATCTATGCTAACGATCCGGAAACCTCCGATCAATCAAGTGAATATCGTGCTAAAGTTGGGGCAAGACCAAAACACCGCGCCAAGGTCGCTAAAAAGCAAGGTCATGTTGACTATTTTATTCGATTAACTATAATGGTGTTGTGAATTTTGAGTTCCTTTCGCCGGGTCTAACTGTCAATAAAGCATATTACTTGAACGTGAAGCTGTTCGCTTAAAGATAGTAAAGGACTAGCAAAGGCTCCGTAGGAGTAGCATACATCGCTAAAAACAAAAACGCGAATAAGAGCCTCTGGAAGCCAAGTTAGTAGAGGTCTTTCTCTACTTGTCTGCGCCATTTGACTCGAGGGAGTCAGGTTGCGTTGTCCCAATCAATGGCGCGAATTCGGGCCGGTGCTATGTTGCCCAAACGCTCTACATACCCTAGCCATCTTAAGCGTTGTATGCGTAGACGCTTAACCAGGCACATGCGGCCGTACAGTTCATGGTTCATGGCAAACAGGACCAAAGATCACGCGCATAACTTTTGTCTCGAAAAAACCAAGAGCTTACTCACCCGCTTTCAATAGCATCCATGCCTCTGCACCATAAAGCAGAACTGGGATAATCAGGGTTATATATGCATAAAGCCAGCTTGGTTTTTCGAGAGATGGCTCTGTCACTCAATTGCCTTTGGAGCCCAAAAAACCAGCGGTTGGCAGGAGTTATTCTGCGTTTAATCTCGGTACTGATGTTGTTCGTATTTGTTACTGCGGATACAAGGTAGACGAAGTCCTTGACTAACTCGAAGTTCTTGCTGCCCATTGTGACGCTCTGTTCGAGGCTCGTCGTTGTGCGTCCTTGCTTGATGACAGCAATTTACCGCCAGCCACCTCCACTTCAATGCCAGCAAACGCCTCAGTGACGGCCCGCTGCGCTCGCCCAATCACGTCAATATCATCAGGTGAACGAACTTTTGGAAAATCGTGCCCCTAGTGCTGACTTGTGAGTTTCGCACAAACTTCTCAAGCATGATGTTAAAAAAGTCATATGATAACGCGTGGTCTTGCGTAAAACCTTTTTTGACAGTGAAGGTCTCAATAGATTAGTTACCGACCTCGATGGAGTAGAGGAAGTTTTACATCGTCTATACAATCTGACGAGTTTTGTAGGGATGCCAAAACTAGACAAGGCTCTATATAGTTCGTCTGTATGCACGCTATCATACGCGGTCTTGAAATCGACAAATAGGTGGTGAGTGTCGATCTGCATTTCTTGGGTCTTTTTCGGAATCTTCCGCAGTGTGAAGATTTGGTATATTATGGACTTCCCTGGCCTGAAACCACACTGACAAGGACCTCTCAGGGTGTTGACGAACTGTTTCAGGCGCTCACACAAAACGGAGGAGGAGACTGAGTCCTCTGTCTGTAATTGACGCAGTCAAAGGGGTTTCCTCTCTTGTGGATCGGGCAAACGACACTGAGATTCCACTTGTCGGGCATGCTTTCCACTGACCATATGAAAAGTGTGCGGTCGAGGAGATGGAGAGATGTTACCGCAGGAATGATGAAGTTTTACCAGAAAGTAAAACAAACATGCAGTAGATATAAATTTCGGACCGAAACCTGCCGGAACGAAAACAGACAACTAGTGGCAGAATTGTAGTCGATATTGAGAATTTGAAAGAATCACTTCCGCAGATGGAAGTAAGACTCAAATACCGCTGTCAGGCAGAATGTTCCACTCAACTTGGACGACGATGGACAAGAATTCCGCCACCTCCACTTTGACGAGGTCAAAATAGCAATATCAAGGCTAAAGTCAAACAAAGCTGCTAGAACTGAGGAAACTGTTTAAACCAGCTGGGGATGATTCGACAGGCCTCAGATCTTGGACCAATAGGTAATGCAGAAATATTTGCCCTAATAATATGTAAGCTCACGAATTTAGGTTTAAGACAAGTTGAAGTTCCCCGAATACAGTCGTACGTCCTTTTTATGAAGGTGGTATAAGAAATTACTTAAGTAACTATAGGCCATTATCAATCTCGTCAGCTATTGAGAAGCGTATTTGATAGGCTAGACCACGAAAAACTAATAGCAGCCTTAACTCGGTATCAAAGGAATTCTAGGCGACTACCTTAGGAAAATATCTTCCCGAGTAAAGGTAGGAGACAGCTTCCGCAGCGGTATTCGCCAAAATACACTTTCGAGAGCTACAAGTACCTCGGAGTTGGCATTAACAGCGATTTTAGTTGGGACCAATACATTGGCAAACTTCGTTGCGACCTCAAAAAGGCGCTATACTCTATGCATCATCTGAAGAGCTACTTCACGCTTCAAGATCAAAAACAAATGTCAAACCCTAAAGAACCAAAACTAGGACAATGCTCGTCACGCAGGTGTTATTTTTTCATATGACCCAAAGGTCGAAATAGAATGAATATTAATCAAAGCTGAAGGCCCTAACCGTCGAGGAGTTGATTGTTCTTCCTTGCTGTTACCACTTAAACTCACTGACCTAACTAGTCTTCCGGTAATAAATCTTAAATATGTATGAGTTTAACGCCTCTGGCTCCAAGTTTATGCTCAGCTATAAGCCTGATTGATTGGCAAAAACTCTATGGGCGTCTATATTACAACCCGACTCTTGCTCCCCTAAAGCAATTCGATCATATCCACGCGCTTTTGAATAAAGCAGAACCAGAACCAGTTTGAGCAACTCAAATACATTAGAAAACAATGAATACGCTGCGAAAACAATCCAAAATGACAAATGATGCCGAAAGGATGAATCACGGAAAAATCACGTAACACTTGACTCACACGTCCAGTACACGACCAAGAACAATGGATTATATTTCTAACTCCTTAGATCCGAGACATGCACTCCTATGTACTAGGAACGTGACCACCGGCTTACCTTCAATTCTGTATTCCTTTTGCGAGGTGTTTCGTCTTGAAACGTTGTCGGTAATCCTTTTGGCGGGAGCGGAAAAATACTAAATTCAATCTGGTAATCCCTTTACGAAAAGCAGTCTCCTTGACTCGTTACTGTTTCACTATATTTTTTTTTTTTTGATTAACTGAAAATTCATTAACGAAGTGATTGATGATGCTTTCGCAAGGTTTTCTCGTTCACACTTCACTTGTGACACTTGTCAACTGATTCTTTACTCTCGTTGGGTTTCTTTATGAACACTTCACTGTAGCACTGCTAAGAGCCCAAGGCTAACCTGGCTACACCACATGCAAATTTCGAATTGGAATTCAAAAATACAAAACAAGTACTGAAACGGCGCCTTCGTAGGGGCCTATGGAAGACGTAAACAAAAGAAAAAAAGCGTTTTCCTCTCGTTTTTATTTTTATTTTCTTTCTTTTGTGTGCTTTTGATGAAACGCTTAAATGCACGGCGATTAGATTAAATCATCAATTAATTCTCGCTTGTTAGATTCCCACGCGTTGGGTATTGGAAGCGAAAACCCGTTTTTCAAGGGGAACCTTCCCGCTGCACTTTTTTTTTTTTTTTTTATAATGATGTTGATGCTGCTGTTGCTGCTTCTGCAGACAGTAGACAACGAAGAAACCAAACAAAGAATGTGAAAGAGAGAACACAAAAAAAAAAAAAAACACAAAAAACGCTGCAGTCAGCAACCGCAGCTGCTGCTGGCCACTCACCGAAGGGCACCAATAACGAAACCCAAAAAAAACTAACAACAACAAACCGAGAAGGGATCTGATCACGAGCACCACCGACCGTGCACCAATCGAGCAACACAAGCAGAGCCACACGCGAACGAATATCGAACTGAGTGCAGGGAAAACCCCGAATCAAACCACTCAACCAAACAATTAAAAAACACAATTCAGTTCAACACCGCGCTTTACATGGCCACGGGGAACCGCGAAAAATCATTTTTGTATCCAACGCAATGCACTCAATATACACAGATGGTCGGGGGGTATAGGCCGTAACGAGAATTAATTCGAGTTATCTGCTTGCTTTTCAATTTGTTTTGATGTTTGAAATTGGAAAATATCGAGCACAATGTTGTGTTATGGGAGCGAGAAGCGGCGTAGCACCAACACGACCGGCGTATGTAAGGAAACTGACATTTACAGACGGCACGGGAAAATTTCTGTGGAATGGAAGGGATGGGAATTTTTTTCTGCTGTTTTTGTTCTATTGTTGTTGTTGCAGGCGTCCGTGGAAGTGTGTTAAGAGAAGGCGTGCTGGAACGATTACTGGAAGGAGGTTTTGTATTGGTTGAGCGTCTCCAGAGAGTATACTGTGTGGAGACTAGTGGAAGTAACATGTGTTTGATGGAACTGGAAAAGAGATATGGTATTGCCAGGTTGACTTACGTTTTGTACGATATTTTAAAGAGAAACAAAATGTTTTTTTTTTTTTTGGTTTATAAAGCGGTTAAGGTCGAAGTTCATCGACAGAGGCAGATTTTATAACATCAGCCTTATATGTGCACACGCCCCTACCGATGAGGCTGAAGACCCTACTATGACCTCCTGGACAACGCCTACGGAGCTTGTCCTGAGTACGATGTTAAAATCATGCTCGGGGACTTCAACGCCAAAATCGGTAATGAGAACACCCTTGGCGGAGTGATCGGAAAGCACAGCCTCCACGATAGAACAATAGATAACGGCTTCCGACTCACGGATTTTGCGACAGCTCGTAATGCGGGGATAAGTGATAAGCAACCTGGCGACCTCCGGACGGTCGAACCGCCAACCAAATCGACCATGTGCTCATTGACGCAAGGCACTCGTCAAACAGCCTGGACGTGCGAACATCCAGAGGATGTCGACTCTGACCACTTCCTCGTGGCAGCAAGATTCAGAGCCTACGTCGAACACAAATGCCAATAATATGTGGCTGCATTGGCGCTCAGTCATTCAGGAAGTAGCCGAAACCACCTTAGGGTACCTACCACCCCCGACAAGAAACCCGTAGTATGATGGCGAGTTTGAGCAGAAAAAGGCAGCAACCGACGAGGAGGCGTACCAAAAGGCGCTGCAGAGGAAAACCAGGGCAGCGAAAGAGGAGTACCGAGCCAGAAGAAGGGAGGAGAAAAAACGACTGCGACAAAAGAAAAGAATCTTCGCAGCCTCCCAGCTCAAGGATATCGAGGAGTCTAGGGTAAACATAAAACACGAGCCTTTTACAAGAAAGCCAAAGGCCTTGAAGGAGACTTCAAAAAGGGCACCCAGGCTCTTCGAAACTGCGATGGTAATCTTGTCACCGGCCCGCAGGGAATAGTGGGTGTATTTAAGCAGCGTTTGCAACAGCTGCTTAACGACCATGACCAAGAGAGAGTGGTAGGAACTGAGGAAATCCCAACTTCAGCCGCTGAAGTAGTCCTCCCACTCAGCGTCAAGGAATTCGGCACAGCTATTCAGAAGCTGAAGAACAACATGGGCGCAGGCTCAGATGGCTTGCCATCAGAGCTCTTCAAGACTGGCGGCGATGTTCTGGTAGGGAGCATGCACCAGATCATCTACAGAAATTGGGAAGACGAAAGCTGGAATACCAGCTCAATTTGCCCCATCCATAAAAAAAAAGAATCCTACCTCTTGCAAGAACTATAGAGGTATATCCCTGCTCAATGTCGCATACAAGATCCTGTCCAGCGTATTGTGTGAACGTCTAAAGCCATTTTGCACCGCACTAATCGGCAGCTAACAGTGCGGCTTCCGGCCCGGCAAATCGACTATAGACCAAATTTTCACACTTCGACAAATCCTGGAAAAGACCAACGAGTTTCGTATCGATACACACCCTATTTTCATCGATTTCAAAGCCGCATACGACAGCATTCATCGTGAAGGACTGTTTGGTGCGATGGTCGAATTCGGGATCCCGGTAAAACTGATCCAGTTGTGTCGCGCCACGCCACAAAATACGCGATGCACCGTGCAACTCGTTGCTAGGACTTCGGAACCGTTTGAAACATGGACCGGATATCGACAAGTAGATGCGCTGTCATTTGTGACTTCTTCAACCTGGTGCTGGAGCAGATAGTGCGACGGGCGGGCGTCAACAGGAAAGGCACTACCCGTCCAGCTGCTAGGATACGCGGATGATATCGATATCATCGCGTGTTCTCACCGTGGCATTGTGGAAGCATTCACGGCGATTGAAGAACAGGCGAAACGAGTTGGTCTTAAGATCAATGAGGACAAAACGAAATACATGCTGTCAAGCAAAAACCAATCCGTCGCTCACCACCTGGGACAAAATATAACAATTGACAGCTACAATTTCGAGGTAGTTAAGGAGTTTGTCTACCTCGGGGCAAACGTAAATTCCACAAATGACACCGCAGTGGAGATCCGGCGTAGGATCGCCCTTGGCAACCGCTGCTACTTCGGCTTGTCCAAACAAGACCAAAGTCATGCTTTACAAAACGCTCATACTGCCAGTCTTTCTGTACGGAGCCGAAAGCTGGACGATAAGCAGGAGGACAGCGGAGCTGATTTTGGGTTTTTTTGTTGTTTTTTTTTTGATGTACAATAAGATTTACATCTTTTTTAGTACATACATAGATACACATTAAGTGGTACTGGTTTAACATTTATAGGTAAAATCCTTAAACTAAGATACAAGAATTCAATTATATATACAAGTTGAGAGGTAGTGTTAAGGGGGGCAAAGGATGGATTAAGGATGGGTTGTTAAGGAAGAGAAATGAGAGACGACAGCACTTTTGAAGATTGCGCGGTTAGAAATTAGTTTGGTTTGCGGTGGTAGTGCATTCCATACTTTGACAGCATGAATGAAAAATAAACGGCTTGAATTCAAATATTGGTGACGGAAAGGAACGATACTTAAATACTTAAATGTCGTACAGAACGATTAAAGACGAGTTTGTTAAATAAGTAGGACGGACATTTATTATTAACGATTTTATGAAGGAAAATGCAATCTCTTGCATTGATGTATTGGTTCAGCATGCAGCTTAACAGCTTTTTCGAGTGTTCAGAAATATGGTCATATCTTCGAAGGCCGTATACGTAGCGCACGGCATCATTGAATGCTTCTTGTAACTTATGCTGGGACAGCAAATCACTCTAAGACTTTTTCAAAAATTTTTGATAAACAGGGTAAACTTATTGGTCGGTGGTCAGAAGGGGAATTAGTTTTAGTATTCTTAGCGATCGAAATTATCCTTGCAATTTTCCAAGACATAAGAAAAGTTGATGTTGTAATGCAACAGTTAATAACGTGAGTGAGATGACTAATAATCTGAGGCAAAATAAGTTTTACCTCTCCGATAGCGTCAGACTTCACGGCCATGGTGCATTTAAAAACTTCGTCTTCACACACCACTTAAAAATCTTTTAGTCTTTGCACGGAGCTTACCAGCCGCGCCGATCTGCGGTTAGGATCAAAATCATTATGATGGAGTTGATCGCCTACGAAAAAGTTATTAAGAAGATCTGGGTCGAGAACACTTTGTTGGTTATTGAGTTAAGAGACACCAATTTTTTTTAAGTTGCTAAAAAGTGTTTTGACAGGTAAAGAGGCATTAAGCCTTGATGCGTGTATAACCAGAGTTGCATGATTTCGGGCTCTTATAAGTGCTTTCTAATTAGCGTTCGTTGATATGTGCTTCCATTTACTGTGCAATTTATTTCGAACTTTGATTATGTTAACCACATCGGAGGTAAACCTTGGACAGTTTTGGTTTTGTACTCTTACCGTTTTAGTCGGTACATGTTGATTAAACAATTGGGTTAGGATCGATTGAAAGGAATCAACTTTGTCATTGGGATCCGCCTTCAGTCTGCACTGCATCCAAGGGGCGGATGTTGTAGCTAGTTGAAGGGAATTAACGTCGACAGAATTGAAGTCTTTGTAAGTGAAAGAGTCATTAGTTGCACATTTAGATAAATTTGTATTGTAAGTGAGGAAGATCAGGTCATGATCAGAGATATCAAAAGATATCTGGTCAGACAGAAGGACGAGTTTGGGATCAGAGACTATAAAAAAATCAAGAAGACTGGGCGAACAATCAGGGACAAAGCGGTTCTTTCGAAAGAAAAATTCTGCGCCCGATATTTGGTCCTGTCTGTGAGGAAGGTGAATGGAGAAGAAGACACAACCGCGAACTCTACGAGCTGTACAAAGATGTGGATGTAATCCGAAAGGCAAAGATCCGCCGACTACACTGGCTCGGCTACATCGAGCGCATGGACATCAACGCTCCAGCTAAGAGGGTCTTCGACTCCGAGCCTCCTGGTTCGAGAAGAAGAGGAAGTCCGAACCCCCGGTATAAAGACCAAGTAGTCCCTAGAAAAAAAAAAAAAGGAAAAATCGCGGAGGACGCCGTAGCACAATGGTTATTGTGTTGGACTCTGACGCACGATGAGCGAGTTCGGATCCCGATAACACCGACGCCATCGAGTGTTTATTTCGCGGCGTTCCTCCTTGGCGGGGTACTGGCAAAACCCCCCGTAGTATACTTGCCGTGAAAAAGCTTCTCGACTCACGCCGTTCGGAATCGGCATTAAACTGTAGGGCCCTTTCACCTATGTGAAAAATAAAGCACACACAACATGGGTGATTGAGAGAAGCTTGGCTCTAGTCCTTCATGGGCTGTAACGCCATCAAAGAAGAAGAAGAATCGCGGATGTAAGACATCTTGGTCTTGATAACTGGAAGCAGCGTGCCCGGGACCGTCAAGGATGAGGCTCAGATCCTCCATGGATCGCTGGCCTGGTAAGTAATCTACTAACTACTGAATAATTACTGTATTTTGTGTGAGCCGTCTGTGATCCTTTCTTCTCAAAAAAAATAATGCACGATCAGCGAAACTGACTGTTTGGTGACAAAATTTACTCGGAAATCGTAGGGAAATTCTCACCAGGAAGCTTGATAGTTCTTTAGACCTTTTTCGGTTTTAAATATCACAATTTTATTTGCCCGAACACTAAGGGAAGTGTATAGATCAGCGGCAACGAACGAAAGAAAATAGATCGGCGGCAACGAAATAAAACAACATGAAATCGTCAACTCTATAAGTGGTTGTACAAGGAAGAACGAGTCTTAACTTTATTGGCTATTTATATCTAAGGGTTGGTATACATCTTAGTTATAAAAATATGGCGGAACGAAAGCCATAGGCTCCAAATTCAAAAAACTGAACGAAATTTAGTACATACAAGTCTGATTGATATTTCACAATTCTAAAATGTGGCTTTAATGAAATAATTCAAATCAGTTAATAACTCAAGATTAAGTGGCCCAGCAAATAATAATTTACGTTCACACAAGATCGCAGTTTTTTTTTCTGTTCCGGATCCTTTTGTTGTTCGTCTGGTTCTATATACAGCGGACTGATAGATTTACGATCAAAGGCAATTACATTGCCCAGAATCTAGTTATCTCGTATCGGAAGCGGATGACCTTCAGAATTGAATACGTACTTATTCAAGTCGATCTCGTTGCGATTATCACTGAAAATCAAGTATAAATACTTGAGTGTTTCAGCTAGCCAAAAACTCTCCATCATGTCTCGCCGTCCCAGCTTAGCAACACTTTTTACATTGCCAATGGACGAATAACCATTGGTGACTTTGGTATATTTCTCGAAGGATTGAAATATATTCCAAGCCATGTCCTGATATGTACGATTACCGGTGATTGCATAGAAGTAGTAAAGACTTTCTAAAAATTCTGGACGGAGGAGATTATGTGCATCGTTGGCTTTAACCTGGATTTCGGGCTCTTCATTTGCGCGTGTTGCAAAATATGATATTTCGGGCGCAAGGCCTGTTGGTTGTCTAATGTAGGTTTGATAGCAGGTCTCAAGAAGATCTTTGGCTAAGGTGAGATGAGATTCAGGCATTCCGTATTTATAGCCGAGTAATAGGGTTCCAGGGAAGTAACAAGTGAGTTGATCCATTTTGGGTTTAAAATTCTTGCCGCTAATGAGCTCACCTATGTAGACGTGATGTTCCTTAGGTGTTTCACGCACTAGTTGAGAGATGACACCGTCTATCGCGCGTTTATAATCCTCAATCAAGCTGAAAAAGGAAATATCCAATTCACTGCCATTTGAACTCCAATAATTTATATGTACTTACAAATCGCCCTCTTTTCGCCCGGTTTGAATCCATTGCTTGAGCAGATATTCGTAATATGAATCACCTCGAGCGCCGAGTGTGATTGTTGCTGAATTACGGAACGTTCCAGTATTGGCATTTATAAATATCGGAACCAGTCCGTTCTTTTTTGCGAGGGTGTGTACCTTTTCGTTGACACGATGAACAGTCTGTAATTGGACGATGTGCATGAAATGTTATAAGATAAACAGAGAAATCAACTTCCAATCAGTAAACCGATTGGTTATCAGTAGTGTGTTGACTTGTATGTATGTATGTTGGCGTCCATAAAAAACCTGAGCCGAGCTTCTCGGCTGTGTTGACTTAATGACAAGGAATTGATGAGTAGGGGCATGCACGTTCAATAGTGAAACGTTTGGAAGGAACCCTAACAGAGAATTGTTGATGCGAAGTATTTATTGTAGAGCGAAAACGGGTGAGCAGCAGATCGTAGAAGAAACAAAATTACTACTTCCCGAGCGTCAGCCAACAGATGGTGTGGATGTTGGCAGTCAATTAAAATTATAAACTGAATTCAATAGGGGATGGTGAAAAACTAACAAAGGCCTCGTAGGAGTAGTATCTGCCGACGGGTGCTGGTCCGCTAAAAAAAAAGGGAGTAAAAGCCTCTGCAGCCATGAAACCTTGCAGCTCTGTTAGTTAGGTCAAACTTCCACATCCTCGTGGTACCATCCTGGCCATGGAAATTACTAACGAAAGAGGACGAATGGCGAGCATCCTTCGCCACAAAACAGGATTAATGTCGGTCGGGCTATAGTCGAGCAAACCATAACCAGTAAACCCCATAATTGCTCAGGAACAACCACAAGCCTCGGATAAAACGAAAAAAACAATTCCTTCTTCTTCTTTGGTGGCGTTACAGCCCATGAAAGACCAGAGCCAAGCTTCCCTTCAATCACCCATGTTGTGTGTGATTCCATTTTTCACACAGGTGAAAAGGACCTACAGTTTAATGCCGAATCCGAATCATACTGATGAATAACATATGTAACACTCACAGTCACTTTAAAACTCATACTCTGTGTGTGCAATTCTAATATGACGCCATAAGCTAACGTGAAAATTCGGTCGGTTCGTCCCTTCCTATCTGGGACAACCACCCCTGGAGAGTGGTGAAGGAACATCTACGATCCAAACCACTACACTCCGTTCAGGTTGTGTGATAAACATTATAGGAGTATAAAACTCTTGAATCTGCGCAAACTTAAAAAAAAAAAAACAGACCACGTGCAGCCGAACAACTTGCGGACGCACTAGACCGCGCATAAAGCGGATGAACAACTGCGACACCTGCTAAGTCTATTGCTACAGGGGGAGAGGACAACGATTGTTCGGATGCGGGTTTCCTGTTCGAGGTGGACTAAGGCAAAAAGTCCTAAGTTTTCGGTATGTGAACGAATGCCTCATAACGATCCGTATCAAGGTTACATTTTCTAACATCAGCCTGATCTGCGTCCACGCCCCCACGGAAGACAAGGATGACTCCGCCAAAGATGAGTTCTACGATCTCCTAGACAGAACGTATGCCCAATGTCCCAGCTATGACATCAAAATTGTACTAGGAGACTTCAATGCTAAGCTGGGTAAGGAAAGCATCTTTGAACGAGTCATTGGCAAACACAGCCTACACGACACGACATCCGATAACGAACACAAGCTGAATAATCTTGCTACGGGGCGAAATCTTCTTCTAGCCAGTACACGCTTCCCGCACCTCAATATACACAAAGGCACTTGGCGGTCATCAGACCAATCAATCACTAACCAGATTGACCACATCGCGATCGACGTCAGACACTCCTCCATTATTCTTGATGTTCGAAATTTTCGAGAAGCTAACATCGACTCGGACCACTATTTTGTAGTAGCCAAGATCAGAGGAAAGCATACCCGAGAAATGGAGTCTCATCATCGTATGCCCGATCCACAAGAAAGGAGACCCCTCTAATTGCGCAAACTACAGAGGAATAAGTCTCGTTAACATCGCCTGCAAAATCTTCTCTGCCGTTTTGTGTGAACGCTTAAAGCCTTTTGTAAATAAGCTGATTGGTCCTTATCAGTGCGCATTCGGGCCAGGGAAGTCCACCATCGACCAAATCTTCACACTACGGCAGATCCTGGAAAAAATCAATGAATTCCAAGTCGACCCTCACCACCTATTTGTCGACTTCAAAGCCGCATACGACAGCGTAATTAGAGACGAGCTATACAACGCTATGTCTACCTTTGACTTTGGAGAATGCTCGCTGCTCCATCCTAATCGGTGAAAAGGATTTAGGCGATGCATCATATTAGAAATGATTGTGTAAAAATCACTGGCCAATACAAGAGGCACAATCTATTTCAAATCCTCGCAATTCCTTGCATACGCCGACGACATTTACATAATAGGTAGATCACAGCGAGGTGCCAATGAGGCGTTTGCGAGTATTGAGATGGAGGCGGCGAAACTTGGTTTGACCGTAAACGAGGGCAAAACTAAATATATCCTGTCATCAAAAAAGCACGATCACCACCGACGTCTTGGCCAGAACGTTTGTTTTGGCAGATATAAGTTCGAGGTAGTTAACGACTTTGTCTACCTTGGCTCCGCCGTGACCTGGAACAACGACATCAGTTCCGAATCAAACGCAGAATCACGCTTGCCAATCGCTGTTTCTTTGGGCTCAGGAGGTAATTGACTAAAAGAGCCCTCTCCCGAACGACAAAGTTGGCTCTATATAAGATCCTTATCATCCCGGTCCTGTTGTACGGCGCAGAAGCATGGACCTATAAACGCAGACGGGGGATGGAGGAAAAGATTCAACCACGGACTTTACGGGCTATACAGCGACATGAGACTAGCCAGACGTCTACGGATTCAACGCCTAAGATGGCTGGACCATGTAAAGCGAATGGACACGACGGCTCCAGCGCGAAGAGTCTTTGAATCCAGCCCCGAGGGACGAAGAAGCAGAGGACGGTCGCATTTAAGATGGCGCACACAATTGGAAGGAGGTCTCCTTCCAACTGGGTGTGCGGCAATGGAAAAGGCTAGCAAAAGATCGTGCTAGTTGGAGGGGCATGTTGGTTGAGGCCCAGGTTCACCCCGAACTGTAGCGCCCGTTAAGAAGAAGAAGAAGAAACCCCACATCTTGGGTGTTCCGCACACAGCAAACTAAACGTGGATACAAAATTTCAGCTCAATCGGTGGAAGATATCTGCTTTAAAATTGAGTTGCGAGACGCGTGAAAACATAGTTACATACATTGCAAGTTAAATAAAAGTTTGTAAAAAAGCTTGTAATAAATAGGCCGCATTAGTTGGAATCACACACTTACTTCTTCGTAAATCTTGTTGCCAGTACTTCGGCTTAAATCTCTGAATTCCAGCTGTATTGTCGTGACCTCACTGGTGGAACTATCTGGCGACCATCTAGGTGGACGAACTGACCTCGAGTTGAGATTAACATCTGAATATGGAATGCCCGACGGCGAATGGAAGCTCGGTAGTAAGCGATTGCCCAATTCGACCTTTATGAATTACATTGAAAGATTACGAAAAAATGACAAACACATGAAGGAAACAGAGATAAAATGGAGCACTTACAGATTTGTTTAGGAACATCTTATCACCGCTCAAGTGATATGTGCTTAATAGACCGCCAAGCACGCGAATGGTCACTTCAAACAGATTAACATCACGATTTACGTTGAAATTTAAGAATTGATCGACCCAATTCCGTGCTTCTTCGAATTCTGAAATCACAAATAGAAAGTTATTTATTTCAGCATAAAATGTAGTTAGGAGGAATAAGTACCTTCTTTCAGGTTCATTATATATATAGTATCCAAGGCGTCGACTATTGTCAATCCGAGGCCAAACCAATCGTGTGAGCTCATCGATATTGGTTTTAGGTTGTCGTGACCCCAAGCAAATTTCTTGTAACCCTTCCATGAGTGTTTTAAAGCTGCCACTACGGCACGCTGCCGTTCGTTAGATGGTCCCTTAAAATCTGCCCGCGTCACGTCGGTGGTCTCTTCGAGGCGATTAATAATATCGTCTATACCATTCTTATAGGACCCCCTACCTTGGAGCTCCTTCAGGTGAACCTTGTGCTGCAAAATGCATGGATGTTCCAAGTAAACAAAGGAAATAATAAACTCCTTTTGTGGAAATTAAGTCATTTAAAGAAAGATAAAGATAGATAAGCTGGCTAGCTAAGTTGGCAGTAGAAAGACCAAAGCGGTCAAGTGACCGCAATCTCATTTTTGATCGAACGTATTTCCTGAACTGAGGCATTGAAATCGTTTTTGTTTTATGACTCTTGACAATTCAACCTTATTTACTGTATTTTGATATGCTTGTATTGATAGCTGGATGTATGTTTGTAAAAAACGATTACCTACCTAGAAAGTCCACCTGTTGAATGCAGGTATTGGTAATAGAAAACAACGTATCATTATGGCATGATGTTTCTTCGGAAGCTCATCGTCAGGTTGAAGACAATAGCTGGTCAGTCTCACTGAATGAACTTTTGAACACTTTTATTGCAAGTATCTACGTTCGAGGAGCCTGTGAAGCTAGAAATATTGCCGTAAACGAGCTATGGGATACAAATCGGGGAAATCAATTTTGTTCGCAAAATATGTCAAGGAATCGTTTCAAAAACCCGGCCAAGTACGAGTTTCAGGCAGGATTTTTTGGATGAAAATCATGTCTGTTGTATGGGAGCCCCCCCTTAATATTCATTTTGTTCTGTTTTTAGTATTTGTCGTGGTAGCGGCAACAGAAATACATCATCTGTGAAAATTTCAACTGTCTAACTGTCACGGTTTATGAGATACAGCCTGGTGACAGACGGACGGACGGACGGACGGACAGCGATGTCTTAGTAATAGGGTTCCGTTTTACCTTTGGGTACGGAACCCTAAAAATGATGAGGTTCTTAGGATTTGATGTGCGAAACATTTGCAAACTGATAAATTTGCCTTGATTTCTGATGTATGGAATAAGTTAATTTATAACTCTATTGCTTGTTACAATGTATGTATGTTGGCGTTACAGTCCATGAAGAACCTGAGCCGAGCTTCTCTCAATCACCCATGTTGTGTGTGATTTCATTTTCACATAGGTGAAAGGGACCTACAGTTTTATTGCCGGTTCCGAACGGCGAATTTCGAGAAGCTTTTCATGACAATTTTACTACAGGGGGTTTTGTCAGAACCCCGCTGAGGAGAAACACCGTGAAAAACACGTTCGATGACATGGCTGTGTCGGGATTCGATCCCGAGTCATCGGCGTCAGAGGCCAACACACTACCCACTGCGCCACGGTGCTCTCTTGCTTGTTACAAGCCCGGTGAAAATCTCACTGCAGTTTTCCACAAAAGTCCGGTGCAGATTTTTGCAGTTTATGGGGAACAAACCAGACAAATATGTGTCGATGTTGATCAAAGCGAACCGAAGGTGAGCTTTCTTTGTGCTGACTCGGACTCAAAATCTTTTTCGCGTTTTTGGACCACTTCCTGTAACTTTAGAGAGATGAAATTTTTTACACTATTAGTTGACCATAGGGGTCTCCTTTCTTATGGACCGGGCAAACGATACTGAGATTCCATTCATCAGGCATGTGTTTTTTCGACCATATCTTGCAGATGAGTTGGTGCAGGTTCCTAACCAGCTCATCGCCAGTTGCTTTAAACAGCTCCGCGGGAAGTCCGTCTGCTCCAGCAGCTTTATAGGACTTAAGTTTCGATATCGCTATCTTAACATCGTCTAAGGCGGGTGAACGGGATTCTCCTTCGTCTTCGTCCATTGTGAATGGTTCGCTCTGCCTGACGGCGGCATTTTGACTATCATCGCCGTTATATAGCGGCCTCTCTAATGGCATTCTGACAACGACTCCATTGCTGTAGTTTCTGCAGATTGCACCGGGACCTGAGAGAGCCTGAGGAAGACTTGATCGGGGAAGGGTCTGGCGGTCTCCTGCGAATGCAGCTTTCCGACGTTAAATTTTGGTGTTCTTACTCGACTCCGTTGGTTCCGAGAAATTCGCATCCGTACCTTGGCTGCAACAAGGTAATGATCCGAGTCGATGTTGGCTCCTCGAAAGGTTCAAACATCTAGGATTCTGGAGGAGTGTCTGCCGTCGATCGCAATATGATCAATTTGGTTGGTTGTCGATTGATCGAAAGACCGCCAGGTCCCCTTATGGATGTTGAGGTCTGGGAATCGTGTACATGCTACTACCAGGTTATGCCCCGCCATAAAGTCCACTAGCCCTAGTCCGTTTTCTGACGTGGTGTTGTGTAGGCTGTGTTTTCCAATGACCCGTTCAAAGATAGCTTCCTTACCCAGCTTCGCATTGAAATCTCCTAGAACGATTTTGGTGTCATAGCTGGGACATTGCGCATACGTTCTGCCTAGGAGATCATGGAAGTCGTCTTTATGTCGGTTATCTTTCTCCTCTGTGGGGGCGTGGACACATAGTAAGCTTATATTGCCGAGATTGGCCTTGATGCGGATAGTTATGAGGCGTTCGCTTACATACTGGAAGCTTAAGACTTTTTTCCTGAGTCTGCCTCGAACAACAAATCCGCATCCGAATAAGCGTTATTTATTTTCTCTGTAGCAGTTTCCGTAGTCTATATCACAGTTTTTCATCCGCTTTTTGTCTGGCCCATCCCATCGCACTTCTTGGAGCGCGGTAATGTCTGCCTTATAGCAGTCCAAAGAGTTGACCAGTTGTTCGGCTGCACCTGGTCTGTTGAGGAACCTTACTTTCCAGGTGCAGAGCCGAAATTCGTTTCCTTTTTGACGTTTGCGGGGGTCGTCAACATGTAATCCGTCCGTATCCGAGGCTATTGGTTGTCTCTGAACAAAATTTTTGTTTTAAGCGATAGGGATGTTAGCCCTAAGCGCAACCCCCAACCTGGAGGGACAAGTTCCTCTTTCCCCAGGAACAAGGGGTCGGGTCGCTGCACACATTGGTTCACCCCCTGGCGGGTGCCAGTATAGCTATCCAGGGGAGGCCACGCGGAAGCTGTGTGTCAACTTGGATTGAGCAGGGACAGAGATTGAAGCTGTCGTTTGCCAAGTTAAACGCGATCAACTTCTTTGCTCTGTTTGTTCACTCCCTTCTCCCCTAGAGAAGAAAGGAGACCCCTATGACTGCGCCAATTACAGAGGGATAAGCCTGTGTAAGTATCTGAAACCGTTCGTGGACGATCTGATAGGTTGCTACCAGCGTGGTTTCAGGCCAGGAAAATCCACGATAGACCAAATATTTACAATACGGCAGATCTTGGAGAAGACCCATGAATTCCAGGTCGACACGCACCATATTTTCGTCGACTTTAAAGCCGCGTATGACAGTGTTTATAGAGACGAGCTATACAGAGCCATGTCATGTATTAACACTCCTGCCAAACTCGTCAGACTATGAAGGATGACTATGGAGAACTCTCGCTGCTCCATTAAGGTCGGAGGTAAACTAACCGACCCCTTTGATGCTAAAAAAGGTTTTAGACAGGGTGACGCACTGTCATGTGATTTCTTAAACATTGTTCTTGAAAAGAGGGTGCGGGACTCTGCGGCCAATACAAGAGGTACGATCTACTTCAAGTCCACAGAATTGCTTGCCTACGCAGATGACATTGACGTTATTGGACGAACAAAGCGAGACGTCAATGAGGCGTTCACAAGTACTGAAGCAGAAGCGGCGAAACTGGGTCTAAGTGTAAATGGGGACAAGACCAAATATATGCTGTCATCCAAGAAAGACGCACAACACCGACGTCTTGGTCAGAACGTCACCTTCGGCAGCTATATTTTTGAAGTAGTCAAGGACTTCGTCTACCTTGGCTCGATAGTGACAAGCAGCAACGACACCAGCGCTGAGATAAAACGCAGAATAACTCTTGCCAGTCGCTGCTTCTTCGGGCTCAAGAGGCAATTGAGTAGTAGAGCCCTCTCTCGAAAAACTAAGGTTTCCATCTACAAAACCTTAATCATCCCGGTCCTCCTCTACGGCGCTGAGGCTTGGACGTTATCAAAAGCGGATGAAGAGGCTCTTGGACGTTTCGAGAGGAAAATTCTGCGTGCAATCTTTGGTCCTGTTTGTGTAAACGGAGAATGGAGGAGGAGATTCAACCAAGAACTGTACGTACTGTACAGCGACATCGGCCTGGTTAGACGTTTCGGATCCAACGTCTAAGATGGCTAGGCCATGTAGAGCGATTGGACATCAACGCTCCGGCCCGAAGAGTCTTCGACTCCAACCCCGAGGGACGACGCAGCAGAGGACGACCGCATTTAAGGTGGCACGCACAGGTGGAAGGGGACCTCAACCAACTGGGCGTGCGGCACTGGAGGCGGCTGGCCGAAGATCGGGCCGGCTGGAGAGGCTTGTTGGTTGAGGCCCTGGTTCACCCCGAACTGTAGCGCCATCAAAGTAAGTAAGTATTAGTTGACCATATAAATCGGATCATAACGAAGCCGGAATTTTAAATTTCGATTTAGTTTAATTGTAAAAAATTAAAAACCAAATTAAATCTTACTTACTTACTTACTTATCAGGCCTGCGATCCATGGAGGATCTGAGCCTGAGCTATAGCTGATAGGACCAAGGTGTCCTACATCCGCGATTACTTGGTCTTTATACCATGCGCTCGATGTGGCCGAGCCAGTGTAGTCGACGGATCCTTGCCTTCCGGACTACATCCACATCTTGGTACAGCTCGTAGAGTTCGCGGTTGTGTCTTCTTCTCCATTCACCTTCCCCACAGACAGGACCAAATATCCGGCGCAGAATTTTTCTTTCGAAAGAACCCAAAATCAGCTCCGCTGTCCTGCTTATCGTCCAGCTTTCGGCTCCGTACAGCAAGACTGGCAGAATGAGCGTTTTGTAAAGCATGACTTTGGTCTTTCGAGTGAGGAGTTTTGACCCCAGTTGTTTGGACAAGCCGAAGTAGCAGCGGTTGCCAAGGGCGATTCTACGCCGGATCTCCACTGTGGTGTCATTTGTGGAATTTACGTTTGCCCCGAGGTAGACAAACTCCTTAACTACCTCGAAATTGTAGCTGTCAATTGTTATGTTTTGTCCCAGGTGGTGAGCGACGGATTGGTTTTTGCTTGACAGCATGTATGTCGATATCATCCGCGTATCCTAGCAGCTGGATGGACTTGTAAAAGATAGTGCCTTCCCTGTTGACGCCTGCCGGTCGCACTATCTGCTCCAGCACCAGGTTGAAGAAGTCACATGACAGCGCATCTCCTTGCCGAAATCCGGTGCATGTTTCGAATGGTTCCGAGGTCCTAGAACCGAGTTGCACGGTGCATCGCGTGTTTTTTAGCGTGGCGCGACACAACTGGATCAGTTTTACCGGGATCCCGAATTCGGCCATCGCCCCAAACAGTGCTTCACGATGAATGCTGTCGTATGCGGCTTTGAAATCCATGAAAAGATGGTGTGTATCGATTCGAAACTCGTTGGTCTTTTCCAGGATTTGTCGAAGTGTGAAAATTTGGTCTATAGTTGATTTGCCGGGCCGGAAGCCGCACTGGTAGCTGCCGATTAGTGCGGTGCAAAATGGTTTTAGACGTTCACACAATACGCTGGACAGGATCTTGTATGCGACATTGAGCAGGGATATACCTCTATAGTTCTTGTAAGAGGTAGGATCGCCTTTTTTGTGGATGGGGCATATAGAGCTGGTATTCCAGTCGTCGGGCATGCTCTCATCTTCCTAAATTCTGCAGATGATCTGGTGCATGCTCCCTACCAGAACATCGCCTCCAGCCTTGAAGAGCTCTGATGGCAAGCCATCTGAGCCTGCGGCCTTGTTCTTCAGTTTCTGAATAGCTGTGCCGACTTCTTCTATGCTGGGTGGGAGGACTACTTCAGCGGCTGGAGTTGGGATTAAATCTAGAAAAAATTAAAATTATTTAAATTTGAACAAAAATTCCATTTTTGACGCTTTTCGCCCCCAAGTCACGTAATTTTCGCGAGCTCCATGAGCAGAAAAGGAGGGAGGAGCATGCGGTTCTGAGAAGGAAAAAGAATGAGCACGAGAAGCGCGAGATCGAGGAGATGGAGAGATGTTACGGCAGGAACGACGTTCGAAAATTTTACCAGAAAGTAAAACGAACATCCCACCGCTATAAAGCCAGAGCAGAAGTGTGCAGAGATGAGCACGGACAACTAGTAGTGGAGTCACAGTCGATGCTGAGATCGTGGAAGGACCACTTCTGCAGATTGTATAACGGCGATGATAGTAAAAATGCCAGAGTGAACAATTCACAATGGACGAAGACGAAGGAGAATCCCGTCCACCCGACCTAGACAAGGTTAAGATAGCGATATCGAAACTTAAGCTGCTGGAGATAGCATGCTCGCTTTATCTGTTGATAAAAGTCTCGAACGTCACCACGCCTGCAACAACACCCCTCCAAATCTTCAACAGCGGGCTTCTCGTGCTTTTTCTTCTTTCTTCTGAGAAACGTATGTTACTCCCTTCTTTTTAACTCATAGAGGTCACGAGCTGCTCTTGTTCTTCTATGTAGCGAGGCTTTATATGCCTCCTGTTTCGCTGTGTGAATCCTCCTGCACTCGTCATCGAATCAGGAGTTTCTTCGTGGTGGAGCCTTGAAGCCCAAAACTAAAGATGCAGTGCTTTTCAGGGCTTGTTTGCAAAAGCTCCACTGCTGTTCTATTGATATCGTGGAGGATTGGTGTGTATTGGAGAGCTTAAGGGAAACGTGGTTGCCAAAGGCACGAGGGGCTTCTGGCGATAGTAGTTTTACGACGTCATAACTTTGTATTCTTACTCTACTCCGCTGCGTTCGTGATATCCTCAGGCGCATCTTGGCTGCTACAAGATAGTGGTCCGAGTCGATGTTAGCTCCTCGGAAAATTCGAATATCAAGAATATCGGAGTAGTGTCTAACGTCGATAGCGATAGCGATAGGTTGATGGTGATTGATATGGTGACCCCCAGGTGCCTTTGTGTATATCGGGGTGCGGGAAGCGCATACTGGCCCGTAGCAATCAATCAAATAGGTGTCGTGTAGACTATGTTTGCCGATGACTCATTCAAAGATTGAAGTCTCCTAGTAAAATTTTGATGTCAAAGCTAGCCCATTGGGCATACGTTCTCTCTAGGAGATCGTAGAACTCATCTTTGGTGAAGTCATCCTTGTCTTCCATCTGAGCTTGGACGCAGATCAGGCTGATGTTAGAAAATTTAGCCTTGATACGGGTGGTTATCCGCTTCCGTTAACATTGCCGAATCCAGCGGGCCGTCAATGAGACGTTTGACAGCAATAGCCTCGGATACGGACGGATTACATGTTGACAACCCCCGCAAACGTCTAGAAGGAAATGAACTCCGGATCTGCACCTGGAACGTTAGGTCCCTCAACGGACCAGGTGCGGCCGGACAACTGGTCAGCTCTTTAGACTGCTATAAGGCAGATATTACCGCGCTTCAAAAAGTGCGTTGGGATGGGCCATGCAAAAAGCGGAGGAAAAACTGTGAAAAACTCAGGAAAAAAGCCTTAAGTTTCCAGTATGTAAGCGAACGCTTCATAACTATCATTAAGGCCAATCTCGACAATGTAACCTTAATATGTGCCCACGCCCCCACAGGGGAAAAAGACGACTGACATAAACACGACTACTATGATCTCCTACACAGAACATATGCCCAATGTCCCAGCTATGACACAAAAATCGTTCTAGGTGATTTCAATGCGAAGCTGGGTAAGGAAGCTGTCTTTGAATGAGTCATAGGAAAGTACACCCTATACAACACCACGTCAGAAAACGGACTAAGGCTAGTGGGCTTTATGGCGGGACATAATCTCGTAGTAGCAAGTACACGATTTCCACACCTCAATATGCATAAGGAGACCCAGCGATCCCCCGATCAATCGACAACCAATCAAATTGATCACATTGCGACGGCAGACACTCCTCCAGCATCCTAGATGTCCGAACCTTTCGAGGGGCCAACATCGACTCGGATTATTACCTTATTGCAGCCAACATACGGATGCGAATTTCTCATTACCTTGTTGCAGCCAAGATACGGATACGAATTCCTCGGAATCAACGGAGTCGAATAAGAACACCAAAATTTAACGTCGGAGAGCTGCAATTGCAAGAGACCGCCAGGACCTTCGCCGATCAAGTATACCTCAAGCTCTCTCAAGTCCCGATGCAATCTGCACAAACCATAGAACAGCAATGGAGTCGTTGTCAGAACGCCATCAGAGAGGCAGCCTCAGATGAACTCGGTTTCAAGTTACCACCTTTAGAACCCCTGGTTTGATGACGAGAGCAGACAGGCCTATGTCGAGAAACAGAATGCTTACATGACTACATTGCATCGACAGACGACAGCTGCCCGTGAGCTCTATGAAGAAAAAAGGAGCACGAGAAGCGCCAGATCGAGGAGATGGAGAGATGCTATTGCAGAAACGACATTCGAAAGTTCTACCAAAAAGTAAAACGAACATGCCAAGGCTATAACACCAGACCAGTAGTCTGTAGGGATGAGCACGGGCAGCTAATAGTGGAGTCACCGTCGATGCTGAGATTCTGGAAAGACCACGTCTGTAAACTGTATAACTCCAATTATAGTCAAAATGTCGCTGTCAGGCAAAATGAACCATTCACAATGGACGAAGACGAAAGAGAATCCCGTCCACCTGACCTAGATGATGTTAAAATAGCAGTATCAAAACTCAAGTCTTATAAAGTTGCTGGAGCAGACGGACTTCCCGCTGCACTATTTATAGCAGCCGGCGATGAGCTAGTCAGGATCATGCCCCAACTCATCTGCAAGATATGGTCGGAAGAAGGCATGAAATCTCTACATCGTTTGCCCTGTCCATACGAAAGGAGGCACCCATGGCTGCGCCAATTACAGAGGGACAAGTCTCCTGAAAATTTCGTACCAGATCCTCTCTACCGCACTGTCCAACCGGCAATCTGATAGGTTCCTACCAGTGTGGCTTCAGGCAAGGAAAATCCACTGTGGACCAATTATTTACACTTCGGCAATTCTTGTAGAATACCCATGAACTCGAGGTCGACACGCACCATCTTTTTGTCGACTTTAAAGCCGCATATGGCAGTGTTTATAGAGACGAGTTATACAGAGCCATGTCATGTTTTAACATTCCTGCTAAACTCGTCAGACTGTGCAGGATGATTATAAAGAATTCTCGCTGCTCCATTAAGGCCGGAGGTCAACTAACTGAGACCTTCGATGTTAAAAAAGGTTTTAGACAGGGTGATGCACTGTCATGTGGTTTCTTTAACATAATACTTGAAAAGTATTATAACGTCAATGTCATCTGCGTAGGCAAGCAATTGTGTAGACTTGAAGTAGATCGTGCCTCTTGTATTGGCCGCAGAGTCTCGCACGATATTTTCAAGTATTGTATGTATATATGTATGTATGTTGGCGTTACAGTTCATGAAGGACCAAAGCCGAGCTTCTCTCAATCACCTATGTTGTGTGTGATTTAATTTGCCCATAGGTGAAAGGGTCGTACAGTTTATTGCCGGTCCCGAAAGGCGGATTTCGAGAAGCTTTTCATGACAATTATACTACAGGGGGTTTAGTCAGAACCCCGCTGAGGAGAAACACGTTCGATGACATAGCTGTTGTCGGGATTAGATCCCGTGTCATCGGCGTCAACGGCCAACATACGACCAACTGCGCCAAGGCGCTTCTCACCAATAATCAATAACTAATCCAAGAAAAAATTACTGATCGCACTCTTCCTAAATATACTCGGCGACATTGATAGTTATTATATGTATGTATGGTGCCATGTAGAGTGTTCAGTAGCATTCACCAGTACTCTCTCGTCGTTGGACGATCAATTCACTTCAGCATAACAAAGAAAATACGCGATGACAAAACAAATGTCCAAAAATACACTTTGGTCTGACAAACAAGACCAATAGCATAGAAATCTTCGCAAAAGAAAAACGTGCTTCAACATCGCTGGGTGGCCAATCAAATATGTATTTACAAGAAGACATGGCCATTGTCAAACACCTGATTAGATAAACGCAATTCAGGTGTGCCACAATCTAATCAATCGTCGTTCAGTGTGGTATCTTATCAGCGACTGGAGGAAGTGGAATGCGTGTGATGCGGACCTGCGCTTGATAGCTTGCCAGATCTACTTAGATGTGTCAATAAATTTCTCTTTACTTAACTCGACTACTTACATCCTTAAACGGTGCGAGATGCATTTGTCCAATGCCAGCGGCACCATTCAAACTGACCAACCGTCCTACCGCGACGTCTGCCGCCGAGGAATGATTCTCCGAGATAATTGGATCACCAAGTAAATTAAATACAAATATGATACATACAGCAAATACCGTGAGAATAACGAGATTCCTCTGGCATCGGGGCATCTGATTCCAAATCTGAAATTGTTCAGTTCGTTTGTCAGCTCATATGGCTAATTTTTGGATGGATTATATGTATGTAAGTACATACATCTGTACATACACAATTTGCCAAAATAAATAGGTATGAATACAATGTACATAGATTCCTACTCACCCGGCGAAAGCTCTTTCGTTGTTGCGAATTCCTTGGCGTTTCATGGCCAGCACGAGGGCCGCCGAGCACCGGCAATGTAAGGGAAATGTCATCGCTTTTCTTCAGCATGCTTCCACAACGAATACGATCATTTAAATTTTCGGTTTTTTTGTTTTTCCTGCAGTTATGCCCGTATCACAATAGTACGTTATGCCCGTATGGCCTGTATGGCTCGTATCACAACACTGCGTGAATGCTAGCGTCGAGTGACGTTAAACATTCAACACAAGCGATTCAATTGGGCCACGAATGAAAGATTACAGAATACGCATTGCTTTATGTTTGCTATCTATCTGTAACTTTTTGATTATATAGGCCGTGACCATGAATGAAAGATTACAGATTACGCGTTGCGCATGTCCGCCATGTTTGATACCTATCTGTCAAGTTTTGCTTAGGTGGCCAGATAAAAGTTAATACCTTCTCAATTTGTCAAAAGTAATGAGTTTTTTTCTCTCTATTCAATTCAATAGGGGGGAGGGAGCGAGCAAACAGAGCAAAGAAGTTGATCGCGTTTAACATGGCAAACGCCAGCTTCGATCTCTGTCCCTGCTCAATCCAAACCTCCGCGTGATAGCTACCCTGACACCCGCCAGATAGTGAACCAATGTGTGCAGCGACCCAACCCCTTGTTCCTGGGGAAAGAGAAACCTGGCCCTCCAGGTTGGGGGTTGTGATTAGGGGTAACATCCCTATCACGTAAAAACCTACTTGTTCCGAAACGACAACAAGCCTTGGATACGGACGGATACAAAGCTGACGACCACTGCACACGACTAACGGACTTGAGAGTCTGCACCTGGAATGTGAGGTCCCTTAACAGACCGGGTGCAGGCGATCAATTGGAGCAATCCCCCAACTGCTATAAAGCAAATATAACCGCACTCCAAGAAGTGCGATGGGGTGGACCAGGCAAAAGATGGATGAAAAACTGCGACATCTACCACGGGAACTGCTACAAGGAGAACAAACAGCGCTTATTCGGGTGCGGATTCGTTATTCGAGGAAGACTCCGACAAAAAGTCTTAAACTTCCGAGATATAAGCGAACGCCTCATAACAATCCGCATCAAAGCTAAATTTCGAAACATTAGCTTAATATGCGCTCACGTCCCAACGGAAGAAAAGGACGATCGACTCAAAGATGAATTCTTCGATCTCCTAGACAGAACCTATGTCCAACGTCCCAGCTAGTTCTAGGAGATTTTAATGCAAAACTGGGCAAATAGGACATTTGAGTCGATCATAGGAAAGCATAGCCTCCATAACACCACATCCGACAACAGACTTAGGCTAATCGATTTCCTAGCGGGGCGGAACCTCCTTATAGCAAGCACGCGATTCCCCCATCTCAATATTGATCAATCGACCACCAACCAGATTGATCACATTGCGATCGACGCCAGACACTCCTCCCGTATTCTCGACGTACGAACCTTCCGAGGAGCCAACATCGACTCGGACCACTACCTTGTTGTAGCCAAGGTGCGAATGAGGATATCAAGAATGCTTAGCAGTCGAGTTGGACTACGTAAGTTCGACGTCGGAAAGCTACAATTGCAAGAGACTGCCAGAATCTTTACCGGTCGTGTCTCCTCCAAGCTCTCTCAAAATCCGCCCACAGCAGCAAAAACAATAGAGTAGGAATGGGCGCATTGCCAGAGCGCCGTCAGATATGCTGCCTCAGAGGTGCTGGGTTTCAAACCGCCACCACCTAGAAACCCATGGTACGATAAACAATGCGAACAAGCCCATGCAGCGAAACAAGAGGCATATAAAGCCATGCTGCAACGACGGACGAGAGCTGCTCGCGAAATCTATGGGCAGAAGAGAAGAGAGGAACACACGTTTCTCAGAAGAATGAAGAGAAAACACGGAAGGCGTGAGATCGAGGAGATGGAGAGATGCTTCCGCCCGTAAGTTTTACAATAAAGTAAAACGAACATGCCATGGCTACAAGGCCAGAGCGGCGGCCTGCAGGGATAAAAATGGAGAACTGGTAGTAGAGTCGCAGTCGATGCTGAGGATTTGGAAATACCACTTCTGCAGACTGTATAACAGCGATGATACACAAGATACTGCTGTCAGGCAGAACGTAATGGACGACGATGTAACCGAATTCAGGCCACCCGACCTAGAAGTCAAAATAGCGATATGAAGACTTAAGTCTAATAAAGCCGCGGGCACAGACGGCCTGTCTGCTGAGCTTCTTAAGTCGGCTGGAGATGAGCTGGTAAGGTGCACGCACCATCTCATTTGCAAGGTATATTCGGAGGAAAGCATGCCCGACAAATGGAATCTCAGCATCGTTTCCCCGGTTCATAAGAAAGGAGAACACCTATAACTGCGCCAACTATAGGCGCATATAAGATCGTATATAAGATTTTCTCTTCCGTATTGTGTGAATGCCTGAAACCGTTTGTGGATAACCTGACCGGCTCTTATCAGTGTGGTTCCGGGCCAGGTAAATCCACAATAAACCAAATATTTACGCTACGGCAGATCTTGGAGAAGACCCAGGAATACCAAATCGACACTCACCACCTCTTCGTCGATTTCAAGGCTGCATATGATAGCGTGCTTAGAGATGAGCAATACAAAGCCATGTCTAGTTTTAACATCCCTGGCAAACTTGGCCGATTGTGCAGGATGAGAATGGAGAATTCTCGCTGCTCCATTAAGGTCGGTAATGAGCGAACCGAGACCTTTGATGTTAAAAAAGGATTTAGGCAAGGTGACGCGCTGTCATGCAACTTTTTTAGCATCGTGTTTGAAGAGATGGTGCAAGAGTCACTGGCCAACACAAAAGATACGATTTATTTCAAGTCTACGCAATTGCTTGCGTACGCCGATGACATTGACGTGATTGAACGGACACAGCGAGACGTCTATGAGGCCTTTGTAAGCATTGAGGTAGAAGCGGCTAAGATGGGTCTCAAGGTTAATGAGGGTAAAACCAAATATCTATTTTCATCTAAAAGAGAAGGACAACACTGACGTATTGGCCAGAACGTCATCATGGGCGGATATAACTTTTCAGTGGTCAAGGAGTTCGTCTACCTTGGCTCACTGATGACCAGCGACAACAACACCAGCGCTGAGATTAAACGCAGAATAACTCTTGCCAACCGCTGCTTCTTCGGGCTCAAGAGGCAATTGAGTAGTAGAGCCCTCTCTCGAAAAACTAAGGCATCCCCCTACAAGACCTTAATCAAAAGCGGATGAAGAGGCTCTTGGGCATTTCGAGAGGAAAATTTTGCGTGCAATCTTTGGTCCCGTTTGTGTAAACGGAGAGTGGAGGAGGAGATTCAACCAAGAACTGTACGGGCTGTACAGCGACATCGGCCTAGTTAGACGTCTTCGGATCCAACGTCTAAGATGGCTAGGCCATGTAGAGCGAATGGACATCAACGTTCCGGCCCGAAGAGTCGTCGACACCAACCCCGAGGGACGACGCAGCAGAGGATGACCGCGTTTAAGGTGGCGCGCACAGGTGGAAAGAGACCTCAATCAACTCGGCATGTGGCACTGGTAGCGACTGGCCAAAGATCGGGCCGGCTGGAGAGGCTTGTTGGCTGAGGCCCTGGTTCACCCCGAACTGTAGCGCCATCAAACTAAAAGTAAGTAACTTTTACCTGGTCACTATCGTACATATGCGGATACGGTAGACGATTTGCGCGAGTTAGGTGCAGTCATGGACATAATTATTCACACAATGGTATATGCCATACTAAAATCGCTAATAAACCAAAACTAAATTATAGTTTTTTATTGACTTTTATTTATTTATTATAATTTTGTCTATTAATTACTAATCATTTTTGGAATAGTCAAGAAAAATTGAGAAAAATGTAAATGTCCTGGATTTTGTGTTTATTGGAAGAATACCGCTATAAATTCACTGTATTGTTGGTTTCTATAAGCGAGGCATAGACATGCGTCATTTAGCATTCGTCATGGGTCGAAAACAGGAGGAAACAACCGAGGCTGAACGATAATTTTTGGAGCTGCGTAAACAAAACAGATCCTACGCAGAAATTAGCAAGATCGTTAAAAGAAGACGATGCACTATCTGAAGCATTATCAAAC